>JAPTYQ010000028.1:10202870-10216103 GCA_029814465.1 Ostorhinchus cyanosoma | reverse complement strand
TGCTGATATTTCTTTTTTGTTGTAAAAAAAAAAAAAAAAAAAAAAGAAGCAAGGAACAAATAAAAAGTAAGTGAAATAAATAAGGCATGTAAGGTGTCAGAACATAAAAAATGTCACTACGCTACATCCTCTAGCACAACATAGCCTAAAATGACCCTTTTGTGGTGAGTGGTGAGAGACTTTTGATCCAGTGACTTTCTCACCAAATGGTCTTCTAGATGCTCATGGCCACAGTCTGTCACCACTGGCTGTGTCTGATGCAACGATCTCAGCTGCCACTGTGCTCCGGGATTTCAACCCCATGTCATATATCAGTGCAGGTGCTGATATCTCAGCAAACATGTCACCAGGGAAAAGCCCCCGGTGTACACCTCTAGACCACCTGACAACACAACAACACATCCTGTGTTTTAAAGGAGGCGTCACTGCAGGACAAGATGTGTGTGCGTTTGTGTATGAATTCTCACACACTTTTACTGTATGTGCTTGTTTCCGGACAAGGGAAGCAGGGAGTGAGGTTGTGAAGTGTTTGTGTTTTCCCAGATGTCAGTGAAAGGGTAGAGTGTAGTGATGGATGTTGGGGCCAGGAAAGGTTGGGGGGGTTGTGGAAGGCTGCGGCATATATGTGTGATTGATGGGAGCTGATTGATGGCTAGCCTCCATATGAAAAGCTTTCTCTCAAGGTGAAGGGTCAAACTTGGGACACCTGTGGTTAAGTGCAGCCTTATCATTTGTCATCACACATCTTGGGGTGTTCGTGCGTGGGTGTGTAAGCATCTCATTGTGGGTGTCCTGTCTGAGCTGTCTGTGTGTGGCTTGACCCCAGTGGGGAATAGGCTAAGTAGGCTAATTCTCTCCCTGCCAGTGCCTGTAGACAGGGTCAGCGGGGCATGATGGGAGGCAAAGATAAGCAGCAGGGTCATTCGTGGAGAGGCACCGCACTGCATGGCTGCACTGCATGCATGTAACAGCTCTGACACATGCAGGTCGTAAACATGGGAGTGGACCACAGCCAGAGCTCAAGGAGCTGACGCCAGCTGTTTGACCAAGGTGACACGCGATGCAGGACATGCCCTGAATAGAGATGGCATCCTGTCAACACAAGGAAGATGAGATGAAGTGGACCAATTACATGCATGTGCAGTTGTTCTGTATTTCACTCAGCTAAGGCAAATACCTATGAGCTATGTCCATACAGTAACAGTGCAGTCTGTGCTGCCTTTTGTTTGGGTCTGTTTCTGTTTGTTTATCATTTTAAAATCTGAAGTGTGCCAGGGGAGAGTGGTGGAATGCTGAGTGATTGATGTGCCTAGCTCTAGTAATACACATTCCCTTTCAGATAGGAAGTGCAACAGTGCTTAAAATCAATACCAGTGTTCTCCCACTGACTGCTTGAACAGCACTACAGCTAATTCAGGCTGCACCTGTCAGAGCTGGGGAAATCTTTCCCTACTCGGGCCTTACACTTTAATTTACACCCACAGCCTCGCTGGCTTCCATTTCCATTAAAGGGAGAGCCTGGCATTATGGCTTTAATGAAGGCCGTGGCCAGGCTGTGATTTAAGATGGCCGTTACCCTGCACCTTCACATCACAGCAGGGGAACACACTTAAAGGAACAATTAGGAATTTCCTCTCCTACATCCTTCCAGATAGCTATACTCATTCTTTCCTCTCACCTTTTAAAGATATGTCCATGTTGCTTCAGCTGATGGGATCTGAGGTGCCTGTGGGAGAAAAGTGGAAAAAAAGAGCTTGCACAAACACTGAAGCTCAAAATCCAGACTATTACTTTTTATTTGACCTCATCATAGGCATTACATTGTGCTCCTGTTGTGCAAAGGCATTCTTTATCCATCATAAATGACACAAATGTCTCCTTGAGGTGTTTTCTCAGAGGTGTTTGAATGCTGACAGATGGAGAAACTATTGACTAGAGGGTGTCACAGATTGGGCCGTCCAAAGAGCTAATAGGCACCTGTGTGTCGTATAGAGATAGCTCATTATCCTGAGCATCGTTGAAATGGCACATGAGTAGAGAGGTCACACATTAGTGTTTCTTTTCTCCACTGTTTTATAGGGTTGGTTAACAGCAGCAGCTCTCACACATACAGAGTGCTTCCACATTATCTACCTTATCCACATACAGTCTGTGTGTATGTGTTTTATTTGTGCGATCCCCTCTTTGCTGAAGGCCTCAAACCATCTGATACAAAATTGGAGTGGTGGGCTATGTCAGACTTTTCTGCTCGAGTTGTAACATATATTGTACATTTACACATGCACTTATATGATCACAAACAGACACAGTTGCACACAGACACACACTTTCACACCCCGTGTATATTGAAACTATCAAACAATAAGCACCAGTCCTTGGAGGTTCCCACAATGACACTGAACCTTGCCGCCCCCACGTCCCAGCGCAATAGCCCTTTCTCCTCCCACATTCACAGCAACAGCAGCAGCAGCACTCCAAAATGAAACCAAGTCCCTTTAGACAGCTTCCAAAGACAATGCTTTTATTAAAACCTACAGCAGCGGCGCCACCCCAGAGGCACGGGCACACCAACAACAGAGTGGAGCAGAACTGAGAGGCAGCCTGAAATCTACTAATGACTGTTTGTTTGCTATTGTGTATGGTGTTTGCTATTGTGTGTGAAGCCTGTGAATTTCTGCAGATCTGTGTGTTTCTGACTGTGTGTAAGAGAGGAAGAGAGAGAGGCAGATAGCGAGGATCGTGTTTATGCATGTGCATACATACGTAAATGTACGCTTGTGTATGCGTGACTACGCATTTGAAAGACTTATTGTGAATGAACATATGCAGGCATTTATGAATGTTTTGAGATGGCATGTGTGTGTGTAATTACCAGTTAAATTATATGAATGTGTTCTGAATAGAAAATAGGGGGCTGGTATGGTATGTGTGTGTGCGTGTGTGTGTGTTTTGTTTTTTTTCTAAGGGGATCTGTGTGAGTCTGCCACTGTGAATAAGACCTCCCTAGGCCTATGTGTAAACTCTGTTTCTGTCACCCAGTCTGGCACATAGTGTGAGAATGTGCTGGGATTTCTGTGTGCATGTGTGCTTGTGTATAAGTGGGGTATGGGCTGATGTGTAGGATGTGCCTGAGAAGGGCGTCTGATAGTGTTTGGTCCTAATGCTTTGTGGCACTCGTTGGCTGGCAGAGTTTCAGAGGAGAGTTGAAAAGGACAGGAGCAGCAGGGGAAAGAGAGACATAGTGATGTAGAAGGAGAGAGAGAGAGCGAGAGAGAGAGAGAGAGAGAGAGAGAGAGAGAGAGAGAGAGAGAGAGAGAGAGCGAGAGAGCGAGAGAGAGAGAGAGAGAGAGAGAGAGAGAGAGAGAGAGAGAGAGAGGAGACACACCAAGAAATGAGGGCCAAATACTGAAGCAAAGATATACAAAGATACAGATGTTTTAAATGAGAATACACTGAGGCAAAGACAGCAGGACATGATTTGGTGTATAAAACCAACATGTCAAGTCAATGTGAAGAGGATGTTTGGTTTGCTGTACTAGAGGGGTCTTCTTTATTTTTTTCCTCTGCTTGCCCTTCTTTTCTTCGGTTGTTTGTGCACCAACTTATCATGAGTAAAAGTTTAGTTTGTGTAGTGACACTTGTCCCCTGGCTGCTCCATTCTGTTGGGCCCTCGAGGGCCAGTTATGCTTGTAGCCAGTTGCCACTCGCCAGCCCTGACAAGGACAGCTATGCCCACCTGGGGCCTTATTGGCTGGATGAAATAAAGCCCACCGGGGAAAGGAGCGAGGACAGGAGTGAGGTGAACCTAGAGACCACAAGGTAAGAGTGAATGAAAGAGAGAAAATGAAAAATGGTCATCGCAGGAAGAGTGAATATGATGGAGTGAGAGCAGTTTAGAAAATGGAAACATGTCGATAAGAGAAGCGAACGGATGAGATGGAGATGGGAGGAATAGTGATGGATGTGGCGAGGAGCAGAAAGAGTGAAGGGGGAGACGATCTACACAAACAGACAAAAGAGCGAGGGGAAGATGGAATAGAGGGGGATTGAGCTGACAGAGGGTGAGGGAGAGAAAAAAGGAAAAAAAAGTCAGTAAACAGCAGATAGAGATGGAGGGAGGTGAGCAATGGATTCAACTGACAGATAGAGAAAAGTCCTGTGGTTTTGGGGCATGGGAGGGAGAATGCAAACGGTCAATAGATTACAGCTAGTGCTGGGCCAAGTGCCTGGGCCTCAGACTCCTAGCCAACTTAATAATGCCTCTTGTTTGTCTGTCCTCTAAAGTAATGCCCAAGCCGAGCCCAGGGAAGCAGCCTGAGCCTGAGGCTAGTGGAAATGGACAGGGGACTAGATATATGTTAGTTCTCATCCCAGCTGCTGTATATTACCCTGGCCAGCTTGCCCACTAGAGACTATTCAATAGAACATAGAACATCATCTAGCTTTATCGCCTTTATTCCCTTTACACTCACCAGGACTACTGCTGAGGGCTTGGAAAGGGCAGGATCTGTTCTAGAAATGACTCCTTTTGTATGGTAATAGACATTGAAGTGTACAAAGTGCATCTTTCTACCTGGTAGCTTTTAAAAGCAACACCACAGCAAATTTTACTTTGTTTGGTAATGCAGAGTTATCCGGTCTAAGGAATTGCGCAGTACAGGTAGTAGATGCAGCAGTGTAAAAAAGCAGGCCTTGCCTCACTCTATATGCCGATGTGCAGGAGAAGGTGAAGGAACAAGTGCAGCCAGTGGCTGGCCACAGGAGAGAGGGGATAAATAAATAGAGGAGGAAGTTGATGTCAAGCAGGTGTTCAAGGAGAAAGTGTCAGCCAAGCGGGCCGAGATGGGGAGAAGTGCTGCCTCTGCAGCCTGATAATAAAGACTTAATTCAATTAGCGCTTCTGCACCGGTGAGCAGCGTGCAGGCTGGCTGTCACTGAGCAGGCCATAGACACAGCAGAGCACACCCATAGCTGCCGCGACACATAGACAACCAGCTCTCCACCGGCCTAGCACTTCCCTATGCTCCCTGTCCCTCTATGACTTTCTCTCTCAAACATACACACCTACAGTGGACTGAACGTATTATTCACACCTGAGTCACTGAGCAGGCCAGACAACGAACCGTGCCTACACTTCTCTCCTACACACACACTGATACCCAGCACACAGACACACTGCCTCATCTCTCACTCTTATCCATCCTCAACTAAACTCTCTTCAGCCTCTCCCTTTGCCTCCTTTTTACCTCTTTGATTTTCTATTTTCAACCCCCCTCAGCTCTCCACCCCCTCTTGTACCATCCTCTTCCACCTCGTCACTCTGCTCTGTTAGTGCTGAGTGGCCGTATGTTGGCCAATACGGTGAAAATTGTGAGTGCGAGTCTCTATTTTCAGCATGTCACACCCTGGTGCCCAGTGGGGTGCTGTCCTGTAGGCATATGGTGTATCGGATCCCGGATCCTGGGCCTTCATAAAGCCCTAGGGGGCTTTTCAGTCAAAAACAGACTCCCATCCCACGCACTTTCCCATGACATAGCGCAAAATCTGGTCTGCTACTTTTTTGGGTGTGGCCTGAAAACCCTGACTCCTGACTGGTCACTTCACAGTCCCATGGGTGGCATTACCAGGAGGCACAAAAACAGTTGGGCCTTAACAGCTCCCACACACACAGGAAGGTGTAGGATGGTGGAAGGAAGAACAGGAAGTGGCAATGGAACAGGAGGAGGAGGAGGAGTAAGAAAAAGGACAGGACACACTGCTTCAGTGATACTGTTGGCTGTTATGTAAAAAGAAGGAGAAAATAGGTCCTGGATGACTGCCAGAGAGCTGGGTGAATCACCAGCAAAGAACAGGCACAACATGGGTGCGCACACACATCGACGCACTGGCACACATTCTGTCCCATTTCTTTTGCCCCAGCTGAGCTTCACGGAACAGGAAGTACAGCGGATGATTAGTTGCCACGTGGTGCTATACAGTGTGTAAAAACAGCAAATGGCAAGACTGACCTCTGACTTATTATTATGTGGCCATGAGAGATAGCTTCCTGCCTAGATGTAGACTGTCTACAGCAAGGCTCACTTCTGGCATCTCTCATTAATTTAATAAACATAACTAAATTCAAATTTTGAGCCTTTCTAATTACTTAATTACTAACATTCTGTTGTCTCCTTTCACCCTCTGTTCTTTTATTTTTCTCTTGACTGTCTACGTTTTTTTTAATTCATTTATTTAAATTTGAAAACACAGGTAGCTGACCGATGACACTTGATGTGTATCCTGCCTTGCTTACTTCAGCATACATCGTCACCTGTTTATTCCGATGAGATATCTTTATTGCGGCATATTTATACTATACATTCTATTCCTTTACATCCATGCCACTTTCCTCAGTCATTATGTTACCCCAGGCAAGACCCTTTCTACTTAAACTGCTTCATTAAACATGGGAGAGGATGGAGTGGGTGGAATTTGGAAGATAGCCATGTATTAATTTTGCATCAGTGAATTAATCAATTCAGATATAAGTCAATTGATAAATTATTCAATTCTTTCTTTGTCGTGTGCATTTGAGAGAAGTACGCAGAGGGAAAGGTGAGAACCATCTCAGATTGGGTAATTAATATTCATTACTTTTATAAAATGAAGTAAGAGAAATAGCTATCAATTTAAGTTTTTTTAAAACATTGGTATAATTAGGAGTGTTTGAGACAGACATTTCCCTCGATGGTACAATTCCCTACAATTAAAAGAAGAGGGTTTGATTTCTGTCTTGTCCCTGGTCGCACTCAGTTCAACACACTGTAATAGCTTCAACTACCATCTTAATCTTGCAGCCCCTTCATATCTCTGCTTGACTGATAGAACTCTGAGAGAGATAAATAAATAAGAAGATGATGAATCTCTCCTATCTACACCATGAGCAAAGATAATTAACAAACCAGTTAAAAATGTGTGCCCTCCACCTTCAACCCTCTGCTGCCACGCTGAGAAGTCTTGCATTTGTTTACTGTATTTTCAATATTTCATTTTTTTTCAGTGCAGTCTTTCATCTTTATTTTTTTCTGTTTGCTAGAGGGTGGTGCTCAGGAGAATTATGGAGACAGGTCAGTTAAGATTTACAGTGGCCCTGCACGTGACCCAAAGGAAAGCATTGCTGGATGCATTAACATGATAGCGATATGATTATGTTGGAATGGACATGAAGGGTTTCAATTATTTACAGGTGATGTGCCCATTGAATTGGCAATGAAGTGGTTCGTAAATCACCTCCTCTGTCTAATCAAGCCTCCAGCAGAATAATGGTGGCCTGCCAAAGAAAAAACTGCCCTGTTTCCTCAGTATTTTGAGTGGGGGAGTGGGGGTTGGCTTGTCTCACAGTGGGATGATGACACTCTCCAAATGACATTGGTTGAAAGGCAAGAAATGTGCCAGTGAGCGCAGGTTTAAAACCTCTCCACTTCATCACTGCTCAGTGCTTTACTGCGCTTTATGTCACCAGACAATGATACAGTGACAGCCAAGCATCAAAATGTGCAGCACCAGCACCTAATGTGCGCCTTGGTTTTGTGCCTGAAAGAGAGTACGAGACAGAGATATAGACAGAGAGATGGAGAGAGAGAGACAGAGAAGGAGAGACAGAAAGAAAGGAAAAACCAGACAGGAAAACAGAGGATTGCTTTAAAGGTTTGCATGGCTTTGCTCCAGTGCAGGTTTCACAACAGCGTTCAGACAAAACATAGTCAACCACCAGTCACTGGCATCTTCTAGCATCATCCACTGAGGCCTGTGGTGTAGTGCTTTGATTAAAAGAAATCAAATGCCAAAGACTTTAATAGCCTCCTTGAATGTGTGTCTATTGAGTATGTTCTTGGATATCCCGCTGATATGCAGACTTGACACAATTGATGTATCCTACAACCCAAACTGCCAAGGAGAGTAACACATCAGCAGGTAGCAAGCCACCTGCCTAACTCTTTTGACTTTAAAGACAATCACCATATTGACCTCTGTACTGCCAACTGAGTTTTTTTTTTTTTTTTCCCTTCGCACACTATGTTAACAATCATATACAGGGCCTTAACTGTCTCAGCTAATATTATATTGAACATGTTTTAAGGAAACAGAAACAAGGATTCACCTTTTCTACCCACCACCATCACAATCCATAATCACCTTAAGCGGTTTACAGTAGAAAGACGAGAGGGAGAGAACAAAAAGGGAGAAATGACAGGAAGATGGAGAGGCAACGGGGAAGAGAGATAAAAGTGAAATGTAATGGGGAGAGAGTACCACCTACTGCTCTGGTGTCTTCTGGCTGAAAGAATCAGTTCAGGAGGAAGACATGGTGGTCTTTTCTCAGCCAGAACCTGAGCTCTCTTTTGCTCCCTGAGGAAGTGAATGTGGGGTGACTGCACCCACAATTAGGGCATGAGGGGATTAGTGGTGAGTGGGAAGGTGGTTGGGGGCTGTTTTTTGTTTGTGTGCTTGCTGTTTGCTGCTGTGCATTGTGGCGATGAATCTCTGATTTCTGTGAATGCCTGTGTTCTCCAAAATAGAAACATCAACAACAACATAACAAGCTAATATGTAAGAGGAGGAGAGGGCAAAAAAAGAAGTTCAATGTTTGCTGGGCTCGCTTGTCTAGTGTATGTGTCTGGGTGTGTGTTAGTAGATTTGCGTGACGCTGCTCTCCAGTCTCCCCTGCCACCATGTAACATGTTGTTGGAGCTTTTTAACTCACTCTTCCCCTCTTAATGCTTTTAACAGACGCAAAATCCTCAGCGTCCCCCTGAATGTCTGAACACTCTTATCTTTGCATCTGTTTCAATTGCATTTCATTTTCCTACTGACAAACACGGCGCTCACATGGGGAGACTAAGCATTAGGGTTATTATGAGTTTAAAGCACTTAAAAGCTTTTGGCCGTCCTGACACTAGGAGATGCAAGGGTCCAAAGGAGCAGGGAGGCATCATGCTCCAGTTTTTCAAGAGAAGTAAGTCCCAGTTGTGTGTGGTTGAGTGTTTTAAGTGTGCATGTGTGGCTCAGAGTTATGTATGTACATATGTATGCATGCAAGGATTGGCCTGCCTCCAGGAGACTTCCCTCATACCTTCTCAATGTGGCTTGTGGCAGACTATTAGCTCACTGCTCCGCAACAGACAAATTCTGTATCATAGCATCTTAGGCTGACTCTTTAGAGTTCTCTCCCTTAGGTCACACATGGAATTTAAGAGCTTTTCTGAGGCAAAGAGGTGTGACTCACCCTGAGAGTCCCTTCTCACTCTTTCTCTGCATCTGTCTCTCTCTTTTCTCTTGCTTACTTATTCCTCTGCTCTTTATTTCCCCCTGCTTTGCTGCTCCACTCAAGAGTCATGGGGCGCACGCTCAGCGGTAAACCAATTTCATTTAGTATGTTTTCACATTTTTATCCAATCATGGCATGCTCAGAGGTTTCAAAAGCCACATGACGCTTTTATTGGGGCCTAATTAAGGATCTCTGATTTAATCCATGTAATTTAATAGAGATCAGTCATGGGTGTGAGTCTCTGGCTCCATGAATGGGGAAGTGACGTTGATCCATTACAACCCCAGCTATCTATTAGCACAAGTTGGGGTTAAAGGGCTTTGCGTTGGTACTACAATGAATATATGGTATATTCTCCATGTGACGGGTAAAGAGCATATTGATTCTAAGTGAATGGTTTTAGAAATGTTAAGACTGGCAGCGATTATGTGCAGGTTATAGCAAATGCACAAGGCTTTTTTAAATGACAGCCCAGGCTACAGAACACAGGCACCCAGGTGGTTTCAATGTCATCAGAAGCTCTGTGTGTACCCGAAGCCATCCGCTCTGTAATTGCCTCCTAGCTTTCTCATTGTTCTCATTCACTTACTTCTCACTATTCAAAAAGTGGCTGAAGTGCATTCAATTGCTCGTTTTGTTTTTCAGAGGTGCATCTAAATTATTGAATGATTGGTGACAGGCAGCCTCATTACTATTGTTCATACTCAAGATAAGTTTTTACTAAGATTAGATTGTGATTTGAGTTTGAAGATTGAAACATAATGCTTAGTAACATTTTCCAGGCCTTCCAGTGAGTGATTTGTAGGGAGAACTGCCTCTCATTGTTCTGACTTATTCAGTAGTCTTCACAGCCCTCCAGCAAGCCAGTATTGTGACGCAGTATTTCAGCGGAGAGAAAGCAGAAGAGCCTGGGGTTAGGTGGGGTGAGGGATTGCGTGCTGCGAGGTGTCTAGACGGTCAGGGATAACAGGCCAGACAGAGACTGGCAGGGGAGTCTGGGCCAGGGGGAGGCCATGTTGAGGGCATGGCTGGATGGGCGCCTTATCTAAAATCACGTCTAGTCGCTGCAGACCTCAGCTTCTGGACACTAACGGCATTGACAGTTGACAGGGAGAGCGGCCACTTCCTGGCCCAACACACCATCACTCACTCCAGCCTCAGTCAGTGACATCCGCCTCCGTTTACCCTGAATGTCTGCCACTTGACTCCATGTTGTGACGTTTGAAAATTTCTGTAAAGTATGAACCAGTCAGCCATTAAATTTAAATATTTTTTACAGTATCTGCTCGCTTTTTCATAAAACCCAGTATTTGGCAGTTATCCTAGATATGCACTATCTCAGACTTCCTGTCTGGTTCTGCCATGCTAAACTACATGGCTTTTTTCTGTAGAGTCACAAATTCACGGGTACTCTTGACTCTTATACCAGGTAAGAGTTTTCCTTCTTTTTTCCTTGCTGATCTGTGGCATATGAGGAAAAATGTGATGACTAATGTCTCCGATGTGTAGAACTGTAGCTCATCTCTCTACCGCTCATTATGCCTGAGCCCTACGACAGTTTGGAGGGCGTCGGAGGCATTGCCACGTTAGCCATATGCTTTCCACGGCTCCTATCTGTCAGAATGTCAGGACATGGCGGGGGTGCGCTTTTCTGCACCAACAGAGGAGTGGAGCGCAGCACTACAGGAGGGCCTCATTACTGACACACCCCGCAAAAAAAGACTTTGGGACGGGCGAGCAGGCACACTGAGCACTGTGTTTAGAAGCAGAGGGTGAGCCATTTAAAAGGCACTCAACCCAACCAACCGCCCCTCCTTCCCTGTAGCTCCATTATCACAGCAGACAATCTGACACAGGACTTTTCCAAGTAAATACTTTAACAAATTATTGATTAATTAAGACAAACAGACTGATTCCATTTTAATTGAACTGCTGCCTTTGTGTGTCCATCTGCCCAATCCTCTCTCACCCATAACCCGACACATCACCACTTTATCTGGATTCCCATTAGAGAACTCATTTTGTAGCCCACAGTCTCTTTGGAGGCAGATAAACAAAGATTGATTGAAGATAGAAGTATCTTTTTCTAGCATCAGAGAATGTTATACAGTGGAGATTTTGCTTTTGGGGAACAAGTGACTCTGCGTTCAGGGATTTGTCAACACCTTTATGGTAGAGTATCATAAAGTAATTTTTACTATAGTTGTACTTCTCTCATGTTTGCCTTTGAGGTTGTTCATAGATTGTGTGGCTTTTAGTTAGGGTCTACAGAACACAACGATCTCAGTTGTACATGGTAATTCACAAGAGAAATTGGCAGGAGCCCTCAGAATTCAATCAATCGCTATTGATCCATTAAATTTATATTGGCCATTTGCTTTTAAATGGTCAATACAAAAGCCAAACTCTTACTCTTGACAGCCTATAATCTGCTGTATACTGTCTGAGTCATGTTGCATTAGATGATCCGTTCATTTCTAAAGCTAGTTGAGAGGCTCAGTGTTGGGCATCTCCTTTTAAAATTTGGGGGAACTTTAAAGCTGATTTTTGTCCACACATTTTTACACATTAATAATAAAATAGAGTAATTGTAGTATAATCTCTGCTTTGCTACTGATCTACTGTGTGTTGCTATTGTTTTCTGTAACAATGGTTTTGCAACTGACAGTTTAATTATTTATGAAAGTTGAAAATATCTCTGCAAGATGAATGAAAATAAATGACTATCAGTTGAGCAAGATGATGTGTCAATTCCAAATCACCACATATTATTAATTCATAACTTATAAGGCATACAGTAACACTATTCAGTTCCAGTATCCGGGCATTAATATCTATGTGTATCTAAAATATTCAGGGCATTTAATATTGTCATATGATTATGGAGGGTGAAATTGTCTGTAATATCCTTATGATTTATAGCATTACAAAATGGAAATTAGATAGCTGAAACAAACTGTTCATATGTTTTGTCACATTAATGCAAAATCTTTGTGTCACAATATTGAAACATAATACAATATTTAATGATATAGTTATTACAAGCTGTTTAACTATTGTCCTAGTACATAGTGGACCGTATGAGTCAGTGTACTCTCTGTTCTTGCAGACAGGCTCAGGTGGGATCAGGTCAGGATTGTGAGGGTGGGGCTCATTGCAGTGTCATACAATGCTATCTCATGTCCCCTAATTAAATCACCCAGTCCCATGTTGCGTGGAAGCTAGCGGTTCGGCAGATGTAGCGCCATGTTAAACTTTATGTTGCTTGAAAATGGCTTCCGCTCCAAGTGCATTTGAGACAGAGATGGTTTGACTGTAAAATGATGTGTTTTATGGCACCGTTATCAGGGTGATATTCCTTAAAGATGCAGCGCTGCACACTGGCATTCTCCGTCTGCAAGAGGGAGCAAATTGATATGAACAGATCAACAGAGCTGTGCCCTTCTGGATGTCCTTGGCACCATACTTGGCCCTGAAATTGATTTCTCTCCATATCTTCCTTCTATGCCAAAAAACTCTCATTCAGAGATTTTATACTCCCACTGCTGACACATTTTGTTCAGGTTTGGAGAGGTTGTACTGTTGGAATGTCATTCATTTCCCCCACATTTCTTTGCACTCTCTTAAAGTAACCTAATAGTATTGCAGCAGTTTGTTTATGTTCATGTACATGTTTGAGAGCCTCTCAGTGTATGCATTGCCAGAAGCAGAGAGATTGCTTTTGATTTAATAGCTATTGTGCCTGACTTTGTGTGTGCTCTGCTGTGGTGTGTCCTTCCCTTGCCTCTGCTGTAGCGGGTAAACTCTCAGTCCACACTATTTTACACATACACATACCTACACACAAACTCTGGCGCACACACACACACACACACACACACACACACACACACACACACACACACACACACACACACACACACACA
>JAPTYQ010000028.1:10188073-10200565 GCA_029814465.1 Ostorhinchus cyanosoma | reverse complement strand
TATTCTATTCTATTCTATTCTATTCTATTCTATTCTATTCTATTCTATTCTATTCTATTCTATTCTATTCTAATAATGACTTTGTGTCATTTTACTGGCGTTGCTTCAGACCACTCACCTCATAGATTGCAAGGTCAATGCTAATCACTGCTTACATAATGAATTTGTGTGATCATATAGGCCTTCAATCTTAATGACACCAGTGGAAAATGCTATATCACGCTTGCTTCTGAATACCCCATCAATGCACAAATGGCATTCTCTGTAGTGATTAAGAAAGCCTTGACACATGGCTAATGTTGTTATCATGCTGTTCAAACCACTGGGTGACCATTTGTGCCTTGTTCATTGGGACATTGACATCCTGGAAGGCACTGTTCCCATCAAGAAAGAGATGCATAATGGGATAAAGGCAATTGCTCAAAATTAATAAATTATAAGCACAGATTTTGCCTGGCTGACTGCGAGATGACAGAAAGTTTACCCCAAGCCAGTACAGTGCTAGCTTATTTGCGATTCAGGTTGATGTTTTGATCATGCTGTGGTCATGTTGTCACACACAGACACAAACAGGAGTCATGTTCGCATAGCATGGCACATAAGCTTAGGCTCAGGCTTATTTTATTTCACAAAAGAGCACACAATCTCTTTTTCATTTTTCCACTTTAAGCTTCAGCAAATTGTGAATGAGTCACAAAGCGAGGAGTTCTTTGAAGAACAAAGTGAACCTGCCACAACAACGACTTGGCGGAGAAGAATCCCATCGCTAAGATTGCACGCTTTCAAGACAGGGGAGGGAACAGCATCCCCAACAACAAAATGATATAAATTACCACTGTTATGGTCTATACAGTTCAATTTAATGTGCTTGTAATGATAAATTATTTTGGTTATGAATCTAAAGTGGACCTTAGTGCAGTCGGAGCAGCAGGACTGTTAGAACAATTGCAGCTGTCTCCCAGGGCTGTGGCCATTAGTCAATAAATTAGAAAGTAATTAGTTTCTGCTTCTGTGGCTCTATTTGAAGCGCTTCACACAGGTGTAATGAAAATTTATTGGAGCTGTTGATCCGGAGGAGAAAAGAAAAGTAGAGGATTTGTAGCGTGTGATTGTAATGCAGGATTTCCATCTGCCTTTCTTCTTTTTGTTTTTCAGCGACAGGTAAGTTCGCCATGATGACCAGAGTGAAGTGATTTAGCGTCCACGTTCAGAGCTCTGTGTACCTGTCTGTGAACTAGTAGATATAAATATCTCATGTGTGGACACTTAAATGGAAGAATTTCCTTCGCGCTTACTTTGTATTCATGACAACAAACGATTAATCCCTAATAATAAGACTTGGGGTGAGCGAAGGTAATTGAACATGGCCAAAATTAACCCCCAGACATTCATGCACCATGCTGCATCCTCCCTGCCTCTGTCTCATTAAAAGTCATTAATCCTGTTGTTTTACTAGAGCAGAATTACAGCCAGAATATTCACACATAACATACAGCATTACGTGAAATAAATAGCATGAGTAGAATTTCAGCAAGCTCATGGTTTTAACACAATGGCTTCTCTGCTTACACAGACCACTGAGGAAAACAGCTAGTTCCCTGGACTGTCTGCTCATTCTGACTGTGTGCTTTTTGGCCAGCAGGCATCTTATAACCCTTTGTTCTTTATACAGCACACTAATTTTTTGCAATGTCATTTGACATGCGGGCTGTGTCTTCTCACTCCAACATAAAAAGAAGGAAAACATCAGACTTCAGCCATCGGGTTTACCTAATTGAACACCTTCACTTTTCTCTTTCATGCTATTGTGTGTGGATCAAGGCAGTCACATGGAGCTTTTTGTTGGCAGACAACATCAAGGCTATTTGTTTTGTCTGGTGGAATGTAAGGTCAACAGGAGAGGAAGAACAGAAATTGGAAAATGCTCAAACAACCATGATGTCAATGAACGGCTTGAAAGAGAGACGGAGGAAGGGAGCTGCCGAGGCAGCATATGGGTAAAAGAAAAATTAGAGGTGAAAGAGAGATGAGGCAGAGAGAGGAGGCAGTGAGGAGATGATGAAACAAGCACAGCCGTGAAGAGTCGAAGGCGGCAAGAGATACAGAAACAGACAGAGGAAGAACAGAGAGGACAGGGAGTGGAACAGAGGCAGGATGGACGGATGGATGAGGACAATGAGGCAGATCGGTCCCAGCCCAGCTACAGCCAATTAGAATAAAATTAGCTGGACCTTGGCAAAGGCTAGGGCACACAGTAGGGCACGAAGAGAGGGGAGGAGAGGTGGGGGAGGGGCAAAGGGGGAGAATATCCCGGTGATTAAAAACAAATGATTAGTGGTGTGCAAGGCAGAGGGCTAGAGAGCTGGGGTCACCTAAGCCTGGAGGGAGGGAGAAGGTCTAATAGTAATGAGACCAACCTTCCCTCTCCTCATCGTCCTCCTCCTCCTTTCACCCTCTCACTACCCCTTACCATTAAATTCTCTTGTTCAGATCCATTTTTCTGTTCTAACAATTTTTCTCCATATCCCACTGCTCTTTATTTACACATTCTCCCTTTTTCAGCTTGTCTCTGTGCCTTCCCTTGTCTGTGCCTTCTATCTTCCTGTAGTAAACCCTATTACTATCTATTACTGTCTCTTGCCTCTGGCCAAAGCATTCACTAATGCTGTTGTTGTGGGAGACAGTTTAGTTTTTTGTAATGAGAAAACATTTATGAGTAGATTGTTTATCTTTCTAATCGTCAGTGTGGATCTGAACATGGAGATGGATGAAGCTACAACAAAACTCAACACAGTGTTTGCATTTGCCACCTATTCCACATACCCTGCTGCTTCAGCTATCCTAATTTACAATCTTCACTTAAAGGTGCACTATGTATGATTTAGGGGTATCGCTACACAAATGGAATGTAGTATTCATAAAAATGTTTTGATTTGTGTATAGTCATCTAAAAGTAAGAAATGTTGTTTTTGTGGCCTTACAATGAGTCATCGACAGAGAGTGCAGGTCGTCTTACATGGACTCTGCATTTTTCACCATTTTTCTACAGTAGATCAGAACTGACAAAACCATCACTGGTTCTATGGGAGGCATTTAATGTTTTTCATGTTTTCAACAGCCTGTGACATGCTTGGAACAGAGGGTGAGGCAAGGGATATAAATCCTACATGTTACTCCTTTAAGTGGCAATTATCTGAGAAAATTTTAGACATGTTCCAATATCGAGGTGATCTCATGTTTACCAGACCTGTGCCGTCAACAGAAATTTGTAATGGACTTTGGGTCGCCTGATGCTCTGTTACATAGATCAGATTTACACATATAGACAGCTGTGCTTTATGTAATGTGTATGTCATTTTGTTGATGTTTGCTGGAACATGCTTGCACATGTGTGAGAATGTATGTGTTTTTATCAATAATAAGGCCTGTCCTGTTGGCATGTTTAATGGCCAGAAACATGCTAATGGCTGAATGGAAGCAGCGCCACTTCTGGACTTGGTCTTATCAAAGCACAGCAAGGAAGGGTGGTGAGTTGTGTGTGCTGAAAGCCTGAATCAGTCTCCTTTATCAGCTCTATGTTGTGTTTTATAGCCGCATCCTCACAATGTCTAATAATGGGCCACCTGTTGAAGCCCACCAAGTAACATTCTTTGTAAAGCAGTAATAAATATGGGTTCTTAATTTATCAGACTGCAGAAAAATTTATTATTAACTACTCCACTACTCTACCATATTTGCTCTACCAAATTTTTATGATTAAAAAAGTATATAAATTATGTTTCAGAATCATGAAAAAATTAGCAATATGCTTTGCTCTGAAACTCTCTGGACCATTCAATTATAGCTGTAGCCTGTGTTGCAAAGCCTTCATGTTGGTACTCTTGTCTGCTTTTCCAAACGTGGTTTGTGCTGACTTGCATGAAAGCTTTCATACACAATTTCTGTTTTTTGTTTGTTTGTTTTTTTCAGTTTATGCAAATTTATTAGTTGTATTACGAGTTGTGATCAAGTGGGAGAGCCAGTGGGAGAAGAGCGTGCTCTGCTTTCCACATTTCAGCACAACATAATTCTTAGTCTTTTCACATGTGTTCAGCAATTTCTTTCTAATATGTATTATATCTTTAGAGACAAATCTTTGAGTTTACTTCGCACAGACTTTAAAAGCCATCTGCATCCTATCCCTGCTTTGTGTGTTTCAGTTTGCAAACTAATCCTCTTTTATTGTGTTACACCATAACTCCTCCTTTCTTCTGTTTTTTTTTTTTGTTTTATATTAATTTGCTGTTGTTATCTTATGGTTTTATGTTCCTGATTTGGTTTCTTCAAAACATGTTTGCAGTAGTGAGAATGTTTGAAGTTCACAGAGTAAACACTTTAAAAATGTATTTCTATTACCTGCTTTTCTATGGCTTAAAGTCATGCCTGTATTTCAGGATGGCTTCTCATGCCTTTCTCAACTTTTTTTTTTTAATTGAGAAGAGCTTTTCAAGAAAGGACCCTCATCCACCCAGAGGAGCAGCAGAGCAGTTAATCAGCTTCTCCTTGTGATGTCCGCCATGAATAGGTAGAGATATCATTGTGTCTTTTTGTAGGGAGGCAGCCAGGGTAACACCAATACACTGCGAATCAACAGGCAATCATGCAGAACTTACAGAGAGCTCTGATAGCCTGAGAGGAGAAAAATCCAGCTCTGAGATGCTACTCTAAGGCCCAACTTGCCTTAATTACAAACCTCTGCAAGTTTCCCTAAATTAGATTTGCCTTACTGTGGGCACATTATTTTCTAGCAAGTCAGTAGATTTTCCTGCAAAACACATTTTGTAAGAGCAAAGATTTAATGTTTTTCTTTATCTTAGCTGTCCTCTTCTTCCCCTTCTCCTTATTCTTTCCTTCTATGTTTTCTCTTTCCATCTTTCCACCAGACTCTCTGTGACTTTTGGCTGTTATTCTCTCAGTTTATTTTGTCACTCTGCAGCAGATGAACAACATTTCCACTCTAGAGAAGTGTATTACATTAGTTCTGTCCATCCTGGAGGACTGTAGGACATCTAAAAAGATGTCAGAAGTGTGGTGAGTCTTCCACACAGGCCTCTCCTAGTTATGTGGTTGAGGCCCATGGAGAGAAACCAAACACAGCCCTAGGTCCAGTCCACAGGTCGGCAGCCATGGGAGACAGGGAGGGGCTTACTGCAGTCAGACAGAGAGACTCAAATAGAGAGATCTATCCACAGGGTGCATTGGCTGGTGAGAAAATGTAATTCTGTGTGTTCCGCTCTACAATGGGAAAAAATGCAGGTAGTCGCATGCACAGAGGGAGAGAGAGGGAGAGGGAGAGAGAGAGACAGAGAGAGAGACACACAGAGAGAGAGAGAGAGAAGTGACAAATAGACAGTGTACTATATGTGACCATTGTTTGAGTTGCCAAATTGCTCTGTTGTTGGCCAGCGATTATCTGTGCTACAGGACACCATGATGAGTTTTCAGTTTGGAAAATGTCGAAGCACAGGAAAAAGCAAGCAAATAAAGGCCTTCCCTGCTGGCCACCTGTGATGACTTAGCCATGCCAGGAGACTTATAGCACAGCCTGACACATAAGGCCCGGGGGCCTGTATCACTTTGAAACAAGAAAAGGAGAAACAGAGTAAAAATGACAGCATGTGCTGCAGAGCCCCCTATGTACGGTACTGTATTACAGTGCCCCTGAATGGCCTCTGGTCTGAGGTGAACAGTGGCAGTTTCAGCTGGCCACAGGGACGGTGGACAGGAGGCCTGGTCAAGTAGACGACAGTGAGGGTCACAGGGTCCCTTTGGGAGTAGGTATCCCAAAGGGGTTAGGCAGATGGGGTCTGGAATGAGTGCGCTCTCAGACAGGTGGATGGCTGTCACCCTCATTTTGCAACCGCCAGCTAGCAGGTGGCCTCTCCCTCCTTCTTTTCCCCTCAAAGGTCACCTTCATATGGCGCTTCCCCCTGGGTCCCATCCCATCATATATACACTGTATAACCACACATTTGTACTCAGACAGACACACTCACACCAATAGTTCACCTACTGCGCAACTCTCAGTCAACCCCAGCACCTGGGGACTATGTGCGTAAACAGTCGCTCTCAAGGTTGAACCCAGGTGTTTCATTTCCATTAAGGCCCTCATCACATTCGCAGCCTCCTCCCTCTGACTTTGGTCATAACACAGACAGAATAGTCATTAAATTTCAGATTACCTTCTCTTTGCCTTTGTAGATGCTGAGATGCACTGTGTCTATTTTAGATGACTGTATATGAAATAATTATCTCCCAACTCTCTGCCCCCGACATCTTCAAAAGAGGATGTTCCATTGATGATTTTTGCCCTACATCATAGCTTTGCTCTTGCCACGACTCTAAAACCCAATATAGCGTAATTAAACTAACAAAGTGACATCAATAAAGACAGAAGTGCTCTGTAATTACAGTCTGTGCTAGGACATCATAAGCAGGCGGTGTCATCACCCTAACGAAGGAAATAAATCGATGGCAGACAGACAAAGCCACGCTTTACGATCCCCTTCTCCTCTGACACACAAAGCCAACCATAAACACAAGTAAGGCGAGAGTTTAATGGCAATCTTAAAGTTGCAGAGGCCACTAGCTTGTCTTTACTGCTCCTGCCCAGCAGTACAATGGGTGTCTTGACACTAACACCACTCCTCTCTTCTCCTTCATTAGTTGTACTGCTCTCTGTTTCTCCCCTCCCTCTGCCTTTTCCTTTCTCCCTCCTTCCTATATGGTGTCTGGTCTCCTTACCCTCTGGAGACACATGAGTGGCAGGCCTCCCCCCTTATTAACTGTATATTCCAATTCTGACACGGTTGCACAAAAACAGACACACATAGCCAGATTGACGCACACACAAAAATAATATGTTGAAGGATTCAAGATTGGCATTCCCATGTTGCCTCTTTCTGCAGAGCGCCATGCGGACAGCAAGGCTAAATGTCAGGGAAAGATATTTAATTCCACGTACACATATATTGCAGGCACACTCAAAAACACCCCACGCTGATAGTGTGTGGAGTGTGGGGCTAAATGTCAAGGGATGATGTAAATTCGCATGATTGCTTCCAGAAGTAGTTCATCACAATGCCAATGCTGGCCAGATCAGTGTCTCTTTGTCCTCCAAGAGTTTTGCAGAGCTGGGCAGAAGGGTTTCAACAGCAGAAAATATGAAACCCCCCATCTTTGTCAGTCCTGAGTAACATCAGACCTGACTTTTTTTTTCAGAAATTTGAAGTCTAACCTCATAGCGAAGAAGCATTCAGTAATGTACAAAGATGTTTTTCCATTAAGTCTATAGTGGATCTTACAGATTTCAGCTGAGATTAGCTGAATCCTGTCACATCCAAACACAGGGGAACATCTGGATCAGACCAAAAACTCAGATCAGAAATAGGGATCTGGGCTATGATTTCCAAGGTAGCATGGTTTCAAAGTAGTAGATCTCCTTTAGCCCTCAGATTGGAAAAAAAAACAAAAAACAACACAACTGAATATGACATTTGAAAGAAATATGGGCCACTGATGAGTTCTAAAAATGTGTATACTAACTATAATACAGTGATGAATTAAACATAGATTTTATTTGAGAGCTTGTCTCGCTTTGCCAGGCCTTATATGCGGCACAGAGCCAGAAGCAAACTCTTTGCCATGCTGTGGCTGTTGCCTTGGCGCAACCCCCAGCCCCACCCCAATTCTCACTGCCTACTTGCAGAGGTGACTGATGAGCAGACTCACTGGTGTGTCAAATATGGGGGAAATAGTCAATCAGCTAGGCCGGTGTGACAGGCCTGCATGCTGCTGTACTTTGGAAATGCTGCTCCAGGAAGTGTGTAAAAGTCATGCTCTGTGCCAGACAGAGGATAAACATTTTACGGCTGTGGAATGGGTGGGATACACCTCTTCTCTTTCTGGAAGGCATGGTTAGATGCTCATGCAGATGCATCTGTGTTTAGTCCACCCCAAGCTGTGTTCGATTTATTACGCTATGCTTGCTATCACCCCAGCCACGCTTGAGTCTGTCTGTATCTGTACATTTATACTGTGTGTGCTAGTATTTTTTAGGGAATCAAAAAAAGAGGGGAAGAAAAGAAAACAAGTATGTTTGTGTGTGGATCATTTATGGAGGAGAGAGCGCTGATGTGATTTAGTGCGTGGGAGCTCCATGGGCCACTGAACTTGGAAAATGAGAAGGCAGAGGTGGCCATGATTAGAGGTGTGCCTTGCTGACTACTTTATGAGTGTATTCAGATGTGAGTGTACATGCACATGTAGATGGCTGTGGGAGTCTGTAGCTGGACTGGGGTAGATAAACACAGCAGGACTCACACAGTCTATCATCTTCATTGTCTGAGTAAAGCCTATCAGTGCTGGCGTGTAGCAGAGTTGACTTATCCTCTGCTTTGTAAAGTCACACTGTGTGTGATTGTGTTTGTGTGTGTGTTTGAGGTCTTGGCCCAAGCTGATGCATCAGAGACTGAGCGGAGTGATCGCAGACATGTGCCAAGGGCCGAAGTCAAGGGTCGTCATATACAAACATAGTGAGAGAAATAGTTGGAGAGACCGTCGGGCATGTGGGACCGCTTGACTAACAC
Source organism: Ostorhinchus cyanosoma (assembly GCA_029814465.1). Classification (NCBI taxonomy): domain Eukaryota; kingdom Metazoa; phylum Chordata; class Actinopteri; order Kurtiformes; family Apogonidae; genus Ostorhinchus; species Ostorhinchus cyanosoma. The sequence continues at coordinate 10,191,938 of JAPTYQ010000028.1, read as the reverse complement.
TCTCACCTATAACATCACATACCATCTTACACCCCCTCTGTCTCAACCCTCTCTTTTCTTTTTTCATCAGTTTACCTACACACTTCTTTTTTCAGTTCACTTAAAATTTTTTCTCAGAGCTTGGAACAATGTCAACAGAACATAAAGTCAGAAATTGTATGACTTTGGAGTGTATTGCAGCAATACCACCAAAAAAATTGCAAGAAGGCTTTCTTTCTGTATTTTTTATAGAAAAATAATCTTGTCAAGCCCTATTTTTCAAAAGTAATGACATTTTAAGAAAATATATCTAACCTTTTCTAATACTGTGATAAATTTAACTGGTGATAACCTGAAACAATGGTTTGCATAGTGGTGTGAAAACCCCTTCTATAGTGTGAGAGCTTGAATTAATATTCTTAAACTGAGAAATTATTCAAGTTCATGTCCTTATCTCAATGGCAGATTTTTAGATTAATTCAAGGCAATTTGTATATATTTTATATTAAGATAATATGAAAGGGACTGAAAATCTAGCTGAAAAATTACATCACAACAATCGCAGTCCACAAGTTGAATTGTGGTCTGTTTTTATTTTACAATGTCATGTCATCCTAACTAAAGAACCAAGTTTTTTTTTTTTTTTTTTTAAATAAAACTGCAGACATGTGGGCATTAGCTGAGTACAAGGCTAGAAATATGTGTTAATTTGTATGAGTTAAATACTGCTTTTGCCATTATAGATTATTATTTAGTGTTAAAATCCTAATTAATACCTGGATTTATTGGACAAAGGAAAAATTCCACTACTTACCTTAGCTGTGGTGATCACCATAGTCTAAACTCTCCTGTCACAATTACATAATGAACCAATAATATTTTTAGACTTCCCGTGGTGACTTAAAAATATTTAGCATTGTGCTTGAGTAAACCAAATGTGTAAAACCAGGTTTACTGCACTGTTGGATGTCTGCAAACACTAGCAATTGAATGCGATCTGAGCACTTTTTTTGTTGTCATGTTTTTATTTCATCACTGGCCGAAAAAAACAGTAGACAAACTCCAGCAGGTTAAAGTGGTGACAGACTCCAAATCAGGAAAAATGAGCTAGGAATTACTGGGAAAAGGTCAATTTAAAATTAATATTAATAGTGTAGGGAAGACTGCAGTGTTATTTATTTATCTAATGACCTAACCCTGTGTGATTCGTCTGAAAAGCAGATCATATGCCAAATTAACAATGTCCACCAAGACAGTCAGATCAAACACTCTTGATTGTACCACAGATGGCGTGAGAATAGGCATGATAAATCCTTTAAAAAGCACAATTTTCCACATTCTGCCATCTATCCTGTTATATCTAGACAGCAGTAGGCATCCCTCTATTAGTGTCATGTATACTCAACATGTGACTTTTATTTATCATGAGTCACAGTGCGTCAGTGTTTGTGTAAAATCCTATACCACACAGAGATCAGAGGAAAAAAGCCAAAAATATACAGCAGATCCATGCTGGAATCCAATCCAAACATTTCTGTAGAGGTGTCTCAGTCTCCAATATGTTTATATGACTGTATCAGTTCTGCAATTCATGCAATGCCTGAAATTCGATTTGATCTGCATGGCCACCATCACTTGACCATGACTGATGTCCATCCATCTCCCTTCTCCCTCGCTCCCATCTCCATCGCTTTCTGTCTGAGCCTGAGCCGCCGCTGAGCCCCTGGGCTCCAATTAATCCCATGATGCCGGGCTGTGGTTGGTATAGTGACCAGACAGGGCACGGAGAGAGCTGTGATTCCCAGGTGAAAGGTGGGATAGACTTTCTGATTCGCTCCAGCACACAGATAGAGTTACAGCTCAATTTCAACCTCTCACCCTCCCTGGTCTATCCTCATGACTAAAATAAGACCAAAAGGAGAAGGGAGAGCTGCTGTTTTTTTCTTTCTCCCTGTTTTCCTGTCTGTGTCTCCCTTTTCTCCCTCCCTCTTTTCACTACCACCCCTCCCCCTACATCATTGTACTGACGTTTTCTCGTGACAGAAGGGACTCTGAGATGTGCTTTATAGCTTGGTCAGCCTGTAAAGCAGTGCTTCGAACTCTGTCTCACTTTAAAAAGTGGAGTTTTTTTGACCTCGCTGGCTGTGTTTTCACTTGTTCCTGCTTGTGCTTTGTTCTTTTACCTTTTTTGTAGACAAGGCAGGATTTGTGAATTAATCATAAGTGGTTCAATAGCTGGCCTTAGCTGTGCTCCGTCACCGGGGGATCAATAGGGGAAGGTCAGTGGCACTTTGGTGGCACTGACTGCTCCGGAGGAAAGACAAGGATGGCCATGTCCAGATGATCCATAAGTTTGGTCTGGCGTGAGGTAAGATGGGAAGGAGAGCCTGTCCTTGTCCCATCCTGTCTGTGTCCAGATCCTCAGAGAGATGGATCTGTTTAGTAATTTCCATGTCATGTAGGATGGTACTTTCCAGCTTTTTAAAATCCTGGGTGCAACATCAAGGTGTTTCAAAATATATATTTTAAAACACCTTTAACGTAATACTCCTACATGTACAGACAGGATCAAGGTTTCAAGGTTTTACAGTTTGTGCCTCAGTTTTATAATCTAGATTTAAATCCCCTCTTTTGATGTTTCTTCTCTGATCTGTTCTTTCTTTTTTCTTTTTGTGACTAACAGTTTTAAGTGCCACTGACATGGGTCCATGCTACTTATGGGATAGAGCAGCAACACAAAACTAGTTGAGAGAAATAAAAAATCTTTGATCCTCTGTTTTGATTTGGAGTGAGTCGTGACCACATCATTAATTTGGTGGATGAATTCTCCTGTTTCTCATTGTAATAGAAAGCAAGGTTGTTGTTACTAATAAAAACCTGACCTTTTCTTGCTGCAGTCTGGTTCGACTTAGATTTAATTGCATTAGTATTTTTTTTTACCATGGGAGAGCATAAGCTGCTAAAACAGCAACTCTACCCCACGACATAATATAAGGCGAGATGCAATTCCCTGCTGCCCATGCATTATTGAAAGTACAAAAGCATCCTCTTAACAAAGTGTCATAATAAGGCAGTGCTACAGGACTTAAGTCTACACATGCAAGACGCACACTGCGTGTAGTTGTCAGCAAGAGCCGGGCTATAGGGAAGCTTCATTCTGATGGCACCTTTATTTACAAGGTACTGAGACACACCACGGATGATTTGTGAAGATTAGCAGAGAGGATGTGAGGTATGAATCATCGTCTCTGTAGATGCTATTTCCAAGTAAGCATATGCATACTGACTAAAGGCTGAAAATAGCGTTCACCACAAATATGATGTGGAACCCTTTTGAGCAGGCAGTTGAAAGTCATCAACATTTCTTCTCAGTTAAACATATTATATGCGTTCACACACACACACGCACACACACACACACACATGCGGTGACAGTGTGCATTTCAAGAGTGAATAAGAAATGTCTTCACAGCTAAAACCTTACAAGCACCGAAATTCAAATTCCGTGTCACCTAAGCTGTACATCAAAGCTGAACATTAGCTCTTACTTCTATGTGTGTATGTGTTGACACAGAGAATGGAGCAGTGTAACCAGTGTACAACATGGCTATTTGTAAATAACGTCCCAACCTCATCCACTGGCAGGAGCTAAGAGCTTTAAGTCTGAGTAGTGATGGCAGCCTCCCTGAAATGTGCATGAAACCGGCTTAGTGCTATCAGCCCAGCATCACTGCCAGTCACCAGTCTCCCTCTCATTCTGCAAGGCTGCTGTGGACCAGATAAGAGCAACGGACATACACCACCCTCCTCCCCTGCTGCCCCCGTCTTCCGAATGTTGCCCCCCCCCCCCCTCCGCCCTCTCACACCAATTCACCCCTTATCCTCT
>JAPTYQ010000028.1:10168046-10182826 GCA_029814465.1 Ostorhinchus cyanosoma | reverse complement strand
ACACACACACACACACACACACACACACACACACACACACACACACACACACACACACACACACGCACACACACCCCATGCCGCTTGCCTTACACACTGGCCTTCATGTAATTTACTCCAGGAGAAAGAGTGTCATTTTAGCTGCTTGTAGCTCACAGCACACATACTTCTCATTGGGAGAAATGTATGCTGAAGGGTGCTTTGTTCATTGTCAAACTGTACCAATGCTGAAAAACACCATAAAGAAGTCTTGTCATCTAAGTCACTGGTGCATTTTCTGCCTGGCGCAGACTCGTGTCGGGCCTCTTTGTACATCTCTAAAATGAGTCCCTGAGCTGTGCTGTAGCTTTGCCTAAAAATTCTTCTCATCTCATCTTATCTTTCTCTCTTTTACTTCTCTCCCTCTCCCTCTCTCTGTCCTGTCTCTACGGATCCAGGCCGCAGAATGGGTCGATGATATTGTACAATAGGAAGAAGGTGAAGTACAGAAAGGATGGCTACTGCTGGAAGAAGAGGAAAGACGGCAAGACCACACGGGAGGATCACATGAAGTTGAAAGTGCAGGGAGTTGAGGTGAGTGGGCTGACAAGAGTTTGGATTTGCAGGGAATGAACAAGGAAGCAGGTGGGGTTGGGGCGGGCACGAGGCGAGCGAGAACCAACCTTCACCCTGACACAGACAAACTCAGGTCTACGGTGAGCTCTCCCTTGGCTGTAATGGAGACAGTCACATGCTGCAGTCAACTCGTGTCTCCAAGGAGGCTCACCAAGAAACAATGCAGCACAACAATAGTTTTCCCTGGGAAGCCAGTGGAGTGGAACCGATTGTTTGTACCTTATTAAGGCTCTGGATGTTGCCTTTGCTCCAGAGAGCCTACATTAATCTTGCTGGCTCAAAGCAGCACTGTGTTGCTAACATTCCCTCACCTCACTCCTAGTCACTCCCCATACCAACCGCTGCCATAAAAGGCCCAGCTGTATCTGTCCTTGGCTCACCTAGGCTCAATCTTGGCTCAACCTGAGGTAATGGCAGTGTGGTGTTGGCACCTTTGCTGATTTATCAGCAGTCCCACACATGAAACCAGGCATGCACAGACTTTCTTCTCCTTTCAATCGCACAGAAGTTTGGGTTCGGGCTTGTTTGTTTGTTTAGCCACAAGCACTCATGTCAGGAGATAGAGCAGAGGTAGATAGGTGCATTTGGGAGATTTTGGTCCCACATAGGTGTGTGTGCAAACAGCAGACATGCACACACTTCACGCACATGTAGACATAAGTGCACACCTCAGGGAGTGGTGCTGTGAGTCTGTGTCATGCAGTGTGACAAAGACAAAGCTCAGGCATTCTCCCAACAGGGGCTCTGCTCTCTGTTTGTACTCCTCCAGATATTTGTCACTCCAAGAAAATGGCCTCTTCCTTCGCCAATCCAGCTTGGTGTCATCTCTGGTGCTGCAGTGGTCTGATAACCTGTTGGGACTGCTCACATCCCAAGTCCCTTTGGACTGTTACAGAGGTTTTTTTTTTGTGTCTGACAGTTCTGCCCTTACAGGAGGTTGAGTCAGCCAACTCACAATATTATGTATATGTTGATATGTATTAATATGTAAATAATGTTTGGTGTGTCTGTCTTTGTCCGTCTGCACAGCATAAGTTGTATTTAACCCTACATTTAAAGAGATAGGTGTGTTTCTTTCTTTTTTTTCCTCTGTGGTGTTAGTGAATTAAAAGACACTATCTATTGCCACTGCCATTAACAGTTTCTTTTTTATTATGGCTTTGAAATTTAGATTGTTGACAGTTGACAAATCTAAAACTTCTCCAAATACAAATATCAGTTTTTCAGTCAGCTAATGTCAGTAGCTTCTCTGAAGCATGTAATTTAATGTTAACCATGTTAGTTTCTTTTTGGAAGTGATTATGACAGTCATTGTTATACAACAGTGGCATCCAATCCCATATCTGCACAGGTGTAGAACTTTTCCCAGCAGAACACACTACTGTCCTATTTTCCAGTGTCATAGCTGGTCACTGCTTCAGAAATGCAGCACATTTTAAACAATTCTTTCATTCAATAGGCACATCAACTGAAGCTTGTGATTATTGTCTGGGTTCTTTTGGTCTTGTAACTGTCACAGGAGACAAGTAGAAAAATACTATAAAGATAACATTCAGACATCTGTGAACAACAGTCCCAGCTAAAACAAAAATGCTCAGAATTCTGGGCAGCACTCCAGGGGCTGTTTTTTGTGACTGTGTATATAATTCTATGTATGCTGTGTAATCCTATGGGCTCACCATGTCACACTGTGCCCATTGTGTGGCTTTCAGTGGCATCCGGTGACTCATTTGATATGAAATGGAAAAATAAATGCATGTAAATAAAACCCCTTAGTGGTTTTAAAAGAGCTTTTCTATAAATGTGACTTGAAATTTAATATTGAGTATTGCACTGCTGAACATATTTTATGTCCAGAGTATTTGAAAATAGCCACAGACAGATATAGTGCTTGTGTTGAATCATTAAAACGATATAAAGTGTTGCATTTGCAACATACTCGTGGTATACAACAAGACTCATGGTATACTTTTCTGAAAGCATAACACTTCATCCTGTGATTCTGTCTCTGTCAGTCTGTACGTATAACTCTATAACCCTATAGTGTGATTCGCCACAGCTGATTGTTGTGGGCACAGTTGAGCTAATGCAAAGTGTGAAGGTGAGCAAAGCAGAGAAGTAGCAGCGCAAGTAAAAATTTACTCATAGCTGCAATAATCAAATAGTAATATATGGAAATTGAACTATAACCACCTTTAAGAGTCCAGCTCTCAGAACACTTTACCATTCCAATGACAGAGAGGGTTGATCTATTTCTGCCGTGACCACTCAATGACAGGATCTGTGGCCATTAGTCATGTGCAGTCATGTTTACTGTAAGGACATAAATGACTTGACCATCCATCTTTGCTTATTAGTCTATTTAAGATGATGAAGAGTTAACATAACTTGAGCATAACTCGGATGGTTTTACAGGAGAGTCGTTACATCACTCATTCTGTGCTGGTGCTATACGGCGCTGCTCTGATTCCCCAGCCATCCAGTGTTTAATAGAGGTTCTGTGGTTATTACATGGGCCAGGTTTAGTGCACAGAGAGGACAAATGTTGTGGGTGGTTCAGGTTAGTGATGTTCAGTGGCTCCAGCGAGGGAGAGGCTATGAGTCCGGGAGCGAAGGGCCTTCAGGGGCCTGCGAGATGCAGCCTAGCGTGGCAAGAGTAGATGTCAGCGTGTGCTGCTGCTGTCCTGTCTGCTCTGCAGTGCTGGCTCAGCAGCCCGTGTAAACCAATGCTCTACTCTCTTTCTCTCTCTCTGTCTTTCTATTTTACTCTCTTTGTATCTCTCTCTCTTTGTCTTTTAATTCTTTCACTAGTTTTTTTTTCACTGTCTTCTTCTGCTATTCTCTCTTTATAACCTCCCACCCTCCTGCCCCCACTTTCACCATCCTCCAAGCCCACAGTCCAGACGGACAAAACCTTGAGTTTGGTGGTAATGCTCCCTGTTCCCTAAAATTGGAGCGCAGGGCATGTTGCGGCATTAGCGCTTAACAGGCCGTGAAATAGCAGCCTGCCTTCCTGACGTCTCCCCCATCACTCCAGGTGAGTTGGCCAGACGGCTGGATAAATGAGCAAGCAGCACCCCCAGCAACCAGCATGCTTTTGGGGCACCTGAGGAGAGATGTCCATCAATGATTATCTTACCACACCCTGCTCTCACCAGGTTCAAGTTGTTCACCCGCTCCTGGCCATAGCCAAGAATCCATGGGGATCTTTACAACTAATCTAATGAGGATTTCCAGTGACTGTCTATCAGTCAGTGTCCTTGGTTACAGCTAGTTTTGATTGGCTTTATTCTCTCACTGAGTGATGTCATCTCAATTCAGGCTGTAGGTCTCATTGTGTGCATAGCTCTAGCATCCCCTGGCTTCTCACTGTGAAATAGCAGAAACATCAAAAACATCTGCTTTGACAAACTTCAGCTGATCTCACTTCTGTTTCTTGTCAAGTTTCTACCCCAATATCACCGCCTCATCTAAGCTAATTAGCTGTTAATGCGGGCTCAAACCCCCATCTTCTTCACACCTCCACCCTTATGTCCAATCTCCTCATTATTCCTAAGCTTTAATAAACTCCCTCAAACGCGGATCGATTTTCTCTTAAGTGAAGGTGGCAGTGCCTCTGACTTATTTCATTACCATAGGCTAATTATACCGATTGAAATGAGCTTCTCTTCTTAAGGTGTGCTGTGCTGCTCTGCGTCTCCGCACTCCTCAGACTTTAATGCCAATACAGTTCTCTCCCAATTCCCTGACTCCCATTCCTGCCTCAGCTCCACCCCGCCATCTCTTCATCCCACCCTCTCACCCTCCGCCACCTAAATAATCAGCTGGTGCGTCCTTAGCCCCCGTAACTTGTCATTTCATGTTGGATCCACCCTAATGTGTGATTTCAACTGTGCAACTGTGCAATGAAGGAAGGTAATGGAGCATGCTGGTGGCTCAATCGCCTCTGTTCATTGATAATAATGAAGACAAATGTCAAAACATTAGTTGCTAATGTTGTAATGGAGTGGATGCTGGTGGATGCACGCTGGATGCTACACTGCATTGGCTTTCAATATCACATGACCTTCAATATTTAACTCCCTTTTTAGTCTAGTCCCTTGCTTTTTGCAGCAAATCAAACATTTGAGTTTTTTGTCCATGCAAGCAAATTGTTATGCGAATTTCTCCTCTTAATCACAACTTTGTACTTTTTTGTTTGCTTGTTTAAACACAGAGGAAAGATATAGTGTTCTAATTTCAAGGCCACCTGGGTGGGTAGCATCGGTAAGTTATAATCAAACTAGCTGCATATCTGTGAAATAGTGTCTTTTGGTGGTGGGGTGTGTTTTCAGCAGCAGTGGTAGCACTGATTTACAGATGCAGTGGCTGATATGACCAGATTGCGGGGACAGATGTGAGAGGGCACTAAACAAACCCCTATTTCTGAGAGGAGGTGACACCATGCATGCTTTCTCTCCTGCCCCTGCTACAAGTCAACTGTGAAATTAAGATTACTGATACAGGCAATGCCCAAAGCAAAGGAGTTAGTATTTTTCCGTTTTTATTCAAACGTATAGGCTGTCTGTTAGACAACAGTCATTGGCCAGTTCTGTAAAGACAGTAAATCGATTACTGTTTCCATTGTCTTCTCTCTTCTCCTGGAGCCTGGTTTGTTATTCTCTGTTTTCATTCTTCACCTTGGATCTCACACATTTAGCTCTTCCTTTTTGAATTACCTGATTGTGGAGGAGTGAAGACCAATTCTTGTGTGATATTTTACAGAATGGTTGCCATGGTTATAACTTCTAACCCGCTACTCTCTCATAGAGTAATAGGCAGTAAGTTGTTGCATAGACACAGGAAATATACTGTTAGGTTACTGCCTGTTTCTGATTTAGTCAGGCTAATGTAGGTTAAGCACAAACTGGGGAAGCTTTGAGGTGTATTATTAAATAATACACACTAGATGCACATTTTGTATTTGTATTATTAATTGTCACTTATTATTAACACTTTTCAGCATTGAGATGCAGGTTTTGCCATGCACAGAAGGTTGTACTACAAACCCCATTTTAGCTACTCTGCTTTTTCCCTTTCTTTATTCTGCATAGTAGATTAAAGCAGTGATCTCTCCCCAGCATAATGGCTTAATGGGGGTTGTTATGTTGTTATTAGCGACTGAACCAAAGCCTTCCCACATGAACGCCTTACCCCCAGCAATGGGAGCGTCCATTTTACCCCTGGTTTTCCTTTAAGCCCACAGTAATTAGTTTTTCTCTCTTACTTCTTACAATTGCCAAATCACTCAGCAGCAGTTAAGCCCTCAGCCTGCTTTTCATGCTGACCCCGCTATCACCATTTCAATCCAGCAGCCGGATTTAAGGGTCTGATTTTAGGGAAAGCTCCTATGGGGTGCAGATGTATAAGGGTGTTAAAGCCATATTTTATCGATTTAATTTACCACTTGTTGCCACATGTGTTGTCACACTGAGGCAACTCCACAGGGGTTCCCGTCTTTATTGTGAATCGAAGGAGAAAACGTCCCTAATAAAATGTTGTGGAAAATATTTAAATAAATTGCAAAACCTGCAGACTTGATCAGAGCTTCTTACTGCTGTACCTGTCATAAAAAAAGAGATTGAAGATGCTGTAAATTCTTTGGAGACACTTAAAACACGACACAAAATGCCTCTGAGAGAGACAGGCCCGTTGATTTGCATGTCACTCATTATACTTGTTATTAATGTCAGTTCACTAAATCAACTGAACTTGCTTGCGTTTGAGATATGTAGCCCCCCTGAGAGTAGTAGAGCAGAGCCCACACCAAATATGCCAAGTAGGGGCAAGAGGTGTCGGGGAAGGGTGAAGAAATCAGAGAGTGCTTGAGGCACTGAGTGGGTTTTGCATGACTCTGTGGTTTGCTCTCAGTCTGTAATCCCTGGGTAAAACAGGCCTGTGTTTTATGTTAATGAGCAACTTTCACCATGGATTCGGCTTTACCTTCTCTCAAAATCATGTCGGTGTATCCTTTAGAGATTCATGCAACACAGACTAAAACCGCTACCAAGTGATAGAGTGTGTGATATAAAGTGAAAGCCCTATTCCTCAGCCAACAGGGTTCTAGAAATGATGCCACTGATGAATCACTCACTGTATGCTGTGCAAATTTTAAAGTAAGAGTATGTGCTTAAAGGAAAGCAAGTAGTTTCAGTGTCAGTTTCAGTCTCACCTCCCTTATGTCAGAGTCCAAGCTCTTCGCAAAATGCCCGTTTAATGATCTACATCCAGCTCTGAGCGCTCACACACATTTCTGGGGCATTTCTGACTACATGCCAGAGCCAAGGGTCAGCTGAGGTATTGAGTATTGAGAAACATCAAAGAGTGGTTTTCTGCTCTCTAAAACGTATGTGTGAAATTCCTTGAGTATCTCTTCAGGATATACCTTTTTCCTGTTTTATCTATAAGTTTCTATTTCTCCCCATCTATCATTATCTGACTCTCTTTCTTTTTTCCCCTCTGTCCTTACCTCCAACTGCTTTTCCACCCTGAAAAAGCCGCTTACTCCAACAGTCTCTGTTAATATGAGGCCATTCCCTTAGCAAAGGCAGACCCTTATGTCAAGAGAAGCAGTTTTCTGTAAGATGCTGTAAGGCCTTGGCAGAAGCATCTCTTCTTTTCCCTGCTGGCTTTTCGAACACTTTTGGAATACTTTGTTTCTTTTCTTCTTTTCAGATAGGGAGCACAGCACCCATGTTTGGGATTCTACTATAGAGACAAAATCAGCAGCTTTCAGTAGGAATCATCCAGTGACATTATCTCCTCACTGCTCAAAAAGGCTGTGCAGCTGGCCCCACAGTTCCTCAGGAGCTTTTCTGCATCATCTGCAAAAACATTTTGTGTATTGACGTTTGCAGTAAGATGAATTTGTTAATACTCCAGCGTCTTGCTCATCGGCTACCTTTATCTCTCTCTTTGCTTGGATATTTATTCTGCTGGCTTCTGTACACTGGCCTATGTATTATTAAGCAGCAACACAGAGGTTTAGACGTAATTTGCTGCTGTGTTACATTTAATAACTGCAAAATCAAAATGTACCAATGTTCCAACATTCACTCTTCAAAGGAGGTATAATGAGTAGAGCTGCAAAGTTCAAAGAGAATGGTTAAGTGTTTGTATAGCATTATACAGGGTGAGCAACTGTGCTTTCCTCAGAGTGATATTGAAAGGTTTGATATTTTACATGAAAGCGTGCTAAAGAGGAGTTTAACACAGGAAACAGGTTTAACCCTTCTGCTTTGGGCAACAGAGGAAATACTTAGGCAGATAAAAGCCACTTTATTAATGCTCTAATAAGTTCTGTTAGTCATAATTTTGTCTCCTCTTGCCTTCTTTTTCACCCCGTCATCTTTTCTTGTGTCTGTATTACTCTTTGCATCTGTCTTATTACATTCTTATCTGATGCATCAGTACAAACCTTGTTCTTTTCACAGTGATCTGAATAGATGTTCTTTTCACTGTATTGTACACTGCATGCATCTTTGTCCTTCTTTTTCTTCAATTCCCGTTGATTTTCAATGCTGTCTTTGTTTCTGTGTTGAGTCTTGTTGTTGTTTGCTTTGTTTTTCTTTTTTTTGAAAGACATGGAAATTTCAGGCAACAATTCCAGCAAGAAAAGCCTGTAGATTTCTGTAGCATGCCGTATTTCCTCAAATAGTGATGGGGACTTTATTTATCTCCAGTGCAGCAGGTAGCAGGTTTCGATTTAACAGAGATTTGTATTAGAGAACTTTATTCCTAATTCTTTCTGTTGGATGAAAAATAATTGGTTTAATATGTTAGTACGAACTCATTGCTTCCTGTATTCATCTCAAATCAAAAGCCCACGAGTGTTTTAGAGGATGGTAAGTCTTCTTTTTTTAACAGGGCTTCTATTGTTAAACATTTGCCGACATAGCATTAATAACAACAACAGGATTAAAAGACAATAAAAAAAAGTGGATCAGTATGCACTATATGTATTCAAATTACAAATGGCTTAGGCATTAACACACATTCACCCACAGAAGCTAAAACAGGATAATAATTGTTCAGATGAGCAAACCAGAACAACAAGGTGCTGAAAAATAGCATGGTGGTATTGTTGATTTTATTAAAGGAAAGTGGTCAGATTTACAGTATGTTTAAATAGCATTCATATACCAGGAGTATGTGTATCAACCCTTGTTTTTTTCAGTCCTTATTTATTCATTTTGATGGCATCTCAGGTCATTATCAGAGCTGCAGAGGTTTCTACCATTTCGTATTTGTGGGAATATGGTATATAAGTGTGTAAATAGAGTGGGTCATTTGTTTAAACCCAAGAGGATTCCAAGCTTGTTCAGCAATGTGAATAATGAAGCGTACATGCCAACATTTAGACTGACAGAAATGTATGCATCGTTTTATTTTCATCAGAGGCCATGAGAGATGTATGTAAAAATGCACATATGTGGATTGTGAGTTGAGTTTCCCTGTCAGTGTACACATAAGCAGATATAGTAAAATCTCATTTCTGAAATGGAACCTGCTATTGCTAGAAAATTACATTTAAAGATACCAACCAAAAAAAAATCTCCTGTGTGATAGATGAAAATGGAGGAGATAAAAATGAATCAAAAAGACTGTAGACTGTGGAAAATAAAAGACTGATGAAAAGGAGAGGAGGGAGCAAGAGAGGCTTAGAAGGTGGATGGATGGTAAGGGAGGAGGGAGAGGTGGGGCGGTGGGAGAGGCAAGTGTTGAGCGGAGAGAGGAGAGAGAAAGCCGGAATGAACGATATATAGCCCCTGGCAAACAGAAAACAATTGTTACACTGCCTCCCATAACCCACTTCAACCTTAAACAGCAGATTTTTTTCACTCAATTAATTTCTACACATTGGAGCAGGGGCCTTGGCTGAAGCTGGGCTTTTATGTGCTCCTGCTGCTGCAAGGCCTGCACACATCTCAGTCTCTCTCTTTCTCTTTCTCTTTCTCTCTCTCTTCTCTCTATCTCTGTCTGCAGCTTCTCTTTGTCTTTTTTTTCTTTTTTAGAAAATGAACTTTCTGTGTAGGAATGGACTGAAGTAAAAAAAAAAACAAAAAACAAAACAAAAAAACAGGGATATATCATCTGTTATAAAAACAGCACACCCACCATCAACTGATTAAAAAACAATCCTAGAGTATGATTCTCGACTATAAAAAATGTCTTTTAACTTAATCAAAGTCTTTTCAAAGCAACAGCTGCACAAAACTTATCTCATGAGTATAAAACCCTAGCGACATGTCCTTACTATTTAGACTTTTACAGAAAAAACATGCATCTTTGGAAAACTGAAAGAATACCAGTTGTCTATATTCAGCATTTGTACTTAATTCATTTATAAAATCCCTTAAGAAGATTACAGGACAGATACCTTTATTATTATTATTAGTACTATCAGCACACTGGACCAGACTGGTCCTATGTGGGCAGCAGGTTGACTTGCCTGAGGGCAAAGAGAAGGAGAGCAGGCAGAGACAGATGGACAGATAGATAGGGGAGGGCATGACTGAGCTGTGTCTGTGTGCGGTGAGTGAGGGCCAGTCGGAACAACATGAATCATGGCTCCAGTTGAGAGAGGAGGAGATCAGATCAATAATAGCCTAGAGGGGGGAGTAGAGACTGAGGGAGAGAGAGAGAGAGAGAGAGAGAAAGAGGATGAAGGGAGGACACAGGAGGTGTTCATCATTGGACCACCCTCACTCCCAGCATGCTCACTTTTTACTCTTTCTCACCTAATATATTGAGAGAAGCCTTGATTAATTTTCTTGCTGAAAACTTAAGCGTAGTTATGGGAAATATGAAATGTATGGAGTATTGATTATTCAAGTACAGCAGAGTACAGGTCACACAGATTTGAAAATGCTCTATTGCTCATTTTACTTTTTTGTGCAAGCATTATGAAGCACTAAACTAATGTATTCATCTTGTGGTTGAGAGTTTTTTGTGCATGTGGGTAGCTGTGTTGGGTATACTGTATGTGTTTGTCCAAGTGCAGGGAGAGTGCAGAGGCTCAGCAGTGGTCATTTCTCATTAAGTGACCACTGGGCCTAAGGGAAAGGCCTGTTTTTTACAGAAACTGTGTTCCACAAGCAGGAACAGTGGTAGTGTTTAGGCATGCTATGCACACGAATGTGAGATGGCCAAGCTCTCTCCCCTCCCTATTGTACTTTGGAACAGGCAAGCAATTTTTCTCATCCCTCCTTTTTTTATATAATTTGGTCGATAAAGGTGAAGGACGTTTCATCGCTTTTTCTCCCCTCCCGACTCCCTCCTCCTCGTGCGCTCTGCTCTGTCTCAGAGTGAAATCCCGAGATAAAGCTCGGCGGCGCTTCATGTTTAATGGAGCTTAATCCCACAGATTTGAGATACGGAGCTGTGAGGTAATTCCCTCATGCCCATCTTCACTAACACAGAATGGTCATGTGACCACATAATTCTGCCCTGTACTAGCCACAGACAGACAGGTGGACAGATGGACAACAAAAAGAACATAACTCTGCCAAGGACAAATGTGCTTTCACAATTTGTCAGGAGAAGGGTTGTATAGATGTTTTTCCTCTGGCTGGCTGAATTCTTCACCACCTCATCTGTTGTTAAACCAGTTATTCTCTGCCATACTTTCCCATCAGCTGTGCCTCAGTGAAATGCTGCCCTGTTTACTAATACTGGTTAGTCAACTTCCCTCTTGACGGGGGATTTATGAAATAATCTGCAACACAGAGACGAATGAGCCAAAATGGCGAGTTTGCTAAGTCATAACTAAAAGCTTAGTGTCCACAGACAGGACTCCAGCCACAGCATCACGTCAGGGCGCTTGGAGAGAGTTAAGAGGAGTTGGCTGGCTTGAGACTATTTGGAGAGGCCATGTGCTGGGAAGCATTATACCCACCAACAATCCTCCTTAAGTGATGAGCTGACACTAAGCAATTTACTATTCACCCTGCCAGTGAAATATTTTCAATCTGAGTGCATAAAGCTCCTATGGCAGGCAATATGCCAAGCCTTCTTCTGTCTGACACTTTTTGTTTCAGAATAGCTACTGTGTGGTTCAATTTACCCTAAGACATGCTTGTCATGCCCACTTGACATGAGCGTCCTTGTCAATATGTAAAATGGTCCAAATGGATGATTGCAGAGCAGCACTAGCTCTTAGTGGTAGTGAGTAGGGTTTGAGAGAAAGGAAATGTTACTAACTATGTCACTTTATTTTTCACAGCAAAAAGGATGTTGAAAGCAAAAACAGTTAAACAAGCAGACCCCCTTATTTAATCAGTATTAATCTGTGCAATTCCCCTCAGATTTCCTTTTTGCCATTTCTTCCATTTGGTTGTGTTTTTTGGGGGGCCTGTCTATCATTACCAGCCTCTCCAATCTTCTCCAATCTTGTCTTGTCTCCTCCCTCTCTATCTTTGCTGGCCTTCAGGTTTGAGGCACCTAATTGTCATGGGGAGATGAGGACAGCAAAAGCCACGGAAGCACTATATAGTTATTTTCCAAAAACAACACCAATAAAAAAAAGAAAAGAAAAAAAACAACAGGCTTGACCACTGGTGCACACACTGGCATCATGATGTCAGTGTACCAGGGCAGAAGCAGGATGTTCGAAGTTGTGTTTGTGCTTGTTTATATGTGTGTGAGTGTATGTTTTTGGCAGTTGAAGGGGCACATTGTCCTTTATTGCTGCACTCTCTCTTGCACTGTCACTTCAAGGTCTCAATTCTGGGCCCTTACCACTGCCAACACAGCCAATCCACCTCTGCCAAGGTCTCCTTCATCCCCGTGTTACTGTTCTTCTCTCTCCTCCTTTGCATAATTACCCAGGTAATTGTGGAGTAATTGACTGCATCACCTGCTCCTAGGAAGCATTGGCATTGTTTAATAAACAGCTGGAATATGCGCCACATGTTGTTGGAGAGCAAGAGTAAGAACATATTGGGGCAAAGAGGGAGGGCTGGAAGAGGACAACCAGAAGCTGGATAGTTGAGTCTGAAATGGAGGCGGTGGGAGTGTGCACATGCGTATTTCCAAAACTCAGGCACACAGATTTAACATTCTCTAGGCCAGTCCTGAACTTGTTATGCAAGGTGAACATAATATTGCCTATGGAAGGATTAGTGAGGCAGAAGCAAATGAGAGTGGGAGATGGATAGATTTAGAGACACAGGGAAGTGAAGAGGCAACAGAAAGCGAGTGACAGAAACTTTGAGGCATGGGAGAATGAGATAGATATATGGAGGGGGGAGAAAGAAAGGAGAGAGGGGTGAAGTGAGCCTCTCAGGGCTAATGACATTAAGGATGCCTGATGAATCGACACCCACTGAGTGTTATTGACGTCCCCTGAGCCTGCCCAGGCAGAGCCAGCCTCCTAGCCCGGGTATTGGCTCGCCCCGCTCCTCAATTAGACTGCCTGATTAGATTCCCTTGGTTGTGCCCTCTCGTGGGGTGAGCAGGGTGGCATGATGGATGTGATGGGCAGGATTATCAGAGGGGGGAGTCACCCATGCCCCACCCGGAGGGCACCAGACGATGGGTTTGACCAGTCGTCGTGGGAGCGTGTAGGCGGAGGGCAGGGGGCGCTACGCTAGTCTCTTATTGAGGCTGTCAATCATTGCTGCTTACAAGGTAGAAGCTGTGTCTCGCTACAGAGATGCACAGGAGTAATTACTATTCCATCTCTCCTGGCATCTAGATATATGAGGAGGCACACAACCACTGACCTCACGTGGAAACCCTTTGCTTTAGCTGAAATTGTTTGAAAATGTTCAATTTACATATCCTGTCCTTCACTCACTAATCCTTCGTAAAGGGACCTAATATGCAACTGTGGATAGATACTACAGATCTGTGGCTTTAAATCAATGTGTCATTCAGGTTAGAGGAAAAAAAAATCTCAGAGTTAAGTTTTGCTTGTATCTGTGTTCCTACATTAATGCGAAATGTCAAAGAAGTTGGCTAGAATATGTCCTTAACCCTATTCTCTCCATTTTCTGGTGGTGACAGTCTCATACAACCATTCATCAACATCTTGGCTCTTGTGGTGCAAAAAATGGGGCAAGTCAGGTAAGTGTCCCAATTCAGCAGTTTTGAAAGGCAGTAACTAATGATATCTCAGGAACGGGGGCTGCTGCTGTTTCCCTGAGAACTTTCTTCCCTGTTCCATTGTGTGTTTGTGTGGCTGGATAGCTAGCTAATGGCCTGTCTCTGATGAATTAGGGGGTCTGACACCCTGCAAACACACTTTCCCAAGGTCAGAGCAGCCCACAGATTACCATATCCGGGGGCTTTAACAATCTAACACTGCCTCAAGTCAGTTGGATGACAATTGAGTCAAGCACACAAGAAGATAAGGGAGTTGCAGGATGGGGGGTTTAGTTCCAAAGGAAGAAATTACTTTTAAAGTGGAGAAAACCTGCAGTGATCTCTGCCACTGATGTCCCCAACAGCGGCTGTGATGCCAAGTGTCCATTTGTGCAGCCCTCTCAGTTAAGGTGCTCCTGCAGTTGTTCACGCAACAATGTTATCCCTTTTCTTTATAGAAAACCACTATTCAACTCTCAAGTCTGTGTTAAAGAGCTTTCTTCTACCCAGCGAAATACAATCGGAATGTGCTCAGCTGAAATACCTATACAATATCACCAAGTTGCTTTAAGTTGCACTTGGTATAATGTTCCATTGTGCAGTGTAACATATATTAGTATGCAATGCATTAATTTATCACAGACTGTGGTCACTGTGTCAACTGTACTGTGAGGTGGATAGGTAAATGTAGGTAAACAATTAAGAGAGATAAACCACAAATAATAGAAAAAACACAAACTGATTCATATATTAAGCTAACAATATAGGAACACACACACATACACACACATGCTCACGGAAGCATGGTTCGACACATGAGGGCATACACACATCCACCCACACACTTGCCATATGTGTCTGCAGGGAGCTGGCTAAAATGTCAAGCTATGTGCATGGCTGCCTCCTGTCGACGCCTCTCTCCTTATTTCACAGCAGCACCTGGTGGTGACAAAGAGCACAGAGGAGAGCGACTCCCCAGGAGAGGAGAGGAGAGGAGAGGAGAGGAGAGGAGAGGAGAGCAGCGGCGCGGAGCGGAGAGG
>JAPTYQ010000028.1:10148317-10167949 GCA_029814465.1 Ostorhinchus cyanosoma | reverse complement strand
GGAGAGGAGAGGAGAGGAGAGGAGAGGAGAGGAGAGGAGAGGAGAGGAGAGGAGAGGAGAGGAGAGGAGAGGAGACAGTCCTCACACATTGGACCATCGCTGTCCCATCATGTTCTACTTGGCTGTCAGTCCAACTCAGAGCTGCTTAATTTCACTTTGAATTGACGATGTTCAAGACCCTGCCAAAGTTTGAGGGATTTTAGACGTACTACCAAAGCCAAGGAGCATAATGAATGAAAAGCCCCTTCCCAAATTGATTTCAAACTAAATCAAACCCTGGTATTCAATTATCTGCCAGAGCTGCCACTGAGGAACTTTAAAGTTGTATAGGCAGAGAAAGAGAAGGAGGGGGAGAAAGTGAGGAGAGGGAAAGAGGACGGTCGGAGCAGAATGCAAATGACTCCATCCCCGCATGGTGTCAGAACAGGTGGCCCAGTGGTAGCGCTGGGGCTGATGAATGAGCTGTTGAAGTGGAGCCCATTGCTACCTCTAGCTAGTGGCAGCTCCAATTCTGCCTAGTTAAGCATTTGGCCTCCTCTGCCAGGAAGGCTTAATTGAAGAAATCATCACAGGGACCAGGACAGATCTGGTGTTACTGGGACCAAATTGTGTGTGTGTGCCTAACCAGACTGTAACATCATAATAGTGTGATACTATCCATCTACTAATCACAGGGAAAAGTGTTTCATTACAGGATACCAGACCAGGACCAAATTCCTTTTAATTATTTCCCACACAACGTGAATTGCCTCACTTCAGTCATATGTTAAAGGACAAGGCTGGTATAATTTATTATTTCCCCTGGTGGTAGTATTGCCTATTAAAAGTCTAAACCCAGCCGTGTATTTGCTACAGACAGACGTGACTACTTTATGATATGTTCATGGAGATTACAGGCTCCTACTGTTGTTTAAAAAATCCATTAAAAACAGCTCACAAAGACATACTGCTGCTTTGACTAATGTAATACATCATGTCGAACAGCATGTGTATTGCTGGTTTTCCTAAAATGCCTCTATCACTCAGGTTATTACTGTTTTAGTGTTATTTAATAGAGTATTACACCTGCATCCGAAAGACAAAATATCCTGTTCTTTTTTGACATTATTTAGAAAGCATTTTCTTCCTGTGTAATATTTAATTCAGGCGAGCAAAGCATGTTAGACATTATTCACTGCAGACAAGCAGACCACTGGGCAGGGAGCAGGAGGAATGCAGCCGATTGGTTTATCTTAGCAGAGGCCAGTGACTTTTTTATTGTATCAGAGAGCAAGGGTAATTATTGGTAAATTACAAAAACCTGTCCTGTCAGCGATATCAAGCAGAAACCAATCGAGCCATTGACACAGCAGTTGTGTTCCAAAAAACAAGAGGCCTTTGGCCCCCTGCCGCACCTGCGCAAAGCGTATAGAGCGTTTAGCCTAACTAATGAACAACTAAATGCAATTATAACGTACTATCTCTGAAATAAGGCCTGCCATGGTGTTAATTACATAATTACTGAAGATGTCAGCTCTATGCGGGAGGGTGGAGTGTCAGTGGAGACACTGGAGCAAACAGGGAGGGAAGTTGCTTTGCTTTCAGGGATGAACTATAGACGCTTCTTTGATTCATGATGCCGGCTTTGTGGAAAATATCGCCTTTGCCAAGTTAATTTTGAAAAGGCCAGCATATTTGGGCAGAGACAATCAGCCTGACCTTTCTGAGAACAACCCCAGTTTTCACACTTTCACCTCTTTTTGTTTTCATTCTTTTTTCCTTTCGTTTTTTCTTTTCTTTCATTCTCTTTCTTCTTTCTCATTTCTGTCCTTCATTCTCTGCTCCCTCTCTCCTCTCCAGTCTCTCCGCTGAGGCTGACATGCATGTCCTTGACAGCCGTGTCTGCTAATAGAGACCACTATTGTTTATCAGCACATCCCACTGATGAAACAGCCTTCCTGTTTCTGTTGAAATATTTGTACAAATTTATTGGAGTCTGTCTCTATTAGATGCAAGCCTTTGCTAGGAAACAAGTGTGCTTCTTGTGTAGACAGACAATTGTATTCTCCTGCTTGTGTACTTCACTAATCAAGGCAACGCAGATGATTTTGCCATTGTTTTGTATGCAGTTATATCATGCAGATGATTGGAATATCAATTCATTCCTCCGTTGCAGCCTTGTGGCTAATTTGCAGTGGCTGTATATCAAATGTGTCATGAGAGTGGGGAGCCGTATTTCCCTTACAGACAATATGGAACAGAATTTGTCGTTTGCCACTCAATGTGAACCTCTCCCTGGTACCATTTGATATGGAAACTGAGAGTGAGAGAGAAAGAGTCACAGTGAATGTGCTTTATTTGTGGTGCGTATGTTTGATAGTGTTTGTCACTAGGATCTGGAGCTGCAGACGTACAGGGCACACTGGGGCCGAGGCGTCCCAAACGAGATGCAGATGAGGAGCCATGCTGAATAATCATGCACAAAGCCTGCACAGACAAGGAGGGGTCTCCGACACAGCTGTTTCAGCCCAGACACAACCCCACCAGCGCCCTCCCTCCACCCCCACTGCTCTCTCCATCCACCTGTCCCATGTCAGTACTGCCGGCAGAACAAACTCTGACAAGACTTTTTCTAGGAATAGAAAATAGTTTCCTCCACGTTCTCTGTTATACCTCCACCCTCTGCCTCCTGCCTCGGTAGTCTGCTGTTTTCACAGGAAATTAGCCAGACGTCCCCTGAGGTGGATCCCGTGCGTAGCAAATATCTGCCTGTCAAGGTGTTCTACAGCTTCTGTATGTATTTGGTGCTTAGTGTCTCTCTCACTCTCTTCCTCCCCTTCCTCTGTCTCTCCATGTGACCCCTGCAACCACAGCATCATCTAAAAACCTTTTGCCATCTGGCTCATCCATCATACGAGCACCTAGGATGGGTGTTGTAGTGACACTTGAGTCAAAACCTCAGCTCTTAACTTTATGCAAAAGTTAGGTTTCATTTTATGATGAGGCCATAGATTTGAGGTGAAATGTACTTATTTATATTTGACCTAGATTATTTTAACAAAATATCTGGAAAATTTTTGTTTTTTTTTTTCATACAAATGACTTCCCTTTGTCAAATCAGTGGCTCCCTCAAGATTTGTCATCCACACAGCTTGTGGATGGTGTTATTTTTCATATTAAAATTGTGTAAATAATTACAATTATCCAGGTGCTGCCTTAATTTTCCACTACAGATTTGTGTAAATGTGTGCATCTTCAGTGGTCACAACATTGGATTCAATTACAATTCACTTGTCAGTTATTCAAATGTTAACAATTCTCAACACGTATAAAAAATCTCACACCTTTAGCTTTGAATATCATATTATAACCCTTGCCATGTGAGACTTGACATCATTCCTGGAGGATTAACCGCTGTGCTGTACGATGGCCCATCCCATTGTCTGCGTGCACCATGGGTATCAGAACTTAACTACCATTTGACCTGAAGCAATGTATTTATCACACCTTGTTTTATGACCCCATAAAACAGTCCCTTGATGAATTTGGTATGCTTATGAAAACATTTCCATCCAGAGAGGCTGTAATGGCTTCAGAGGGACAGACCTATACGGTAGCTCTCTCCATCACCAGATTCAGCCTTAGGCCACTCTGTAAACCAGCACATAATTGTATTTTTGCTCAGTGAATTTTGTCTGCCGAACAACAAAATGGGGGTGTTGAAAAGCACTACGAAGACTTAAAAATGAGTGATGACAAAGTTACCAATCAGGAGGACTGTCATTCTGTGCAAGAGCTGCTGAAAAATAGGAGCAATGGAATTTGAAACATATAGCAATTCAGATTTTTTCTTAAATTGTGGCGGATGTTATGTTCCCTCTTCAATTCTTGCTTGAACATTTATTCATTCAGGTAATCCCAAAGCGTTTTCCACGTGGATATAGATAACCTCACCTATCATCACTTAAAGCTTTTAAGGACACTTAGGTTCAAGTGGTGGAGAGAGTCATTGAAATGGGTCAGATAGTGGCCCATTTTGCCCCTCCACATGAGAACAGAAGGTGGATGTCAGTCACAGTAGGGGAGCCCAGGGAGAAGCAGCACCTCTCGGGATCTGTCCCCAGTAAAGAATCGCTGAAACAGGGAATTCAGTGGCCCAAGACTTCTGCAACACAAAGGACTGTCCTCCTGCTCTGGCACACAGGGGACGCAGTCAGCAAAGTGCCTCTTACAGTCAAGACCAGAGCACTGGATTCATTGTGTGTCTTTTGTGCTCTGCCCCGCTTTTCCTTTTTTTTTTTTTTTTTTTTTTTTAAACTCATACAGACACTTGAGAGGTACCGCTGAAGGATGGCACCCATTTATGGATGTCTGACACAGCATCTTACAATTGCCCATTAAAGGTTCGTGATTGGCTTAAAAGAAAAGAAAGAAAATCTGTTGCCTTGATTTGGTGCAGTGGACAAAATACTCTCAAGGCAAAATGACCTAGTCGGGCCTATGACATCAAGGCTTTTAAGGTGTAATGATCTTCAGTTTATAGTGGTGTCTGCCTATTTGTTGTCTGACTTGATAATGGGAAAGTGTTTTCTATGGAAGGTAATGTTGTACTGTGGATGTTAAGGCAGCCGTATGATGTTATGGACAGGTAGATCACATTTGGTGGGCTGAATAAGCGCTACATCTCCTTTGTTCGAGGATTCAGGCTACCATCTTCGGTGCATTTATTCTAAATCACCAAGTCAAAGAGATCCTTATGCGTTGCAGAGCCACCATGTACACATGCTGATACATGTACAGCACATAATCCACTGACAAACCTACAATGCTTATGCAACAGAACACATCTGAAGCCTGACTGTCAGTGCCAGGGGAGAAAAAAGTAGCTTAGGAGTCCTGAGCTTACGACTCCTTATAGTGTTGGTTGGCCCATGAAATATTAACGGTGACTGCCTCCTTGCGAATCAGGCAATAGACTAGTAAAGGGTGAGGTCTGCCTCACACAGTGTTTAAAACATACCCTATAGACCCATAGTTTGCTGTGAAAAAAAAACTCTTATTTTCTCTGATGTCTCACTTCTTCCTCTATTTTGACTTTTCTTCTTCTTTCTCATAGCTTCATGTCAAGCATTCAGTCTTTCAATGCTTCTCTTTTCTTCATTTTTGTTCTTTCTTTTGTGTGAAAATATTGCATTTAAATAGTAATTTAAAAAGTTTTTCTCATTTTCCTTCCATCATTTGCCAGCAACAGAAAGAAAATGAGAGAAAAAGACACAGAGAAGGAGAGAGGACAGAAGAGAGAGACTGTGACTGGTGGGATTCAGTGGGCTTAATGTTATCAGATGGCCAGGGCGTTTTCTTCTCAGCATCAGCCTGTTTTTCTGTCCTCTAGCTGTTTTTTTTTTCACCATGTGCGGAGAGGAAATGGTTGTTCTATGGCGATCTCTGTTTTATGAGGCATGCAGGCGCTTTCTCATCTGTTCGTTGTTTTTCACTCGACACCATCGCAATCTTTCCTCCCACGGCAGAAACAGCAGACCACTCTTTAAAAGGTGACAAAAACTGCAAAAAGCGTGAATAAATTAAACAGATGCTTAGAAATCTTGTTTTTAATAGCGAATGTCAGGCTTTTCAGTGTATTACATTTTCTGTTCGCGTACAAACCCTTTAAAGCCATCACACTGGTCAAAAGGACATGGTAAAGCTGTGCTATATCAATCTTTTTCAATATGTTAGGGATGTTTGACAGTAGCAATTATTTAGTTAAGGTGCGTCCTCATTTTTATCTAACCCACATGAATTTGCACACCAGTTATTTCTTAATCCATAGCCATCTGGCTGTCGATGATTGAACGCCTTTCGACAGCATCTTGCAGTACATTCACTTGGCACCTTGGAGTACAAAAAAAACCCATTCCAATTTAATTAAACTGAAAGAATATCATTAGGGTTCTTAATGATGATTAATGTCTAAATAATAATAACATTTATGAAGTATTAAGGTATTAGAGTTTCAGTTGGAAGTGAAATTATTCTTTCAGTTCAGGTACAGGACATTGTTATAATAAATAGCAGCCCTCATTACTCATATCATTGGCTCTTGTGTTAGAGGTTCAGACACATTGGGAATCCATTTTATCTCCAAGTTTACTCTCAGATGGATTCTCTTTTCTGCTTAAACTATAGAACATTCAGCCATCCACTCAGCCCTGAAAGCAGCTGACAACAAACTCTTTGTAGTTTTCTTCCTGTTGACTTATTTTCTTACTTTCCTCCCCCTGTGTTAAAACAAATGGCAACTGCAGGAAGCAAAAAGGGAAAAAAAAAGTGCTGAAAAGTTGACATTTAGCTTAAATGGAGGTGGAATGGGCCGCGGGGATGCAGCTGTAACGATGCAGGAGAGACTAGCGCTTCTTCTCTCTTCTCGTCCCACTAAAACAAGATTTATGACCTCACGAATACCATCATATTTTAGCAGCTGATGTACACTGTGGGTGGTTTATCTGGGATTGAGGGCTTTGCTGTTGAGCCCTTCACTGCGGGGTTTCTATGACTTACAGTGGGAGCATGCAACAAGAGGTAGCAAAAAGGACACTGTGTTATTGGTATGTGATAACTCTTATGAATGTACCACATGAAAAATTTCCACTACAAATATGAGCGTTTTATGCTAATTTTCTGTTTTGTTTTGTTTAAATCAAAGTGGGGGGTGAATATACCATAAAGCACAAGTAGTATCATAAAATTGTATTCCCTTTCAAAAATTCCTCCTCACAGATTATCCTTTTTTTCCTGAGGAGCAGGAGGAGTCATACAGCATAAAAGATCTTAAAATCATTAATACTCCCTGCTCTGTGTATCATTGCTATACCCTTTCACTCTTCCCTCCTCACTTTCCTCTGGCAGTGTAATTGACAGGCTTCAGCAGTTAAGACCTCCAACAGCTCTTTCTTCATTTGGAGACACTTTGTCAGTTTTAATCAGGGCTTTAATTGGCAGCCTGGCAGTGGGTGAGTGGCACCAGAGGCTGGGGCATAGAGGGGACACTGACTTTCCCAAGACATTCATTTGTACTTTGTCTTTCTATATTTTTCTCACCTTCCCTTGCTCCATTTTCCTTCCTTCATTTAAAGAATTCTTTCCTCATCTCTCTCCCCATTTCTTACTCACAAAAATAACAATTCTCTTCTTTCTCTTTTGGTAACTGACTGGCTTCCTTCAGTGCTTTAATTCCGAATGTGCTGCTCATTCCCCCATTTACTGATGACACTGAGCTAACGCTTCCTGACCAGCCGGAGCAATTTGGGGTCCAGTGTCTTGCCAGTGGATCACACCACTAACTTTGCAATTAGCGGTCGACCTGCTTTGCCATCTGAGCCACATCTACTCAGGAGGTAGAGCAGGTTTTTATTCACTCGCCCACAGAAAGACTTAATCGTACTGTTGGATTTAATAAAGATAAATATGTGCTAAAAGCATTAATGATTAAAGAAACTTGAAATATACCTGATCATGACATTTCAGACGTAATCATGTGTGTGTTTTAGGGGTCCTGTGTGACTTTTTGTGTCTTAACTGAATTTCTGTGGTGTTTTGTGTCATGCATGGCAGCTAGTAGGACAGGCCAGTATGTGCTGTGCTCCTGCCAGTGTTGCTGAATCTAGGACACCAGGACTCTTGTCTGTGATTCTCCCTCCTGCTGAGGTGTTAGTAATGCCAGGGGACAAGCTAGAGCGGATTGAAAAAGAGTGAAAAATAGGTGGTGGGAGGTAGAGAGAGATAGAGAGAAGTATAGATAGGCTGAAAGAAAGAGAATATGTCCCAGAATCCTTTGTCAGAATCCTTTGTTGACAGCCAAAGCCCTGCTTTTAAACCTTGCACAACGAAGCCTTGAATTGTCTGTCATTTTGATGACATGTCAGTTATTGTCAGTACCGCCTGCACAAAACTGTGTTCTGGTCTGGTTTTGCTGTATCTTGCTGTGTATACACTTTGTGTGTTTGCGCATCTGTGCCGAAATAACAGAATCGGTAAAAAAAAAAAAAGTTGCTATAATCAACAAGCATCCTGTGTATTTGCCAAGCCAATTAAGAGTCATTCATTTGCTAATGAAGGCCCTGTCGTGGTCTAAACTGCTCCTAAGGGCATGCAGACATGCAGTCAGCACACACGCAGCCCTCAGCAAAGCTCAGCGCCACCAACATAGTCATCAGCCTGTGCCCACTGTGTGCGTGTGCCTTGTTGCCCACTCAGCACATCTCACCAGCAGCCCCTAAACACTAAAAAGTATAATTGAATTCATTATTTCCTGTTTTATGACTTGTTCCGCTGTGGTTTTAATTTGTCCTGTAAAAGATGAGGCAGGCAGGCAGTTCCTCTGCCTTGAATTCCCTCCAGTTCCCCTCTCCCAGGCTCCCTTGTTCTGCTACAGAGCCTGGGATTTTATGAGGCGGGGGGTCTCCTGTGTCGTGGGAGCCGTCTCTACCACTAATCAACCCTTCAAGGTTGCTATCTCCGTGCCATGCGCAAGGAGGTAGAGATGCACTGCCAAATCGCGTGCCTAGCTACCTCTTTAATGGGCTAACTGCTTGACCTTCACAATGACTCCATCCTAACTCCACTCTGAAGAGATGGCCCATCTGTGTATTGATTTAGTCATGAGAATATAATCTGAAAACATTTCTGTCAATATTTCCTCCCTTCAGCTTCCTGGGGGGAGATGATGCTCAGCACAAGTGCAAGGTTATCAGCGGCATCTTTGTGTTCATTGGAGACATACTGTATCTGGTGTGATAAGAAGCCTTTATTTTAGACTTTCTTAGACACAGACTTGGCAGAGCAGTTGCGCAGTTAGTGCCTCTAGGCCCTTCACTTTAGCCCCAGTGACTGAAGATGACTGCTCTGCTGCCAGCACCGGCTGCCTCACCTGTTCCTCTGACTCCAGAGATTTTTTCCCTTTTACCTTCTCCTTTTCTCCACAGTATTCTTTTCTGTTCTTACTCATCTGTCCATACATCAATCCCTTCATAATTTGTTGCACTCTGCTGCGTAGGTTGGAGATTTCTGGGAGTGCCAACCTCTTGAACTCTGACTACAACAGACTCAAAACAGAGCCAGCCTCATGGAGTGCACCACACAGTATTACTGTATTATCAAAGAACAGAAAGTTTTCTGCCAGCACATTTGTAAGACCTTGAAAATGAGTAAAACCACTTTATCTTTGTCTGTATGATTTCTTTGCTTTTCACATTTATGACCTTGTGTTTTTCTTTTACACATTTTCCTGACTGTGGCCACATCATCTCCTATTTTTGGAAGTGGACACTGGAGCCAAGCTGTTCACAAGCCCTTAGACTATGAAGCAAGTGCGGTTTGTGTTTTACTATTGGTGAAATGTAACAGTTTAATTTCATGGTGTCAACATAGAATTGGAATAAGATCATAAAGCATTATGACACTTATACAGAGAGGAATAGTGCCATAAATCGGCTGACTGCACCTCTGGCTCATATGGAGTCAGATCTATTGTGCATTTTTAGTACATATGTGTTTAGTGGCTGGGTTGAGCATCAGTGATGACGATAATGATAATAACAGGCAATGTACCATGTATTCATCTGTTTGTTTTAAGAACTCAATTTGGCAGGAGTGCCCGATGAGACATTTTGAAATGCCTGAGAAACACTGCATGAGAATGAAGAACGAAAAAATCCTGTATCTTATGCAATTTGGAAATGTAGGCCACCTTGTTGGTATGGGGGTAAATGTAGGTCTTTCTTTGTTCCTGCTGTGTGTGGGTCGAGCTCTGATGATGTCATGTGCAGTCATTTCTATAGCAGGATCTGCTGTGGGTGGATACGCCTGGCACAGAGGTACAGAGGGATTTACTGAGTGCCATGATTTCACTAAGATTCACCAAAGCCCTTAATATAGACTCACATAAATGACGTGTCACAGTGCAGAGTGACAGAATCCACAGACATGTTTTACACCAGCAGGAAGCACCTCAGAATATTAGTGAATAGAATGTAATGCTATGATTAGTATGATGGTAAAATTTGATGACACCACCTTCTGCTTTTGAGTGCATGGGTTAAACACAGCACTGTCAGCAACAGCATTTATTCTCTTAATACCTTTGGACGCACTTTATTAAGAGACAGTAAAATTAAAAAAAAAACAAGACAGGGTGTATGCAGTGTGCATTTGAGTAGCTTGGGGGGTAGGGTGGTGTTTTGAACACATGCCTAGCACGTACAGCTCAGCCGAGCAAAAGAGCTTTGTATCCTCCTCACCAGGGGAAATAAAGAGAAGGTGAGACAAAAAAACTTTTCCATTGCTCCAGGCTACTGTTACCTGGCAGCCGCCAAGGAATTTAAAATATCATTCTGCCGCTGCATATATTCCAGATCTCGGTGAGAGGCACGCACTCTTCTCACAGTGATCTCTCTCTTTCTTTCTCTGTCTTTCACTCTCCCTCGCACAGATTCACACACAGTATGTCAAACCTTCAGGAGTACACTATAGAGGGGAGAGAGAGAGAGAGAGAGAGAGAGAGAGAGAGAGAGACTCCTGCCAGGCCTCAGGCACCAAGAGGTGGTGGCTTTTGTTTCGGATGTTGTTTCCGTGGATGTCGAAAAAATGATGATGTTAGTTTTTCACTGTCACCTAGGCTGCTTCTTTGAATCCCAGCCATTTGCATAGGCAGTGTTATTCCATCAGGAAATATATGGGGCAGCTTTAAGAAAACTCCACTTTGGAGAGGCGGGCGGAGGAAAGGCGGGTGGAGGAGAGTAAGTGATAGTGATGGACGGTGTGATATAAATAGAAGTGGTGATGGCAGGATAATGCATGGCTCTTTCTGCCGGGCCGAGGTTCAGGCCTGTCAGTGAGACGTGGAAGAAGGGAACGAGGAGAGGGAGGAGGAGAGAGGAAGAGAGGAAGGGGAAAACAGGGGAAAAGAGGTCTGGGTGTCTTTTCCAGGTCACTGTGGGCTCCTAGAGGTGCAGGAAGAATCCTTGATTAATTATGATCATTATTATCATCATCTTGGCCAAGGGCATTAATCACAGCCATGTCAGAGCGAGGACTGGACAGGGGGCAGGAGAAGAGCGGATGGGAGGGGGAACAGGCTTCATAGTGAATGTGGGATTGTTGGCATGATAGACACACCCCCATACCAGTGCCCCTTGTGTGTGTCAGTGCTCAGCATCCATATGTCTGCTGTCAGCCCAGCGTCCATCAAAGGTAGGCCTGTTGTCAACTCCCACTGCTCCGAAACAAACTGACTACAGTTAAACGCACAGTGATCAATGATGGCTCTTTACTTGAACTACATGCCAATAAAGCCAGCCAAGTATGAATTGACTGCAGCTAACTTGACAGCTAGTCGGCTATATAGCAGAAAACATTGTTTGTCAGGACATCCGTCGTTAAACTGTAATGAGTGGGTATGACACGTTGTGTTAGTGTCAGCACACTGGAATTCTGCAATAAAGCAGTTTGTCTCAAATGAGTGCGAGGTTCAAGTACTGGCCTCACAAATCATATTCAAATACTTATAGAAAAGCTTTGGGAAAGGATACTCCACTAGAGACTACTTACCTCTTTATTGATCATTTTTTAACTTACGGCCATAAGCAGATAGCTTATATTGTGGGATTTCTTGACCCTGCTAAGAATAATGTCAGATAACAGGGTTTTTTCAGAACAAGACTAAGTGCCTTGTTCCATTTTTTTCTAGTGGAGACCTATTTAGATATCCATTATCTAGGAATCCTGTTGTTTTGCCACTAAACTATAACATTTCTTTTGGCTTTCGATTGCTGTATAGGTACAATACTATTAAAATACTTTAGAACATGTGTTAAATATGATGTTTAAAAAATCAAAAAACAATTCATCTTTTGCTTTTTTACTGCTGATATTCTTATATTAACTTTTTTTATGCTGACTATTTTTCACCTTCCTGTCAATGTGTTTCACCTAAAGATAGACAGCTCCACACAGCCATGACAACTATGAGCTAGAATGTTTTCGTCGCCAGCCAGCCGGCAACGCTGGGCACTCCACTCTGTCGAGACGTCTCTCTGACTTTTATGAATACATGTACACAGCTCAGAGCGGCGGTGGATTTGTCTTTATAAGCCTGGGTGACACGTCCGCAGCGGCCCCACTTCATTTATTCCACTTGCGTAGATTAAGGCTGGCATTACAAGTAAGGTCACACCATGCATCAATGTTACCTCGACACCATGGCGCTTCTGAGCGTGCTCAGGCATTGCCATTACTCCACCCCAGCTTCTTCGGAGGAAATTTCCATCAATTTCCAGTTTTTGCATCTTCCTCTTTCCCTGATTTCCCCCATCTTCGGCCCCATTCATTTTTCCCTGTAGCGATGTGTTGCTGTAAGACTGGGACAGGTGTAAACACTGTTCCAGGAACTGCTCTGAGCCACACACTGTGTCAGAGCAGGTGTGCTTCTGGACGGGAGGTGTGAGGCAGGTGTTAGATGAAGCCTGGGCTCATGAGTGTCACTGTCAAAATGTCTGTGTTCCCCCCTCTGTGATGACATGTTAATCCCTAACACTTGGTCTCCACTGGGAGCGTCTACACCAGTCAGTCTGATAATAAACAGAAAGCCAAGGGACATCCATTACTGACACGTGAAAAGCAATCAATTTTTTTGCATCTTAATGAGCATCTAAACCTCTTAACATTATCACTCAGGTTGAGCAAAATTAAGAGTTTTCGACAGTGTGTAAACTGGGTTATCTCAAGCTAAAAACACATCCCTGCTTATGTTTCTCATGAGAGGAGAAGTTTGACTTTGTGAATGGTTGTGGTAGGTGGGCTGAGGTTCTCTTAACCTTAACCCAGCCTCTTTTAGCACAGGGACTCAGGGACAGCATCAGGGACGGTCATTTGTCCTTGCAGGTCTGGGTCCTTGTGAGGCGGAGAAGAGCTCTTAGCTGTGTTGGTATTTATATCAGCATGCTCCTTGTCTGTCCAGGACTTTACACAAGCTCCCTTAGCCTCTTAAGTAGGGAATATCTCCTTGAAAAATAAACTTGACAAAGGGGAGTGTGACAGTCTTCAGGGCTACTCTTTGCCTCTTTTAAGTGTTGGCTTGACTCTCTAAAATATAAGAAAAAAAAGTAGTTTGAAATGTCTTGACAGTTTGATGTGTATTTTTTTGTTGTCAACTATATCTGATGCTGATTTGTGGTTAGATTTTCAGGCATACTGTATGTGTGTCAGCTGCCAGAGTTTCAGTCGTGTGCCTGTTGTTTTCTATAAGTCTCCATCACAAGCCTGAGGTTGTATTTTTTTCACAGGCTGTTGGGAGGATTTATTCGTCTTTTACTACATCACTGAAACAGACTCGTAACTCATGAATGAACTCCATTCCACTCCAACGCCCTGGCTTGCTATGCTTCAAGCTCCATCCTTAGCATCTTATAGCCGTCAATCAGGCTAATCTGCTCGCTCTCACGTAGCTGCAAAAGACTTTGGCTGTTCTCACTGATATCAAAGAATGGCAGGCCTGAGCTGTCTGAACAACATCTGTTCAGTCTAACATGAGCTCGGAAATAAGGGTCAGTTCAAACTTGTTGTCAGTTCAATAATGTGAATAAACAATCAGATATAAACTGAATTACAGTCGACAAAATGGTTGACAAAAAAAAAACCACATCACTTGTGATTTGTGTTGGTTAGTTTTTTGGACAGTGTGACAGTATAAAAATAGTGTAAAGACAGTAAGTGAGCCATTGTTATTGTTCAATAAGATAGATCTGAAACACAGTGCTTCCATTTTGGTGTGGTTCAGAATATTGTTTCTTCATTGTGGTTCAGTTGGTTTTGAATGTTCATACAGAATGATTGCTTCATATTTTACAGGCTCTATTGATTGTGTTGTCACCAAGCATTTTCTTTTTGTAGTCACTCAGGTGATAAGATTTCTCTATCGCCTTCCTTTCGTGTCATCATGTTAGGCGTATATAGGAAGTGAGGGCCATCACTGTCATTCTGAGCATATCTAAAAATGACACATGGGTGACTGCATCATGTAAAGGTGACATTTGGAGTGACACAGCCATGTTGCATTACCAATGCAATGTTTGCAGGATTGAGGTGACCTCCTCTGTTCTCGTCCAAGCTCTTATCCCGCCCGCCTCACCTTTGCCAAACGCCAGAGCTGTTTGTCATGGATGATTTGGTAATAAAATGAAAAAGGTGTTGAGTCAGCGACAGGAGTCTCCGTTCCACCTGGCCGTCTGTCATCCCTTTTCCCTTTCATATACACACATATGTACTTCCTCTTGTGCTCAAATTCAAAGCACACATGTACAAGCCTGCAGTTTGTGTTTTGTTTTCTTTGACTCACACATACAAGATATGCAGGCAAATACTCAGACTGAAAGGAATACTCATACTGCAACATGCAAATGTACTTTGTATTATCACACCCCCTCCCTCTCTCCCTCTCCCTTGTTCTTTTTTCTAACCCACCTAATACCAGATGTTTCATCTTCCCTCGCGTGAAGTTGGCCCCAAAGACATTTTTGGTGCTGAATACAGCATACACAAAGTTGCTGTTAAAAACATTTATACACCAAAGTTATGAGTGTTTCATACTGTGTGCTGGTACCGCTGCCAAATGCGGAATTATGAACGTGTTGATATTGAAAGTCACGCTGCAATTGAATACCCTCTGCATTTATCATACCTCACTTGATTTGGCCGGGTCAAATGACTCAGCAAGCCAAATAATTGGTCTAATGAAGTGCAAAAAGAAGTCTGTCAGAGCCTTTTTTTTCCTCTACCAGATACACATTAGTTCACTCCACTGTAGCTAGCCTTACTGACTGACTTAGAGGAGAGTATGGTAATGGAGAACACAATCTTGATGGGCCCCCGGGAGCTTCAGCTGACACGAAAGGGCCGCTCAACAGTTTTCTGCCAACTTAAATATTTATAGCTGTGAAATTTCATTGCACATGAATGGTTTGAGTGATACACTTACTACGCACGAATGTAGCACAGACATCATGTGCTAATTCCTAGATGGCAAACTCTAGCAGCTTTTGAACTGGTACGTACTTCTCCATGATGTTGAAAAGACTGATAATCTTGTGTTATGTAAAGTAGGTTTTTGTTACATAGGGTTGTTTTATGCAAAGTAGTGACCTAACACTGTTTTGACTTTGAGCTGTGCGGTAGAATATTGTGTGCCTTATGATAATCTATGGCACCAATGTAGTGGTAGAGGATCATACATTATGCAGACTTTACAATAAAAAAAAAAACACTGTAGTAGGAGAGTGTGTGGACATAACCACCTTCTGTTCCTCATACATTCACTGTATATACATGCACACACTCACAAGTAGACACAAATACTGTCAGACTCACATTTATTTACATAACTCATATCACACTTACACCACCATCCTGTCTCACCTAAGCAGTGATGATTTTATCCAAGAGCACTGAACAAGTAAACAAGAGTTACCAAGCAGCAGCTCCTCAGATGAATATTGTATACACCTAGTCTGGCTAAGTGTTGTTGTTTATGTCAGGGACAGTGTTTATAGTGCTTGGTGGGCCTCTTAGTGCAGTTAAGTTTCTACAACATCCCACTATGGCCATCAATTTCAGTACAAGATCGTCTTGGTTTGTGTTTTTCCTCCCTCTCTCCTGCACTCCACTCGTCTTCCCTTCTTTCGTGCTCGGCTGGTGTTGCCTGCCTTCTCCCTCGTCTCCGCTTGCCCATCTCACCTTCCTTCCTTCCAGATGGCGCATTTCACAACCTGCTAGGCACGATCAATCAAGCCCAGATGCAGACTGGGCTATTAAGGTCAGTAATGATCGGCCTTTGAGCGTTATGGGCCCGGCTCCTGTTGTAAAGCCATGCATCAAACTCTGTTCCAGCACTCAGCTCGCCTGCCCTTAACAAGCCAGCTTAAAATATCGGCCGGAGGATACAAAATGAAAAGGGTACAACCTTATCTCTCCAAAGACAGGCCGCTGTAGCCCCAAGGTGTAATAAAACTACAGAACTTGGCCGTCGCCTGGAGTCATCTCTTTTATAAGCAATATCTTTCAAAGATCAGCTAAGCGGTGGGCTATGGGTGCTGGGTAGAGAGATGTAATGCATCACACCATATTCCCTGCACAGGAAAAACCTTCCCTCACTATTCAAGCCTCTTCAGGGGAGCTAGGTTCGTCCATCCTTGCCTCATACCCCACATGGGATTTAGATTTAATAGTGTGAGAAGCCCAAGGTTTGAGGGGGGATTTGACAGGGTGCTGAACCCTGCCCCCTCAGCCAGCTCTGACCAGGTACTAATGCACGAACAGGAGCTGAAGCAAATCACACAGCACAGAAGGGAGACACCTAGAGGTCCTGGAGGACAGGTGCTCCTTTACTATTGGACCGGGCCATCAGGCCAGCATCTAACCGTGGCTTTAAATCCCCCTTATTGAGTTACCTTCCCATCAGCCTTGTATTTACACCTGAAAAAAGCCAAGTAGGGAGAGTTTCAGTCCAAGTAATGATTTCATTTGGATCCATGGAGTGCCAAGGGGCAGCAAAAACAACTGAGGCTGCAGCCAGGAAAGGTGGAGGGTCATGGGAAATGTGTGCTCATTGGAGGGTGGATGCTCAGAAGGTTATCCCTGGTGTTTAGTCAGTACTTGTATAACTATTGAATGAGAGCCAAGTCAGTCAAAACACATAACACACTGCAGTATTAATGCACTAGTAATGATAAACTATACATTTGTCTGAGACTTAATGTGTTCCAACAAGGTAATAACTCTTATCTGGATTTTATAATAGAGGCATCAACTGTTGTCCATTATTTTACACCGAAATATGTTTTATACTTATCAGACAGGCTTGTTATTGAATTAGGTCCCTGCGGTGGTCACTGTCTCAATGCTAAGCCGTTGATATACACATGCATGTAAGGCTAATGCTACAGCTGAGCACAATTAATACATGAAAGTAAAAAGACATGAAATTCAGAGAGACAGATGTAGTTTTTACCTGCCTGGTATTCATCATTATACATTTAAGATAAAAGCAGAGTCTGGCTTTTCCCTGTGTGAAGAATCTGGCTGTGCAGTGGCTGTACTTCTCTTGTTTTTTTTCTCTCTGTGCAGGCAATTACAGTTAGAGTGGAATTTAACTTCCTTTTTAGCTTTGCATAAGCCAGTTTCACAGAAACTGGAACAAAAACAAAGACAGGTTCAAACTTTCTGACAGTGCCCATAAAAATCTCCTTTTTGTCAAGAGCAAAGGTTGGATCATTTTGAAGTGCCATACTTTAGTGGACTAAAGCAACTGTCACCTCAGCTAGGCACTGCGTGTTATAATTACTTTTTATTTTTGACAGCACTACATGTGTTTCTAGAGCGTTGAGATAATGACGTCTTCTTTTCTATGTGATGGCGCTGCACATTCCTACTCCCTGGTTGGGCAGTGGCCTTGATGTCACCCCAACCACACTGCGTTCACCAACAGGCAGAGACTCTAGGTCAGCCCAGCCAGTTAGTCTGGAACCTATGCACAGGCCCATAAAACACAGAAGCACAGAGCAGAAAATTGAAAGCATCGCGGAGGTGCCATGCCTGTACTGGAGAGGAAGATAAAAGTCTTTGGCCAGGGTTGGAAGCATCTTAGCTGGAAATGCATGCTGGGGGCTGTAGGATTTAATAACCTAAAACCAGGGGTTGCGGGGCCATAAGCACACAGTGGCAGAGCACAGAAATAGTTTACAGTTGTATGACAGTAAATAGCACACCCATATGATTAATAATATTGCTGTGAGGTATAAGATAGCAGTGGTGTCCTCTGTAGCTGTTTTACTATTCTATGTATTATAGATAGACTTGCAGACTGTGTCTTGTCATTCACTGTTGTAGATATGTGACTAGTTGTCATGTTATGGCCTGTCATGAGCATGTCTCTCAGGATCAAATATTGTCTGCCCAGGGAGATTTAGGCTATGTCTAGTACTGTGTGTATAACATTTGGATGAAGTCATCACAGTGGCTGTTTGATCACCACAGCCCCTTTGTGGACGTCATTCTGACTAGAGCTGTCATGGAGGCAGAAGCATCATGATTTATCCACAGAGCCACTCCTTCCTGCCACCTTTGGCATTCTGTTATAGCATCACTATGCAATAAGCTGATGGCTTTTCTCCAATTTGGTCCTGGCCTAAGCTCTGTTTCCATTCCATCAATCCAAATGATTGTTTCCCATGCTGTGTTGTCCACTGCTCTCTGCCATATACTGTACCTTTGTCTTACCAATGCCTGTTATTCTTCCATTTTTAACGGCTTGTACTCGTAAAGCTGCTGTGGGTTTTATCAGTGGAATAAAAAGCTGAATGTTAGCCTTAGTGCACTGGGCCATTCCTTCAACTCACAGCCTGACAAATGAGTTGTGACCTTGAGTAATATTTGCCCATTATTCAGAAGGCACCCGAGCAGATATTAAAAATAGCCCTCATTTCATAGGCTGCAGTGGAAGAGATGCTGGAAGTTAGCTTTTATTAGAAGTGTGTGTAGTTGTATATACTGTATGTATATATTTATGCTTTGTTCTTCCTTTCTTAATAATACAGTGTATTACAGTGCATTATATTTTACACATTTGTGACGTCTGTAAGGAATAGATACTGTAAGGAATAGATAAGGGTTAATTGTGCTCCGCCTCATTATATATGGATTCACTTCAGGAATTGAAATTACTGTACCTTCAGCACAATGTTCACATTTAGTTCCATTCTGTTTAATGTGAAGAATAATGATGTGTCCTTGAGTTGATAAAATGTTCTGACAGAATATAAAATGAGGAACTGGTATTAGATTTGTATGACTATGTATGATTACCAATGTGTTTTGTGCGTGTGTGTTCCCTCTTCTGTCCTCTTGGTGACTTTGTCCTCTACCTACTCTGACCCATGAGAACTTTTGCACAGAGTAGAGCCTGGTTTTTGGAGGTTAAGATGTGGTTTAAGAATAATAGTTAGAATCAGGTTATGTTGCATTACAAGAGTACAAAATGTCATTACTGTTCAGCCCTAATACAGCAGATGTATGGCACTGAGCTGTTAAAGATAATGTGCTACAAACAGTTGTTTAAGTTCATGTAGTATGTCATATGTATGATTGTGAGCATTAAAAGGGAAAGGGAAATGAATTGTTCATGTGACTGTGAAAGAGCAATGTTTGACTATTGGCTAAAAACATTGTTATTTTTGCATCACATGCTTTTGAAGCAATGATAATCTGTAGTGAGACGCAGTACCATACTCACTCTAAGATAATCATTTAATGTGCTCACCGTAACAGGTAAAAAATATATATATATATCATGCAATGCGAACCTGATAGTAAGTAAGTTAGGTAAGGGTTAGGAATGTAGTTGTAATGGTTGAGGTTAAGGGGCTTTGCAGGTAAAACACAACACCTTAATTGCAGAGCTTTAGAGGATGTAGTAGCCATATATTTGATATTTGTTGGGTAAACATAACAGAGTGATATGGTCCACAAAATGTTTTATATATATATTTATACACACACACACACACACACACACACACACACACACACACACACACACACACACACACA
>JAPTYQ010000028.1:10104260-10146780 GCA_029814465.1 Ostorhinchus cyanosoma | reverse complement strand
TATATATATATACACACACACACACACACACACACACACACACACACACACACACACACACACACACACACATACATTGATAAGAACTTTGTAATTGCTGTATCCTTTTCATGCTTATCATCTCTGTGCAATTTTGCATGAATTCAGATTTCTGTTTTCATTGAAGAATCCGTATTGTTAACTAAACTAAACTAAACTTATGGTAGTATATTTTTGAGTAAATAAACACTGGCAGGAACTCTAGGCAAGTACTCTTGATTCAGCGGAGACTTACTAACAGTAAGTCAAGATTTGGCTCTGGGCTTACTTTGGAAGCCTCTGACAGTATTTAAGGGTCCAAAACCTCCATCCTTCCCCTGCCCTTTCCTCCCATCCACCCACTCTGCCCCCCTCTACCCTTCAGTCCACAGAGGGCCGTTTAGTTTCTCTGGGGCCAGAGCATGACTGCATGGCCACTCTGCTGAAAGGCATGATGGGTAATAAGTGGAAATGGCAGTGATCCGGCTCACAGCTCTCTCTGCTCCTGCTCCCCCAGCTCACAAATGCCACTGGATGAAGATGGATCCACCCCTGGTGTGACCCCAGTAAGGGCTCTTGCTGTCACACCCTGTCTGTCCCCCTCTTTATCTCTGCCTCGCTCTCTCATTCTGACCCCCAAACACCACCTTGCTCCCTATCTTCGTTTCACCCCGTAACCCTACTTATCTTCTCCTTATCCCTTATCCTCTCTCATCCCCTACTTTCACTTTTTCCGTACAGTTCCTCATATCGCTGTCTCTCCTCACTCAGCCAGTCTCCTCCCTCTCATTTTCAGTTCTATCATATTTTTGGTCACTCCTTCCCTCATTTCACATGGCTTATTACCTGCTATACCTTCCCTGTCCTCTTTGTGGTTTCACCCCCTCCATCTCGTGTTTTTTTCACACCAGTATAGGCACAGTTTCCTGATATTCTGCCTTTCCCTCACACATGCTTTTTCTCTTTTTGTTACTTTAATGTTACTTCCCGTCGTAACCCTCCCCTCACCCTTCTCGCTCCCTGACCTGCACTTTCCTTCCCTCCCAATCCTGCTCCTCAGTCTCTGAGCTGGGTGTGCAGGCAGCTCCTGAGTGGCAAGGTGACATTGTGTGTCATATCAGCATTCCACGGCAGTCCCCTTTCTCTCCAGAGAGTAATTATTTCTTTCAGAGTGAAAGGTTCAATTTGCTATAAAAGAACAAGAGCCTCAGGTATAGAGGCAGCGAGGGTGGGAGCGTGAGGAGAGGAGGGAAGGAGGACGGAAGTGATAGGGTGGCAGACAGAGAGAGGGAGAATAGAGGGGGAGAAAGGGGACATAGGTAGGGAGAGGAAAAGAATGAGAGGGTGGGACGGTGAGGCGATGAGAGAAGGGAGGCGAAAAACAGTGAGTGAGGGAGAACAAGCCAAAATGTACTGTACCTCTGTGTACTGGACATAGTGTTCTCAAAGGAGAGCCTGTGAGGGTGGGGAGGCACTAGTGAGATGCCGTGTGATGTCATAGACCCCTAGTCGCCCTCTCTGTGGCCCTAGATTATGTCACCTAGCCGGGACAAACTATGCTTAAACCGTAGACCAGGGAGTTCCAGTGGTGTCCAGAAGCATAAGCAGAAAACAGAAAGCACAGACCCCAGGCATCCGAGCCTTGTTGCTGCCCTTGGACATTTTTATTTCTCTGCGCAGGTATTTTCAGCCTATTTCTGTTTTCAGCAGCTTCATTTTTAAAATTTAAATGTGTTCTGGAGTGCCCCTAAAGGATGTATTTTAAGGGGTGTGGGTGGGGGCACCGAGGTATTTGTAGGTAAGCTGTCTCATTTCCATTCCATGTATATTCCCTTTCCACTTCTCCACACCCACCACACATA
This sequence comes from Ostorhinchus cyanosoma, assembly GCA_029814465.1. Lineage (NCBI taxonomy): Eukaryota > Metazoa > Chordata > Actinopteri > Kurtiformes > Apogonidae > Ostorhinchus > Ostorhinchus cyanosoma. The sequence continues at coordinate 10,144,900 of JAPTYQ010000028.1, read as the reverse complement.
CTCTGCCTCTCCCTCTATCTCGCCCTGCCGGTGAATCCTGCTTCCCTCAGTCACCTGCTGTAAATTGTTCCAGTCTCTCTGGTGCAGGAGTGTTTTTTCACCCCAGTGTCTTCCTGTTGGAGTGTCTCTCACCACTGGGATTAAGGAGCCTCTCCAGACAGGCTGAGGCGCTTATTTAAAGCAGCAGGCTTGTCACCAGGACTATTTTAAGTGGGAGCTTGAAAGCAATTGCTGCCGCGTTCCAGCACGATGTTGGCTATGAGTTATTATGCACTGCTTCAGTGGCGAGAAGCAGTGGAACCAAAAAGGCTTACCCTGTTGCTTTCTGACTGGAGCCCATGGATGAATAGAAGAATGAGGCAATGGAGGGATGACTGAAGACGACTTTCACACAAATGTTGCCATTGGTTAGTTTGTAATAAAGCTTTCCGAATATACATTTCTGGCTTAAGTTATTGACTACTCCTTTTAGGGGGTATCTGTCAAACTGTTTGCCTTGGGGACAATATGAGGCACTGAAAACTGGTTTTCTGATCATTTTACTGCATGAATCTTTACAAAAAAACTGTGCAGATTGGTCATAACTAGTGTGCCTCAGGCCAAAAAAGTCTATATCATATCCAAAAATGTAATATAATACCTTTTTTTTTCTTATTGACTGTTGTCTCTTTCCCGTCAAATATAATTCACAGGAGTTTCCTCTGAGGTGTGTACCCAGCTTTGCTTGCTGAATATTTGGAGTCAGATCCATCGGCAGAAGCAGCAGAGAATCTTTCTGGGTGAAAGCGCTGTTGGATGCAGCTGCGTCTTGCTCTGTTGACTGAAGCGATTTTAATGTTTTATTGATTTTTTGATTTATTTTTTTCTGCTCCAGCTTCCATATACACACTCTCACTCTATCTTCGTCATGAGGAACAGCCAAATAGGCAAATACCCCATCAGGCTCTGGTCCCGGGCCCTGTGTGTCCACATCCGGCCTTGCCAGAACAATGATGCAGAACAACGGTGATAGTTGGAGGTGTTTGATTTTTGACTCACCTCCAGATTTACTGAATGATCAATAATTCTTCCCTGGGCTACACTCAGTTTCTAAAAGAGACCTACCCTGACCCCACTTAGTGTTTTTTTTATTTCCCAATTCGCCTGAAATAGAGGAGTTGTATTAGTTTTTATAGTATTTCAGCTCCAAGAACTGAAACAATAAACAGAAGATGCAGAATGACAGAAAGGGAAGATAAAAGTTATTTGCATACCCCTCCTCAGTGTCTGTGGGAGGGTGAGAGGTGGGGAAGGAGAGAAAAGGGTAGGGAGTGGTGGGCAAAAACTGAAAGAGTGTTTATGAGGGGAGCTGAAGCAGCATCTGACTACACTGGATGCAGGCAGTTGTTCTCTCACAGGCATTAGAGCAAACCACACCACTCCATCTCTCATACACACATGCAACAACATCTCCAAGGTTGTATAAATCACGCCACTCTTGGTACTGAACCAACATATCCTGCCCACCACGAACAATTACCACCCCACCCCGTCCTCAGATAACAAAGCATCCTATCTTAATAAGCATCCACCATGGGGAGCTAATGGTCTCGCTGCTCCTTTTAATTTTATTCATACCTAACTATGAGATATTAATAATGAATGCAGAGTAAACAACAGTTTAAGATGCCGGCCACGCCATTGTGGACTAATTGGCTCATTAAATGTAACATTAGGTGGGAGAGGGGCCCTTGATTGGGAGCTGTAGGCCCCAGTCAATGCTAACACTCAGAGATCATTGATCTTTACCCAGCCTGCACTGCTCTGATTAAAGAGCAATAAAGATGGGGCTGGTTCCCTTCGGCTCCATAACAGTGCTATGATTCCCTGAAAGTGCCTCAGACATTGCCAAGATGGATATTTTGTCTTTCATGATCCTGCTGCCTGGTGTGCCAGGGCGATGCTGGCTCTGTAGGACCACACAGACAGCTGTGGCCACGGCCTGCAGAGTAGCAAAGGTGCTAAATGGTCTGAGAAAGAGATCGATGAGGAAGGGACGGGCTGCGTCCATCAGATCCTAAGCACCCACCATTTCACCTCACTGCCCAGGTCTTGACACGATGTGTGTGTGTAACTATGTTTGTGTGTGCTTCAGCCAGGCACATCTCTCATGTTGCAGCTGCTCAAGGGGTCTCTAAAGTGCCCCTGGCTAGTGCTTTGGTTACCCTTTAAAAAATTGAAGAGGCCCAAAATAAATAGACGAGGGCATCCCAGTACAGCCCTGCACAGGCCTCTTTGCTAGGCATTGGGACTGTTGCAGTAGAGCACTACAGCTACTTTGGATCCAGATCTTTAGCTGGTATTATTTTGTGGTTGTGGCTCATGGGCAGATATTTTTGCAGTATTTTGTGAAGGTGTTCTTGAATTATCAGTGTATACCAGTAGAGGTCACATAGTACAATAAACAAAGCAGATATCCCCTCTGTTTGAACTGATTTTCTAGGACGACCAGGTGATGATGGGGATTAGGGGATAGAACTGCTCCTAGCAGCCCAGTGGCATCTGGCCTGGGCAGACCATCAGCCCAGTTGACTGCCTCTTCTGGCCAGCTATAGACAGCAGTTTTATAGCAGCTCTCTGGCCTGGGCATTGACTCCAGGTCTAATAAACATCCAATATGTTATCCCACCCTCACACAACAAGTAGAGATGATACTCTGTAAAAACACAACAAGCCCTCAGATTGGCCAGCAATAAAAAGGTTTTTACACACTATGTGAACCTGTAAAGGCCTTAGATGGCACAGGCAAACAGACTCCGACTCTTTGTATAGGGAAGTGTTACTGATAATGTAGACCGCTGTGAAGAAAGTGCGATATCTTATGGAAAGATTACTGGTTCAAAACAGAAAGCATTTTGCTGGTGTTACTAAGTTATATTATTACCCCGGTTATAATATGGGTCGTGCAAGGGGATACTTTATTTTTATATGCAAAGAAAAATCATGAAAACACCTGTAAAAGATCGTTCACGTGTACTCTCTAGAATAAAGTATGTTGTTATAATGCAAGGTCAATATGCTATTATGTCAAGCGTAATGATATAGGTCGTTATCTTCCTCATGGTAGTAAATGCTGAAAGGCGTCCATATCTGTTAAAGCCTGGAAAAGGCTTGCTTGTATGCCCACTATTATTGTCAGTGCTCTTTTAACTGTTGTGATATGGATCGGGACATTTCATATCAGGAAGGCCACAACATCACATGCATGACATTAATGTTCCATTCAACTGTGGGTGTTTTTTAAATGCAGAAACCAAATTTTTCTACAGGGATTAGATTCATATTACTATATTTCCATGTTCCCCTGGATGTTTATTTTGATAAATATGCTAAAAGCCAAGCACTTGAAAATAAACATCTTCCCCTCTTTAAATGTCTAATCCCTTTGACTTGCAGCTGCCACGTTCATGTTCACACCCAACAACCATTACAATACGCTGAGTGTGTGGAGCAGCATAGCAAGAAATCAAACCATGATAACGAGTGCCTCAAGCCTGGTTCAAGGCATGGGCTGATATCTTCAGTGTACAGCCCTCCGCCTTTCCATCTCTCTTCTACACCCACACCTGCCTCTCTTCCCGCTTCTAGCCTTCCAATGCTGCACCCTTTCTTTGCCCTCCACTGCCCCACCTTCCTGATCTCATCTGGAGCCAGAGCAGGTGCAATAGAGAGATAGAGGATGGCTAAGAAAGGCATCTCCACCCAGGCTAATGACGCCTGCTCCATTCTCAACTCACTATGCTGAAACATTTTTCTCTGCAGCAGCCAGACTGAAGTCGAATGAGAGCAGGAAACATCACAATAGTCAAGGCGGGCTAGAGATGGTCTCCTGCAGATGAGGAAGAGATTGTTTCAAGTGTATACAGTCACATGTCGAGATGTCCATCCTTACATCTGATCGATGCTGATGAAGATGCACATGTTAGTGTGTGTCCTTCAAAACACTCACTGTCTCCCAACTTGATGAAAATGTGGACAGAGGCTCATGTTCTGTTATAAATACAATCCACGCATGGATGCGTGTATATGTAAGTGAGACCCCAGTTATATCACATCCCATGCCATATCAAATCTGTATTTTTTTGTCAATGTCTCTCTCACTACCACACTAATGGACATACAGCATACACACTATACTACACTAGACTGTATTATGAAAAGACAGCATTTTCCATTGACCTCTGTGCTGTTAGACTGTAATATTCAGCCAAGGTCAGCAGTCATCTGCAGGAGGCATGCGGAGGGAGAGGTGGTTGAAAAGTTCAAGTAGTGTGCATGCAGACACACACAGGCATATGGGTAGAGCACATGCACATACTTACACAAACTATCAGGGGCAGCATAATGGGCTACACTCTGAATCAGGGATGCCATGGGTCACAGTGAGCGACTGTGAAAGATCACACTCTGTGACTCATACTAATAATAAGAGAAAAATCTAATATGAAATCTAATACAGTTTGCAGAACCATAGAGCTCTGCAGTTCTGAAAGAAAATATACATTGAAACTATAAATGTGAAAGATTTAAATTACTGTACTTGCTGTGTGCTAGACTAGGTTAAACTAACTTTGCAATATGTGAACACACTCCCATACAATCTCACCCCGAAAAGGGGATGACAGGATTAACGGATCAGTTCCCAATTTCCCTCAGCCGCCCAGCAGTAATCAGATCATCTTGCACCTGACGTGAGGCTTGAATTCCATTAGGCTTTATTAGCAGTAATTATCCCCTGCTTCCACCCCATGCTGTTCCCTCACTCCCTATCCTCTATTTTCCCTCCAGATCCTGACATTGCCCTCTCTTTCCTCCATCCTCCTCATTCTTCCCCCTCTTTATTCCATTGTTCTCCACTCACACCCTCACTGTGAGCATCATCCCACCCTTAAACTACACGAATGTCTCATTCATTGATGCAGTTCTCTTGGCCATTCTGTGTGTATCTCTTTGGTCATTGGCCACTGAAAAAACAAAACAAAACAAAACTGAAATATCAGAACTGATGGACACTTGGACTCACACACACACACACACATACACACACACACACACATACACATACACACACACACACACACACACACATCTATATGTATGCACATACAGTCACTTCATTTTTCCTTAAAAAGCCACTTCTATGTCTCGCTCTTTTTTCACACACTTGTTTCTTTTTGCAGTGGGCTCAGAGATGAGATGGACAATTTCAGATAGTGTTTCTCACTCAAGCAGGAAAGAGCATGAGGACTACAGAAAAGCCCAAATCCTCTTGGGATCAGCTTTTACTCCCAGTTTGTGTTCATTTGTCCCCCCGCTCCCCTCGGCTGCCTTTGGGAGCGAGTCAGCACTTGTTTTATTGGCCGTTACTGTGTGTCAGGGAGCAAATCGGTTTTTACTCACAGGTGCGAGTGGAGGACAAGTGTGAGTGTTCCATTACTTTTTGTATCAGGTTGGAATTATCTGGATGCAAGTGGGTTTGCCCACCTCTCTCTCTCATTTGCTGCAAGGACTAAGCGTGAATAGAAGGTGTGCATTTTTGTTAAAAAGCTGAGAACTGAATTTCAATATTTACTTGTTTGTACTTGAGAAAATGAGTGTATGTGTGTGTGTGTATATTTATATATACATATATATATATATATATGAGGTGTAGCAAAGTAGATGATGGAGCTGATTCCCTCTGTGCTGTTTATTATCACATTTCGTGTAATTATATAATTACTGCTAATCACCCACCTGAGGTGGCAGTGCTCTACGGCAACACACTATTACAGAACAAACACAGCGACCTCAGCACATCTAACGCTCATTAACACACTCCTCCCTCCCTCATTCTCTTTCCTACTCTCTCTCCCTCTCTCTCTCTTGCTCCCTTTCTCTATGCTCATTATCTCTTGTCTTTATTTACATGCATGAAAACACACATGCACACACACTCTCTCTAATGTAATGAGGATCCCAATCAACCGAAATGAGATGAATAGTATTTCAGCTGCATATCAGGGAAATTTATCGAGAGAAAATCTTCCCAGCAGGTATGTTTCTGATGTGAAACGGAAACAAGAAGAAAGCATCTCCAAATCACATCTGATGTTCCATCCTTTCGACAGGCAGTTGAGAGAATGGGGTAATAGTGTAGCATTGCTATATACTGCACATTAGTTAACTGAATGTGCCAGTCTCCAAATGAGAGAGAATGGGGGGGGTGTAGTGAGAGCTATTCAGAGGCAAAAGACAAATCTCACATTTCAGACTCCATTTCAAAGAACATGAAATTCAATATACCACTCCAATCTAGTCCACGCTGTCATTGCTTATGCCAGTAATAGCAATCAGAGATATTGTATTCACTCCCCTCAGCCTCCCGGTGTCAATTTATGTTTATGTTTGCCAGTAAATATATTAAATGTCATTTAAGCCTTTTCAAGAACTTGATTGTTTTGCTTTTGTTTTGTACCGTCTGGTTCTTGCTGTTTGTCATCCTGCAGATCTTTGCACAGGCTTTTATTAATCTGCAGGCTGGCTCACTAGTACTCCCCAACGCCCCACTGTCATCCAGTTGTGTAAATCTCCCTACTAAATTAAATTTTACCCTCAGCAATGGCTACAAATTGAAAAAACACATACACAAATCTAGGTATTTTGTTTACATCAGTCAGTTTAAAATTGAGTGACATTTGAGGCGTGCATTAATGTGGACACCCTCTGGACTCTTGTAGCCGCCCCCTTCCAAGTCTTGTTTTTAAACTGTGTGTAAGTAATCCTGCAGAAAGGAAATTGGTGGATAAGAAGACCATCACACACTGGCAGACACACAGAAACAAACAGCATGCTGCAGTAGCTAGACGCCCACTGAGAGGCATTATGCTGGCTGACAGTGTGACATGATGGCACACAGAGACCCCCAAACATCTCACCCACATAATGAGACAGGGCAGGGGCACTGGGGCCTCTGGAGGAAGAGGGGTTGGCAGTGGGTGGAGACTTTGGTACATGTCATTCTTTGTGTAGCCCACAGAGGACTCCCTGGACCCTCTGTCACCAAGTGTGTGTGAAGGATGGCAGCTGTAGACAGAGGCTGACATGAACAGCTCAACTGGTTCATATCTGGCAGGCAAAATGAATTTATCACAAGACACGAGACAGACAACACAGCGCAACCATGTTCGTCAGATGGAAAAGAAACTTTAATTAAGTCTGTGTGTCTATAGTGTGCGTGTGTGATAAGAGAGCATCTCTCAGCTCCCCCTGACAGATAACAACCTGTGTTAGACTTTAAGAAGACTTGTGACACAGTCTCTAGTTTGCTCCGATTTTTTTCCCATCTCTTCTCCTTACCGAACTCTGTAGCACTGCAATTCTACCTACTCTAAAAATGCAGTCACAGCACTTCACGGGCCTCACCGAAGCCTATTAGTGTACAGCACATCTAGTGCTGGAGGCCTGTTTGTAGGTACAGTATACACAGATGTATGGTCATCTTCATTCTCATCAAGTATCACTTAGGGATACACCTTGTTTTCAAGGAGCTAATGGGTTGTAGCAATTGCTCTCCAACTGTGGCATCTTTAGAGTAACTTCTTGCTCTAGGAGTAGACTGTTTCCATTATCATCAGTTAGTCTTCATCAGTTAGAGGAGGAATGCAGGGTGTATTATAGCTGTGAAATCAAAAGCTGGGTAAATGTTTTTTCCCCCCTAGCAAAAGTTCAGATCATTTGTCTCTATCTCTACACTCATGTCCTTTTCTCTGTCAGTTTTTCTGCCCCTGTCTCTCTTGCCTCTGTATCTTGCTTCGGTGTTGGTGACCCCTTTGGAAACGCAATAGGAGGTGTTTAGACAGATATGACTATGAGGGGGACTCCAGCCCAATCTCATTTAGGCAGGAAGAGGGCAGGGTGCCACCAGGAACCTCCACTCAGTTACACCCGAGGGGCCCCTGCTATGGAAGGAGGATATGCAGCTTTGCATGCAAATTGCTGCTGGGAGCCATCCGCCTGCCATCTTACACAGGGGCAAAGAAACACTGGCGCCTGATTAAAATGAAGGGTACCAACCCTGCTCTGCAAACAAATGTTAAAGACTATGGTTTTCTCCCTCAATGTTGTATTTATCACATGTGGTCTGGTGCCTGGGAACATAGAGATGACATTCCTTGACATTTCATGCGATCCATGTGTCATAAAGCTGACATAAAGGTTGACATACAGCTTACTTGACGATGGATTGGCTGTCATAAACATTGATGGCACTTCATAACAAATGATGCTAAATTTTCATCTCACTGTCATGACATTGAACAATGTCGTCTCTGCAATCGAATCCAACCCTCATTTTCCAAGCACTGACCTAAATCTTGGTAATGTCACTTCGACCAACATGTTATGATTGAATGACTCCGTGATCGTACGCTATTTGTCATCAGAAGTCATTATAGAGCGTAAATATCATAATCAAACTGTTATTTGTGAAGCTGTTATCAGCGCACTGAGGTTTGAGGAAATGAACATCTCTCCGTGTCTTCGGGATCCAATCCCTCTATGTATGTGCACATGGTATTATACTCTGAAAAATCAAAGACATGGTGCTCTTTTGCCTTTTAAGGATGAATATACCCTCTGGTGTAGGTTGTGTCTTATAACCTCTTTTTTTCAGTTTATTTTAATAACCTTTTTGACAAGCAGGAAGAAGTATATACTAAAGGTCTATAATTTCCATTTCTACAATAAATATTAATCGACATCCAGTTTTGTCCAAAAACATTGCCCAAAGTGGTCACTGTAATGGCTGTGTGTGAGTGAAAAGATAACAGAAGACATCCATAAATTAGAAAATGAATCATTTTGTGTGCCCTCACTTAGGTATTTGTGCATGCTCTTATGTGTGAGTGTGTGTAAAATTCACTGTAGGCCAGCAGCTTAGGACGTGCCAAGGAGATGGTAGATTGGCCAGCTCCTCATCCGTATGCATGGCTAGACCTCCACCAGAACTCTTTTGTTTTTAATGATAACTGGTTCCATGCATTGTTTACTAAGATGACAGGTCTATTTTCCTCTGATTTATAGCACTGTGGCATTCAAGGAGATACTGTACTTATTACTTTAAATGCAGTATGCAAAAACAAGTCAAAGAGACAGGCAGAATAGGGGAGGAGGGAGCAGTGTGGACATAAATTAAGGGTCATTGGTCCCCTTCTGCTCCAGACCGAGCAGCTGTTTGTTGAGGTCTAGACAGAGAGCTGAGAACGGATCACCTTAGGAGGTCACTGTTGTTCTCAGCCCCACTCACTTGGCTGCCAGGACTCTAGAGTGGAAGTGTTGGCATTGTCAGAGCACCCTGTCAACTACATCTTTATATTTTGTTTAGTGTATTTGGGCAAGAGTCCGGGCTCCGTCTCTAGATCCTTGTGTACACAGTCGGGGGGGAACTCCCTCTGGTGGTTGACTACCAGTGTCACACATCCAACTGTGATGATAAAACACCACAGCTGGTTGTAACGGGAAAGGTGTAGAGGAAGCGAAGGCATGGAGAAGGTGGTGGGGTGTCATTGTTTTGACAGATTTAGTTACAGTAGCACAGAGATCAATTATTCAGCAGAGGCATGCATGGCCGCTGGATTAATGGTGCGTGCGGCAGATAAATCAACCAGTGGTCTCGAACCTCTCTGGGAGAGAGGAAATAGTAGAAGACAAACATAGAAACATGTTTGACGTTGGCATTTTATATCCATCCTTTACCATTAGTAACCTTGAGATTTCAGGCAAGAATCGGAACAGAGAGCACATCCAGCCACAAATAACCATCCAGATTTGGGGATATAATGTCAAAAAATGAGCACATTATATCATTTTGAATGCCGATTTGGCTCCGAAGGACAGAAGTATCTCTGCGTCCTCAGACTGTGGAAGGATATGAAAAAGGAGGGCTGTAGTTGCTGTTGAGAGATTGAAACGATGCTATATATTACAACCTCTGGAGACCTGTCGGCACTCCAAGTTACTACCCCCTCACCCCCATCTCTGTTTCTCTGTCTCAGTCTCCCTCTGCCTTCCTTTCTTTCATTCTCACTTTGACTTTGCTCTGGGTCCTCTCCCCCTCTCTGCTATACTGTTGCATTTCTTATCACGCTCCCCCTTTGTGTATTCATACCGTGCATCTATCCATGTTCTTGTCTGTCTGGCTCTACTTCTATTTGTATATGTGTGTGTATCTCTCTGCCTGATTGAATTTACTACATTCAACCCCCTTGCACCTTTCCTCCACCCGTTGTCTGTTTTGGCTGCTGGTTGTACCTGTCTGGTACTTCAGGTATGTTTTAGCTTGTGTATCTGTGGGTGCCAATAATTCCCTTCTTCTATTTGTTCCTTTATCTCTCTGCTCCCTAGATGCAACCCTAGCCCAAAACAGAGCCCATGGCCTTAATTCTCCTACAGTATAAATCACATACCAAAGTCAGATCCCCATCTCCAAACAAGCTTTGCCCATCCAAAATGTCAAATCATTTCAGTCTCAGTCTCATTTTTCTTTCTCTCTGTGTTTGTTTGTACAGGGTGTCTCAGCCCAACTCTATTTCTGTGTGTGTCACTGTCTCACACACACAAACACATTTAATGTGTTTTCTTTAGTTCTCTCTACTTGCTGTTGTGATCTTTACTGTTGTGTCCAGAAGTGTTCTGGTAAAGTATAAACTAACCTTTGGCTTTCAGATTAGAGTAATCATAATTAATGTGACTTTGGCCATCTTAAAGAAGCAAATGGACACTAAGTGACATTTTGTATACGAGGGATGGTGGATGAAGCAATAGAAGGGAGGAAGGGGTGGGGTCAGGGCAGAGAAGCAGCCATGGTGGAAGTGGGAGGATCAAAGTAGAGGATGGTGGCAGAGTGCTGTCCCCTGCTGTGCAGCTCAGATAAAGACAGGTTAGCGCCACAGGTCTCCTCAGTGAGAGGGAGCCAGGCATGAGGCCAGGGGAGATGCATGAACAAGCCAGCTTACAAACATCTCATAATAACTCAAGCAGAAGAAGCCTTCTGAATTAAAGTGTCACTTTTCATTTGCTTTCCTTTCCCTCTTTTTGGCTCACTGGCTGATTTTTTCCCCCTCTTTCTCTCTCTCTCACTCCTCTCTTTTTCTGTTTCTCTTGTCTGCCTAGCCCATCCTCACAACCCACCACCCCCCATCCCCTTCCTCATCACAATCTGAACATAACATGGGTTCCTTCAGCTGCGTTCCCCACTGTCTTCATCACAGGGCTGCCCGGGGGCTCTCTGGCTCCTCCATCTGCCTGCTGTGTGTCTGCAGCTCTCCTTGTCTTTCTTTGCTCATCTCTCTGTCTGTTTGTGGCAATCCCTGTCTTTCCAAATCTGTCTTTTGTGTGTTTGCCTGTGTGCCTGTCTGCAGGGCTCCCACTCTCCCCATAAACGTACAGTCAAAAGTGTGAGCAATGGTAAAGTTTTTTTGGCTATATGCTCATCTGCCGTGGAATACAGACAGATTAATATTCCACAAAGGACACTTTGTCTTGGTCAACACTTGTTGAAAATGTGGCAGCAGCAAACAAGGTATGAAGTGAGCCTGGCACTCCAACAACATTTTGTCAATACTGTATCTGCCTCAGCAAGTCTTTCTGGTTGTCTGTCTCGCTGACAGAATCCACTTTTGTTTTCTGTGTGATGCTGTTGACATTTTATAAGCCCTGATAGGCCCCAACTCAAGGGCATGTGTGTTAGCAGAGTAGCAGCCTCACGGTCAGGTCTTATTCTATTTTTCTTTAATTCAGTTGGTAGATATCTTCTTAAACTTGCAGCTCTGCACCAGGGGTATGACGTAGGAGGCAGAGTACATATTGGTGGTCAAAACTTGTTGCTGTTTCCATAGCGCCTCCATGATAGATGTCATTGCTTGTCATTGTTCTCAGCCTTGCTAATCCTGCCGCTAAGCCTGACTGTTCAAATTGGGTGTGCTGGGTCCTGTCAAGGCTGAAGGTAGGTGAGAAAAGCAAGGATCGCACCAAAGCTGATGAAGGCTGTTGCCATGCTCTGAAGTGTAGTACCACCCTCCCCTCTGGTGTTGTGAGTGGATAGGGCAGCTATCAGTCTTTAATTGGGCACTGTGGGCCATAATAAAGAGATCTCAGACTATGGAGAAGTAGAATGAGAGAGGATGACAGATAGATACAGAGCAATATGGAGGCCAAAGAGTGAGTTTGTGGAAAGGGTAACTGAGTGTGCTTTAATGCATTGCGTATTGGCAGGTGTCGCTCTGCCTAATTTCACGCCTCTGTGAGCGAATGTGCACCCAGACGATCGCCACTTCCAAGTCCCTTCTCTTTCTTCCGCTCCCTCCATCTATTTCAGCCGCTCTGCTTTAATGTATAGTCTGTTGCAGTGATGTGTTTGCCCTTCCACATGAGAGTGTGATTTGGCCTGTACAGATTGTGGACTTTGGTTCCCCTGAAACCTGGAAGTGCATGCCTGTAAGTTCCAAAACCAGCTAAATGTGCTGCATAAGCACTAAATAGAGGCATGGTGACAGTTAGGGAAGCACAAGGGCCCACCTCTTCCATCTGTCACATCCAGGCCATATGATGAGGAATGAAGTGATGGTTGTTCCTTTGCTTTTGTCAGTGGCAATGATCTAGACTTTAGCGGAGCAGAGGATCAGGTCGGCCAATGGGTCTGTGTGTATATGAAGGTGTGTATGTGTACATCACGCAGTAAGACTGTCAGAATTTGACACGGGGGCAACAGAGACGGAAACGAGTTCTGATCCTGGATGCCCTGCTCGGCTTGTTGTATGACCCTCTGTTGCTCACTTAAACCTCCACTCCCATCCTCACCTTCTCACCCTTCCTCACCCATCCTCCTCACCCTTCTTCCTCACTCCTCAACTATCCTTTACTCCTCTCTCCCTTCATCACTGTTCCTCCCTCCTCACCCCTCCTCACCCTTACTCGCCCCTCCTTCCTGTAGTCTGTGTTTGTGTTGGGAAGATTAAGCTGCTCTGACAAAGCTGTGTTTACAAATATGCAGGCAGAGAAACAGGCCAAGCGACGCTGAATAGGAATAGAATACAAATTGCTTTTTTATCTCTCTTAGGGCCAGGGCGAGAGAAAATGTGTTTGCGATTGTTGCTCCTCCGCCTGTGAAGGATAAAGCCTCAGTACTGGGTTTGGGCTCCCTGTTAGCATTCATTCTATCCTCTCCTCTCTCTCTCTTTCTCTCTCTCTCTCTCTCTCTCTCTCTCTCTTTCTCTGTCTTTCTGTCCTCCCACTCCCTTTCTTCCCCCCATGCACTTTCTCCTCTTTGTCTGCTCCACACTCTCTGTCTCTTTCTCCCCGCCAGGACTTTTTTTTCCTTGCTGTTTCCTTGGTAATCATATCTCCTCTCCTCTCCACTTTTCTCTCCTCCCTAACTCTCTCATGTCTCCCTGATGCGTGCTCCCCTCTCCTCTATATGTGTGCGTCTCCCTTTCCCATCACCTCGTTCCCTCAATAATTTTCTCCATTCCTCTCCTCACTTCGTGTTTCCATACAAGCCGAATATCTCTCTCTGTCTCGCATTCCCTTTTTCTCTTCCCATCCATCCATTTTTTCTTCTGCTCCGTAGGACTTGTCATGATTTACAGTTTCTCTCAGCTCTTCCGTGGTCATACAGGAGATATTGAAAATTTGGAGTGCCTATAGATCACGGCAGGGGTAGAAGGCGTGAGCCTGCGCTAATCAGCTCTAACAGAACTGTGCAGCATTACAAATCTGAGCTCTCTCTTACAATTAGGCAGCATGTCTGGCAGGCATAACCCACGGCAGGGAGGCTGAGAATGTGATGTCATCTTCAGCAGGTCTCCGCCAAGTGTGACTATGTGTGTGCGCGTGTGTGTGTGTTTGGGTGGAAAAGAGGGCTGTATGGTTCACTCTCATTAATGCAGAGGACATGCTCCCCTTCTCCACACAGTGGCACTTTTATCCTTACCTCAGCTAACACAAGGGAAGGTTAATGGGCGGTCATACAGACTCAAACACTGGTATCCATGTTTATTAAGCAGCAGCAGTCTCAACATGTGAGTCATTTATTCATAATTTAATTCACAATATGCCTTCCAGAGCCTAGATTTTAATAACAATGCCATGAAAAAAAGAAATATAAAGACACCTGTACCTGTAGGCATCTGTGCCGTGTCCCTGTGTGTTGGTAAAGGTGCAGGTGAATTCTTTATATCTGTTTTGGCTTTTCTCCAGCACATGCATTTGGGTTTGACCAAGCAGGATGAAGACACTAGGTACAGGAAAGTCTTCCTGGACTCAGCTCTTTCCTACCCACTACAACTGACAGCTAAAACCTGACCTCTGACCTTGTATCTTTAAACTGTGGCCTGATACTCTGATTGCTGTATCCATTACTCTGCTTTTAATGGAATGAAGTGCCTGTCATGGCTGATAGCCCCAGGCTCATAATGTAAACAGATGCTCATTACTTTTTTTTTCTCTCCAAGACATTTTTTTCAAATGTCTGTTCTCGACAGACACTCTAGAGGTCAGCATGAAGGTCATGTGATAAGGTAGCGGGTTCTTGAGGTAATGATTTGCAATTTTACCTTTTACACATATACTTAACATCCATTTGTAAACCATTTTTCCTCACAGAAGGATTTGCTGATCTGTTCACACAGATTTTTAACTAAAGCTATTTTGCTTTATCAAAATGCAGCAAGCTCAGATACAAATTTGCAAGACAGCTGATTAGCATTTCAAAAACAAAGACTTGACTTGCACTAATTTAATCTGTATGTCTGCAAAGGGAGGCCACTTTCCTTTGTGTGAAACAAAGTCAATAAAATAGAGGAGAAACATATGAAAAGGAAAGCACATGAAGGAAAGTGGAAAGACATTTGCTACCACTGCTGTTGGAGCCTGTGCTCATAGTGTGGGTACTATAGAAACACAGTGTGACTTTTGAGAAGCTGACAGAAGAGCTGCAAGGTTTACTTCTGAAAAGAGCTTTCCTTTTGTTGACAGGCATCAATGTGTTGGCTGCAGTTGTAGGCTGAGGTCAAGGCAAGGCCTCTACTGGCTCTTTGTGAAGTATAAAAAACAGCCTGATATATTCATTCATCCATCCATTTCACCCCTTTTTCCGTTTTATGTCAGGGTTTTCAACATTTTGTAAAGCTTTCTTCAGGCAAATAATCCTTTATTCCTTTATATAAAGTTTCATTTAGAATACATCCAGGTGCTGTAAAAGAAAATGGTCAAAATTGTTTATGCGGTATGTTTATGTGTATGTATATACAGTATCTGTAAATGATCTATTTATTATAGATATAGATATGAAGCCTCTCCATACACATTTATCACTGGTTGTGTGCATACACTGGCTATTTATAGTATGTGATGTCAAGGAATTGATCTACTGAGGGTAAAAGAATACGGTTATATACTCATTTGTCTCTTACTGTCAGGTATTTTCCTCAGGGATTTTTTTTTTTCTTTTTTCACTTTGTATTAACGCTGTTGCTCAGATGATGATGATAAATTTTACATGTGATCTGACTGTGACCTGATGCTGCTGGGAATTTTTATGCAGCCTGTGTCACTCTGTGTCAGATCACTTCTGGTTGTGCACATTCCGTGTGCATGGAGTTGCATGCTTGTTTCTTCCACATGCAGGTCCTCATACACACTCAAGTAAGACTGTGTATGTGCTTTACTTTTGGTTGCAGTGGTGACTTGACAAACTGAGCATTCAAGTCAATGTGTTTATGTGTGCCACTGAGTGTTAGTTTGTGTGCTGGATGGTGGCACGCCGTAGGCCGCATGCCACCCTTCCATCCCATTAGCTGAGCCCAGCCCCTGCCTGTGTCTGCTTTAACCTTGGCCAGCGGGCTGGAGGAGAGGGAGAGTAATTCTAACCTTAAAAACCTGCTGATTAAAGCTAGTTTGGTGGAATTCGATTCCACTTAATGCCTTTGGCCGTGAGCCCAGCTGGCTAGCATTAGCATCAACAGACACTGTGTCTTCAGTCAGGGAGACAGAAGTCCATGTGCATGTGCATGAGCTTCCTCTGGCACGTGCACAAGCGTGACTAAACTATACACCTATCCATCCTCATGTTTCTGTTTTCCTCTCTCATGTCTCCGCACAACATAAAACCCTTTTAACCACAGTATTACCACATTAAATGTCTGTTTCTTTGTTTTTGCTTGAATTTGTTCATGTCTTCCTTAGCCTTAGGAAAAAGACCACACAGAGTCAGGGGTGTTGCCGTGGCAAGCAGTGAGGGGTTTCTCTCCAACTGCCTCGGCCCTGTTATTGTTTTCCTCTTGAACTTGATGTATAGCTGTGTTTACGCGTCCAGCGTGGCTAATTAATTCTCCTCTTCAGGGCCTGTTTATCAACTGTTTGTGTTTATTTTACAATGAGTATGCTATTTTTAGAGATGGTCATTTCCATAACACTTGCATTTTTCCAGAGCATCATTTGTTTTGCTTTGTTGAGGAATTTAGGTTTGTTTTTCATTTTTTTCCTCCAGCCCGGGCGCAGCCTGCCAATTCATTTTGTAGCCTGCTCAATTTTGACTGATTTAGAGGCTGCAGCTGGTCCAGCAGAGAGGACCGGGGAGATAAATCTAAGCCTCTTTTGATTTATTATGTATAATGTCTCATCAACCGTTGCTTAAGTCTTCAGATGCACTGACGAATTATACTGTTACAACTTAAGAAGTAGCTGCTTATTTAAAGGCAAATAAAGAGGGAAACAGAAAGTAGTAGCAGGGTAAAAATAAAATACAGTCATGCCCGTAATGTACAGGAGCTGTGCTTTTCTTTCTGAATCCAAAATGCAAGAGAGATACTGTATATTATAAGCATTCTGGGCATTGTGCCACCTTACCAGACACTACAGATAATTTGATTCCCACTGAACGATTGGAGGAGAGCAGAGTAGAGCGGCTGACTGTAAAGACAGCATGTGAAATGCAGAGTATTACGGTATCGGTCGAAAATGAGCTCATCCTCCAAACTGGAAGTGGCACTTTTCAGCCGTAAGTCATCTAATCAGGTCTGTATAGAGCTAGAAATCGTTGGTTGATCAATACTCATCATGAATGCTGTCAATGGCCAGGGTAGCTTGAATCTTGCATGGTCCATGAATCTCTATTGAGTATGGATTTTGCGTTCTCTCCACGGATGGGGTTTGATAGTGCTGCCTGATTGGCTGCTGCATGAGCTCGATTTATGCTGCTGAGCCCGAGGCTGAATCAACTGCCCCGGGCATCCATGTGCACAGACATATGCAAACAGGCACACACACGCACAAGTACACACACACAAAATGATACATTCCCTCTAATGAATCAGCAAGCCAGAAGTGACTTCACCAAGTGGATGTCCATGTCAACAACTGTATAAGCGCACAGCTCAGTCACTCAGAACAGAGACAGATGAAAAATGTATATGAGATCCAAATGTAGATTATTCGTAATTAGAGTGATGATATCTGTGAACAAATGTTGACTGCAGAAACATTAGAGCACAAATGATTCAGACATAACTTAATGGTAAATGGCCCTTGATAGAGTCAGCTAGATATGACAGATGAAAACTCAGATGGACAGAGAGAATATATTAAAAACAAGAAAGTAATGCTCCGAACAGAATGCCAGGCATGTTATCTGTGTGTGTGTGTGTGTGTGTGTGCGTGCGTGCGTGTGTGTGTGTGTGTGTGTGTTTGTGTGTCTTTCTAGTTGGAATGACAATCCAACAGACAGACAAATGTGCTGCAGCCTCTGACACTTAGACGTTTGCATCACGGCAGGAAAACAGCAAATTGCCAACATAAATAAGGTGCCACGCTCTGATTAGGACTGTCTTCACACATCATTATGGACTAATGAGAGAGTTTCCCCTCTCTCTCAGTCATGCTGTAACCGTGTGTCTCCTTGCCAGCTTTGCCTTTACAGATTTTGCATTTTACTACCACATCTCTAGCTGTGCCTGACACCTGTCAACCATGATGGATGAATGTGAGTGAAGTGTCACCAGGGCAACAGGCAGGCCAGGGGCAGCGGTGGCCTCCAGAGGCAGGACAGGTAACCATTGCTGCCCCTGTCTTTATATCTGAAGGCTTTTTTAGGCCAAACTGTTTATCACGGAGCTGTCTCGCCTGCTTGCCCTGTGTGAACTGGGATCCTGCTCTGCTCAGGACTGCTTTTACACCCCAAGAGGGGAGGAGTGTTCAAGCCAGCAATAATACCCTCTGATTGGGCCATGCCAGCGTTTCATTGCCTTGGCTGCTGGCTTGAGTGACAACTCCAAATGAATTTGCTGCATCAGTGTCTGACTTTGGAGGACACACGTCACTATAACTCTTTTTTTTTCCTGCTGTCCAGAGTGACAGTGCATGAATACATTATGTACGTGCTGCTTGTAAATTCAATCCTGTGTTGTTGTGTTTTATTCCTTTAGTGGGTTTCATTTGCACCTCTAACACAGTGTAGTTATACTTTCATATGTATATTGTGTACATATTTGTGTTTCTATGCCCACATGCACTTATGCATTTCAGCGTGTTTGTAGCAGTGTGCAAAAGCCCTTCAAAATTACACACTGGGAAATTGCTCTTTTTACGAGAGGATATGTGTGTATGTGTGTATAATTATGGTTTAATTGCTTGCCCTGTGATGTGCTGTCATCTGTCACAGCCCAAAGACAGCAAATAATGGTTCTGCTGCCGTCACTTTGTCACCCAGACGCTCAGCCTGCAGAGAGCAGCAGAAACACCAGTAACTGATATGCGTCTTGAATTACTGATAAGCGCTCGAGTATGATGAGCTTTGTGTATGTGGGCGTTCTCATGCTCTCAAAAGTATCTTGGTCGGCCTTTCTATCCTGATCTTTTGTGAATGTGTTCTGAATTGTGTGTGAATATTTTTGTGTATAGGAGTGGGTGTAGTTTAGTGCCTAAGAGCTCATTGTTTAATTCTGTGTGTATGTGTGTTTATGAGTGAGTTAGTGGGTGGCAATGTGAGGGTGCAGAGTCTTATGTGTGTGCGCAAATGTGTTTGATGCCAACTGTATATCAGCACTGACAGGTGCAACAGTTGTGTTATGCTTTAAGCCGCTTGTTTGTCTGGCACGCTGTTTTGTGTGGTTGAGAAATGGAGTGAACAGAGTGAGAGGAAAGCAGCCTGGGGGCTAATTTATTCACTCCCCAGTCGCCCCTCGTCACAGAGGCCTGTTGCGCCGGCCCACCTGTCAATCCTTAGGAGCATATCACAATTTCATCCAGTTCCAAAACCATAACCATACCACAGTAGGCCTAGTGCATTCAGCAGTAGCATATTAACCATCATATATCAGTGAATTCTATATAATCAGAATTAACAACTTTATTTACTACATAGTGAAAATGAATGTGTTTGCCACTGTCAAAACCTGAATGAACAGATAAACAAATGTTTTTTATTTATAAGCACATTTTACAAATTATTACAGCATTATGTTTGTGCTGAAATGTAAAAACAGATTAATGTCTTACAAATGAAATGTGTTGCATCCCAAAACACCTAATCCTTGAAAAACAGGAACAAGAACTGTTTATGACATACAATATATTCTTACAAAACTGCACAGTAGAAATATGTGAGCTAGTAGCAGTTGTAGTTGACTGTAGTAATGTGATGTTAGATGCACTGTGGGAGTGGGAGGAAGTGTCTGTCCATTGCCAGCGTGGAGTAATGGATGGCAGAGCTATGGGAGTGGGAGGAGGCATACATCCTATTTTAGACAGCTGTAATGGATGAGAGTACAGCAAAAAACAAGAACAGGAGGAAGTCTGCATGCCTTCACTATCTTAAACTCTCACACACACAGTTCAGTTACATTGAAATCACTTCACAATAGATGTGATTCGAACAATGCAACACCTGGAGACGCAGTAAAGGCTGCGCTACCTTTCCTTGGTTGTGAATTGGTCATAGTATGTCTGTATGCGTACTTAAGTTGGACACAGTCACAGATGTTAGTGTATCTGTGTAACGTGTTTGTTTTTTAGCTATGTAATCTCACTGTGTGCCTAGTCTGTGTAGCTGTGTGCTGTTTTTCAGGTATAATTAATCAGACTGTGTGATGTTGGCAAATGAGTGTTTGCACAGACTGACTTCCTCTGCAGGCCCTGCTCTTTTTAACTAGGTTTTAGTTAAACAAGACGAGCCCATAACACACTTCAATGTGCCTATTTATCACCGGGTCCTCCAAGCAATGTAAACCAACGCCCCCATGTCCCACCACCTGCCCCCTTTCCCACCGCCTACCCATTCACATCTACAACGCCCCAGGATATCCACCTCAACTTATTGAACACACACCACTGCTAAATAATGAAGCAGTGTCAGTTCAGTTCGTGTGTATGTATATGTGCAAGAGCACATATTGGAGCACACATGTGTATCTGGACCCAAATAACAATTTATACACACCCCAGTTGGGATTTATACCAAAGTGGAATGGAGTAAAACTCAATCCTCTTGACCTGCTTGTTTGATTTATTTCTGAGAGCCAAGCTTCCTGTCTTAAAAGCAATCCACCTTACCCTTACCTTTTACAAATATTGTATTACGAATAAAAAAAAATCACCGTCTATTTCCCAGCTGATGTGTGTGCGTGTGTGTGTGTGTGTGGGGTGGGGGGGGTTAGAGTGCTGTAGACTCTTGTTGCTGCTGTAAACAAGCAAACCAGACTAGCCATTCCTCTGGGTCACCCATAGCAGGGGCAGTGGCTCCCAGAGAAGGATTGAGGAGGAGAAGGGAGCAGAAGAGGATAAGTGTAGCCTCGCTCCTGTTCCTCACTGTACAGCGCTTTTGCGTTTGCCTCTGCTGCCGGCTAGTGAAAAATGTCTCCTGGCCCCTGAGCCTGATACGGGGAAGCGTTATCAGGTCTGCCTAGCTCTCTCCACGGTAACGAGCCCCCAGGCACAGTATTATCTGTTTACGATAAGGATATTAATAACACTGTGCTTTAGTTATGTGCTGGGGTGCCCTCTGGGGTGAAGAGGGGGGGTGAAGTAAGGAGCACCTGAATCATTCTGTCAGGGGCTCTCTCCAAGCAGGACAGGAAGACAAGTGGGTGATGCTGGGACAGTGCCGAGGCGTTCACTGGTTAACCCCGTGCACATCCTCTCCATAGGTCACTGTCTTTGCTTCCGTGAACAATAGCTTGACCATCTGCTTGCAGGTACTGTACATTTGGGAGAAATCCTAAGGAGATCAAGGTTCAAAGGTCACAGCTGTCATGGTCAGCAGAGCTCAGCCTATTGTCTGTGCTCTACTAAAGTCTAATGTTCCCTTTCTCTGTCCCTCTTTCTTTTTGCTTTCTTCCAGTGTCTGTATGGCTGCTATGTCCACTCCTCCATCATCCCCACCTTCCACCGCAGGTGCTACTGGCTGCTCCAGGTAAGAACTTCTCTTCTCCTCCTCTACAGTTTGGCACAATTTAGTTTCATTCTCAAACTCTCCCAGCCCATCCACACAAACTTGAATGAGTTGCATGATATCAATTTCCATTTAACCGAAGCATTTTCCTCTGACAGCCAGCAGGCAGACATCAACCTATCCCCCACCCCCACCCCCACCCCCCCCTCTCTTTTCTCTCCCCAGCTTCCATTTCCCTTATCTTTCTCAGTCATTCACTTTTCTGATGGCATTGCCCATACACGGCGTCCGGCACGAGGACGGTATCTCAGTCTGCTAAAAGCTTTGCCATCTCCCCTGTCTAACAGCTGCAGTGATGGGCAGTAAAAGCATGATGGAAGAGGTTCCCTGTACAGTATAGTGTGCTTACAGTGGGTCATCAAGTCCGCAGGCTGAGAGTGGTTGTAAATAGTAGTCCTTTGATCACCTCCCCAATACATCTTATCATTCTCGTTTAGCATGGCAGCTATTATTGTTGCTAGGTGCCATATATGTACATCTCTACACTCACACAATTTTAAGGGAACATAAAACACAGAAACAGAGAGTTTGGGTGAGTAGAGATGGAGCTGCTGCTATTTTTGCCCATCTGTCTGTCTGTCTGTCTAGCTTTCTGTCTATCTACAGTAGCTATGAATCTAACCATCCATCTATCTATCTGTCTGCCTGGTGTAAAAAGTACTGATTCAACCTAAATGTACTCAGTATAAAAGTAAGAAGTAGTCCTTTGAAAGACAAATTATTTTATCTGTTTCTGTTCAACAATAGACTAATAAAAATAATATACTGAATATGATTTATATAATTTTTTTGTCAGAACAGAACTCTCACAGTTATTTGTCAATCTCTTTTTGTTTTTTGTTGCTCTATCTATTTATCTATTGTCATCTAAAAACCTGCATACATGTACCTATACACAGATTCTGTTTCATTTTAAAATATGCCAAAGAAAGCCCCTCTCTAATTATTATCATGTGTGAATCCTAAAAACAAGAAATGTGGAGTCATGCTGGCCCTGTTGTACTGAATATACCCAGAAGACAAATCCACTCATAATCAAACCAAACTCTATTGAAATGCCTGTTAGCAGAACAGTAGAGCAGACCATTTGGGAAAACACAAAGAGGAAAAACTGGCCTCACCAATGCTTAAATACTAATCAAAATAATTAGTGTTCCCAAAGCATGCAAAAGGCTTTCAAAAAACAAGTCTTTATTCCACTATCTCTGTTAGTTGGCTCTGTTTGTTGCAGGCAGCAGGAACAACACAAAAAAAATAAAAGCATGTCTTTTCCTATTTTTTGCAGCTTCACCCATATTGTCAGAAGCATTTTAAATGAAAGTATAAGCAATACAGAACAATACTAAATGATCCATAGAATACTGGCATGCATTAAAGTGGTGTTCTTCAGAGTTCAGGTTGAATGCTCTGTTGAACTGAGTTTGTCTAAACCACTTTTTCTTCTTTTTTTATTTTATTTTATTTTTTTTGGAGTCATAGTGTGGCCACATTAGGCTCTTTAAAATTCTGTGGGATAAGACATAACCTGTCTTCCAAGAAGAGTCACATCAAAGCCACATCTGTCACACATACATAAAGACAAGGACACATGCAGAGTCGACATTCTGAGGCACGTGTACACACTGCACAAAAGGCGAATAACGGAGTGAGCTTAGGGGAGGTCATGCTGGGTCACGCACTTTTTAGAAATACAGCCTTCGTTTTCACCTTCCTTCTCTCTGCTGGTTTCAGAATACACACATAAGCACTCATCAAACTTTGAGGAGTTCACTGACTTAACTTTTCTTTCCTGTTACTGCAGAGTATCAGCCAAGAACAACTGGTTAGTGAATCCTTGGCCCTTAGCTCTTCTGCTCTCATACTGCTCAGCAGATCGCCTTACATGACTCACAAGGAGGTGGTGTGCAGTTAACACATACACTCATTCAAAAAAGAGTACCCTTTTCCAGCCAACAAAAAATATTTATTTACAACTTAGGTTTTTTCTTTGGCTGTGCATGCCTGGGAGCCCAGATTTACATCTCTTTTCAGGCAGTTTATTGCAGACCATCTGTGCTGACAGGAAACCACAATCACAGTGACATCAGAGGTAAAAGATTACAACACAGAGTCCATATCTCTGCAGATACACCTTCAGCACTTTGGCATTTCCAAGCCAATTTCAGACAGATAACTGAAGCTCTGTCCTGCTTTCAATTGTCTTTTTTCCATTCTTTCTTCCTCTCTCCCTCGCTCCCTCCATATTTTTCCACCTCGCTTCAGTCTCTGAACCCTCTGTCCCTCACTCCCCGTGTACCATTTGCTGTGTCCATATGAGATTTGCAGGCAGTAGTCTGTCAACAGCAGAGCAGCAAGGAGACTGGAGCTCCCAGAGCGGCAACAGGGAAAGGTCACAAGTGAGTGAAAAATGTAAATATTCAGCCATCCAGTGGCCACAGTCACGGAGAGACAGGGATGAAAATAACTCCTATTACACAGCACTGACAGGGAGGGAACACAGAGGACAGAGAGGGGAGAGTCAGGCTGTGAATGAAAGAGAGAGGGAGATGGACACAACTTTTAAAAAGTTAGGTTGAAAAAAAAACTGAAGGGAGAGGTAGAGGGAAAGATAGATTTGAAGATTTGAAGCCAAAAAAAAAATATAACCTAGAATGAGTGAATAGGGAGAAGAGGGACAGTGTGTATATGTGTGTATTTTTTGGAGAAGTGTCTGGCAGTGTACGCAAGCAAAGAAAAGAGAGGGAGGGAAAAGACAAAGTCAGAAAGTGAGGTTGGTGAAAGGTGTTTTAGGGAAGGGGGCTTTAGTCTGTGGCTGTGTGCCTCTTTATCCACTCTT
Organism: Ostorhinchus cyanosoma; assembly: GCA_029814465.1. Taxonomy (NCBI): domain Eukaryota; kingdom Metazoa; phylum Chordata; class Actinopteri; order Kurtiformes; family Apogonidae; genus Ostorhinchus; species Ostorhinchus cyanosoma. Next base: position 10,120,544 of record JAPTYQ010000028.1, on the reverse strand, counting down.
TATCCACTCCTTATTGAGTCAAAGCCTCGGTAATGAGACAGGGGACAGAAATGAAGACCTGTAAGGAGGGGGGGTCTTTTCTCACTTCATTCATTTTCTTTTGTTCTTTTCACCTCTCACTCTCAGTCTCTCCAGCCCTGCCACATCATTGCCTCCTCTCTATGGCATTAGACCACTTTAAAATGTCTGGCCCATCCCTGCAAATGGCTGAGACTGAAGAAAAGTACCACCGCTGTTATCTGGGGTTGCAAACAATGAATCCTAAATTGCAGCTGAGGCAGGGAGCTGCCCAGAGCAGACTGTGTGGTTTGTCACTCAAAAAATGTTCCAATTTCAGTGGATTTGGTTAAAAAAATATGCGTCACCAAAGAAGATCAAAAACGCAGAAGTAGTCCAGAAGCTGTCCTAATCTTCATGATAATATTTATTTTCTCCGGCTGTCAGTTACAGCTGTGTGCCTACCCGGATCTCAGAGAGTATGAGTGTAACGAAACAGTTATAAAATGATAATTGACATTGTAATTATTTAACGGATACTGAGAAAAGTAGGAACTTACATTACAGTTACTAGTGAAAATGTTTCTGATTAAAAGGGGCTTGCTTACTGAATGTTTTGTAAAAAAAAAAAAAATTATCTTGAATGTAACAGTTGACCACACCAAAGCAGGCTATATCATTACATAAGAATGCCAGTGATCTACAATTATTATAATGCTGACTTAAATTAAACAGTGTTATTACCTGTTCTATTCTATCCTTGTCCGACGTCCTTCACCCCATTTTAGAAAAAAAAAAGTATTACAGTCAATGTTGAGAAACAAGTAATTTTTACTCATTTATTCATAGGCTGTTTGTCAGTTTAAAATATAATTTTGCAAGTCAAGAAAGTGAGAGTTATAAAATTGTTGACATAGCAGACTGACATTTGAAAAACTACACACCTACTCGTTGCAAATGTGACTTCATTATAACTTTCCCTCTCCACTTTCTGTTTGAAGTTGCTGAACATGTTTCTGCAGCTTCACCATGACCAGATTTGTGGTAATGTCTACCTCTTTTATTTATTTTCCATCTCATTCTCAAAAATTAAGCTTAAATGTGGTGAGGCTGTTTTGGCGGTGGCGATGACAAATGTAGTCCACTGAGCCATTACACACAAAACTAGATGTTACTTTACAATCTTTATGACAAAATGTGACTTTCCTGACTTGTAAAACAATACTTTATCTTTACATGTATATATGTATAGTTGATAGCACAATCAAATAGGATAAAAAATTCTCTCGCCATTAACGTTCGCATTTTTCAGAAATCCCATAAGCCACAGTGGAGAGGGCCGGACTTCACCTCTCTATTAGTTCCAAAAGTAATCTCCCAAGCACTGATTACTACACAGTCTTAAAATGACACACAGGCAGACACACACTCATTGACACAAAGGATCTCTACCGTCCTGGTGGCACTGATTGATTCTATCGCTCCATGTCCCCTTCTCTTGTTTAGTGCTAATCGAATGTAATTCCCTGCTTGTGCCTCTCCATCAAATCAGATAGTGGAGTTTGCTCTGGCCAGCGGGGGCACAGAGGTGGGGATAATTATGATATTAATACGGAGGGGGTCTGAGGGGAAACTTCATTTGTCCTGCTGCCTGCCACGAACACAGAGAGGGGTCAATAGCCTCACTCGCTTTTCCTACTTTAAAGGGGAGGAGACAGGGATGAGATAATGAAATGACTACTAAGGCAGGAGGGAATGCTGACGACCTTGTTTCTTCACAGCTATCACTTTCTCCCTCTTACCTTCCACAGCTTAGGCCACTGTGCTCTAGTCTCTGTCTCCCGTGAATAAATTATTAATATCACCATTCACCGCACTTACATTTTTTCTTATTACATTAGTCCTTCAGAGTATAATGACTTTGGAACCACTTGAATTAGTGTTATGTTGGAAAATGAGTTGTCACTGTTGTCCCTGTGATCATTCCAGCACTATTAGACAGTATTTCAGTAATTTTAATTTATGGAATAATTCAAAGGTTACTTAATTGGACAGGCTGAGTGATAACTCTGTGATTAAAGAGGACCCTGAGCAGCATTGGCTCCGAGGTGCTGTCCAAGGTGCTGAAGCATGTTCAGCTCTAACTGCTCACCACATCAGACCTTTTTCACTTTTTTTCTTTTCTCTCATGGTGTCGATATACCGAAAACCACCCAGAGCTTTTGAACTCCCATGCTATTCACCTCTCATAACAAGCGTAACAGTCTCTGTAGATCAATACACCTGGCCAGTGCTGTCAGCAGATCTTGTGTAGGGCCAAACACATGTATTCATCATGCCTCGTGCCTCAGTACAAGTAAGAGCAGAGGCATGTCTCTCTCTCTCTTTCTCTCTCAAGCTAATTGAATAGGAAAAGTTGAGTAGCACCTTTGCTGCGGAGATCCGTCATAGGTCTGTGTGCTTGCAGGATACAGTAGCTACAGACCCAGAGCGGACATGCCTGCAGGCTAAAGGCAGACAGATGGATTCTTTATATCTACCAGAGTCCTCTATTCATTCGGATCAGTTTAGTTACCTCTGCGCTGAGCACTGGGAGACAGGTGCCGGATTCAGAGTGGCCAAGGTGATGTGTGATGACGGAGCAGAGCTGTCAGGTCCAGATTCACATCAGATACGTCCAGACTATGCAAGGCTACATAATGAATATTTCACTGAGATAAATCATGGATGAGCCTGGGCACCATTCTGTTGATTTCACTGAGAGGGTAGAGAGGCAGGAAAACCTGGCAAGGTTTTGACTGGCTGTCTACAACCTCAGGGCAAACGGAGGCAGTAGAAATATAATTGCCTTTAGCTATGCAGGCTGTTGTTTGTATCAAATGGAAATGCACCTCTACAGAGTATAAGATCAGATTTGCAGTACATAAATTTGACTCCTTCACCTGACATTATCGTTCAACTCCAAACCCTGACACTGACTGGCAGGAGAACCGATGGCAGTGTTTCGAGCGTGAGGGTGTGTCTGCCTGCAAGTGTGTGTGTGTGTGTGTGTGTGTGTGTGTGTGTGTGTGTGTGTGTGTGTGTGTGTGTGTGTGTGTGTGCTCATCTGTCTGTGTTTGTGTAAATGTATCAAGCCGCCCAGTTTCTGCTCTGTGATGGGAGACCACGGTGCTCTCGGCAGCATGCTGCTGTTGGCAGGCCCCCGTTCTCTCTGCCATGAGGAGAACAGCTGCTTCACAAGCATGTTGGGGTGTGAGCCATGTCCCTGTGGCTTCCCTCATCTCCTTCACTTCTTCTCCTTGTGTGCAGTCACATAGACACATCTGACATTAACCCATTTCTCCCCACTCAAACATTTGAATATGTTGCCCTTCCTGCTCTCACTATGTTAAAGTACTCTGATGCTTTTTACTACACTGTCTCCTTCCATGGAGAAAATATAGAGTTTGTTTTGAGTTGGTCTGTGCCCAAAACAGTGACACAGGAGCTTGTGACCTCCAAACAAATCGAAGGTTACTTTGGTGCTTAATTAATGGCCCCTGCTGGATCGGTCTTTTACCATACGCACAGAGAGAAGTTGAGCTAAACCCCAGAGGCACACTGAGCCTCCTCTCCTCTTGGCAGACTGATCTGTTCCTCAGTGCCTGCGACCTTTTCTCTAGGCCCGTCGCCTAGCCCACCAGCACGGCCAATTATCACAAATCCCCCGCTGCATTTGTCTTGCCATTTTCACTCTACGGCCAAAGAGGCGTGCGTGGCAATAGACTCATGCAGCCTCCTAACCAGTCTGAGCCCAAGCAGAGAAACAGAGGCCCACAACAGGTATGTGGTGCTTAAATAATTCAGTTATCCTGAAAGGTTAAGGCTCTGCCAGTACGGCAAATTGACATTCATCTCACTTCGGAGTCATGCAACCTGTTTTCAGAAGGAGCACTTATCAATAGGTTTACATTTTGTGACTTCCGAGATTGTTATTGACACCAGTATTTTGCATGATATTTGGCTGTTTTTGTTGTCTATTTTACTGGCTAGCTCATAAGAGCACAGAGCCAGACCTGGCTTAGCAACCACAGCTGGAAACATCTAAATTCCTCTGTGCAAGCAATGCAATGCAAGCTTTGAGATTAAAGGAGGTCTAACAATGTAAGATGGTTGAAAAATATTGCAAAAACCACAATCCTGCTTTGATATTGCTTTCTTTGTTGTTCTTACTCTCTCAGTATTCTTACGCTGAAAGAGATTCCCATGTCATACAATATACAAATCCCAGTGCATAGCGTCAATAGGCTGCCTTATTTGTGTTTACTTCTTGTCTCTGGGTTTGAAAGAGATCAATAGCTCCACACTTTGTCTCTGATCTTTACTGTGCCAATTTTGTGTCCCTGCCCACGTCAAAACACAGGTCTGCCAGTGTTACTATGTAGGCACAGACATGATGGCAGAAGTGTGCTTGCATCTCTCAGCTTCCCAGAGAACACTGGTCACAGCTAATGACCAGAACTGTCCGATTTGTACCGCCCTGATTACTCCTCTGAGCCCCAATTAGCTGTGGATGAGGGCTGACATCCCGACACGATCACTTGGACATGTCATGGAGGGAAAGATGAGATGACGAGGGAAAGGATAGAGTTAGAAAAAGGGGGAACAGGGGAAGGGAAAAGGGAATCAGGATGGAGGTGGTAGTATTATAAAGTCACAGTCATTCATTCCGTATTCAGATATTGATCTGAGTTCCCCTTTAACCAGCAACGACTCATCAACATACAAACCAACAGCTCTGATTGAAATTTCTCTAATTGGCACTTCTCATTGTGAAAATCTGTCTATCTAAGGGTGTTAGCTGTGTCTGGTCTGAAACACACTGATTTCTCTGCGGGTTAGAAATGAAGATGCTAAAGACTATTTGTGGAAAGCATATAAGACAAAAGATAAAAGCATTGAGCCAAATGTTGGAGAATCGATTCGACTTCAAATTGAGGTAGCCTCAAGTGTATTTTATCACAGATAAAAATAAAGCAATTTATCTGAATAATTGTCAATAACAATTGTTTTGATATTTCTGTAGGTTTTCTTTTTTTTAAAGAATCCTATCTTTTTCTTTACTCTCCTATCTGTTTTTTGTTGACCCTCACTCTCCATCCCAATGTTCAGTCTTTATTTCTCTCTGCAACTGTGTCTCACCAGGATTGCTGAGCGCCCCCCCCCCCGCAAGTTTTGAGAGAGAATCTTTTTCTTCTTTTTTTTTTTGGCTTGCTCTCATTCTATCGCAGTAGGGGGCAGTGGAAAAGTAACTACAAGGGCACATAAAGCCTTCAGAGTCAAACCAGACTTCTTTTAGTCTTTTTTGATCTGGATAGATGTCATATCGAACACACACGCGCACACACACTCTTCAGTGGGATGGCTCTGCTCCTATCTGTGTCTGCTCCCCATCTCTGAACTCACCCACGCAAACCTGAAAAGACATGGGGAATGGGAGGAGGAGGAGGAGACGAGAGAAGGCAAAATGTGGAAGGGTAGAAGGGGAGGAATGGCAGAAGGAAAGGAAACAGGAGGGAGGGGTGGAGATGCTGTGAGAATGGGGGATTAGAAGATTAGAGGCAGAAGATGATATCATTTGGTAGAGATGAGCGGGAGCAAACGAGCAGTGCAAATCACCTGACGTTAACGAGCTGCCTCGTAAATTACTGCAGCCGAGTGTGTGCTTGAAGCCGGGTCTGGTAGAGCCGGGTAATGCAAGGGAGGCATAACACTTGTCTTAACATTATTTACTGCACCTTCTTATATGTATAGGTTGCCTCCCATTGCCCTAGAGTGCCATCGCCCCTTCAAAAGGGAAGCAGATGATGCCTTCATGTTTTCCTAAGTCTGTGTGGCCAATGCAAACCCTCACAGAGTAACAAAGCAATAGCCTCGTCTCCTCTCTTACCCCACAGAAAATAGCACGAAGGCCTTGGCTTTCCCACTGACCCCCTGAGATACCCCAGATTTTAAAGGGCTGCACCTGCTCTCCCTGTAGTTTTTCCAATGTTTACTTTACCTGGTAATAAAGAACAGAGGAACTGTAACAAAGCAGAAATAGGGAATCATTAAATTATATTAAAATGCTGATTTGCAATGAAATGGGATTTTTTTTTCTTGTTGCTGGTATGCTAAAATTCTTTAAACCATTTAAACAAATACAGCAGGGAATGCAGCCATTCAGTTTAAATTAACTTTTCTATAAACCTGCACGTTTTCAGAGTGTTCTCCAGGGCAGGCAGCCCATGAGAGAGGGAGGAGAGACAGACAGAGCCAGTGATATAGATGACAACAAATTGGACTCACTATCTCCTCATGTGCTCTTAGGGGTAAGGCAGAGTGGGGTACAGGCGGCGAATATACATTTCTATTTTAGCCAAGAGCCCAGCAGCAGGAGAATGACTTTCATTGGCTACATTCTAAATATTACATGACTTCCTGATGGCGGTGTGCTGTCTGAGGTGCTGTCTGGCCTGGTATTAACCTGTCCAGATAAATCAGTCGTTTACCCAACTCTGTACCTCTCTTCAAAGTCCCACATCCTGCTTTCTTACCTGAATTTCCCACTGCCTCTTTCCCTCCTGTGACCCTTCAGTTTTACCTGTTTCTCATGCACCATTCGTGCCTGTGGACCGCAGTCTGCACTAGTGCATCCCACTTTGTGTATATACAGAGTGTGTGTATATGTGGAGTTAGACTACAGTGCTCTCTCTGCCAAGGCCCCTAACGTCATATGCAGCCTGGCAGGTGACAAATAGTTTTTTAATTGCTTGCACCAGGAAAATCATTAGTCTCTTCCCTTTCCTTGGTGGGACCAGGCAGGACGTGTGCGCAATAATAATAGCCTCAGTCCCCTTTTCCACTTCCCGCCCGCTATTTTTAGATCAGGTATATTTCAGAGCCCTATCCTGTGTTTGTCTGGGTGTGTATACATGTATTGGTGAGTGTGTGTGTGTGTGTGTGTGTGTGTATGTGTGTGTGTGTGTGTGTATGTGCAAGTGTTTGAGTGCATAGAAAGGGTGGGCTAAATGGTCCAGGGGTGTTTTCCCTTGCTTGTGAAGGAGGGGAGAGTGTGTTTGTCAACCCTGTTCCTGCCTCATGAGAGTTTTTCTCCGTGCTGTTGCTATTCCCCAGCCTATGTTTGTCTCTGTGTCTGTGTGCGCGTGTGTGTACCTCTGTGTCTGGCAGGCTCTAACCTAGGCCATTGTGCTGTAGTGCATTACTGTAGCAATCCACCGACACAGCGGCCAGCCAGATGAAGCCGTCCAGTTTATGGAGCAACCTGCAAACTCCAGCTGCTTTTGGTTGGGATTGTGCTTAGTGGTGAGATATAGTATTGATTTTCTCTCCTCGGTGCCCTTGCCATCCCTGCGTAGATATGCACCAGCGCTCAGCATCCATTCACTGAGAAAGGGGAAAGGGTGGGGGGGGCAGAGCAGAGGATGATGTTTATGTGACGATACTGACCCCATTTGTTCACATGGAAAAGGCATGGAATGTGATGCGGCTAGACAGCAGAGGGGAATTGAGTTTGCGAGGCTCAGATTGCAAGATGAACCCTGAATTTGATTTCTGTGTTATACAAGCATTTGTTATTATATATCTGGGCGTCTGGGTGTTTTTGTGTCTGCATCCTTGTATGGGTCTATTACAAGTGTGGGTATGTGCGGATTTGTAAGTGTCCCAGTGCATGTATGCCATCTTTTCTCGGGTGTCTCTATGTGTGCAAGTAATTTGAACTGCTGTTGATTTGTGCTTTTTTGCCCTTTTGTTTGAGTCCCAGTGGGGAGCCGTGTTCAGCACTGTTCCACACTGCCTCTGATCCCACTCTCCATCTCCTCTCTTGTCCTGCCTCCCACCCTCTTCCTCTTTACTACATGGTAAAATCAAATACATGGTCAGTCATTACTTCAAACATTTCTGTAAAGAACCCCTAGCAGCACTGCAGCAGCTTAAGTAGTGTAAAAGCCTCATTACACAAAATATTTCATACATAAATGAAGTGACTTGATAATCGTATTATGTATTGTATAAAAATATTATCCTGTGACCTTTTTGTGCATTTTAAGACTTGTGCTTATAAAATGTTTAAACATTGAATTGAACCTTTTAGATTTAACGATACCTTTAGGTGTGCAGTATTTTAAACGGTGCAAAATAAAACTATTCTTTTCGTTTGATACATGCAATCACCCTCACAGAACTTCCTCATCTTCTAGAGGATAATTTAATGCAGCATTCCTACTCTTCCATCCTCTAACTTTCCTTTCTACCATTCATTATACTCATCTGAGGGTTTTTTTAGGCTCTTTGTATCTTGTTGTTGTTTTCTCAACATATGTATTTTGAACTGTAGAAAGATCATAATTATGCTTTTTTTATTTGAGAAAATAGTTTTATATACTACTCAGTTTCTCAGTTTTAAAGCTTGGCACAGTCAGATGCATATTTTTACAGCTTTTACAAGTAATTAATCAGAGTGGAGTCACTAGCCTAAATAAACATCATAAGAGTGGAATTGTTTTCACAGTTAATCATATAGTGTAGTATAGTGGTCCACAGAATTGTCAGAAATTCAAGAGGCTGCTATCTGAACAGCTGAAAGCCACCGCTCTGTGTACATATGTGTGTGTATGTGTGTGTGCAATCAGGCTGTGTTATTCAAGCCAAGAAGCCCTACCCTGGCAGTGCTGAGACTGGGGAGACCCCATTTCTTTCCAGATCCATCTCTCCAGCTTTGTTTGACTAAGTAGTGCCGTGATGTTGGTGTTGGTTAGGGCTGGAGTGGCAACAGCAGCAGCAGTGTAGCGTATGCGTGGGCTGCCTGAGCCAGTGGGGCTTGGCACAGAGAGGCAGCATATGTGCATGGCCAGCTTCCTTCCTCCTCTCCCATCCCTCTCTCTCTCTCTCTGTCGTTCTCTCTCCCTCTCAAAAAAACCCCTCATCCTTTCCCCACCTTTCTTTCCTCTCCTTTAGAGCGTCCTGATATCACCTGTGGGAGGTAGCACAGCGCAGAGATCAAAGACCGTGGGGATCCCAGTGTCCCCCAAGGACAGCCCACTATGTCTCACTAGTGCCATATTCTCAACTTCTGACAGACACACACAGGCACACACACACATACTCTCCTCTTTGTCATTTTGTCATCTGGCATATGATCAGAGAATATTCGCTACAGAAGGTAATATATTGTGGCTGTGAGGGGGCTCTGCTTCAGTTTTGATGCCTTTCCAAGAATTGGTCACCAGCACCTTGGCCTGTCTCTGCCCTACATAAACACTGGCAGCTATCCAAGCATGTCAAAACCAACAATTCATGAATACTACAGACTAACTAGTGAATGTGGACCACCGCTTTGCCATACAGCAAAGGGTTAACTATGTCCCAGATAGTCCCCACCAGCTGTTTCAGCCTTTCACACCTTCTCTCCTGCTGCCTGCTCTCCTCCCTGCTTCTTGGACCAGTAAATGAACACTCATTTGCAAGTTAGATAAATCCTTTGAATGTATTATTGATGCAAACAAATTAGCCTGTAGGCCCTAGACAATACCTAATGGAGCCTTGGCTTATGGGTGAGGTAGTTTCCAGCGAGGGCACTGTCGGTGTTCTAGGATTGATGCCTGCTCTTCTGCCCCGTAATTATTTCTCCTACAAATTATTCAGCTGTTCTGATGCAGTTTGGGATTTAAAGCAGTGCTACTTATTGCTGCCTATATGATTCTAGGCCTCAGCCATGCCACATTCATTAGTTTATTAAAGAAAAAATAAGACATGGGCAATTAGATAACTGGGATAAAGCCACTGAAATGAGGGGATGTGTTATTATTCAAGTTTATGCACGCTGCTCATAATTCACTGGGGTTTATGTTAGTGTTGCTTTTTCAAGGATATTCTCTTATCTTGTTGTACACAGACACATTCACACATTTTTTACAGCCTTGTATAAGCCTGCTCACGTGTTTACAGTGCCTCAAACTGTCTCCTTTTCTCAAATATGCATATAACAGGGGAAGAATGTCAAGCAAAACGTACATGAATATTTGGACACATGCACATACATAGGACACACAACTGTAGGATACTTATACCTAGCAATAGTTGGTGTGATAGAAGCAGAAGCTGTGAAGGCATCACAAGAAAAAGTGAGAGAGGAGATGAGAGAAAGAGAGGACTACCATGCTGTCCTGAGTGATTAGGACCTAGTATTGATCAGAGGAGGGAGGGGAAGGCAGGCTGAAAAGGGAGGGAGAGAAGAGGCCCCAGGGCTCAGGCACCATCTCTCTGGTGGCCTCTGCTCTGTTCCTCTCCTGCAAGCTGGCCAGGGCCATCGGGAGATGCATCAAAGGGTCTTATCCTTCCATCCGTCCCATATGCACGCATACAAATACACACATATTGATGCATGCACACACACATTCCTCTGGCCTTTGAAAAATGCTCTATTTGATGACATCATTTCTCATTTTGTTCCAGTCCTTCACGTCGTAAATGGAAGCTGATAGGCTGGTGCCTGGGTGTTAAAGAGAGTCAGGGCCTGATATTTCCTCCTGTAGTCAAAGTCTTTGCACAGTACTAGGGTTTAGTGTTCGTGTATGTCCACGTGATGTGCTTTCACATGAAATTTTCATGTTTGCCTTCCCCTATCTCCTCCGTATCTGAACCTATGAATTTTGAATCTCAGCCTTCAAATAACCTGAATGGACCTGCTGTTTTTTATTAGTATCATATGATGTGCCAAGCCTTTTCAAACACATCACAAAACAATGGTGGTGTCAGTAGTCAAGAACTGCAAACTTCAAGCATGACAACCATGAATCAAACATAGACACACACACTTGCAGTCTGAATCAATCAGCTGGTCATGATGGTATGTCCATATTCTCTCCCCAGTTCTCAATGTGTGTAGTGGAAGTACTCATTACTCTGTGCTCTCTCAAGGCTAGACCTGTGTTAATGCATTTTCTTCTCTTACACTCTTCTTCCTCTCTCCTCTCTGCACCCTCTGCTTGCTTTTCAGCTGACTCTGAGTTTTGGCAATCTTATTTGCCTTTCGATCCAGATCAATCTCCATCTTATCTACAGCTCCTGAATCATAAACAATTCATAGGCTCAACTTTGACACTGACAGACATTGAATAGTGAAGGATTGGTGTAAAGTGTGTGTGGAGGCTAGTTGAAGGTGCAGTTTACTCATTCTAAAGCCTTTGTTGGGCTCATCACCCTGTTGAACCCTGCGACTTACTACAAACCATCATCCTGCACAGCTGTCATCATGTCTCAGCAAGAGACACTCACAGTGGGAAGTGTGTCTCGTGTGTGTGTGTGCATCCACATGCACACAAATATAAAGTGTGTGTCAGGTCTTGTCTGTGGGTTTGTGATGTATTATTCATAAGAAGAAACATTCATCTCAGCGAGACACCTTCAACAATTTGGAGACGTGGTGTGCTTAACGGCTTAATGTAGTTGCAGCAATTTGGCTCTCCTAAGGCTGATTAACACCAGCACTCTGGTCCTCAATGTGCTTTGCCTCACGAAGAATTAGGTGTTAGAAGAAACATGGCTTCCAAGTGAGTTGATGTATGTTTTCATAAATTTACCTGGCATTTTCTGATTTTAAGGTCTTTCAGATTACCAACTCCGATTCAATTTACATCCCCTTACTTAGTCGCAACCAGAGTGATGAGCTTTTTTTTTCAGCAAATCCAGAATCTCCTTGAATTGCTGTGTGAAAAGTGCCCACTGTCTGTTTAAATGTAGGATGCTAATGTTCCTGTTTCTAATTTCCCTTCGCCTCTCCTTCTCTCTTTTTGTACCACCTACATTTTTGCTAAACAGCAGGTCAAACTTTACTGTGTATGTGAGTGCTGCCAACAGTAGAGCAGTCAGCAAAGTGCCACCTCAGCACCTGTGCTTTAATGATTAATACCATATTGATGGTCTCAATTAATTTCCTATTACACCACCAGAAGGCTGCGGTCGCTCTGTCTCTGTCACGGCCCTGCGCTTGTTTTGGGAAGCTTCTTTGTGGCAGCTGTGGGATGAAGATAGTATGCTCTTCACTTCCTCACACACACATTTTTACAGACAGATGTACCAAACATGCACACACACAATTGCACACAGCAGTATCTTACAGAAACATACACGCACACTATTACACGCAGCTTTGCCCTTCATATTTCACACACTTGCACATAGATAAACAAATAAAACTGTAACTCTTTCTTTTAGTTGAATCATTTTTAAAGACGACTTGCTGTGTTTTAGTTGTAATGTTCAGCAATGATCGCAAATCTCTTTAGTGACTGGAGGTTTACTAGACTGTATAGTGTTCTACAGCAATTTTACAAATCGCTATTCTCATCAGATTGTGTGACATTGGTGTAGCACTACCCCCTGCGTATAAACTACCATGTTTTGCATTTAAGCTTGGCTTGATACACAGCGCTGTTTTTCAGACCATTTTCTAAACCCTATGCTTTAGTCCGTACCCAGTGGTAGTGCTAGATATTTGTAACAGTGTGTAAAATACTGATTTATTCCCATGATGATCCCTCTCTGGGCTGCGATTTGACAGTCAATTCCCATGACCTTAACTGTCTGTGGACTTGATCTGTGGCTCAACTTGCAGTCAACACTGCCCCTGTAGAGAGGCAGGGGAAATGCTTGTGTTTGTCGATCAGATCGGCAGACTTCTGATGGCGCCTTTTCTCTTTCTCTCTTCATTACCTTTTCATTTCCCATTCACGACTTCTTATCTCTGACCACTCCGTACTTCACCCCATAAACCCCTCTATCTCTCTCTAATATGCACTGTTTATCTCCAACTCATTCTTTCATTCTGTCTCACACACAACCAACCACACACTCACACACTGTCTTTATTTTCCATTTTTCATGCACACCCAATGCACACCATTGGTTGCTAGGAAACCATTTGAGCATTTTTTTCCCAGGGGCAGACGTTTGATTATCCATTTGTATGGTGTGTATTTGTCTGTTTGTGTGTGTGTGGGGGTGTGTGTGTAAAGGCTAGTGTGTGTCTCCAGAGAGAGGTCTTGCCAAGCTGAGCTCTGGGGCTGCTCCAGTATCAGGCCCAGTAATAATAATGAGCCCCTCACCATGTTTGACAGAGCACATAGGCTTAGCAGTCTTGTGGCCATTGCCAAAGTCATTGTGTGTATAGGTAGTGAAATGTAATTAAGTACATTTACTCAAATACTGTGCCTCCTCATTGATAGAACTTGTATTTTCATTTCCTGCTGCTTTATAGTTTTACTCTACTACATCTCAGAAGGAAATATTGCACTTTTTATTTTATTAAATTTGTCTAGCTGCATCACTTACTTTTCAGTTTGCAGTTTTTCAGTAAAAAGATGTATCTTCAAATGTGTTGACTTTGACTGTTTGTGATAAAATGAAGGATTAAATGTTCTTTTATGGGTTTAGAAAATTATACTCCCTCTAAAGCTGAATAAATTCTTTAAAAACCCCTTGGATTAACTGGAAATGCATTGTCACAAAGCTACAAGCAGGACTGTTTTTCTGAGCTCACACAAAAGTTGACTTTTTAGAGATATGTGCTACTCACAGGATAGAAATCCAACAAATATTATGATTTTGCAGCAGTAAAATACAACATACACATTGATGCACCAGTGTTATTATTGCAAAATCATACAATTGTGAAACACACACAGGGACAATTTTGCTGCACAATGACTACAGGTACATGGTGTTGATAACACAGTCAGGCTTCTACTTAAAGATTGAGTGCTTATAGTGATATCTAGTGGTTTCATTTGAGATTGCAATTGGCTGAATTTGTTTCATCTCACCCTCCAATAAAGTGGCCATTAAAAATGCTTTAAAATGTCCTGTTAGAGCTGTTTGTCTGTTGTGGGCTTTTTTGTTCGGGGGGATAACAACTATTTTCCACACTCAGTTACATTAAGTGATGCACCTTAATGTTGGACCTCACCACCCTAAAACAATGTTGGTCATTCTGAGTTACTATAGAAACACTCCATGGAGGGTACACAGTATAATATGAAGCACCTACTAAGGTAACGAGAAAAAAACCAGAATTATTCATATTTTCAATTATACACTAATGATAACATAACCATGACTATTAAATTACATTTTAAAATTTAGATACTCCTAAATCACTCAAATTTCTACCCACTTGACCTTTGATGGATATTTTGATTGCATAATTTTTTTACTTGTGCAGAATTTTCACAATGTGATATTAGCACTTTTAATTAAGTAAAGGATCAGACTACCTGTTCCGCCACTGTGTAAAAGTCTAGGTATGTGTGTGTGTACATCTGCATGTAAGTGCATGTAATGGCCCTCATTTGTGCTTGAGTGGGTCTGCTTTCTGTTACAACCTCAAAGGCTGTTGTTGTTGATGCTGACAACCGGTGTTATCTATTGTTGTTCAGTGGGCCGTTGCAGAGGCAGATAGTGGCCAGGTTGGACTGTCTTGCTGCTGGACACACATCAGTCCTCCCAGTGACTCCCTGTTTAGAAATGCACCAGCACATCTCTCTCCCCTGGCTGCTCCTGTGAAGTCCTGATTTGCTCACAGACACGGGCAGAGGCACATAAATAGCATGCGTGTCGACTGGCACGAGGAGAAAGCCGATGCACACAAACAAATCAGACTCAGCACTGATATGAAAGGGAGTGAGAGCAGAAGAAAGGGAGGAGAGAGAGATGCCATTAGCTGCATTTTCGTCCTCCAAATGAATTGCACTATGCCCTAGGAGGAACAGATGAAAATGAGAGAGCAAGCAAGTGGAAAAGACTTAGAGAAAGCCAGAGGTTGAAAGGTTATTGTGAAGCGGAAACAAACGAAAAGAGCCATGAAGTGAGAGCACACAGTGAATCTTCCCTGTGTCGGAGAGGCCTCAGCAACTTCCTCTTCCTCCTTTTATGCCAATGTGATTCTCTGTCACCTGGATGGCCAATGAATATTAGGATCAGTGCCATGGGCTCAGCCAAGGCCATTATGGCAGCCGGACGTGTTCCTGATAGCCCTTTCTCAGCTTGCCCTTGGGCACTGTGGCCTCACTTGGGATCACTACAACTAATGGAGAGTGTAGTGTGCTTTGGAAAGGCCCAAGGAAGAACAAGTAGACTGTAAACTGTGAGTTGAGTCGTGGCAGCTAAAGGGGCTTCAATGCCTCACTGCCCAGCTTACTGCCTGACTTAATGCCTGCCTGCTTGGCATCCAGAATGCTCCTCCATATTCAGGCTCTGAATACTGCCCTTTTGCACTTTTATTGTAATGCATGCACACACTTGGCACAGCAACAAACACACTCCACCTTTTACTGTGGCGCAGTGCACAAATAAAATATTTCAAAGCAGGGAGGAGCTACACACAAAAATAGAGAAGCACTCTCTTGCGTACTCATTCGCAGACATGTAGAAATGCAAAATGCACTCACATATCTGCACAACAGCACACAGACGTGCACAGACACACACACTCCGACATACAGACTTGCATTCCCCACCCAGAGTAGAGCAGTTCTGCCCCTCTAAGCTGAGTTATTTAAAGCCCCGCTCTCAACTCCATCGGAGTGATTATGTGCTACTGAATTAAACATCACAGGCCTCAGCCCCTGGCTTCCTCTGAAACACGCTCAAACATGCTGGCCTCTTCCTGTTCCTCAAAAGTTCCAAGTTCTGCCTTTCATATCTTGCAGCCAGTACACAAGGTAGTGGAGGTAAAGAGGTGGAGTATGAATCCTCCCTAAATCAGGATCTCCCACTGTGCATACTGCTGTGCCATCTCTCTCACAGTCCTTGGACAGAGGCAAACCAGGCAATTCACATTAAGAAACTCTCTATAAACTGGCTCTTACCCCTGGATTGCTACCCACCCTGGGCATCGTTTTAGCTTGGCGCTGAGGCGGTGTTGTAGTTGGTGTTGAGCCGGGTGCAGTAGAGGGTGAACTGTAGCAGTTAAGTTGAGCGTTGACTCCAGACACCCCAATTAGGGCGTCTGTATTCTAAACTGGGAACATTTAGACAAAGAGTGTGTCATAGAGGACCCGGAGTGAGAGGAGGGGAAAGTGGGTTCAGATCAGGGATTGCTCTGCTACCTAGACAGGAGCTTCAGGCTGTTTGCTGCCTTTTTGGGAAGGTTTGACGTGGGGTTTTGTTTACCTCAATGTGTGTGTGTGTGTGTGTGTGTGTGTGTGTGTGTGTGTGTGTGTGTGTGTGTGTGTGTGTGTGTGTGTGTGT
>JAPTYQ010000028.1:10082678-10104160 GCA_029814465.1 Ostorhinchus cyanosoma | reverse complement strand
TGTGTGTGTGTGTGTGTGTGTGTGTGTGTGTGTGTGTGTGTGTGTGTGTGTGTGTGTGTGTGTGTGTGTTTGTGTGCTCATGTGCTGCACATGTGTGTGTCTGCACGAGGCAAGGCACAAGCCAGCCACCCCCACATTCCAAAACACACCCGTTGGCACTGAGCGATAAAGGTTCCAAACAAAAAGAAGAAGTCTTGTGCCTCATGGAGGTGAACTTACAGCACCACAGAGGCAGTTGACCTTGAAATGAGCAGTGGTGTTTGGGGACAGGCGGGGGAGGGTGGTGTTTAAAAGTGCAACCTCAATGCCAGAGGCCAGGAGGCTGCCTAATGACTGGCACCCAATGCCATCCATCACCATGCCACTGCCAGGGCAACTGCCTCCACACAGCCGTGAGAGCGGGGCCTTAATAAGCCCATACACTGGACCACAGCGCACGACATGAAACATACACGACATGTCAAACTGCACAGACATATGCAAAGATTCACACCACAAATTCTCATTCACCTTGCACACAGGCAGCATGAATATGCAGTCAAAATAGCAGATGCTCTCAGACTCACACTCACAGCTCATTGCGTTCATTCTGCATGCATACTGATGTACGTACACCAGCCAACATACAGAAATCTGCCTCTAGACACTCATTCACACACTATTTATAATTTAATGTAGGCAGACACAAAAATATAAAGGTACAGATACATCAACAAACACAAATACTCCATCACACACATCTTCCCTCCATATTTATGCCTTGATGCTGAATGTTTGTGACAAAACAATTGACTGCTTCTGCTTTCATAATATTTTGCATTGAAATGGATATCCCTGTAGCCTGCTAGTTCAATTCTCCCTGAAGAACTTTCTCATCCCTCTCCTTATTTGCTTTTTCCCCGTTTCCTCCACAGAGGAAAAGTGGAAAAAGGGGGGTTCTTTCCATACCTGAACCCCCTGTCTTTTCTGTTCTTTCCTTCAGTATGACAGGCTTTGAAGCCCCCAATCCTCCATGTGGGTTATTTTATCAGGGAGGAACAAGGTTTCCCCCTGCACTCCTCAGCTCATCCACATTCCATGAAGCATCCCCTCTCAATTAAGATCCTTTCATGTTAATGGTGTTCTTATCACTCCTGTGCACGGGTTGTGAAAGCGAGGCCTACTAAAGTACAGTACAACCATGGAGCAGAGCTGCCTGCTTGACAATATAGGAACCGTCTCCCTCATTCTTCTTTCTGTCTGTGTCTCTCTGTCTTTCTCTCTCTTACTCTTGTCTCTTTCCCTTCCTCTCTGTATCTCTTAATGAGCTACACTGGGCTGTCGGAGTAGTAGCTACATGGAGTTGTTCCAAAAGAGTGGCAGATTTGTGGCAGAAGGGTCACAGAGACTTAACAAGGCTGTGGACACATTACTTGTCCACTCACACTCACTTCCACCAATAGATGTGCTTTGTACTTGAGGACTTCAGTTAGTTATATCTCCACTGCAGCTCAACATACACATTCACTGCCTCACATTACAGCCAGGAGTAGAAGGTCATTGTATCCATCTCCACTAACTCTGTGTCTTCAGCTCCATTAGTGCATCTCTCCCTTTCTCTCCTTCCTTGTCTTTTTGAGTAGAACAGGGTGTATGACTTCAGGACGAGGTAGGCAGTCACTGAGAGATCGTAGGAGCACTGGCTGCTTCTAAGTGCGTGGGTGCCAAAGAAACCTGTTGCCTGGCTACAACAGCACCTTTATCCTCTGGTTGCGATGGCGATGTCTTGCATATCGCATATGCATGTGTGTGTGTGAATGTGTCTGTGAGTGTTGGCACCACAACTTTTTGTTGCGTTTGATTGTGATTGTGTGTGGATGTGTGTGCACGACTGTTTTCATTTTTATTTGCATGAATGGCTTTGTATGCTGATGTATTTGTGTGTATGAAAGAGAAAGATATTGGTGGAGGGAGGGGCAGGAAGGCGCTCCACCACCCACTCAGCAGGCCTTCCGCCCCCATGGCTGACTCCCCAAGACTCTGCTAGTAATTAGCTCAACATCTATCCATCTGTTCTAGGGAGGCGCAGTAAACATTAACACAACACAGCAACATGAAAATGCTGGCTCGGGATCCACTACATTTTACACATACAAGATATGATTATGATTATGAGGCCTAAACATGTAAATGATTGGCATACATGTGTGCAATTATGGTAATATGTATATATATTTACAGGCCCAAGCTCACATTCATATATATAGAAACATAAAACAGCTCACATCCTCACCCACATTCACACCACAGGTTCCTGCAACTGTATCCCAGTCTTCCTTTCCACTGCAGAAGTGAGGCTGGAAAGCTGCCTTGAGACTCGCATGGGAAACAAGTGAAAAAACAACCAAAAGACCACATTACACAATTAATCAATAAGTTAATGAGATCTCATTTTCTGTAGAAAATAGTATCCAGGCAAAAGTTCCCCCTCAGCCTTTTCCCCCTACTCCTAGAGAACCAACTCCAGATATTACACTGTGGAAAAAGAAAGCAGCCAGCAGGAAATTAAATTAAATTACCATCCTGATAGATTTATGTGACGCTTTACATTTTCATTGTGTTGTTTTCTTCTCAGAGAAGAGGTGGGCCTGAGTTTGGAGAAAACTGTTAAATGCGTTGTAAAATAAGAAGAGAGAAAAAGGAAAACACAATTGAGTAAAAAAAAAAAAAAAGCAGAAGTTCCAGACATTATATACCTCTGACTTCCTCCTCGACTTACAATAGATTGCAGATTCCTTATAGTAAAGCACAGCAACACAAATTAGTTGTGTTTGGATGAGCCGTAAGGCTGCCACGTTGTCTCTTTTGCTTTGTGCATGCATATTTGTGTAGCTATGTGTGAAAAGGTAGAAAACAGCTGGGAGTGTGGGTGTTGGAAGGAGGTGATTGTGTGTAACCATGTGTATGATTGTGTTCAGCTAACCCTTGTGTGTTTTGTGAGTATATACGTGTATGTCTGTTACAGTATGCTAATTAGTTTGTCCTTGCTCGGCCTCTGTGTGTCTATGCCTGCGTGTTTGCACAAACTCATGAGTGAGCTGTGTGTGTCTTTGCACACATGCTGATGTACCCTCATAATTAAATGAACTTGTCTACATTTGGCACTCTCATTCCAAGTAAAGACTCAGGGCATCTCTTAGCTGTTGACACAGCTGGTGATGCCATCTGGGGGCATCACAAACCACCGTGTGCCATCTCCATCCAAACAGGCCAGCAACAGTCACCTACTGTCCACACCAATGACAGAGGACAAGGAAAGCAGTGAGGTAACACACTGCGATGTCCAGCTCCAATCCCTGGTGGGAGTGGTGGAGGGAGGTCATCTGTGCTCCTGAGAGTCCCAGACATGACAGAAATGGTGGTAGTGCTTCGTATGTTTTGGAGCAGAACAAGTTGCTGCTGTAGCTCTATGCTCCAAGCCACACCCCTGTCTGGAATAAGGGGAGACAGAGACAGGGAGAGGGGGATGTATATTTCCAGATTAATGGTACACACTGAGAGGGAGCACAGACCTACACTAGCAGCACCTTGATTTATTCCCCACTTAGTACTGATGAAGCTTCAAACTGCAGTCACACACACATGTTGTCACAGCATTTTTCACTATCAAGGTCTTTGTTGGTTTGTCGATTCTTACGTCTTGTTTATCTGTGTGCATGCATACATGTTAAGTGTGGCCCTGTGTGAGTGTTTATTCCCATATCTGAATGCAGTTTTTTACCCTAAACTGTGTAATTTGATGTATTTGGCAGCATCCGGGGTAGCTGTAATCAATAGAAATATATTTATATCCTTTGTTATGCCAGGGATATTGCTCTGTATTTATGTGTTATGTTTGTGTGGGCTTAATGGCAAGTGGATGTTTAGAACATACTGGGAGTGATAAGGACCCAAATGGGTACATGCCTTGTTTGAGTCTTTGCTATGCACAGTAATCAAAGCTTTTCATGAATCGAGTTGATGTTATTCACACTCGCAAAAGATTTCCTAAAACGGTACCTATTATTCATAAGCTGTCAATTTTGTGAATTTGCAGAGGTAACCAAGTAACAATTTACAGCCAGCAAATTGTTGAGTTTTGACTCTGTAAATACAGGCAGAGTTAATTGAGGGCATCAACTCACCATGTGGGAGGACTTGACAAAATGCCATAAGTGTGTTACATGAGCACACATTATAATTATCACACATATGCCCGTATAAATACACACGAGGACACATGCTAGGATACACCTCCAAGCACATGCACGTTTGGAGACAGAGAGAAGCATTTTTCTGTTGGATTTTGGATTTCTTCTCTGTTCTCGGATGTTGTTTTCTGTGCACAATTTTTCTGTTTCAACAGTGTTTTACTTTGCAGCAGCCAGCTGGCATGTTCCACATGGAAGCCCTTACAGCTAAGCTATAGTATCTATATGTCACTACCCCAGTCTCCTCTTATATCCTCAAGAAGCCACGCTCTTTGTCTAACTGGGACTATCTGTTACCCCACCTTGTTTAATCTCCCCCTCTTCTTTCCTCCACAGAATCCTGATATTGTGCTCGTCCACTATTTGAATGTCCCAGCCATTGAGGATTGTGGGAAACCATGTGGTCCTATCCTGTGTTCCATCAATACAGACAAGAAGGAGTGGGCCAAGTGGACCAAGGAGGAGTTGATTGGCCAACTTAAGCCAATGTGTGAGTAATTGACTAATCCAATTCAGAACTATGCATCGATCGGCTCTTGTCGCCACAGTCACATTTTATACAAAGCCTTCAGCAGCTCCTATCGGCCATAAAAAAAGCCTTTGATAGTGTTTACATGGAAAACTAAACTCACTGGCCTTTTTCTGAGAATTTAATGTCCGGTCCTATTAGATCATAGCATGCACAGTAAGTGCCTTCAACATCTCAGTCAGAGAGTGTCTTTGGTCACTGAGTGTTCCTACAATGTTATACGAGTGTGCATTTACTGGAGCCATCTGCCAGTTGCAGGTCAAAGGTCAGCTCTTCTCTCAGACCTCTGGCACCACTCTGACCAGGCTTAGAGTGCACCTCCTCTTTGGCCTGAGCAGGAAGTTGAGGCAGAAGATGGCAGCAAGCTGGTTATTGATTCATGTTAGTACGTGGGAGCAAGAATGTCTGACTCACCAGAAATCCCCCCTCCACCCCTTCTCCAACGCCCTGTGTCTCTCCCTCCTCACTGGATTGATCCCTGCTGTTACCAGCTTTACTAATGCTCTGTGTGATGTGGTTTGTGTTTTTATTAGTCTCTCAATTTGCCCAACAATTGAGTCAGGGTTTGTCTGATGATAACAGTAGCCAAAGGAGGAGTTTGCGGGACACTGAAAATCTTTTTGAGAGCTGTCACAACACCTTTAACAACCTGCACGTGACCTGGGTGTGTCTGGCAGGGACTAGCAAAGCTGTGACTGATATTCCAAAATCCAATTATTGGTGATCAGGCCAGGTAAAGAGGAACATGTCAGCAGCTTTACAAGCATGTACACATGCAGGCTGCATACTGAGAAGGCAGCCCAGACCATTATAACTGAGGTCCATGTATATTGTTATCCTCCTGAGTACTCTGCCTACTATCAGTTTTAAAACATATTTCAACATAAAGCCTTACCTCAGGACAGCCACTAAGCAATGGCAGCCCACTGTATTCATTACATCTGTGGCTTAATGTAAAAACCAAGATCCATTTGCAGTAATGCGTGAAGTCATTAACTTTGGGAGTTGTTGGGACAAAGAGGGTGAGTGTGAGATGCCTTCTAGCTGCCAGGCTACATGAGGAGGCTACATAAAGAGAAAAAAATCCCTTTCCTGCTTTCTGTCTTTGCTTTCTGTCTTTCTTCTCTCTTTCCATCTCTCATTCTCCAGAACAGCCAACCTGCTAAAACAAGCTTAATGATGGAGCAACATTGCCACCTAGTGGTATTGTTAGGTAACTGCTCCTCAATGTTTGGAGTTAAGCCAGGGCTGAAGTTATGTGCATCTATGCATTAGTTAATCATAAATAATACATTTGATCTTAATATGGAATACATATTTCCTAAGCTGGCCTATATCTTGCATCTATTAATAATATTTTTCTTTCCTTACACACTATAATTTAACTAATACAGTCGCAGCACAATTGGATACGTTTTTATTTAACACATTACATATGTGTACCATAACATTTATCACATATTTTTAGCATATATTTTGTACATGTAAACAAACTGAACAGATTTCCCTTCTTCTTTCTGTATTAGGGTTGCAATAACATTCAAACATTATAAGTTAATAATTGAGTGCAGAATGCATGATCACACAAATAAATTATAGTGTTCGACACTCAGTGACATACTGTATGTGTCACTAAGGAAATTGATGTCATATACTGATGATAGTTCATATTTTCACTTAATGATTTTTGTCAGCACTCAAACTCCTGAGATTAATTTTTCCACTTAAGTGTCAACTTTTGCAATATAATTGCCCTCTTCCATCTTACTCCACTGTTTTGTTATTCTCGTCATGAAATTTCAGTGCTCAAAGCATTTGACACCTCAGATACAAAAAAAACAACAAAGGAAAAATGTGGATTTCATGGATCAGTTGAGCTTATTCTGTCTCCCCACAACAAAAACACACACATTCGTGTTCTCAGTCACAAAAAGTTTCTC
Source organism: Ostorhinchus cyanosoma (assembly GCA_029814465.1). Classification (NCBI taxonomy): domain Eukaryota; kingdom Metazoa; phylum Chordata; class Actinopteri; order Kurtiformes; family Apogonidae; genus Ostorhinchus; species Ostorhinchus cyanosoma. Next base: position 10,097,462 of record JAPTYQ010000028.1, on the reverse strand, counting down.
ACGCACATACAGCAGTTCAAATATAAGCCCTGTGAAATACTGCCTTGTCTGACCTCACCCTCCTTAACGCCCTGTGGTGCTTGATGAGAAAGAGAAGAAGCAAGAGGGTGAAGATGGGGGTAAGAGGGTGGCATCACAACTCAGTCACGCTACAGTTGCATAGACAAGGCAGCCAGCTTGATTCACTCCTTTGGTCTAATGCTATAAACACGCTGCACTATCCCCAGCTATGCCCTTAGCCTGCTGACAGATAGCGCTTGAGCGGCTTTAACAAACACTCAGACAGACAGAAGGCCTGTCTCTAGGCTAGAATAGACCAAGGCAAGACAGCCAGGGCTGACCATCACATATACTATTGTACTCCACTGTCCCATGTAGTGCCCAATGGGGCAGAGGCAACAAGATGGGATATGCGTGTGCCCTGCAGCTCACTGTGTTTGTCATTAGAGCTCTGTGATGCTGCTCATGACAGGATGCAGTCATCAGGATGATGATGTGACTGGGTTGCTGTTTGGTGCCACTGCTGTCGCTGCCACCAGGATTAAACCTAGTGGCACTGCTCCTGTCATGTCTGCTTTGGAACATAACCCTGAGTGAGAAGAGCAGACAGCCAGACACGGTGGTAACTATACGTCAACAACCCAGAGCCTCCGGGGGCGACGTCTGTCTAGATGAAGCTTGAAGATGGCTGTGGCAATTCTGGCACGAGGGATCAGAGCAGGGGAAGAGACAAGATTGTTTGGACAAATAGGGACGGGGCTACATGGTGGATGTAAGATGTTGGATTAGGCTTTCACTCTCTCAGACACATCGGCAGATTGGATGCACCTCTGTCCTGTAGCCCTCTTGCTGGCTTTGTCACAGAAGGAGATTCCTGATAGCGGTTTAGTGCATTAGTGGCCCTATCATCTTTTCATTAGTAATAATAGCATCATATCCTTGATACTGTTTTCATAACACACTGCCAGAAGTTGAGCAGTGACTCACGCTGCACTGTCTAATGAGATCTCCAGACAGAAACAATTATTTGTACAGTAATTATACTGACATGGAATGAAATATCTATCTCACATTTGGTGTTCAATCTTTGTTTGAACTCATATGCTGTAGATATAGGACTGAACAAATTTGACTCCATGAGAGATCAAAGTGAATCCTGCTCATGTTTCTGTGGCATAGCGAGTTGTAAGTGGAATGGTCTAAAGCTTGATCACAACAGCTCTGCTGACATCTGGTGGTGACCAGCCTGTAATCTGCCACAGGATCTTTAAGCTTTCAAGTTAGATCCTTATCACAGGCATGTTCTGGATCTTTTTTCATTTTGCCTTAACTAGCTCTGTCTTTAATCTGCCATCCCCTCATCCACTTTTTTCTGTTTTTATCTCTTTTTATCTAATATGCAAACAGACATGTACAAAGCAGATTCTCACTGCTTTTCACACACGCTCTCAACCTTGTTTTCTTTATATATCTTATTCTCCTTCATGTTTAACCAAAGGAAACTTGCATTAAACCTGGCTTGATTTTGTTTTATTGTGTGAATATGCTTCACATTTGAAATATTACCTTTTTCCGTGGTTGAGAGCCTAAGCACTGCAGCTCTCAGTGGTGTCTCCTGCCACCTTACAGCCACTAAAACCACTATCTGTCTCATCAGAAGTGGTGCCTGGTTGGCAACTGAAGCGATGAAAAGTATTAGAAGGTGCTAGCAATGTGTGACTGAGGCAGGGAGTGGAGCTTTACAGCAGAAAACCTCTCTGTTTCCCCAAGGTGCAACAGCGGATACAGCAGCAGCAGCTAGGTGATGTTCCTCCCCAGAGGCTTTCCCTGTTAGAACAGAGTCATAGGTCGGGGAAAGGGTGGAGGGTGGAGAGAAGGTGCCTGCTGTCACCTTCATCAGCATTCACAGAGGGGAGGCCAGAGAGCAGCAACAGACATTGTCATATGGGAGGGAAAGACGCACCAGGCCGGCAGTGCCTGCTACTTTAGAGAGTGAGACTAACATTAAAGGGAATTGAAGACTGGAAAAACATTCTCCCACTCTGGAAAACACATAGAAAATAACAAGAGGAAATGAAAAAGATTGTAAAATTTAGATTAGCAGTGAAACATTAACCAAAATATTATCAAAACACCAATGTGGCCAAGTACAATTATGTACCATGCACTCCAAAAACAGCCCTAATAAGATGCCAAAAGATACCAAATATACCGAATAAGTAAAGACAAATCTGTAAGGGGGGTCAGCAACTATTATGGGGCAACCATGGCTCAAGAGGTAGAGTGGGTCGTCCAATAACTGAAAAGTTGTAAGTTCGAATCCTGCTCTGCCCTAGATGTTGTGTCCTTGTTGTGTCCTCCACTTCACCCACCTGGCCTCCAGTGTCACTCACACTGGTGTATGAATGTTCGGTGGTGGTCGAAGGGACTGTTTGGCCACACTTCCATTGGCCTACCCCAGGGCAGCTGTGGCTACAAATATAGTTCACCACAACCAGAGTATGAGAATGAATGAATAATTGATCAATAATTTAAAGCGATTTGGGTGCCTTGAAAAGCGCTATAGAAATGTAATTCATTATTGTTATATTTCTTAAAATTAGAATGAAAGTCCGGTCATTGTCTCAGTCCATTAAAAGTCAAATCTAGTTGAATCTGGAAGCTGGAATATCCTATTAAAACAAAGTTAGATGTATATTCATAAAAATGAATGTATTTTTCTCACAAAATGGCAAATTTTAATGTCTCTACTTTTTTTCATAATTTATGCAGTCAAATTAATGATAAAAGAAAATGTGAAAAAACATACCAATGTAAATAAACTCAATGGTAGCCCTAAGAATTTTATAGTTTAGTAATTCCATATTAATAAATGATAAAGTATAATAAAAGTGTCTACTAATATACTACTAAGACCCCTTTAAATTAGTGTAAATTGCACTATATATATTAGCACCGTCATTGGTGCTGTTACCATATTATGTAAATTACTTTTGCTGGATGTGGAGATACCAGTAGAGGTAAAATTTCACCTTTTGAGTACAGTGAGGTTTTTTTTGTTTTGTTTTTTTTTTACTCCGTCATACCATGGTAACTGGGGCTTTTTAGAGAGGTGTCCAATAAGCAGCATGGTGACTACTAGCAGGTAGACAGGAAGGGCAGTGGGTGGGGCGGGGGGTTGGCGTGGCTGGTGGTCTGTTGGGCTGGCTGACGTCTCTGTCTCCTCCTCTCTCCCGGCAGTTCATGGCATCAAGTGGACTTGCAGCAATGGGAACAGCAGCTCTGGCTTCTCAGTGGAGCAGCTAGTGCAACAGATTCTGGACAGCCACCAAACTAAGCCACCTCCCCGGACTCACAACTGCCTCTGCACGGGCACCCTGGGTAAGGGGCTAGCAGATACATAGGATGGAGGGTGTTCTCAAGAGAGACGTGAAAAATTTAGTGAGAGAAGCAGAAGGTTAGACAGAAGATACATTCCGTTTTACAGCACATCAAAAAAGGTGCTTATGGTACTTTATTGCTAGGGGATTTTATAGTGAAATTGTCAGAGCGTCAGGATTATTGGCTTATTATTTTAGTTTACTGATAAATGTGTCGGAGTCATATCTGAAATAGCCCAGCTGTTCTTGTACAATATGCAAATCAATCAAATACCTGCTCAGCTGTGTAATTTCACTGGGCTGTTACTCAGGAAAACAATGTTAAGCAGCAGTTTACTAATTTCTTAAACAAATTATTCTAGATAAGCCCCAGTTGCATTTTTATTTCTGATGACTAGCAGGCCATGGATAACTTCCCGCTTCATTTACTGTATAATAAAATGAAAGGCTAGTTTTATCGTATCCTATGCATAAAATAATTTTAAATGTTGTTTATTTATACTTTGTCCTTTCTTTGCCTCCTCCACCCATCCAAATCCCCCACCTCTCTCTATGTTTCTTTTGCTCTTATAGGTGCAGGGAGCAGTGTGCACCACAAATGCAACAGCGCCAAACACCGTATCATCTCCCCTAAGGTGGATCCCCGTTCAGGGGCTTACAGCAGTTCTCACTCTGAGGTACAAAACAACGATGTGTCTGAGGGGAAAACCGAGCACAGTTCCCATGGAGGAGGCAAAAGCTCTGGAGGAGGAGGTGGAGGGGGTAGCACAAGGGAGAAACGTAATGGCAAAGTCCACAAGCCTGTCCTGCTCCACCAGAACAGCACGGAGGTGTCGTCCACCAATCAGGTCGAGGTCCCCGACACCACACAAAACTCCCCTGTCTCCATCAGCAGTGGCCTCAACAGTGATCCAGACATGGCCGACAGCCCTGTGGTCACAGGGATGGGCCATGTGGCCTCTGTCATGTCTGGCCTGTCGCAGAGTGTCTTTATGTCTGAGGTCACTGGAGACCCTGTCTATAGCATGTCTCCAACCGGGGGCCCTAACACTCACCTCATGGGTACAGATGCCACTTCACAGGGCTTGGTGCTGTCTGTTACTGCTGATCGTCACAAATTTGCCTTCCCCAGTGGAGGAGTTGGGGAACCTGGTACGACCGCGACAGGAGACAGTCTGTCTATGTTGTCTGCTGCTGGGGTGTCAGAGGAGCTGGTGCTGTCCAGCAGCCTGGACTCTGGAAGCATTAAGATCCCAGAGACCAATATGAACTTTGACCCTGACTGCTTTCTGAACAATCCAAAACAGGGCCAGACCTATGGAGGCAGTGCATTAAAGACAGAGGGTAACTCTTCTTCAACCTCATCTTCCTCCGGTGGCAGCACGAATACTAATGGCAATCTGCAGCGCTCCCCCTCTATGTCAGACAATGGCTACACCTTCAGCTCAGCTTTGGTAAAAAACATTAAGACTGAGGACACCTCCTTTGAGCAGCAGCTGGCCAAGGAGAGTGGCTACCAGGTGGGGTCAGTAGTAAACTGTGGCAGTGGGGTATCTGTGTCATCTGGTGCTGGTTCAGGCCAGGGTAGCCTCTCTTTGACCACAGGAGGCTCTCTGCTTCCCTCTGGTGGGGGTCTAAGTCCAAGCACTACCCTGGAGCAGATGGATTTTAGTGCCATTGATGCTAAACAGGACTACACTTCCACTGCAACCACAGTAAACTATGGCCAAGCAATGTCCAGTCCTCACATGCAACACCAGAATCGTTCACCAAGCTTCTTCCTCCAGGATGGCTCTCAGACTGGCCAGACTCAGCAAGGCAGGCCTAACATGGGCCAGAAAACACATTTGATGGAGCACAACCATGACTCTGGAGCATATATGGGCCTTCAGGTGGTGAAGACAGACTCCCCTGGCAGCAACGGCCATCTCCACCACCATCACCAGGCCCACCAACCCCAGCACAGGGCCAACTGTAATGGAGGCTCACCCACAGAGGGGCCTGGGCAGGCAGGATCTCTCCAGCTGTTACAATACCAGGGGACCTTTCCTGGGCTAGGCACTGAGCATGAAGAAGTGGTGGGTCTAGAACAACAAGGCAGTGTGAGTTCAGCTCAGGCAGGAGCCCCTGAAAACGGAACAGATAATTTATTGAAGCCAGGGGATCATATTCAGGGCTGTGGGGCAGGTAATGGAGAAGCAGGGGCAGCAGAGCACTATCTGCAGCAGACCTCAGATGGAAGAGGAGCAGGGAGTGGAGGTGCAGGAGAAGTAATTCATAATGGAAACAACAATAGTGATGGCAACAACCGGTCCCAACAGCAACCACAGCTGCAGCCTCTTCTCCAAGGCACAAGCATGGTCCAGGGTCTCTACAACACTGTCGGAGCCCACCAAGGACTGGGTGGGGCAACCAGTAATGGGGGAGCAGGAGGAACAGGCATGGAGATCAGTTTGGATCACTTTGACATCTCTTTTGGGAATCAGTTCTCTGACCTCATCAGTGACTTTATCTCAGTGGATGGTAGTGGAACAACCATGACTGCTGGTGGGGCACTATATGCTCACCAGCTAGTGACATCCCACAGCTCCGATAGTCAGAACACAGCCGGTGCAGGCCCTCAACAGGGCCAGGAAGATGGAGAGGCAAGGGGCTCAGGCTACAGCCCCTCAGATCTCTGCCTTCAACCCTGCTGTAGTCCCCAGTCACTGAGCGGAGGGGCCGGAGCAGGAGGAACCACTGGAGAGCCCAGCTCCTTGTCCTACATGAATGTAGCAGAGGTGGTATCTGCAGCTGTAGCCCAGGGGGCTCTGGGGATGCTCCAGGCCACAGGCCGACTCTTCATGGTCACTGACTACTCTCCTGAGTGGTCCTACCCTGAGGTGAGATGATACTTCCTCCATTAAGGTTTTTTTCTCCTGTAAAAATTCCATCGTCATTCATTGTTTCTAATGCTGTTGTATATATACAGGGTTATTGAAAAAGAATGAACCAATTTCATGACGCATTGCTTCAGTTCTCAAACATGGTCATGGAATGAGTCAGTGACCATTTGAAAGAGGAGTTTTCTAAGTTTTGAATGGCTACCACAGGGGCGCTTAACATCAAATAACAACAGCGATCAACTCAGTGGATCGTGATATGCTGATACGTGTCTGGGAGGAATTCTCTTATCACACTGATGTTGCCCATGCTGTAGGTAGTGGCCACATTGAACACTTGTAAGACAGGAAATAAAAGTTGATTGTGAGTAGAATACTTGTGACTTGGCTGGAGTTTTTTATTGCTTTTCCTTATTGAAATATTGCATAATGAAATCAGTTCATTCTTTTTGAATAACCCTGTATATGAGCCCAGTTCTTAAAATGTGTATGTAACATGTGTAACAGTCAGACATTCAAGTACTTTGTTTTAGTTATTTTGTTCATACTGATGTCCAAACAGTATATTATTTACTAATTACTTTCACTAATAATGATTTTATGTTCACTCACTGACATGGATTTCATTTGACTGTTATAAACAACAGTGTAAGTAACATTGTAGTTTGGTAAATACAGCTTCTTGCTGCAGGAGATGTTGAAATTATTTTGATGAAAATGTAACTGTTTTGCTAAAGAAATGGCATGCAAGTAAAAATCATGTTACGTCTATGCCATATTTAGCCAGAAGGGGTAAAACATTGATAAGGGGAATTCTGTGACATATTTATATGTTTAGTGTATGTACATAGACTGAAAATTCATATTCTTCAAAAAAAATTGTCCGGAAATGTATCACCTTCAGTTTCAGTCATTCATACTCCAGTTACAATATTTGAGAGTCCCAAAAATATCATTGTGGACAAAAGGATTACACATAGCAAGAAAATTATTGTGATTTACAAGATGCATTTCTGAAATGAATAGTGAAATAACATGGAAACAAATCAGAGCCAAAAATAACATCTGAAAATTAATAAACAACCTAATAAAAAGTAGGATTTGGAACTCATAAATAAATAAATGCATATGAAGTCATCAACTAGAAACAAGACCTCAAACATCTAGTGCATTTGATAATCAAAAATGTAATTCATTCATTCAAAGGATTTACACAACTTAATGTAAATTATTTGAAAAGAATTATTTAAATAAATTAATATTTAAAACCTCCCTCACTTATTTCAGCTTCGAGTATTTTGGTGCGAGATTACTTTAAACTCACCAGAATCACAGTTCATTGTTATTACTGTCCCCATTTGTCCATTGAAGAGTGACATAATTTAATGTGACTGAATAAAGTGTGAGACATGAAATTACATTGGTTATCCACATGATGGTAGCAGAGGTCAGCATGTGAAATGTTTTATTCGTCTTGGTGTAATACTCAGCTTTGTACGGTAGATGGCAGAATAACACAAAATAATCGGGGCCACCCAATCCTGACTTGGCAGGTGTGGTATAAGTTCATCATATCCATTTGTTCTGGTTTGCAGGGTGGAGTAAAGGTGCTGATCACGGGGCCATGGCAAGAGGCCAGCTCAAACTACAGCTGCTTGTTTGACCAGATCTCAGTGCCAGCCTCTCTTATTCAACCAGGGGTACTGCGCTGCTACTGCCCAGGTAAAACAACTGAAAGCTGCACATTTTCTGCCAAATAAAAGCAATTAATAGCACATTAAAGAACGTAACAAATTAACTGGGTAAATCTTGATGTATCAGTCACTGTGTTAAAATAGTGTTGTCATTTAAAGTATGAATCATAAATATATTCTTATTCATTATACAAACCAATGAGAATATTTATATAAATAATACTGATATTGTATGTGGTCTACCTGCTCTGAATTATTGTAATCCTTTCTTTCCCCAGCTCATGACACAGGTCTGGTGACCCTACAAGTGGCTGTTAGTAACCAAATCATCTCTAACTCTGTGGTGTTTGAGTACAAGGCCCGCGCGCTACCGTCACTGCCATCATCTCAACACGATTGGCTTTCACTGGATGGTAAGTGTTTCACTTACACCTATCTATGTACAGTATGTGTTGAGATAATAGTTGTATTACTTGTGATTGGCTAATATTAATTGTGTGTGCATTGAGGATACAAAATGTCACTGTACAGTTAACATTGAAATAAATGGCTTTTCTGACATGGTAGCATTGCTGTTGTTGTTGCAGAGTGGACTGGTTGTTGGTTTTGTGGCAATATATTGCAATATATTATATACTATTGTTGGATTAAATCCTTTTGCAATGGTATGATTGTGCATAGATATTCTTGTTATACACTATATTAGTTTAAGGACATTAAATAAATGAATGTGGAGAGTTAATTATCGGACTATAATAATACAAGGCTCTCCTACTTATAACATTAATATGCAATGCTGGTAAATATCCATTCCATTAAAATTCAAGTTTAGGCTGAAAGTTGCATGGATTGAATCAGATGGTGTAGGTATGTTCACAGAATGTAGTTAGTTTGAACATATTGTATGTTTGTATGTATGAATGCTGCTAGGGAGGCAATGCTGCAGTGCTTGAGCACTGACAGGATAAAGTAGGGCACAGTGAAGCACCGGCTCACAGGACAGCTGCATTGCAGACGGCCCTTGAGGGAGTGGGAGTGAGTAATCCAGAGCTGGCGGCTCCCATACAAGGCAGAACCAGTGGATCCCTCCGCCATTCATACCCTACTGTCTCACACTGGCCCATTCACAGAACCAGTTAAGGAGGAGCTGACTGTCTCAGGGAAAACACAGCCCACCCTATTACCTTACTTTTATTAACCCCTTGCCTGCCATCTTTCACTATTTGTCTCATGGCAGTCTGTAGTATTAGACTATGACAAAGACATGTATGAGCTGCCAAGATCATTTACATACCTCAATCTTACCAAATAATGTGTGACTGGAATTCAGCCTGTTGCATATAAAAGCTGATAATGTATTATTTTCTCCCTTCTGTGATTATAAAAGGGGATTTTTTGCACGTGAATTCTCGCTGTAAGTAAGACACAAATAATGGTGGTACATTTAATTCACAAACTTGTATGCAAAAGAAGTAACACATATCAGTGTAATGCAAGTGAGTGAACAGTGAACATTCTGGGAAAGGTGATATTTAGTTACAGCTGTGACAATCACAAACACGACTGATGAATATTCTAAGTGAATCGTTACTTGTCCGGGGTCACAGCAGACATTAAATGTTCCTAATGTGCGGCTTCAGCACCTCAGTCTGCGGACAGCGACATTGGCGCAGGGCGTCCTTTCAAACCACAGAGGATTAACAGGAGGGATTTTCTGTCTGCCTGTTTTTTCCGGAAAAGTAAATGTTTGAATATGTTCGGCTTTGTTCCCCACTTGATGACAGAGAATTTCAATGTTCGTGTCGTCTAAATAACTTTCAGAAGTAGGGCAGGATGTAATTAGGCATGTAGTCATCGATAATGTCTGCCGTGCTGAAAAACAACAGACCATGAAGCGCGTCACGTAGACTATAATGGAAAATTGATACCAAACCACATTCCAAAAAATAGAGTGACAAGATCCCACTCACCTAATGTGACTGTATGTGCAGGCTCACACTTAACCCTTTCCGTCAACCAACTAATTAATTATAGACTTTTGACATGACGTGTAATATTTAGTGTGAGTCTGCAGCGGTATGCTGCACAGCTTTGTGAGTTTGTTCTACCATGGAAGACTCACTGTGCTATGATGTGCTAATGGCACAGCTGCCTGCCTGCCTTGATTTGTCATAATGCAGAGTGGGGGAAGGGGCGCTTTTTCTCTGCAGCACTGCAGGTACGGAGCCATGGGCAGGACAGAGAATATCGGAGCTGCAGAACTCTCATCGTCCGCCCCAATAAGTCCCTCTGCTTAGACCCAGCGAGCCAAGCCAAGAGAGGTTCGCTGGAAACTGGCAAATTAGAGCCCGAGTATAGCGGCATACTGACCGGCAGGTGTTTGTGTATTGATAAAATAGAACGGGCTCTAAGTAGCCTATAAACTACACCGGCGTGACAAACGGCAACCCGTGTACACACAATGCAGGAGCGGAGGAGTGGGCGTGTTTGGGTAAACAGGGTAAACTACCACAAACAGAGCAGGGTTTAGCTGCAGACAGGAGCTACAGGCTGGAAGGAGGCGAGTCCAGACGTCTTTTCAAGCATTGCACCGACCTTCCCCATTGTGGGAGAGACTCTGCAAAAGCAACCGCATGCACGAAGATGAGCCTGTCTACCTGTTAAACCATCAGCACAGTCCTAGTGATAGACAGAATGATCAGCAAATAATAAAAACATAAAAGAGAAAGAGCGAGCACGACATCGGCTCAAGGAGGAGGCTGCGAACGGAAATTAGGGCGTCTGTTTACCGGCGGCACGTGCGCACAACGTCTCCTAGCAGCGGTATTTGTCATTTTACTGCAGGCTGGGAAAGCAGCGACTACTAGGAACACTAGGAAAGTGCGTGTATGTGTGTGAGTTTGAAACAAGTGAAGAGGAGGAGGGGGCTATTAGAGGAAGAAGAGTAGTGAGCGGTCTTCCTCTCTTTCTCTCTCTCTCTCTCTCGCTCTCTCTCTCATCCTCTCTCCTCACGTCGCTCTTTTCCTTCACTTTGTTCTATTGTTGACGAGTGCTCTGTTGAGGTTGAGATTCAGTCTACACCAAGGATATATACTTTTATTTTTTTCGTATAACACCGTGCAAGTAGCTTGACCGAAGGGGCAAAACTGCAATTTGAATGAAATGCAGCTATGGTTGGACTTCTCTGGGTCAGGATGCCAGTGAATGACACCTGCCTTTCCTGAAACACAAAAAAGGCAGTATTTGGGGGCTTTGAGGTGGACTTTACCCATGGAAAGTAAAATAGAAGGTTAGCAGTGTTAAGTTGAGCCTGTTCCTGTAGTGCTGTGCTGTGCTGTGCTGTATTTGTGTTGTGTTTGGGCTGTTATTCTGTGCGTTTCTCTTGTATGCCACGAGAAGTTGAAGTTACATCCTTCCTAGAACACCCCGCATGCCAAATTACTGTTCTAAGTGTTTTACTGTTCTCTTGCTGTGTCTGTGCTGCAGCGAAGTTTTGATATAACAGATCTTCCTGGACCACATGCTTTCTTCAAGTGTTTCATGTGACTCTGCCTCATTGCAGAGCAGTGGAGAGTTGACGCTTGTAGTATAGCCAACTCCTACTCACGACTATTGTCTTGACGTGTTAGAGACGCTTTACGATGACTTTTGACACCTTACTAGAGAAAACATAGTTTGCGTTCATGATATTTTAGTCAGTATATGAAGTTAACTAGTTGTGGTCTGTGTTTTCTCTGGACCACATGCACTGCTGCAAAGCGGCACTTTTTGGCAAAGCCATGCACTTCGAATTCGTGACACTTTGAACAATTTCAAGCCCTTTTAAAACCGCTTTTCCGTGGTTTGTGCGTGTTGTCGGTGCAATCTGGCTAATGTGTCCTGCAACTGCTGTTTCACGTGTTGTTAAACATCATCTACTATAGACCATCGAAGAAAGTAGGGATGCTCTAGCGCATTAGAGGAGTGTCGCATCCCTGAGAGCTGGTCAGGTAATCGGGGCCACTGTCGCCTGTGAAATCTACTCATGCAGTTGTTTCATAGTTCAGACCGAGTTGAGAACAGTTCTCATCAACGGATAAAGTAAAAAGGGAAAAAAATAAAGTTGTTAAATTGCAAGTTGCTACAGTAGTCGAGCATAAGTGCTGCCGTCTTGTCTTTCAGCACCACCGATGTGTGAACAGCGACTTCACTTTTAGTTGAGTTTCCAAACTTGGCTTTTGTCGTGTTTTCGTGTTCACACACTTAAAAGTGCAAGAATTCTGCACATACATTTAACAACCTGTTGATTCTTTGTGAAGTTTTGTGCTGAACACATGTTATTATAGCTTCCTAAAGACATCCCCACTCTGCTCAAAACAACACCTTGGCTAATCTTTGCTTAAATTTACAAAAGTACATATTTTAAACATGTTATTTGAAATTCCAAATTTCGTTTATGGGTGTTGCATACACTGTGCCACATGCACTTAGTAAGCAGCAAATAATAGACTCACTAATGCTACTTTGCGGTTATATTTTTCTCAAAGTGATTGTTTTGTGGCTCTTAGTTGCTGGGGCTAGGCCTAGGTGTAAAATGCATAAAACAGCTCACTATTTTAAGAACTGTTTTCCATAAGGTAGTACTTATAATATAATAACATTGTCAACATTGACATGATTCATTTTTATTAAAATTAGCTGTAAAAGTGTTGAAAGTGATGCAAACACCCATAATAAAGCAATAAAAGCAATACACAGTACATAAATCACAACTGCAGGATGGGTATTTTTATTTTAGTGGTAACATTGTTTCTATAGCTGTTATAGCTACAATGACAAACACAATAGTAGCAGTACTACAAACACCCGGAGGTGATGGATCACTCCAGAACAAAAGCTTCAAGAGATAGAGAAATTTCAGAGAAGTCATTTAGAGAAAGCACATTATTTATAGCTCTTTGTGTGTCTCCATTAAAGTTTCCTGGATAATTTGGAATGACCTCAATCAGGGCACCTTCAGTGCAATTGGATTCTATTATAGATAGGATGATTGATTTTATTGGTAGGAAAAGGTTTTTTTCACTGTTGGCGCTAGTAATAAGAATGACATTTGTACAGTTTACTCTAAGCCATACAGTCCAGTGTAATGGTCATGGAGTTAATTCAGTTTTCTCACATTAAGTTAGTCGTGGGACTGTGTAAAACTAGACTAAACTCTTTCTGAAACTGTGCCTTGTGTTGCGCAACAAATTACACGATTTTAACCTGTGATCTGAAATACATCAATCCTCACTGTTTGAGGTAACAGACTCCAGGGTGCTTATAAAGCACAAAAGATTCTATAGCTTTGTGTATTTACAGGTAATTGAAAATCAGTATAGGTCTTTCCGACAGAGCATGTTTTCAGGTAGTTGTAAGTTGTAAGTTTTGGTAATCAAATTCAGCATGTTGGGTAAATAGCTATTCATTTTGTGCATGTATTTCCCTCCAAGGTGTCATACCACCAAATTAAAGTATGAAAATATGTATGAATTTCTTCCAAACAAGTATACACTATGTTTAGGTTCTGGTGGTTGTATCAGCTACGTAGTCTCTATCTCTGATTTACTTTCCTGATCTCAGTTATAAATTGCAATTGTTGCTCTAGAATGTGACAAAAAAAACTGAAATGTGATTCCCAGTACCGCGTTATAAAAGATTGTTAAGCCAGTGACAACACTGTGAATGTGTTTAGCCTAACTGTGTTGACTTACTATTAATGGAAAGCTTTGAAGACGTCCTGTCCCCCGGGCCCTGCTGCTTTATATCAGATTGATTCATCTTTGGAATTATTTCTCCACTCATTTAATTTTTCTCCTATTTGCTGCTGATGTGTCAAGCAGTATGTAGTTGTTTATGCAAATAGGAAGCTAAAGACGTGCACTTGTTAGTGTATCAATTGAACACCCACCAAAAAAATCACACTACGCTGCTTTCAAGACAAAAAGCCAATACTTCATTGCACTATTAATGTAATACTGCTTGACAGAAAATCCCCATGGTGTTTACTCTTGGCATTTCTACCTTCAATGTGACACAATGTATCTATTCAGCATTCAGTCTGGATTCATACTGACCTGTAAAACTGGACAAATGCCAGTTAAGTTAAAAGCTGCTTCACTTGTGTGTCTCATGCACTACAAAGTTCCTCTTAAGTAGCTTTTGTGATAGTGTTTCTGTTGTCAAATCTTTTTATATTGATCAAATATAATAGTGTAAAGTGACAAGATGTTTTCAGATATTATGCTTTTGTCTTTGCATTCCATAACATACCCGTAAGGCTAAAATCATACTGTTGATATCCACACTGGACGGTATTGCATTTGTAATCACTTGCACCAATGTGTGCAGATTGTACATTTTGGGAGCAAAAGTTAAAGGAATATATGTGACAGTTTTCACCTAACACAATAATTACATAGTTTTCTATCAAGGTTTCAGAACATAGACTATGAGCTAACATACACAGTAAATATTTTGGGAGTATGTGTGAATCAGTAATGTTTATTGTTGTTGTTGTTCCTGGATGCAGTTCAATTGTATCTGTCCTCTATCTGATCCCATTTCTGATCTATAGATTAGCAGATTAGGTGAATTGAAACTGTTTTCCCCCCAAGGAACAAACACAAGTGTTTTCTTCAGTCCACGTTGCCTTTGTTTGATTGACAACCTGTCCAAAGCATACCTTACCTTCTGCTCCACCCCATACAACCCTGAGCAGGATAAGCAGAATAGCAGATGGATGGATGGATGGATGGATGGATGGATGGATGGATGGATGGATGGATGGATGGATGGATGGATGGATGG
>JAPTYQ010000028.1:10061570-10071964 GCA_029814465.1 Ostorhinchus cyanosoma | reverse complement strand
TACATATGAAGATGAAATTCAAACTGTATCTCAGTGATTATTACACTTTTTAGGCACTCACAACACTTCAATAAGTTAGGCAAAGATGCCACAGTTTAATTAAATACAGAGAAAGTTCATGAAATGGGAAAAAACAATAAGTCAAGGTACATTTATCAATATGTGACCGCAGCCACAATTTTTCATAATCCTAACCAAAAAGTTTTTATTGTGAAAATCTAAAGGTTTTTGGACATCTGGATGCAGTGGTGACAACATCCTGGTTTTTTTTGTATCCAACTACGACTTCCTGCCAGTTGAGGACATGTAAACAAGTAGAATACATTTTACACAAACAAGAAATCACTTTTGTTACAGTTCACAACTCTAATTTTGAACCATTGATGTTGACCGAAGCAAAGCATTTTCCAAATCTGGAGTTTTGTATCCGAATTGGAATTAAAAAATAGCAGATTTTTTTCTCAAATCCCATATGACTCATTAGGGCTATGTCATATACTATCAATATCAATTCATCAATTTCTGGAAAGCCCTGTGAGGCGGCTTTGTTGTTATATTGCACTCTATAATTAAATTTGAATTGAATTGAATATACTACTGGTTGGAAAGACAGTATACAGACTATAATACAAATGAGAAGTCTGAAAATCCAAACAATTACTGAGACTGATAAATAATTCTGTCACAAAGTGGATCTGGATGGGATAATATGCTATCAAATTATGTTCCATTGTTCTTGATTAGAATTGTTCCGGTGAAAACCTGTCATTAAATGGAACACAACCAGTTCAAAGAACCATTACTGTAATTCGGTGGAAAGGAAAATGACAAATGATGTTGAAAATTATGGTTCTTGATGACTTTCAAAAGTGTACAATGACATCACTTTTTCTAGTGACTGAGTTACAAGAAGGATGTGAACTGTTGTTGTACGTACCAATGGCAGAGTGTAAGACAGTGTGTTTTCTCTGTGTGGTGTTTTATAGAGGTAGTCTGCTCACTAAGAGGCAGGATCAGGCTGCCAGGAAGATCATGAGGTTCCTACGTCGCTGCCGCCACAGGTAGACCACAGCACTGACACGCAGAGCGAACACACCCACAAAAACCCAGACAACTTCACATAAACTGAAATGACATTTTCAGAAGGTTCAGTGTAAAATCCAACTTTCTCTTTGAGCTAATCAGTAAGACACGAACACTAATTTCACACAAGCTTGTCCATCTCTTACCAGTTTGTACTCAGTATTATGTGCTTGATTTACTTTTGTTCAAAATATTGGGTGGTTAGAAATGTCTCCAACACCTAAGCTCACCTTCCCCTCCCCCTCACTGTATTTGGCCCCCACCTGTCCTCGCCCCCTCCTCCACAGTGCCTACTGTGTGCTAATAGCTGTCTGGTATTGTTTTGCTGTTTATGCCAAGCCCCTTGATGGACCATAGACTGTTCAAGCGGGTGAGTGCAGTCTCAGCAACTCAGTTCGTGCCTCCCTCTCTCTCTCTCTCGCTCTCTCTCTCTTTCTCTCTCTCTCTTTTTCTCTTTCTCTTTCTCTCTCTCCCTGTTTATTCTGTATGCCTCTTTCTCCTTCTTATCTCCTACTCTGTGTCTCTCTCTCACACTCTTTAATAATACAATTATCTCCTCCTGAGGTCTCGGCCTTTGCATTCTCTCCCTCCTTCCCTCACTCTCATTTTCTCCTTTGCTCTTTCTCTCCGCCCCTCCACCCACCCTACTTCCTTCTCCATTACTGTTGCTTGATGCCTGCTTGCATGAAGGCTGCCAACTGGAGCCACAGGTGGACTGAGAATCTCAGATTTAGAGCAGAATTTATCTCAAACTAACAAAATGCTTATGAATGACTATAACACTCAACAGTCACTTCTCTGACTCTTTTTATCTCTGTCTTTCTCTCCTTGGGTTTTTTTTTTTTTTTTTCATTTATTTTTGGTTTTGTGTGGTTATGCGGATAGCAAGTTTGAGAGAACAGGAGGCTTTTTCTTGATCATGTTTTATTCTGCTGCATGTCAAGTGGTGACAACTCTGGGCCTTGCTCTTCTACCTTTAGGCATGCTGTGGGCCTGCTGTTTCCTCAAGTAGCTGTCTGTCTGTCTGACTGGCTGTGTGTCCTGTTTCTAGCCACTCGACAGACTGAGAGGGGACTGCCCCCTCTAATTTTCCCAAAAATTTAAATGAGTGTGTTCAGTTTTAATAAATTTCTAAAGGAAAACTACAATAAGGTGAACCAGAATGAGAAGAAATGCACATTATATACAGTAAACCATGTTTTTAAGAGCATTTGATCATTTTAACCTTCTTGGTGTTCACACTCACATGACATGTTTTGATTCTCTCCGTCTGCTATATACATCATCCTGAAATAGGTTACCATGCTTTTAGAGTGAGACTGGTAATGTAAACACTTGAGATGGCAGGCTGGTCTGCCATCCTGCGATATAGGTTAGAAAGCAGTGACAGCATATAGGTCACAGTGGAAACACAAACAATAGCATCCTCCACCCACTGGGACTACGACACAGCACTTTAATGGATTCATACCTCCAGGGAGATCACCAGCTCAGCATGAGAGGAAGCAGCACACACACCTGCGTTACACACACACACACACACACACACACACACACACATACAGGTACACATATAGCATCTAACCATGCATCTGCCTACCTTCATGCATTTTGCAGTATTTATCTTCTGCTAGGAATAATCAAAGCAAGTCAAAGTCCATTATAAGGTGGTGGTTGATGTGTTAAAATCAATTTTGAGGGTAAACAGTAGTGGTACCCCTGGGACACATGTCTATGCTAAGAGCCCCCTCCAGCTCCTAGTTTTTCACAGACTGCTAGATGATGCATTTTATGTATTAAAACATTAAGTTGCTCTCTTTCTTCCTAAATCTAACCACGTAGTGTTTTTTAATCCTCTACATGTGATTGTTTGGTGCTTGTATAGATATCCTCATTCACTCAGTAGGTTGTAGAAATCGAAATGGTTTGTAGATGAATCTCATGCATTTGGCATGAGGCACTTTAGGTTGAAGGCACAGCGGTGTGTGATGCATTTTCACTGTAAATGCATTTTCGGGCACGAATCTGTGTTTCACGGTGCCTCGTGTAGTTTTAAGTTACTAACAGCATTAAGAATGTTTGTAATGTAAGTATTTTATAGTAATCATAGTTTTGAAACACGTTAAATAAATGCAATTCATGAAAATATATTGTTCTTCATTACTCTAAACAATGATGAATGTGCATTTTATCTGAAATGAACTGAACTAATACGATAATGGTATTGTAATTGTGCTCATTTTGTTCACTCTAAAGTGCACGCTTTATTCAATTCTGACCAACATTTCCTTTCACAGACCAGCAGCTCCTGATGATCTGGGATGACTTGATATAATTCTGTTTGTACTGGCTAAACAGTGTGTGACTATTGCTGATGATTATTACCAGAAAGTAAAATTATAGACGTTGTGTTCACAGACACTTGTCTTTCTGTGTTCCAGGGTGAAAGAATTGAAAAGGGCCAGGGAACATGAGACCCCTCAGAAGAGCCCCCTCGCGATGTGACATCACTCTCCTGACTCCTCTTTTATTTTTTGTTCGTACCCAAGACATTTTACAAGAGAAATGGAAAAAAACAGCGATGCAAACACTGCAATTATTATTACTACTGCAGTGTTAATGGTTCGACTACTATTACATGTACAACGGCATTTTTTCACATATCTATTCTTTCCACTGACTTGATTTCGGTTGGAGAGTGGCAACTTCTATGGGACTACAAACTAAAAGGGTTGGTGTGGGGGGGTGCAGAACATTTGCTTCGTGGCATTTTTTGCACTTTTTCATGGATTCCTTTGTCTTTTTTTGGAGAATAAAAAGCTCTGGACGGTAAAG
This sequence comes from Ostorhinchus cyanosoma, assembly GCA_029814465.1. NCBI lineage: Eukaryota > Metazoa > Chordata > Actinopteri > Kurtiformes > Apogonidae > Ostorhinchus > Ostorhinchus cyanosoma. The sequence continues at coordinate 10,068,046 of JAPTYQ010000028.1, read as the reverse complement.
GAAGCGCTCACAGGATGTGTCTGAGGAGGTCTGTCACATGTGAGGACCTGAAGAAATGTACATTAAGGCTGCTGTAGAAGATCTCAGAGGATAGGGAGACCATGCAGAAACACTCTGGGCTCTAATTGTATTTCATAATTTTTTAAGTGACCAATCGATTTATTTGAAGAAGGATTTTTTTTTTTTTTTTTTAAACCAAATGCTTTGGTAGCCCACACACTCACTTCTGTCCACCGCTGTAGATGATATAGTATTCAGTTTAGGTCAACAATTGCTCCTGTCCCACTGTGCTCTCCCCCACCAGTCTGCCCACACGGGTGGAGCTACAAATGAATGTAGTCGGGGTTTAACCATGCAGAAGCAGATGGGGGATGAAATATTTAGTTTTGCCATTTTGTTATGAAACCCTATGCTTTACATTCTATATTGTCCCTTTATTACTTGAATTTGTTTCATACTGTCTGATGTATTTGTTCCATCATGTCTAATGTATTGGTGATCTGTATCTTCAGACTATGTTGTTGAAAACTACCAAGAAAAAATGCATGACTTCTTGGCAAGAAACGTGTCTGCTTGTGTGCTTATGGTCTAGTCTTTCAGCCTATCCTCTGATTTTCTTTTGGTTTCCAGTTTAGTGGTCCACATACTCATACCCGGCTTTCCCTGTATTGTCCTGTTTCTTTCCATTGTGTTTTTGCTTCATTTTGCCTCACTCATAGGATTGCTCTTTTGAAACCTAACAAGAGAAAATAACTTGCCTATTTTGTGTTGTAATGGTCATGCAGTTTATTAATGTTCTTTTTAAATGAACTTCAGAGCCTGTGAAGGCTTTTGAGGGGAAGATCACATACATTGCCTTGACGTCTTAGAGATTCTTTGAGGGGTCCCTAAGCTTGTCCCAAACTAGGGGTTTGACAAATCCATATTTTTGACAATTGAGCGATTTCTGTATATAAAGAAGGCTGAAAGTACGTAGGAAAAAAAAAACATTTACCCAAAGGGGATTGTATTTTAGAAATATATTATTTTATTCATTAAAAATGGGTCAAAAACAGGTACGAGACAAAAACAGAATATTTGTATAGTTTTGTTTGAATGCCTAAGAAGTATGGTTGTATTGTTTGTATATAGTGTAAATATCTGGGATAAAAATGAGCTATGTGCATGAAAAGTATGAACAGAGTTAAAAGGGAAAAAACAACAAAAGCAGTAGTGGCTATGCTCTGTAAAATTAAAAATATTTCACTATTAGAGTATTTTATTTTATTTTGATTGTTCCTGAGAAGAACATTTTTGCTAAAGCATGATATTATTGCAATATGAAAAAGTAAAAAATACAGTATTTAGAGGTAGGAGAAGTCTGCAAAATTATCTTAAAACAAGTATGGTTATGTTTACATTTTTTGTTTTCTGTTTCTTTTTTCCTTTGGGCTACCAAGAATCTTTTGCCAATGGTGCCAAGGTATGTGAATGCTATCTAGCTTAAGAATTAAGTTAATTTTTTGCAGAACAGATAATCATACAGTGAAGTACACACTAGCACTGAAGGCCGTAGGATCACAACTGGCCGAGGATCACAAGAACAAAAGGGTACACAGTTTGCAAAGAGAATCAAATTTAAGCAGAAAACTTGAGTCTCTCATGTCTTTTACATCATCATACATAACCCAGGCATTTACTGTCGACATAGCAGAGAAGGAAAGTCTGATTTGAGCTTTTTTTTTTCTTGTTGTTTTTGCTGTTGTTGTCATTACAAATGGAATGTCATGTGTTGCTGAGGTATACTGTATGATCTTAAAGATTGTAAATGGCAGCCTTGCCCATGGTGACACTATAAAGTGATCCATGTTATTACTTTCTGTCACTGAGAAAGATTTAATACATCTCTTTCAGTGGCCGGTATGTTGCACCAACGACTGAATTTATTCATTTTAGGCTGAACCCAGTGGTCAACTGGTGACATGTTTTTACTCAATACAATATGTTCTAATGGAAAACTCCTTGTTCAAGGCTGCCAGAATCTGTACTATGTATTCTATGTAAAGAACAAAGGAAAAAGAAGTCTATGAAAAACGCGTGTAGCATACTGTACATGACCGGATTTAATTGCCAAGCAGCTAAAAATGCAAAATGAACTGTTTTATCCAGAAAGACAGCGCTCTGAGTTGTCTCACACTGGTGCCATGTTTAATTTGAGGAATAAGATGTGTCTTGTACAGCAGATAATATATACTTATATGGCATTTTTGATAGATGTAAAGTAACAATCTGGGAGAAAATACTGTACACATGAGCTGCTGATTTAGAGGTGCCTGTTGGTTGCTGCCTAATTCATAAATACCCCTACCAGAACTACCAGGAAGTGTATTCTGTATCCAAGGAACAACATTTGATTATTCAGCCAAGTGCCACTGAAAAACTTGTGTTCTGTTTATTGAAAATGTGTCATGTTTTTTCCAAATACTTTTTCGGCTAAATGGGTATTTCTTTGCTTCGTTTCCTCTACTGAGTGGTTGGTTTTTTTTTGTTTTGTTTTGTTTTGTTTTTTTTCCCCCACACAATTTCTTTCCTGAGTGTTTATGTAGAAAGTGCCTATTCATATCCTGATCACACAACTTCAGTATCAGAATTTGTAAGATTACACCTAATGTTGAGAAAGTGTGAGAGAACGTGGTCACCTCCCTATAGACAGTGCTGTATCCTCTACATGAACACACACATCCACCATCACTTCACACTCACAATATGACACACCGGTAACCCTGTTCACACCACCATCACCACCAAACTCCTGCTTGTCAACATGCTAAGCTTTTTGTTCTTCCTTTTCTGCCTTCTAATCTTTTTTCTACTGGGTCATCTTGTTAAAATCACATTTAGAAATGCCACTACTGGGATTTGTTGCCTTGCATTCTTCCTCTAGTGTGTGGTTAGAATGCATAGCCAATGCAATGTCGTGGCAAAAGGAGAAGGATCTATTATGCTTGCATGGGTAAAATAGTTAACTGGGTGACAGAACTGCACCTAAAGCATGCTTATTTTCCTAGAATCGGTAGTCAGATAGACTTGTTAAAAGACTTACTGTTCTGTAAAACGATGAACGTTGGTTTGACGTGTCACAGAACTCAGAAAGACAGAGGGCATGAAACCCGCAAACAGAGCCTTTGAGCAACATTCAGTAGCTACTGATGTTTTCACGGCAAAGCATGAGGACAGGATTGTTTTTAAAGCAAGCTCTAACTTTTTAACCTTTCCTTTAGTTTTTGTTTTTTAATCATTTAGATTTAATCAGTATGCTCCCAACTTCAAATAGAACAAATGGACACGGTTGGAGAGGCCATTGTGAGAGTATATATTTCAAGTATTAACTAAGCGACACATGATATACACAAAACACACGCACAAGACACTGCACAGCACACATGCAGATATGTTAAGGTGTCAGTTTCATTTGTACAGTGAAGGCAGTAATTGCTTTGCACCAGGTTGAGGGACTGGTTCACCTCCCTTCTGTATTTTTACTCAGGGTGCCAAAATGGGGAGGAGGAAACAGAGCAGGACATGTGATTCACAGCAGAAGAAGCTCAAATTGAAATATGAAGTCCTTTCAACGATCCTTTCCGGTAAAATATCTGGAAAAGACAGGTTCAACATTGCAGTGCTTCACACAAGTGTTTAAAAAGGTAGAATGTAATGTATAATCTGATTTCCTTTGAGCAATGTTGAACATTACAGACACCAATGAAGCCTAACGTCCTGTTATATATAGCTCATTAATATAAATGATTTGACATTCTTACAGAGGAGCCTGTCAAATCATCGTATAATTCTGGCCAGTTCTTTAGGCCTTTAATTTATCTGTGACAAACCGTAGAGGGTACTTAAGATTAAGAGTGGAGTTATCTGAAAAGTTCACCTGCAAATCTTGTTTTTACTGCCATTTATGAATGGGATGACAGGTTAGCTTATGGGCACTCTTCTTTAGTATATTAGCAATTACATGACGTTCTGTGAATTGACCTGGGAATCTGCCTTTCCTCCTCTTCTTTTTCCCCAAGCACCCAAACCAGGGAAAGGTAGGCACATCAGGACAACAGAACAGAAGCAGTTTTACAACATATTCCACTTGTGCACACAGAGCAATAAAGAACTATTTTGTGGAGACCTATAGACCTAGTGAAGTTTAAAATGATTGGACACATGTAGTCGACTTACTCTTATGCAAATGCCAGTATTGCAAGACAAGCATTCAGTAGTTTATGGACAGCAATTATATGGCACCCTTTACCGAACTGCACGTTTTCATCAATTCCAAACCAAGAAGAAAATAAAGGCCCTGCTTTGATAGAAAGTCATGGGTCCTTGACACTTTGCATGTGAACTAGTGTTAGATCTATTTTCCTCTCCTCTATAGTTGTCTTTCTCTGTCTTTCCCTGTTATGTGACCTATTTTTTCTCCGCTCCCAGCCCTTACCCTTAAAAGTTTCATCTCTCGGTTCTCCTAATGTGTTTTGCTTTCTTCCTTTTTCTTCCCTTCTCTTGTTTGTAAGTTTTATTTTTGTAATTGTGCATGTACAAGCGTCACTGACTCGATGGATATGTTTAAAAAAAAAAGAAAAAAAAAAAGAGATTTCAGCTGCTGAAGCCATGCAAAACATTTTGAATTGCCCTTAAAATATGGAAGATGTTTTCTGAATGCTTTATATTCTTTCTGCTGTAAAATAATAAAAAAAGGAAAAAATGGAGAAAACTTGAGAGCAAAGTTTGCTATGTCTTTTTGTTGCCTCTTACATTTTAAGGAAACGTTAGGGATTTCATCTGCTGTCAGTGTGTTTTTCACCTGCACCTTTATTTCTTAAAATGCTGTTTGGCAGTATTTTCCATATAGATTTTTCTACATATTATATAACTGTTGACTATGGATCATACACGACAAACATATAGAAATAAATGTAGTTTTTCAGACCATGAGCGTAATCTTAATAAATCATGTTTTATTCTTCAAGCGACATTTCTCAGTCACACACATGAATGAATATAGCATTTATGAAGGTGAGTTTAAATGTATGTACATGCACATGTATGGATGTCGACATATATGCATGCATATATGTTTGTTTCTCGTCTGCATGTACAATACACAAGTGCAACTGTTGAAACGAGCCCTGTCTGTGTGTTTGGAATCAGTGGCTGTGGTCGGCTTTACACACAGTACTTCCAGAAACACTCAGAATTCCCTGCTCTCTTCCTGAACTGCTTCCGGATTCCCAAAACATGGCTGAAAGGATTCAGGAGACTTGATTTTTCCAATAAGACCTATAAACACCAAAAAAAAAAAACAACAGCAGCAGTGAGTTTGACTTTTTGTTGGATGTGTAGCTCACATCTTTGCTGTTTTCAGTGTTGAATTTGTAGAAACTCACCTCTCTTTTCATGGATCTGGGAAGCAGGCCTGTTGTTCTGACACCTGCAGAAGAATATAATACAGGAATATATTATGGTCATCTTGTTCTGGCATTAGTCACACTACAAATCTACAAATCAAATGCTCCTGATCAGAACTACCATCTCTTTTATTTTACAGTAGAGTTTCTTTGCAGCCAATCTTAGAAAATAGTGTTCAGCCGGTATGAAAATGCATACAAATATTTTGTATAGAAAAACACAAGGCTGTAATTTCTATGAATCCATAAACGTATGCCATGATTTTGGGATTTTCTGCTTGTGTGTGCTGTGTGTCTCACCATCTCTGTTGATCTCCCCAGATATGAGTGTGGAATATCTGAGACCGGCACCGTCCTGAGGAGGGAAGGTTTGTTCAGAGAGTGGCATATCCTCCAGAGGTCCGATACCTCTGTCCTCCACCGATACTGAGGACAGACACCCACACAGATCATCAGAATACATGTGTGAAAAGTAGATACTGTATAATTAGTAATAGAAAGCACTTATCACTAAACTAAATCTCAATATGTTTTACACAACCTTCAGGAATCATCCAAGGCCTGTCTGTTATAGAAAAGATTTTTTTCCCTAAAAAGTAGAAACAGTTTGTATTGTGTTTGGTAATCGAGGATCTGAGGCTCTAGAAAAGCTCAAGAACCTCCAAAGATGTTTTACCTCATGGAAGTTTAATTCAAAAGTGATGGTGAGAAATGGAAATAAATCCTACATTTACTATACGATATGTTATTTTCTACTTACCAGGTCCTGGATAAGGCATCTCAGCAGATTCTGTGATGGGGTGGGCCAACAGCGGACCAGAAGCCACCAGTAGAAAGGCCCAGGACAGGAGCTGGTTACACATCATCCCTGGTTTGAAGTCGTGGATGTGCCTCTGATTTGCACTGATGTCCTCAGGAGGAAGGACAACTTGTATGTTCTCTGTTGATCCTAACTGGTTTATATACTTCCAGCAGTAGCCTTTCCCCTTTCCCGCATGTAAAACAATCAACACACACACACACACACACACA
>JAPTYQ010000028.1:10042562-10061470 GCA_029814465.1 Ostorhinchus cyanosoma | reverse complement strand
CCAACTACAAGATGTATCCGCAATATCCCAAGCCCCATCGCTTCTTGCTGTGATAAATCAACAGGCAGTCACAGGTGAATTATAGGCACAATAAAAAGACAAGTGTCGTGGCCCGTGCTTCAAGGGCAGAGTTGTGTTTTACCACCTCTTTGGCTTGATTGACTGTTTTTACTGACTTTGTAAATGGAATTGAAGCAGGTGTTTCAGATGTCACTCTCAGCATCATCCCACTGGGGAGCAGGTGGCCAAACTGGGCAGTCAAATGACTCATGTTTTTATGCTACTTCTTAATTAAACTTTTGGGTCATTTGAATCCTCTCGACTCAAGGCCTGGAGCAGATCTGCGCAGTGAGAGCCACACGTTTGGTGATCTCCAATAACTGCATAATTACCGGCTCAGAGCTTCAGTAGAAATGTGACAGTGATCAACGCAGTGTAGTTAAGACAGAAGAGCACTGTAACTGTATCGCATTGATTCATGCACGGTATTTAAAGGTCTTGTTTGTGCCCTCGCTTCTCTTTACTCGTGCAATAAACTCCACTTTATGAGGTCCAGCATTGACGGACAGAGGTAAAAAAAAAAAAAAAAAAGGCCTCGTATCAGTCCCCAGACTAGGAGACAGGTGGCGGCAGCTACTTACAAAGTCATATTTTGCACCTCTGTATGTTATTTGTATATTTATTAGAATTGTGACGTCAATGTTCAATCTCTTGTATGATAATGAGAGCTGCTGAAGCGACAGTGACATTTAATTTTATGGTTGGAAGGCCAGACACTCCATTAGGTGTTGCTGTATATCATGAAAAGCTATTAAGATTTATATACTCTATTAGTCAAGGTCCTGCCATTCCCAGCTTATTCCAGTCCACTAAAATAAATGTCGTTTCATCGTATTTTTAGGTTTGTCACTCTGTATATGGGGTTTACTTTACAATTCATGTAAATGTTAAACAAACATATACATATACAATCAATTCTGGAGAAACCATAGTCAATAAATGGAAATAAAGTGCATTTTGAGAATCATCATCAACAAAATGCACAAAAATAAAATGCCCAATTATGACATTAACTGGAAATACACTATATTTTTATTCTTTGTAGACTAACATCTGAGTTTTTATGCCAGGTACACAAAGGTGGAAAAACTATACAGTTAAGAGTTCATGCATTTTTGTTCAACATGACATAAATAAAATTATCCTCAACAAAGTAGAATGAAATATGAATGAAAGGCCAAAGAAGTGTGAGTGATGTTTAGTGATGCATTAAGGCAGCTTATCCAAACTTAGGCTCAGCTCAGCCCCCAAAATGGGTCACTGTCAGAATAAAATACATAAAAATAAAAAAAGTTGTTTCCTACTAAGAATAGGAGAGGAGTCTATAAGATTTGACTTCAGTAAATATAGAGAGGTCTCAGTCGTTTAAGACAAAACAAAAATGACATAAAAGAGGAAAAACAGGGCAAAACAACATAAAAAATATGAAGTAATGATAGAGACATAAGACACATCACTACATGTGATTGTGTGCATCAGCATTTGGATTGTTTTTTTAGGTGCCCTATTTTTGTCACTTTACCCCAAAGAGGGATAAAGTTAAATGTTTTGTGTCTCAAACTGAAAAAGTTTGAGAACCACTGCATTAAGAAAATACTGTTTCTGATCAGTGATTTGATCTTAACAAATCCAATAAAACAAATAGTATTTCATGATCTCTAGTATAGTACCAGCTTTAGAATAGCTCATACAAATCTGGGAGAGAAAAAAAATGAAAAGACCGCTGGTTTTATTATTTATACATATGTTTAAAGTTTAGGTTTGTTGTAAAACTAACATTCTTCTTTCTTTTCCCTTTGTGTCATTTATATTATTATTAATATTTTTGAATAATGATGACTGGAGAAAATGATTAACAATGACATTAATTATGCATTATCTCTGTAAGCATTCATAAATCTAAACATGGTAATTATCCAGATTTTCAGTCCTTCTTTGGGATGCTCTCCATTGGTTTTTGGTGTTTTTATTCTACTCACGGTATAAAACACTGCTCCTGGTCACATTTCAGAGGTTTTAACCCTTTAAACCCTGAGCCTGAAATGGTCCACCTGGACTTTGTTTTCTTATTTTGAGAAACTAAAAAGTTCAAAAATGTGCTGTGAGTGGGACCCTTTGCCCATTTTTCCAGAGCACTTTCTTTCACAGAGCTTTAAAATTCTAGTCTTTTACAGTTTACTGCATGTTATAATTCTGCTAAAACGGCTTCTTCTCCAGCTATTACAGGCATGAGTGAAATTACTGTAATGACTCAATAAAACGTATAAAGCACACCATCTCAGGATTCACAAACTGATGGAATTTTTCCAACTGCACAAACACTGAAAGACTTACAGCCGTCCAAACTATAAGTGCAGCGTGTGTCAGTGGTGACACGTCAGGTTTTAAAGAGTTGATGTGGTTTAGCTCTGGATATTGGGAGTATGGCTACAGTCTACAATCTTTCACCTAACTTAACATATCATTGTTTCTAAATATTTACAGATCCAACAGCCTGTTGTCACTGAAGGCACTGAAATAACCTTTTGTAAATCCTGTATCACAAAACTAAAAAAAGAAACAACTGTAAAAGTCTAAGTATTTTTGACAAACATCTATCATTTTCACTTTGAGCTATGTGAGCAGACGGGTTTGTTGACATTGTTGCACCTCCTACACGTCTGACTGGTGTAGGTGCAGCCAGTAGAGGGCAACATTACGCTTAGAAAACACTGTAACGTACACTATTTGACACATTTTTAATATTTTTACTAAAATTAACAATCTGAAGAGACAACCCTTCTTGTTTGATTTCATAGACACTTCTGACTGACAGGGTGTGAACTGCTTTCACATATGACTAGAAGACGAGCATAAAGTGTCCATATTTGTCTGTGTAAATGGACTCTTCCACCTTTAGCTGCACAATGAAAATCTGTTTTATCAGATGTATGTTCAACTAGCAATAAGTGAAGTCTAAACCACCTAAACCAAATATTAAATCATTAGATCTCTACAAAAGAAGCAGATCTTCCACTTTTAATTTAAATTCTTTCAAAATACTATTTAACTATGGTTGCACTTTAAGTTAAACTTTAACTATTATACCAGTAGCGTCTTGAACAGTTTAACAAACAATCCTTGAGTGATTGGAACACTTGGATAGTAAGTGTTGCATTCATGTTCGTCGGACGTATTGCAATCCAGCCAGTGTCTTTGAGGTAACATTACGAATTTCAGTGGCAACATTATGGAAATTACTGAAAAGGATTTCAGCAATTTACAGCGAAAAACTGCTATTATTTTTTTTTTAGTTTTACCGAAGTGCGCTCTTTCCATTGTTATATCAGTTGTCGTCTTTTTTTTTTTTTTTTTTTTTTTTACTGATTAGTATAGTTGTCGTACAGGTAAAAAATATAAAGCACAAGTATGCGTTTTTGACCTTTTGAACACATCTTGCAAGAGAAAATAGTCTTTTAGTAATGATATTGCTAATGGTTCAAATGATCGTGACTGGTGGAAAACTTTTATCTTAAATGGTCTGAGTTTGAGTGGGCACGTGAAGGCACCACCCATTAACCGCCCCCACCGCCGAGCAGGAGCCGGAGCCGAGCCACGCACTGTGGGCTAAGTTAAGTTTGTCCGCCCAGGCTTCCCTCCCCTCCCCTTCCCTTCCCTTCTCTTCCCTTCTCTTCCTTCCATCACAACTCGACGAGGCTTTGTTTCACTGATGAGCACCAGCCGTTGGTTTCGTCTAAAAGCCACAACAAAGGTCTAGGCGGTTGAAACGGTCAGACTCGTGCGTGACACTTTGGAAACAGGAGAGAGAAAGTAGTCCCGGAGGAGGACGGAGCTGACACGAGCTAGGTTGACATGTTTGGAAGCTACTTGTTGAATAGGCTGCGTGGACGGACACGACACTAAGCCTGAGTGGGCAGCGTGCTGTGAACAGGTAGGCTGGGCAGCAGTGTTTGTGTGGGGTTCATTTACTGCTTTAGTCGAATACTGGTGCTTATTTAACTTTATTTGTGTTATTGTTACTCTGTGTGTCCCATTAGTTTGAGCTAAGTTAGCTAAGTCTGGAGGGTTTAATGGTTTACAACACTTTAGGACACTTTATGACACCAAAACAAACCATGGTAACCTATCATCATTTGTCATGGAGCCCAGTTTGATCTCGAGCTGGACCAGTAGAATAACAGTATAATAACTTATAAAGAATAACTCCAAATGTTTATCTCATACTGCAAAATGCTGCCATTTTAATAATATTATGCCTCAGCTTCTCATTTAGAACTTATAGATCAATGGGTCTATAAAGACACAAAACATTTATTTACAGGGATAATATCGTTAGAATTCCTCTTAATTTTCTTAAGAATTATCAATTTGTTCATGATTGTTTAGATGATTTACTTTTTTTGACAGGATAGTTTGTAAATGTGAGTGTTTTCATAATGTGCTTTTACTTATTTGACACTAAAACAAAGTGACAGTGCTATTATTTCACTTGTTCATTCCAGTTATATGGGCTGTATGTGGCCCCTGAACTAAAATGAGTTTGACACCCTTGACAGCTAATATCTCCATGTAATTTTACCATTTCATAAATTCATCCCGTGAGCTGAATTGGACCCTTTGGTGGGACTTAGCGCATTCCCTTTTTACTCAGTACTTTATGTCATATTTAATGTATAATAACTTGCACAATTGGTTGACTTCACGTCTGCATTTATGGATTGTTTCAGGGTCTGTGTCACCATGAGACAGTGACAGCACACACAGCCATGGCAGAGCTGGAGATCGACCAGTCCAACCTTCCACGCGTCCAGGAGGGTAAGACCACACAGACACAACCTCCACAGTTCCAGAAAATGTAAAACACACACCACACATGGAGTGGAAGTGGTGAACATTGTAACACTTAATTATTGTGCGTTTCCTGTGGAAATGTGCTTTTGTTTAGGCTGTCTATGTGAGGTAAGAGGTTGGGGTCAAGTAGTAGAGCAGACATGATGGGACCAACTAGGTCCCTAAATGTTTTGCAGTTTTTACTTATGCAAGGAAGACAGAGTGCTGAAGTAGTGAAGTCAGTATGTTAATGGTTTTTCTGTCTTTAAATTACAGATACACATGTAAAAGATCCAAAGACACAACAATTCTCCATGGACACAATACTGTGCATTTCTTCTAATACACTTTTTGTAAACTAAATGAGTCTGATCCACTGGTTTTTGTTGTTGTTATGAAATCATTCCCAGGTAAAGAATGCATAAGCTTGGCGCTATCTGCAGACCGTTGACTCAGTCTTTGACACGTCCACACTAATGAATGGAATAGAAATAGGTCTGCATGTCTTTTATCAGGGGAGATAATTCAGCAGTCCACCGTTGTTTCCATACACAAAGGGTGCACTGTGCAGCTTTGCATTTTCATGCTTTATCAAGCACAGGCCAGTGCACAAACAAAGCCAGTAATAGCAGTTATAAACTGCCCGTTGAGACAATAGCAGATGTCTAGTTTGTGTAATTTCTCCACTGATCATCTATATTCAGGAGATTGAATATGTCAGACTGTGCTGCTGTCTGTCCCTGTGGCTCTGCGGTCAATTACTTTGCGTCTTGTTGTGGGTGTTTATATCTTAATTTCCTGAAAAGACGTAGGCCCCCGTGTCTCACTTCTCCTTCACTTTCCTCCCCATTTGAGATTCTCAGCCAAGTTAACTTTCTTTGTTTTCACTCCCCCTCTTATCAGTTCCTGTTTTGTCCCTCCTCTGACTGCTCCTGATATAGCCTGATGTGCCGAGGGAATGCAGCTCCCAGAGGAATTCCCCCTCCTCCCCCCTCATTCCTAATTTCACTCTCACCAACTGACCCACAGCCCCATTACCCCTCACCTCTTTTTGTTGTCCATGACAACCTGGCCTAGATCTAGTTTATAGCACAATGCAGTGGACAGATACTTCATAGTGAAATTTAGTGGAAAAAGCAGTGAGTAGGAGAACAGAACGGACTGGGAGGAGGAGGAGAGAAAGAGAGCAGGAGAGAGGGGGAGCGTGGGCAGTGGGTGAGGGATTTGGGCTGAAAATAGAACCCTTGTCATTTTCTCCTTTCGCCAGTTTCTTTGTTTGGCAGACACTTGCCACTGCTGCTCTCCAAGTGGCTACGAAGATGAAACAAATATCTCTGTTGGAGTTTGATCTTTTGCTCCCATGCTCTGGATGCCTGGGATAATTTCCCTAATTTTATTAAAAATGATTGTATTGTTGTAGGGAGTTGGGAGACAATTTGCACATTTTCGTTTTGTGAGTTACTGTTTAGTTACACTATCTGAAAAGAGAAGCAAGGTTTAGCTACCAGATAGAATAATATTTGTACATGAAGGATAGGGGGCTGTAAGGGTCACGGTTTCCTGCTTTGTAATGTCCCCTTTTCTCACAGCCTTGTCGCAGAGAGAATGCATATATTGTTGGAAGCTATATGTTAAAGCTGCAGTACTTGATCATGTTTTAGTTTCACTGGGCAAAAAGATCCATTATTACCATTCTCCATATTGTGAGACACAACACTTCTGTATGTATTCTTTTACTGTGTTTTGAGGCTGTAGAAAATTTACCCTGTATTACACATTTTGACTAATCCACCAGCATTTTCAGACAGTAGAATTATGTTGGGGGCTCATCTGATGAAATCTAATTAACTGCATAACACATAGTTAACCCTTGGACCTGCTTCACACCATGTCTCAATGCAGGAGCTTCCATAACAGTCTTAAACTATGTCAGGTCATCTGTTTATATTTAATGTTTCAATTTGGGCCAAGAGAAGAGAGCTGCAGAGAGAAAGTATGTATTTCCAAATTCTGCCCCCCCCCCCCATTCAGTTCTTGCACCTTTTAAGGGTGGAAACAATATTAAAAAATGACCATATTCATACGCATAATATGGACTATGCAGATTTCTATCTACAGGAGTTATAACTCACTCAAACCATCATCATTTTATGTCTTTACATATCAGTTGTCACTCCTGTCCCACACTCACGCCTCCATCACTGATAGCAGATGAGTCTGGAAGCACTGAAGGAAAACTAACCCGATGGAAAAGATTTTAAACAAGAATGTCCTTGAGCTGTGTGGAAATATGCTGGTTTCTACTGAAAAAACACACAACCGATGACGGTCACTTGCAAGATTCCTGAATTTTATCAAATTCAATGACAAATAAATAGAAACACTGCAACCAAAGAGAATATTGTGATGTTTTTATTTGGAGAAAATCTTTGTTGAAGTACAAACTTGTGATTTTTTAATTTTCTTTTATGTTGGAAGCATATGATCTTGCTTATGCTGTATATGCAACTGTCTCATGTGAATATATATTTTAAATACTACTTGGATAAAAATACTTGGGCAGACCATATGCCGTAGGACATTTTTAGTTTTACAAATAAATACTCATGCTTAAACATTGTGTAATATATCACCATTTGTTTTAGTGATTTTTTTTTTTTTTGTGTGAAATCCTCTAGTGTGCCATGCCACTCAGTGTTTTGACTACTAATCTAGATGTTCCTGGCCAACTTTTCACTCTGGATCTATCTTTACTACTTACACATACCTCTCAGCCTCCAGTGTTCAAATGCCAGAGCCAATTTCTGTTTTCTGTTGGACCTTTGATTTACTACCATCTTAAGAACAGGCGTAAGCTTCACAGGCTCTTTTCAGTGTCCTTATTAAGTAGCTTACAGTAGGAGTCTCAGTAAGACCATGAAAACACACTGAGCATGTGTTTTTACTGTTGGCCCTGAACGCCTCACAGCCTGTCCCTCCAAACCTGTCTGGTGCTCATAATAACACAGTCTGCGTGTCCCTCCCCTTGAAGGGTAATGTGACCGTCGCTGGAAGGAGTTTGGAAAAACAAGTTAACCCGCAGTGCAGACACACCCACAGACGCACGCACAGCCTCACTCCCTTTTTCCATCTTTGTGTCCGTCGTCTGCCTCTCCTCTCTTAACCCTGCGGTTGGACTTTACAGTAAACTGTCACTTTGTCCAGTTAGATTAAAACCAAGTCTAGGGCCTAATCCCTCCTCACTGACAGACTGGGCCCATAAGGCTGGGTTGGAGATCCATTTAGTGGAAAATCTCTTAAGCTCCCCAACAGGTGTAAGTGGTAATGCATGTCTGTCTTGGTGCGAGTTAACTCCAAGTGTAGGCTTATGGGGTCATTGATGGTGTAAACAGACACTTTTGATGGCTCAGTCCCGTCAGACTGATTCCACTGTTGAACTTTGACTGTTTAGTTTGACCACAATTTAACAATGCAGTGTTTTATATGGTCTCGTCTTGTCACTTTCCTGTTTACAGAATAGGACAAAAAGGGACAATCCTCAGTTTGAATATCTGTATCAACACATTTGTGAAAATGTTTAAATGTAACAATACATTGTTAGTGCATGTTGAACTAGTTCAGGTTTTGGGGAATAATGAATAAGGCCTATAAGAACTGGGTAGGAGGAAAAGAAGGCTGTATTCATTTATTTTAATGAAGAAACACTAAGTCATTTTGTATTTTATGGGTCTAATAAAATGCATAGATCTCCCAAGTAGCACCAAATCTTTACTTTTGTTCTTGTTTAGTTGTTTCTGACCTAAAGAAAAAGCTAAAAGTTAACAAGCGAAGTCAAACTCTAGGTTTTATTATTTCAGCCTTTATAGCAATCAGTGACTCCTTAGGGTTATTGTAGATACTGAAGTGATTCTATAAAGATTAATGTCCGTTGTTGTCAATAATTATGTTTAAAATAATTATTGCAATATATAATTATATTAATGCAGTGGAACACCTTAAATTCAATGTGTCCTAATACTTTTGTCCGTATAGTGTATCTAACCTTTAGTGCCAGTCTTATGTGGTTTGCAGTTTTTATGTTAACTCTTTTGACACCTTTAATACAGCTTTAAAGATCAGTTGGCAAAATTTAGCAGCAGATTGACCATGTTTTCCAGGGACAGTCTGTTAGAGAACCTATTAATCTCACACAACCAGAGCCACTTCATTAGCACTGTGCCAGTGCTGTGGATTGGTCTGGCACCGTCAGCTGTCGCTCTAGAATCGGTGTAAAAGTTATCCAGGTTGTTTGGCCTGATGCACAGGGTGCAGCGACAGTGCATTTACAAAACATTGTTTAGAGTGAGGTTGTTTTGGTGGAATGTTTGCACATGAGGGAGCACTTTGTTGTATTAAAATGACAAAATTTCTACAAAACAAAACGGCACATAAAAAGCTGTGTATGTTTTCAGGGTTTAGTTTAGTTGCTGCTCAGAGGTTGTTATTCTTTCATCTGGCAAGGCAGGATTTCAAATCAATAACACACAGATATTGGAAAAAGGAAGGAGAATGCCACCGCTGCCTTTTGGTGATGGAAATGTTCATCCGTGTTCCCTAGTGAGCTGGAGTAGGGACCTGTTATCATCCGTCTACTATTTCTGTTTTAAATTGCTTAAAGGTTTACACTAGTATAGAAGGTATCCAAGCTCCCTTATAGCAGGGTTAAGAACTCAGACAGGTTATTATGAACAACATGTGGCGTTTATGTGCTGGAGCTCAGCTCATGAAGCGAGTATCCAAAACACTGAAGGCCTGAATGTAAATGTCCCTTTTGTCTCCGTAGACATAACCCCAGCCACTCTGATAGGCTCAGCAGAAGGATTAGTCCCAGGACAGGTGTTTTTAATTGGCCCTGCCTCTGGCTCAGGCTCAGGGCTTTTCCCACTGCACTAGACTAAATCCATCTTAAACGCTGTCTGCTGGGTTTCTTTTGTCATGTAAAAGCACCACTGTAAAAGAGGACAGCCATTCCAGGGTGCCCGAGGAAAATAAGCGGGGCAGTGAAGTTGTTTTGTCTGGTCAGAGTTGCTTCTGCAAAGATGGAGGAAGTAGGGACGACTGCTGGGCCATAGGGTAGCTGTCTGTCTGTGTTTATTTTCACTCGAGTAACTTTGGAGTTTGTTTGACAGACTTTAAACACACATGGGCTACAGCGCATAGAGGCCATCCTGACTCATTAAGCACTATTGTAAACACTTGGTGTGTATACAGATGAGTATAACAGTCCTTGAATTTGAAGCTCTGTAAGACTAATGCACAGGTTAAAGACATGCAAAAGTGGATATCCAGTGCTGGTAGTTGGTGTCAGGTCAAAACAGAAGGCACAAAATTGCCTCTTAAGTCTCTGTGTTTTCTTTCAGGCTTGTCAGCTTTCTAAGGAAATAGTGTAAGGCCCAGGGAGCATTATTGACATGAAAACAGATATGGTTATTACCGCATCGAGCAGCAGGTGGCCAGACTGTGGGATCAGAGGATATTGAATACTCAGTTGTCTTCAGTGTACAAAGATGAGAAGAACCAGGCAGTATTGGTGTACACAGAAGCTTTGGTTTAAGCCTTAGGATTTATTACAGCCATACACTTTCACTCTAGATGCATTTAGCCATCTGCTCTGCCTACCCAGTAGAAAGAAAAGTTTGCATCCTAATTTGTTAGTCATAACAAGAACATTTGTACAAGAAAAAACAGCCTCTACTTCTTCAGAAGTTTATTTCATATCAAACAATGGTATGTTTTTCTTCCATGGTGCTTTATGCAATGCACACTTCTTAATCTTATAAAGACATAGATACACAATTCTGTAAGCTTGTCATGGCACTACTTTTGTTAGCATGATTTGGCACAGTTTCTCTTTAACAACAGACATCCTTGACTTTGGGCGAAGAGTTATAATTGTGGCCACTCTCATGTTGGTCTGGTGCTGGTACTCTTTTTTTTTTGAGAGAGAGAGAGAGAGCTTTTCTAAAATTTAATGGTGAATTCATGCCAGATTGGTAGATGGTTGCTGTCCATTGACGTTTTAAAGGGTACTCTCTCTTCTACCTTTGTCTGTGTCATCTAAGCAGCCATCATAAAATGTTGCTCTCATACCTGATTGTTTCACTTTACACATAATACTGAGCCAGACCCTCTGCAATATTGTCTCTTTTCAGGCCATTCAAAAGCTCACACTCTCTGTATAGATCATTCAAGCGTCATTCAAAACTACCCTCAGTTTTCTGTTGTCAGTCTACACAACGCTAAGAGAAATGCTCACTTTATCAAACATTCATGTTGTACTTTTATCGTAAACACTGTCCTTGTGTATGATACTGAGGCACTGCTGTGCTGTTGTTTCAGTGTGTCAGTGTTTTGCTGTGCTGGAGGACGGAGTGTTAGCACACAGCCTGCAGGAGCAGGAGAGTAAGTACAAAGTCAAACTTTCACATGACAGCTGCACAGCTGCAGACCTATAATATGAGTATTATAGTTATCATTTTATATTGCATGCCGTTTCAGTGAAATGCCACTTTCTAGCTTGTGGACATTTAGTTCCCTTTACTTAACTTATTTAGGAACTGAGCTAAGAATGACACGGTGTCTCTGATTACAGGCTGCAAATTACAGATTTACAACAATATGCATACTTTCATAAAATGTTGTAATCTGAGTACTGTGCATTTATTTCACTTGAGAGCTCTCAAAGGTGCACTAAAGGTCAAAACACGACTGTCAGTGTTATTGACAGGTAAACATACAATGCTGTATTGCACATATAACTTACACTGTCCTATTCTCTTTTTCTATTCTTCTTTACCTGCAAAGTTGAACAGTACTATACCACCAACATCCAGAAGAACCAACTGGTACAGAATGACATCCGTGTAGCAAAGAAGCTTCAGGATGAGGAGGAGGAGCAACGGGCTCAGCAGAGTGCCCTTCTCAGACAGGCCTCCAGACAACTGTGGGTGACCTCTGTTCTAAACCCAGTCTCTTAAGCCCTTTTCAGACATGGAATGTGTCGCATTGTTGGCTTTCTGCACGCTCTTGAAGCAGTTGCTTTTTGACATTCAGGCATACAGTGGATCATGTATCTTATTCAGTATATCTGCAGAAAAATCTAGTTTTTGCATATTGTTTAACATGTGTTTCTTTGTGAATTTCAATGATGTGAAAGAAGCAAAATGTTTGTCAGAGGCTGCTTTGAAGATAAGAACGACAGCAAGCAAGATGAAAATAACAGATGGAAAGAGCATTTCCATGTGTCTTTATATTTACTGTAGGTAAAGGTATGCATGTCCCTAAAGAGCTTTAAATACTACATAGTGGAGACAGTACACGTTTATTTTTTCTGATGCATCTAAGAGGTTTAGTATCTGCATAGATAGAAGTGCTATTACAAAATATAGTGAGTGGTACACCTTCACTTCATTTTGACTACCAATGAAGATTCGTGTTTATCACATTGAGGTGTTTCTGTTCTGTTACTGTTGCAGAGAGGAGCAAGACTTTGAGTATGCTCGTGTAATACAGGAGGAGATCCAGAGGTGTTCTGAGGAGGCACTAAGGAGGGAGCAAGATGATGAGGTGAGTACAATCTTAAACTATTAGTCCACAAACCAATGTATACTGCCCAGAAAAAAAACAACCTTTATCCACCTTTACAGGTCTGAGGTGGTGCCACCCAGAAATGTATGGAAATAAGATTGAAAATTGGTCTGAGTGTCATTTTTAGATTAAAACCCTAAACTTAGCTTGAACTTGAATGTATTTAGGAGGCACACATGTGACAGCCAAAGTATTTGTATAGCAAAGTATTTTGGGGGATTTGCTCTTGAAAAAAGAATAAATCCTTTCCCGTGGGTGTCAAGTTGCTTGCAGTAACCAGAGCAGAGAGTTACACTGTATGAACAAGTACAATTTTGGCACAGTGCTGCGACAAAACAGAGACTTGGACCAAAACAAATGAATACTTTGAAGTGATCACACACTCAATTAAAGGCCACAAAGAAAGCGGTTGAAAGTAGCTTGTTTAATTTCTCACCGATGTCAGCTTGAAAACAGTCAGTTATAATGGATTCCAGCGATAAGTGATCTGTTGAAAATGATTAATATTACATCCATAGAAGCATCCCATCCAGTTTGAACAGAGGGGCTGTGTTTCTGTGTACGGTTATAGATTATCTGACTCTAACTATTCACACCTGTAAGAAGTAGTTTTTCCACACGGAGTTCAAAATACCAAATAGTCTCTTGTAAAGGTAGGATAATGAGTCTTTGTATCTCAAATTGCACCACTGTGTGTGAACAAAACAGGAAAAAGTGTAATCAAGTGGGGCAACCACTGCAGTCGGCACAAACCTAAAATAGAACAGCATTATCCTTGAAGTCAGAGAAGGCACATTGAGCACAGTAACTCATAGACATGCCGTACCTTGCACTAGGGAGCTGTTATTGTATCTGCCTGTTACCAGCAGGTTAGGGAGCATCATAAAGTTTACCTCGCTCTCTCAGGACTATCAGTCTGTAATGAATGAAAGTTGCTGCTCTGGGCCTCTTATTTATCCATCATTCTGTAAGAGGCCTGTATGGACATAGTCAGCAGTAATGCACAGACACAGTTTTTTTCAGCTATTCATCTGGATGAGGTCTCCAGTAATTTCACCTGGAGCTGAGTGCAGACTTGGACCATCAACCTCCTCATCTTCTTTTGTAATACACAAACATATATGGCCTCAGTGGATGGACACTATTTGTGCATGTAAATTCTTTATTGAGTAGTTCATTCTTTATGTGGTCATGCTTACTCTGAAGTGGTTTGACATTGCTGATGGTTTGTTAAACATTCAGGTTCTATTTGTGAATGTTTTTTTATGTAAATGTCATATTTTAGATATTGTGACATGTAACACAAAACATTTCTCTACATTTTTCTGGTTGAGCTGGGCCGTCATTTAGCTAAAGCATCCCAATGAACTCGTAATTTATATTTTTGCCAAAACAAATAGTTATGGGATGTGTTTTTAGCTAACATAATGAGAAATTCTGACCTTTATTGGCCCATATTTGGGACTTGTAATTTGTGGAAGAGAACTAAATTCCTCCAAGACAGAACTATAATACTGTTTTTTGACCACAGGATCCCCATCTTCTTCTTCTTCCCACGTACACACATAAGCCTAGCTTCACAGTGTATAAACAGTAATTTTACAGCATGCATATCCACATGCAACATACTTTGCTAAATGGGAAATAATAGAAATGAAGGGTTCAGCTGTGGAAGTGCAGTGTGGGGAAAGAGCTAACTTTGCCACAAAACTTCCAGCTGGCCACTTGAGCATAATATTTTCCTATACCCTGCAGTTTCCTTTTTAGAGGAGGCTGCCTTGGGCTGGATTATAAAAGCTCCTTGTTTATAGGATGTGAGGTCAGAGAGGCTGTGAGGTTCATTCATCATTAGAGGGGTTTGTGCTCTGCTGGAACATACAGGAGGTGTTAAATTGTAAAACCTAGTTAACCTATTAAGCCTAGCTAACTCAGGTTATTTAGCTCTAGGTAAATTCCTTAGTGGACATAATCATTTAGTTTTGTGAATGTTGATGTAAGCAACAAATGATGAGTTATTAACCCTCCTGTAACTCCTACTCTCCTAATGACTGGCTGATCAGAAGTGTTGATTAAATATTTGCCTCCCCGTAGATTGTGTCTTTAATTAAGGAACAGAAGGCATCAGGCTGTGCAGTTTCAAATGCCAGATCCCCGTGGCACCCCAGGCCTAACCTGCCATGGCAAGCTGCTAATTGTGTGCTGATGCTGGCAAAGCAGCTGACGCACACGCTCTGATCACAACGCAAAAAGAGCTGTGTCGGCTCTTACTTATGATTTATGTTACAAATGCAGCCTACAGAGAGGGATTTCTTGAAAGTCACCAGTAGAAGTTGCTGATTTGTAAAGAATGTTTTGAGTTCTGGCCTTTCCAAAATAAGAGCAGCACAGAGGTGTGGCAGGGGGGCTCTTTTAGAGAGTAGACAAGTATAACAGCTCTGGTGAGGGTAGGCATTCCTCAGTGACAAGGTGTTAATTCAAGTGAAACAGTCCTGTTGACCTGCTTCTGTGGAGAGTTTGTTTCTGAACCAGAGTGCAGGGTGAAGGGGATGAAAAGCTGATTTGTCTGTCATATGGTCTCATAGTTTCCATTAAGTCATCCACAGCGTTGTCAGTGTGACTACTTAGATTGTTGTCTAACGGTTTCATTTATTCGACGGATCATTGCACATCTCTCCTTTATCATATTCAGTATTCAGCACACACAGGGTCTAACAGTTGGTCCATGTTGTGTTGTTGCTGTCTGCAATAACAAGCTTTAGTGCCCATGTCCCATAATCCCCACTTACCTCTCCTTCTTAATTAAACTTAGAAAATATATATTCAGACTAAATTAAGTTATTTACTTAGCTTTCTACTGAAAAACAGTCCTTCTTCATACACCACCGCCATTCATAAAAATCTGTCACTCCTCAGTCTAATCATATCAGATTCTAAACGTTAATTTCTTTTTTTGAATGTTCTGTGTTACACTGCCACCTGCAGGTGGTAAATGATCACTTACACATTTTTAGTCTGTTGTTGCAGTGCTCTTAACTCATGGCTGTATGTCGTTCATATAACTAAATTGGTTGTTTTTACATTTTTAATAAATACATTTAATAAACAGTGGAAACTCTTTTCCAGAAAAGTTTATTTATGTTGACAGAACTGCCCTGAAATCTAATTTTCACTTTGCCTAAATTGCTATTGTGTTAATAATTTTATGAATGTGTAGTACAAATAAACATTTGAACTAAACCTGTCTATCCACAGGAAATGGCCAAACGAATGCAGGAAGAGGAGGACAGAACCAGGAGGAGCAGAGAACAGGAAAACTATTGTGAAGGTACACTCTGTCTGTTTTGCCTTTAATTCATATCAGTGTATTCGATGCAACACTACATTAGATTTTATATTGTCCTTTTTTAAGACTGTTGGGTGCCATTTAAAAAAAAAAAAAAAATAGTAATGTATAGGATAAGCATTTATATACATTTTATTTGTTAAACTTGCATGTGTGTTTATGGTAAAGCACATTTCAGCGGAAATTCTGTGTAAACATGCTCGCTCACTACTTATTATCGTATTTAAGCCTTTCCTTCAATACTGTAACAGCATGCATGAACAAATGCATAAGATAACTGCTGTGTAGTGTTCTGCTGACCCTGTTTAACAAATAACACACTGTCTATTATATTTGGTTGTTTACAGGTGATATTTTTTGTCTTTTTGAAAATGTAAATGAATCTGTGAAAAACGTTTGTTTATTAAATATTTACATATTCTGTACCAAACACAAGAGTATAGTAGTTAGTATGGTAGTAGAGTATTCATTATTTGATATGACTTCCAGAAGAATATTTGTCAATATCAGGTTTATAAAATTACAAATCTAGACATGTATCTTTTACTTTCCCTTTAACTTTCTCTTTAGTTTTTATTTTACACTACCCTAGGATTTTCCAGCAAAGATTTACAGCATTAAAAATAAACATTACCCTTGAATTGAAGTTGTTTAACATTCTTAATTGATACAAATGTATAAAAGCTGTGCATGTATATGCACTTGACAAGAACATGGGGTATATGCAGCTTCATTTCCACATGTTGTAATAACAGGGTTGTCCAGCCTTTCCTGCTCCACATAAATTAAGTTTTGTAATATAACAACAAAAAAGTGACAACTAAAAACATAATGTCACACAATAATCTTACTTGCACACAGAAGATTTGCTGAGGCAGTGACACAATACACAAAATTAGAGATTTTATTATGAGTTTTGCAGACTGAGTTCTGAGCCACTGAAACTGCAGCAGGACAAATTAGACCAGCATCTGGGGAATTCCTGAGAAACCACAGCAACATGAAACCTTGCACAAGCCTGTTGGTTGGTTCTCTTGACTTAAAATATTTGACATACATTGTTATCATGAATGACAAGGCATTTTTGGTATTCTATTTCCTGATAGCTCTGTGGCACCAACCCAGTGTCAAAGCTTGTAACCAACTCCACATGAGAAATATGCAACTGTTTTTAAGCTGCTGTACATGCTGTCTCATCATTAACTGCACTTGTCGTATAGTAACAGCTTCACCCACCATCCCTGCTTTTGTGTTTGCATGTTTGACGTTACTAAAGGCAGCAGCAGTGATTCTGCGTTGACATCCCCACACATATATGACCAACAGGAGCAGTACTCACCATCTACCAGCAGGTGGCAATATTCAACCTCTGACTATTCCGACTTAAGTGGGCCTCTGGCACAGTCCCCCAGGGGGATAGCAGCTCAAAAAAATTCAACGCCATGGTCAAATGAAGGACACAAAGATTCATTTAGAGAAACCAGGAATGAATTCAGAGAGCTTTTGAGTGACGATTCAGAGGACTTGGATGCAGTTTTCTCTGAACTGCTCACTGTGAGGTCACAAAGACGGAATAAAAGACTAAGCACTGCATCTCCTCAGCGGCGGGCATCTTTACCTCGGCCACAAGAGAGAAACTACAGAAGTCTGAGCTCTCACAGAAGCTTCACAGAGGACTTCCAAAGCTGGGAAGAGGAGACCGAAGAGTGGGATGAGGACTGTTATGAAAATAGTGAAATAGAGAACAGGAAAACTAGGAATCGGGATAAGGAAAGGAACTATAGAGAAGACTCTGAAGGTTGGCATAGAAATACAGCTTATGGTGGAGACTCTAGGTTAGCAGAGACAAGAGAAAGGCAATGTAGTCGCACTCAATCTGTCAGACTATATGACAGGAGCAGACGCAGCCACAGAGAAGCAGCACAGACCTGGACCTACAAGGACAACCCAGACAAACATGTTCGCTTTCAGGATGATACCCAGAGGTGCGATAGGTATCAGGATGAAAGCAGCAATGTCTGGCAGATGCTAGGCCAGGTCCTCAGAGAGAGGGGTGTGTCCGTGAGGTTTGGCGTTAACGGGGTGCCACTGCAAATAAGACCTCAAAGGAGAGACAGTCAGGTGCTTCATGGGAGTGAGGTGTCCTGTGGTGACTCCCAACCACATCAGAGAGCCTTCCAGAGAGCTGCCACCACCAGGCACAGTTTCCATGGAGATATCAGGGAGAGGAGGAGATTGTCACACCGAGAGAACAGTGAGAGAGATCACAGAGAAGATCGAGACAGGCACCATGATAACCGGGAACATGATTCAGAGGTTTATGAGATTAGTAGTAGAGACTTGCATCTGATTAACAGAGAAAGACGAGGTAGTAGAAGGTGGAAAGAGCACAAGTGCCCAAAGGACGACGACGATGACTATGAGAGGGAGACGACAACACGTGAGCACAGGCACTGGCGCAGAAACACAGAGGAAAGGTTAAGCTCAGAGGAGGAGCAGGAGGTGAAGGGGAGAGTAGAGCGGCCCCGTCGAAGAGCCCCGCAGCGTAGCCAAAGCCTCAGCAGCAGCAGGGCTTCGACCAGGGATAGGTCAAGGCACATGCTAGCAGGTAACACCCAGAACTGCAGCCAAGTTCAGTCTGCGAGTGGAAGCTTCTAAAGCGGTGCTCCCTTCTTCTCTGTGTACATCTGCTCCTCTCATCTTCCCTCAATCAACATTCAATCTCCAAAATTTGGCCTCTAGTACTCCTTTGGGTCTCTTACTGAAGTGGGGAATTTTTCTTTTTGATAACTGTTATTTCAACTGACCTGGAGTTATCTGTGTGATTTCACGCTCTGTTTCATCCTCATTGTTGGTCTGTAGTCTTAGTGTAGTAAAAGAATCTCTAAGCACTGTGCAATCTCTCTTATAATTTTGCAATATGTCTACACATGCTGTATCTTATCTTTTGGTGTGACTTAACTTGGTGTGATTCAACTTCATTTGTCTGTGTGGTTTTCTGCTATGAGTGTTTTTATCGTGCTATACACACTTCAGTTCCGTTTAGATT
>JAPTYQ010000028.1:9983533-10006025 GCA_029814465.1 Ostorhinchus cyanosoma | reverse complement strand
ATATAATGAAGTGGAGAATATCAAATGGACAGATCAAATATGTACAGCTACTCATACAATTATTATTATTATTATTATTATTATTATTATTATTATCATCATTGTTATTACTATTAACAAAAGAAGATGAAGATGATGATGATGAAGAAAATTGAAAAAAAAAATTATTACAAATGCAACCAAATAATTCATCACTTAACATAAACCAACTGATGAAGTGGAACGATCAAATACATACTATTGCTACTACTACTACTAATAATGCTAATAATATTAATAATAATGCTAATAATATTAATAATAATGCTAATAATATTAATAATAATAATTAGTTATGTCAATATGGGAATATTCAGTATGTCATTCAAACTGAAGACTAAGTCTATAATATTTATATAATAACCAATCATTACTATTAAATCATTGCATGAATCATATGAATTTAATCGATGATCGTACTGGGTACAAGAATAGGTGGCTAAGTACACTTCATTATTTATTTAAAATACATGAATTACTTGCTCATTTTCATGAGATCCTGATTCAAATGCTGCTGTCTGTACTTTGACAAATAGCAGGCAGCTGATATTATAGGTTCATATCATATAGTGTCATGCAGTAACTAGGAAACATAGGAATTCATGAGT
Organism: Ostorhinchus cyanosoma; assembly: GCA_029814465.1. Taxonomy (NCBI): domain Eukaryota; kingdom Metazoa; phylum Chordata; class Actinopteri; order Kurtiformes; family Apogonidae; genus Ostorhinchus; species Ostorhinchus cyanosoma. The sequence continues at coordinate 10,005,378 of JAPTYQ010000028.1, read as the reverse complement.
CACTCTTATGGATCTAACAGGAAATCTTTAATTAGATCAGACCAGTATTAAACGGTGTGCAACTGCCTCCACAAGAGAAAAGGGAAAGTTATGGCTATGACGAGTAGATTACTAATACAATACAGTCATTGTTGGAGTAAACATCAGTGACACTTGGATGTTTGTAGCAGTCAACGTGTGTTATTAACCAGCAGATTCAGTAATAAAGTCAGTGTTTTACAAATACAAATACATTGTACATGCTTGATGCAAACAAGTACTACATGGTCCATTGAAATCCACAGAAATTGCTTAAAGGTTGGTTTCTTTCCTGAGTGTCAGTAGACTGAGCCTTTAGTCCATGGTCCCTTTCATATCATCAGAAGAATTTAAGTCTGACATTCTGCATTTCTAAACATATTCATACAAGGCTGTTTCAACAAAATTACAAAAAAATACCATAATTGTTCAAATTTCCATAGCTAAAAATGCAGCGCTCTTCTGATATTGACTACATACAGTAAATTAACCTTTGAAACATGGGGAGATGTCGTTTACAAATTACAGTACAGCAGAATTTGTGCAAAAAAGAATTGTAAGCTTGCAGCTCTGTAAGCATGCAAAGAACATAAAATACTTTAATACACAGCATGCATTTAGAAAAAAATAAAAAGATGATTAAAAATGCAACTAAATACTCATCATTCAACATAAACCAACCGAGGAATATAAAGTGGAAATATCAAATATGTAAAAAAAAAAAAAAAACATAGCTAGAACAGCTGGTGAAAAAGCATGTTACTGTGTAATTAGTCATAAAAATCCTGGTGCCTTTAATGAAAAAGCTTAGTGTGTTAAAGTTACAGCAGAGGGAGCATTCCTCCTGTCCTCTTCTGGGTTTTTGGGTTTCTTCTTTTTTTCTGTCCTTTCTCCGTGGTCTTATACTCCTTCGGTGTTTGCCCTGGACCTGCCAGCAGCATTTCAGAAACATCTCACTCACTTCCACATTTTCCCATCAAAGTCTGAATGAGGAAACAAAAAAAGAGGACATCATATCAATTAAATAAAATGTTTTTATCCCATACTTTTATTTAATTATTAAGACATCACTCCCACACACATTTCCTAAATTCTGTAATATTCACTCACCCTTATTGCAGTCTTTGGCCATTCCCTTCTCTTTCAGTAGGTTGTTTTTGTAGTCTGTAGATTACAACATTTAACAAATATGAAAACAACACAAATCCAGAGTGTATTATTTAATGCATGTGTGTGATTCAAGTTCACTTTACCTGAATTCAGAGGTTCTTGGTTACAAGCCCCGAGCTCTGTGTAGTCTAATGTTACCTCACCTCCATTCGTTACATTTCCCCTAAAATGATGGAACTATTGTTGAGTGACCATTGAAAGAAAAAAAAAAAAAGATGATTGTTGTTGGCTATAATATATTTTGAACTTCTTACCGTTCATATCTTTGCATGTCATACTCAAGTCCTAAAAAAAAAGATACAGAAACACCAGAAATCATTAGAATAAATTTAATAACAATAATTAAAGTCTTTTCTTATAATAGCGCTTGCAGTTTGTCAGATACATGTCGGTAAATAGAATAGAATAGAATAGAATAGAATAGAATAGAATAGAATAGAATAGAATAGAATAGAATAGAATAGAATAGAGATTTTATTACAGTATAAAAACAGGAATAAGCACATGGTTGAAAAATATAGAGCATATAAAGTAAAATAGAAATCTGCAGAATTATAAAACAAGGTGCATTATGGGATTAGTATAATAGAATTAACACACTCTACCTCTCTTTTTGCGTCGCCGTGTCAACACAATGACGGCCACGACGATAAAGGCCAGCAGTAAGAAGGTTGCCAGGAAGTAACCCAAATGATGGACAAAATAGCCACGATGCTCAGGAAGGATAACATTCACCACACGTGGAACTTCCGGATCTTCAATCCCTGAAAACCACATATATGATGGTTTTTATCAGCTTTTATTATTAACTACATTTAAATAAAATAACAATGGCATGTGTTAAAAGGATTCACTGGTCACATTCTGACACTAATATATTGGATTTGGAAAAACAAGAATGACACCTAAATTGTTTTCTGTGGAACGACAAATATTATTTTCCCTCAAGACTTCTTCTTTTTCTTTTGTTTTCAAAAGCTGAGGGCGAGCAGGAGTTAAATGTCAAAAAGCTGTTCTGCAGTAATGACTTCCAGACCTGATGTCATGCAGCTGTTATTTTTTTTTTTTCTCTCCTCAGTGAAAAACAGGCTGACCAGAAAAGAGAAGTGTGAGGAAAGAGAGACGAACACTGTTATGTGGTTTGTCTGTGTGTCTGTATTAGTTTTCCAGTTATGCCTTTTTCAATCTCCTCAAAAACACCATCATCTACTTTGTGAATGGATGGAAAATAACTGTGCGACACCTTCGAGTCAGAGGGTTCAAGTCCGATCATGACTGCAAAACGTTTCTATTTTAAACTGTACGACAAATAAGACACTTCATTATTTTTTATCTATTGGACCATATTTATTAGAGCATTTATTTTCTTAAATATACCTTAAATCTGCCACACTTCTCTTTCACTGCATCATAGCGAATAAACAGAACCTACGATGGACCATTTCTGACCATGCTTTTAAAATCAGCCCTTGGTGTTTGATCCTGATCACCCACATCCACAGTGGCAGCGGCAGCACGGACAGTAATTATCACCTGTCACTGTTCAATGTACCTAATATGCATGAAACTGCACAGACATGTCCAAGGTCATTGTCTCCAGAGCCACAGCCATATCCCAGCAGTAGCCGATTTCCATTTTCCTGACAGATCTGACACGTGAGTATGCGTTAATGGCTATTTCACATATGCTGCACAGAGGTTACATGTAGGGTTTTTCTCCAGCTCATTGACTTGCAACATTTGCAAGTCAATGAAACGAAAGAACGTATCTTCATTTTCAAAGAGTGAGATATCTGTTGAATTGCTGACAGCTCACAAAATACCTCCTTCGTGATTACAAAGGAATTATGTTATTTTCTTGGCATGAATAATTACTGCATTTAAGGAAAGCTCTCTTGATATTTGCAATTACAGATTGTTGGCGCCTCAGTGAGCGCAAGCAACTTGGTTTTAATCTAAAAGACAAGATCAACAGTGCGTAAAAAACAACTGAATATCTAGGTGAGGTGAACTCAAACAGCACAGGCACGATGCCATCTATCCACGTGTGCATATTTTCACTGCATACTTTAGGGAGTTATTAAATGGACCGGCGTGTTTTTAAAGGGAGACTTAAATCCATAACATATAGCCTCATCCCCTCCCCTTACTTTACTCTTTCATGTCACAGCTGGTCCAGATGTTGAACAGATGTATGAGGCTTCCTTTTACTGCCGATAAACACGCCTCTGACACAGGCTGATACAAATCTGCTCAGAACCAGAGCAAAAAGTGGGAGAAAAGAAGAATAAACAAACCTCAAGATACAGTGTAACCGGTCTAGACGCATGGGAAAAACGGGGTCAAACGGAGGAAAAAACACAAGATATCACCCTCCACTCCCAAAATTACTGACTGCTTTATCCCACTCTTCTGCTATGAGCAATTAAAATAAAATGGCTCCAGCTGTAAACAAAAAAGCTGTAAATGAAAAAGTCAGCGAGTAAAATAAGCCCACTTCCGTTGCAGCCAATTTAGGGCTATTTACTGCAAGAAGAAATACAAACAGTTCCCTCTGAAAATCCAAGATTTCAGATTTACAGGCTTTTTCTTTCTTTCTTTCTTTCTTTCTTTCTTTCTTTCTTTCTTTCTTTCTTTCTTTCTTTCTTTCTTTCTTTCTTTCAAAGATGGTTACAGCCATGAAGGAGGTCACATTGATTTGGTTCCTTAAAACATTGCGTGTACTTCTTTTTCGGTTTTTAAAGCCTAAACATAATGGTCATTATGTTTAGGAAGCTTTGCCTTGTCTGAACAAAAAGCTTTTTTACATCTAGAAAATTAATTACTTCTTTCTTTACTTTTGACCTCTTTTTCTTTCTTTTTTCTGAACGACCAGCTTCCACATTCCTTCCTCCACCCTCCTTCTGCAGCTCAAACACAAAAACACCAAGGTCTGGGGAGAAACTTGGCAAGAAAAGCGACTGAGTTAACTGACCAACTATGCCTATAAATAAAAAGCCAGGAGCAGTGTTCTTCTCACACTGCACAATTCAGCCTAGAAGTAATATGGAAAATGCCATTACTTATGTCTGTAAAAACAAAGCTGCAGTGGTGTTTAGTTCCTTTTTTTTTTTTACATTCTGAGTGTCTTACTTGGCTCTGGCACATCGTTCTGGACAATGGGAGATGTTGTACTGGGTGGGGATGGAGGTGGTGGTAGCACAGTGAGCCTGAAGATGCGCCTCTCATGAAGACCACAGTAGTGGTGGTGTAGGTGGCAGGAGTACAGGCCTTTCTCCACAGGCTTCAAATCAGCGATGGTCAGTGAGAAGTCCCCTAGTGTGAAAGCATCCTCCTCCACACTCATCTTGTTCTGGGCAAACAGTGGCCCATAATCCCGACGTTCTCCAGAGGCATACAGGTCCACGAGGCGGTCAGCCCTATCTGGACGCACCCCAGGGGGCTGGAAGTCCCAGTGGGCCACCTGCTGCTGGTCCTCCTGGAGACCCTCCCTCCACAGAGATCGTCGGTTCACACAAGGCAGCATCACGGAGTTACCCACCAGGACCACGAACACAGTCTTCTCTCCATCCCAGTAACGCTTCTCTTTTCGAGCTGGAACATATCAATGAGAAATGTGTTTCCGTCAAACTTGTTTTGTGCATAATGACTCATGGGAAAACATGAGGCTACATGAAATCCAAACCTCACCTATTTTAGTGACATTGAGTTGAAACTGAATGTTTTGGTGAATCTGACAATAATGATGGTGGAGGTTACAGGTGTAAACCCCTTTGTCGGTTGGGACCACATCTGGAAAAAACAAGCATCCAAAATAGTGTGAGATAAACTTCTAAACAGAGGAAGGTTCCCGGTGCTACTGGAAAACGACTGAGGGCTCACTGTTGATGACGAGGGAGAAGTTTCCATCGGTGAAAGCAGTGTCTGGGATGGAGATGCGTCCCTTGTTGAAGCCATTGTAGAGTCTCTGGCGGGCTCCAGGAGACATGTCCAAGATTCGCTCTACTGAGTAGTCAGGGCTGCTGTGAACCACGTCCCAGTGCACGACCCTCTGCCGGTCCTTCAGTTGGTCCTGGGTCCAAACCATGCGGGGGCTTTGACAAGGCAGGACAGCTTTAGACCCCGCAGGGAGGGTGATGTTCCTGGCCTCCACCACCACTCCGAGTCCGGTGCTGCCCTGGCCCCAAACTGATGGATCGAACCGTGCAAAGGTCAGTTTGTGCTGAACATAAAAGCTTTTAAGAGGGAAAAATAATGTTTAATATTTACCTCCTGGCAGGAAGAATACAGCAAGAACTGAAAAAGAAAAACAGAAATAATAAGGATTACAAAGAGATATTGGTTCAGTCAAGTCTAAAAACACTTATACCTGGAGTTGTCATAATAGCTACAGTTGCTGAGAGGCTGAAGTTTCTGTTTAGTTATTGGAGTGCTTAAAGAAATAAACGAAACAAGGACGTGGGAAGAATTAATTCCGCAGAAACAGCAGCCGATAAAACTTTTTTTCTTAAATAGACCGAACATCAAAACAATACCCTCTGGAAACATACTTTGCTGTTTGCCTTTTCCCGTTCTACTGATAGAAAAGTTTCCAGCAGCACATTTGCTATTTCTAATGCAATTTTCCCACAGAGCTATTTCGTCGTCTGTTTACTGAAGGCCCAGCAGAGACGCATGCAGCCAAAGTGTACAGAGCCTCTATTCATCCTGGCTGCCGCTGGCTTGTTGCAAGGCCATGATCCTGAGGGGATGAAGAGCCAGGCTTCCATTCAGCACACTTCAGTCACAGTGCACGGTGTCGAAAGTCTAGAAACATGACCAAACACCTGTGCACTGGTAATGGGCACCGTCAACTATCCAGAATAAATGTGCAGAGTTGTGTACGGTAATTAAAACCTGCTGGTACACTAACTACATTAGAGGAATAGGGGGTGGATTATTTTAAATCCATGATCAGGAAATAACTGCTCGATTTGTAATGATGTTTCACATTAAGTTGGATTAGTGAGAAGCAATCAGTGAGCAAACACCAAAGAGCTCAGTGAATTGCATTTTTATTGATGCTCACTGATGCTCTGAATCTCAAAAGCAGGCTGCACATAATGTGTTTAACTCACATTGAATTACCACAAAATACACGGAAACTAACAACAAATGCAACATTTATGAAAGCAGTGCAGTCAGATTTAATCCACACACTGTGTCCTATGTCTTTAAAACATTTCTTTTATCACATGAAAGTTTGGTCCGTGCTATAATCAACCACTAACTATCAGCATCATAAATATTTCTGTGCAGAAAACATATTTTCCTGGGTTCTGGTTTTGTTAGGTATTTCTATCCAGGTGTTTTGTTCATCACAGCTGCATGTGGCTTTTTGACCTCATGTGCATGCAGGCAACAGGAAAATGAGGAATATTTCATCCAAACAAAGCTTCGCTCTGCTTTATGTAGGGATTTGGTGAAGGTTGAGCAGAGCATGCAGTGTTTTTATGAGAGTATATAATAATAATAATAATACATCAAACTGAGTGAAATTATTTTAGCACACACTGGCATAATGGAATGGATCGCATACTGGAAAAGTTTGGTGGGTTTTCTATTGAAGGGTATAAACTTTCAGGCAGAAGGTAAAACAAAGTGTCCCAGACCCTGTAATTTTCTCTCATCTCTCCTCCAGACACACACAGGCTGATGACTCAAGAGGCTGATTTAACACTAAAGACCTAACAATGTGCTACTGAATTACCATCCTTAATAATAGGCATTTACCAAATGACATGCAATAGAACTGTTTTTATTAGTAATCCCTGGAATCAGATGGATTACATTACATTAACAGAAAACTGTCCCTAAGGTATGAAAAAAGCAATGATGGGCTCTACTCAAGCGTAAAGCATGAATTTGCACAGCAGAATTTCTGTGATTCACAGATGTTGCGTGTGTGTGAAGTTTACTCACAGCTCTGTCACAGAATAAATCTGTCCAGCTGCAGATTCAGCTAAACATACAAAGGCACATTCAGATGCTTTGAGGGGCTGTTGACTCTCTGATAGAACAGCGAAGTAGGAAAACTCTCTTTTATTGCATCCAGATACTAAACACAATACCCATTTATTCACGATTTTTCTCAAGGGGTTAAGAGTATTTGTTGAAATTTTCTTCAAGTATGCAACACTGGGCTGAGAGCAAAATGCTTCCAGAACAAAAAGAGTGAACAAGTTTGGGTCGCAAATAAAGAAAAAAATAAGTAAAGATCCAGCATTGGATTGAATTCTGTATCGTTTTATTCAAAGGGAATAGTTTTGACTGAGCTTCCACTTCTATATGACAGTGTCTGTGCTTTACATTCAATTCTCAGATTCCTTCTAGTGTCAGATTTATAAATCTATTATATAAATATACCTAAAACAACCCATATATGTATAACACTTTATCATATTTCTTGAAAATGGTACTCAACCAGCACTTCTGTCATTTGTTTTCCAGTTCATCTAATAAAAGTATCTAAGATTTAGCACATTTAACCACTGAAGAAATAATTCCCCCTAAAAAAAACTGTAGAGCAGAGTGGAACTATAAGCTATGCATGTGTAAACAAACACATTTGCAGGGTTTTTATATCAACTAAGTCATTTTCAGTGGTTCAGACTATTATTTCATCAGATGACATTAAGACATTAGGCTTTAAATATTTTTTGATGCTTTTGTTATGTATCTGATGTGTCTTTTTCCTTGACCGATCTAACCCTCAAAGACCTAATCCACTAACCCAATCAATACATGTAAATAATTCAGGAAAAAATGCAGTTTCTCAGCTTGTCAGCAGCATCAGTTGTATCTTATTTGGATGTTCAGAGGCTCCGTAGCAAACAAGAAAACACTGTCATCTTTTGAAACGTTGATTCCCCTGTAAATGCCATGTAGTTTGACAAACAACAGTGTTTGTAGATGGAATTTGATCATGTTTGGTTAATGATGTTTGCTTAAAAGTCATTTTTTCTACAGTTTTCACTTTTTTGATTTAATAGTCTTTGTATTTACTCTGAGTTTATATGAACATTTACAGAATTGATCAATTAAATGTAGGAAATTCCTGATTTTCAGTTAAAAAAGTGCTTAATGCTATAATAAATGTGATAGGTCATGTAGGATGGGTTATAATTCCTGTAGAAGTCAGCACAGACATACTTGTAGGTCTGCAAGGGTTAAATGGATGTTTTCATTAGAACTCTACAGTAGGCCTCGTTTTATTATTATTATTATTTTTTTTATCATTATTTATCTTTCTATAATGTATATTTCTGCTTAACAAACCGCTCTTTAAAGTCGATGCCTAGTGAGTTTGACATACGTCACCTTCTTCTACCCGAGTCTGTTTATTGTTTAGAAGGGCATCTCATCCCAACCGCTTATTATTCCCCTCAGTTTCTAATCTTTTCCATACCTTGTTGTTCGTGCCCGTCAATTAAGACAGAGGCCAATCATAAACAAGGATGGAGTGGCAATCCCCCTCCTCCACGGTGTCCGGCCTCAAAGAAACCCACTCGTGGTGAAACACTCATTACTGACACATATAATGACTGGGTGCTGGATTGTGCTGACTCCTCGACTCAGACCGCAGTTAACTAGAAACACATTGGGCTGAAGCCATAAAAAAAATCCCATATACACACATTGTATCAACAGGCAAGTCCACAGTTACTGTACTACAACATTTACAATTAGATAGATAGATAGATAGATAGATAGATAGATAGATAGATAGATAGATAGATAGATAGATAGATAGATAGATAGATGAACAATAATCAAATATGCAAATTAGAATACACATCTTTCTAGTTTTCAATAGATTTTTAAAAACAACTTTCCTGAGAAACTTCTGCAGGAAAAAAAAAAAAAAAAGAAAAGAAAAAGTGCACAACACTCTGCTTTTGTTCCCTACAGCAACTTTACCAATGGATGCAGATGTACAAAGTTTAGAGGAGTTAATTTCTTCTATGTCTGTGTTAAGAACTTACTTTGAAGGAGCGTCATGTCCAGGTGCATCTTTGTTGGGGGGGGGGGGTTGTTGCAGGTAAGATACGAGCCGGACAAAGAGCACAAGAATGCCGCAAGTTGAGCGAACGACAGTCCAGCTGTATTTTGTTTGATTCCTGCAGTCTGGATCCTGCACACGCTCCGCCCCAGTCAGCCAATGAAATCCAACACTGAGGCGGATGTTCTAGTCCCAAAAAAGTGGAGTAATAGGTAACTAAGTGGGGAACTTTACAAACAAAAGTAAAACTATAAAAGAAGAAAAGATGATTCAACGATACTGGAATAGAACTGAATACAATTAAGGCTAAAGCCAACACTAAAATCAAAACATAGTAAAGCTTTAAAGGGTGCAACTATAGGTACACAGGTTTGTTAGGTTTTTTTTGCATGTTTATATCACCTTAATACAGATAAACTTTTACTTTCAATCTCAATCACTTAAAAATACATTCAAATCATTAACGTAACTAATTGAGTTACACTTGGAACGTCTATGCATGAACACAAAGCAAAAGAAAAGCAATGTGATCAGAATAATTACAATCTATTGCTTAATCTTTTTACTCTTCCAAGATTACAATGCTGACACTTATATCAGCTTTAACTGTGGCATAAATAGAAACATTTATTACAGGGGAGGTTGGTGTGTAATTTCTTTTAACCTGAGATATACTTGACAATAGCAATTAAACATCAGGAGATTGTGTCATATGTAGCACTACACTGCCCCCTACAGCTGGAAGATAGAAAATGTAACCTGCAACATCTTAACGCACTGGAGAAACAGATGACTTTAGTTCAACAGTCTTTATTGGATAATGTACATCTTTAAAAAAAAAAACAAAAAACAGTTGTACACAGATGTTGTCATCAGTGAAACATGTTTTTTGGTGTTGACAGTAGGTTGACTTTTATCTATTGTGTGTGTGATCTGTGAGGAGGAGGTGGCACAAACTCAAAACACGGTGTGATTTTTCAGTCATATTTATTTCCATGTTGTTTAAGGAAGATCTTAGGTGTGCTCCATCCTTGTGGGGCCTTTTTTAGTCCGGCACGTGTCCAAATCCTCTTCAGATCCTCCTCAAACTTTCTCTGTAACAGAGAAATAACAGAGTTATATTTATATGACTGTATGAGTTAAAAAGGGTTCTTTTTCAGTTAGAATGTGGTTACACAAACAAATATCACAATTGTTTATTGTCTGAATATTAAGTATGAACATTTACAGATGATATTGGAAAAGAAACAAGGGTCGAGATCGGAACAGATCATGTTTTCTACTCTAAATGTGAAATGCCTTTGTCTGATCGACATCTTCTGGAAACTCACCTGCTTCCTTCTCCCTCTGCCCTCCAGCACTCTCTTCCTCAGGAATTTAGTCCTTTTTCGCAGCTTTTTGTATTTGTGCCGATTCATCTTTCGCCGACGGATCTCTATGTCATTCTTACACTTAAGGGGTGTGACTGAACCCTCGCCATCCTCTACGACAGGGACTAAAATGGGTGGCAGGACCTTCTCCTCCAGTACTTCCAAATCCTCTTGTGGTGGAGCTGATTCCAGCAAGGGGGGAAGGGAGTAACGCAGGGAGAGCCAGCTCTCCAGCGGACTTACTGACAGCTTACGAGGCACGAGGGCCTCTTCAAGTTCTGGCTCAAGCTGAACCCATCGAGGAGGAGATGCGTTGTCTGCTGCTGTTGAGTAGTTTCTCTCTTTAAGTGAAGAGCAGTAAGCAGGAAGAACCCGTTGAACAGGGCTTCTGAAAATTTCTCCGCAAGATTGAAGTGAGCCTGGTGTCAGAAAAAAATATGTACAATCAATATGCAACATATTTTGTAATTTTTACCACAAACCCAAATAAGAAGTAATAGAAACAATTTGGAAGATGCAAATTAAAAAAGAATGCAGCCATATTAAAATTTACATACAACTGTATTTCAAGGTAGACAGAATGAAAACATAACTCCATTTTAGTTGTAACTATACATACATCTGTACATCACGTTCAAGCTGCAACACATTCAAGAAAAAGGTGGAACAGAAGCAATTTATGGGAAATAATGTGATTTGAGGCAGTTGAAGTGAAGAAGTGACTGTAATCATGATTTGTGACAGCAGCATCCAGGAAAGGTGTAGAACGAAGACAGGCTGAAGATCACCAGTTTCTAAAAAATTCTGAGAAAATTATTGGACTATCTAAAAACAATGCTCTCTAGAGAAAGGAAGGGATTTGGGTAATTCAGCCTCTAGGACTCAAGGAATATGAATGTATTTCAGTAGATGAAGGACAAGGGTAGTGGTTAAACACTATGATCTTAGAATCCTGAGATGGAACATCATGTACAGTCATTCATCTATAGCTAAGAAGCATTTGTGGATGTAACTCCATATGGTAGTGCTTCACGAAGGACTGCTACAGTACTCCAGAATTTATGTGGATACATAATGTTCTCGGTGAAATGCTGCCTTAGGATCAGAATCATTAGTGTTCAGCTTGTGTACTTGCCTGTAACCACATTGAAATGCATTCAGGTTCTTAGATCTCTTAATTCTATTCTGCACAGTAGAGAGATGTATACATTTATCCAAATCCCTTTCGATTTTTCGTCGGCAAACATTTTATTTAAACATTTCACTAACTTTTTACATGTTTAACAAACTGCCAATCCTCTGCCTGTGTTTGATCCTAAAGGACAGGAGCTTTCCTGAATAATACAAAATGATTAAATCACTTCTTCACATGACCCATTTCAAACTACACTGAATTCATTATCATTATCTAAATTGTTCCTGTATATTTTCTTGTATATGTTACAGCCTTAATGTGAGTTGACCAGACAAAACATGACATATATTGCATTCATAGAGGTAACCATGAAACACAAGTCAAAAACCAGTTTAATTTCACTACATTCCACACTCTATGTAATTCATTTCTTGAACAATTCAAACATGTGTTTAGAAAGACAGCATCTACTCTTAGCTGGTCTGTTGTTAAGCATAAACCTTGACAGCATTTGCCTTCACAGTAAATAATGAACCCAGCTGTCACTGAATCATCTTTGGTAAAACTTAAACAATGCAATTATGAGGCAAGGTTTGATTTCAGGGATGATGTATTACACGTTTTAGTTTTAACCAAAGTGTAAACTGTTTTTTCACACTTACATGTTGCTCTGTGTAATAAACCCAGACGAGAGAGGAATTTAGAGGTGAACATTTTTGATGATCAGTCACATGAAGTCATCAGGAATGCCTTGACTGCTCACTTATCCTGTGGATATAAGCAAAAGATTTATTGCATGTTTAAAGATTGTTATTCTGTATCACTTCAGGATCAAATGTTGGCAGCACATCGAACTAGAAACTTATGACATTCATAGGAATAATTTTACCACTTATTAAGCAGTAAAACGTGACCAAATGTAATGCTCAAAGACACCAATCCCGTTGATTAACTGTAATAAACTGAAACCACATACTACTCGTATTGTATTAATTAAAATATTTACATTTAAATGCGTGTTTAAAAAGAAGCTATATACGTTCAGTATACCGGTTGCAAGGTTTAGGCAAATGCTAATCCTAGCTAGCTAATACTGTAGGTTCCCCTCAGACTTAAACTCATGATATTTTTCGGCTGGCAAGATAACAATTATTTATGTACATGGATCAAATTCAAGAAAAACGAAATATCAAATTAAAAACTACATTACCTTGCAAAATAGAACTGTGACCGGACATGTATAAATTGGCAGCTCTTCAATGTGACTCCGGTGAGTGACTTCCGGTCCTACACAAAATGAATCCACCTCCTGTTTCCGAGAGTTCACAAAAGGTTCCGCCAAACTCCTACTACTACTACTACTACTACTACTACAACAACAACTACTACTACTACTACTACTACTACTACTAATAATAATAATAATAATAATAATAATAATAATAATAATAATAATAAAATAATAATAATAATTTTTTGGGGGATATGTTAAATGTTGAAAGTATAACAAGCGCTATTTCTTAAAATTACCCGTGATTATTCATCTCAAATGGATAATGTTATTACAAATTACATGGATTGGGCTACTGAACATGGATATAGAACACTGTATCACATCCAAATAACCAGGCTAAACAAATATACAAAATAGCCTGAGGCTGTTTGCAACTTGAATGAAACTGATAATTCCACACAGCAAATAGTCTCATGTTGTGCAATTCATATGATGTGTAACACCATCAAGAATAGAGCAGGGTGTAATATTGCATTCGGCTGCATGGCAAATATTTGTAGGATATTGTGCTAGAATAGCCTGTATGTGTGTTTGAATTTTTCGTATCCTCATAAAGCAGCGGTTAAAGCCCATACTCACAATGACTGACTTTTTATTTACAGTATTAAAGTTATTTCCACACAGGGACCTACATGTTAACAATGTACAAAAAGAAAAACAGAGTCTAACCTGACAAGAGGAGAAATACTATTTCCCAAGGTCTTCTGTCATGTGTCACTTGTTCTTTTACCAGTGTGAGACGGTAGACCTCATTTGTCAAGACATTTTTTAGCATGTCCATTAGAGGATTGTGTACGGATACATGTGGAAATCCCATTACACCCACAATGTGGTCCAATTTTATTTGATACACTACAAATGCATGCTTCTCTCTTCCATGTGGCACAGTTGTATAACCAAGGAAGAATCCACTTTTAGATTGCTCCAGTTTTACATACTTGTGGGCAGCCACATCAAATCATTTATTCATGGGGCTTTCTCTCTCAGTTTTCATTAAGACTGTGGAAAATGGAGCATCTGCAATGTATAGGAATTCCACAGCAGAGATTTTTATTCTGTGGTTTTCAGAATAGTACTATATTTAAAAAAAAAAGAAAAAAGAAAACCACACAATATTGACATTAACTGCAGGTCAAAGGAAATCAGAATGCGTACAATACAATTCAAGTTCTCAGCATATTTATTTACAATAAAAATAACAACAACAAAACATTCATGTCATTGTAAATCCTGCTGGCTATTAAGTATTTACTCTTCTATCTAAACTTACACCAACAGTTTGTGATGATAAGGCAACTGAAATGATCAGCTGGAAGCTTTTCCCTTTTACAGAACAGTCTGAAGAAACTTTTAAAATCAGTTTATTCCAAAAATTGTTTCAAAATAATATTCAAAGTTAAGGATATGAGAAGTAATACACTGGTAACTTGGCAGTATTTTCATAATATTGGTCATCTCATCTTCACTCAGTGGCCTATACATTATATATTATGTACTCCAATGTAACCTCTATTTACAAAATCAGTAGTTGTGTTCAGAGCTATTTTCTCACCCAAAAACAAATAAATATTCACCCTTTTATTAAATTGCATTTCAAATGTACTGCACAAAAAGAGATCTGACCCCTGGAAAAGACAGAGCTATACAGATGCAGACATTATAATTTACTTCAAAGCAACACTAACAGTATAAGCTTATGACAGGAGGCTGCATGTAGTCACCATAGAGGTACAGTATAACAGATGTACACCATAAATGACACTTCAACCAAATCAATAAATAAAAACATATAAAGAAAACTGCAACTTGGAACAAAATATAGACACTTTACACCAACTGACAAGATGATCAAAGCATTTAAATCAGTCACCGAAGGATATATCCTTATATTACTTTATAGTAGACTATACAGACAGTGGGTAGCTGCATGGCACCACCACATTTAAGAAACTAGTGTGCTTAAAATTATACTGAATATATTAGTTGTACATTTAATGTTCTAATACTGCGGTCCCATTTTTGGCTATGGATCATGTGGATCAAAAAAGTGAGGTAAAATAAAAGGGACAAAGTAACTGAGGTTTTAAGGCGATTTCATTTCATTTTGCAAATGTGTTAACTTTACTGTAACCTTAAGTGTTAAACTGGAAATTTAATATTATGGAGATACAAGTGGTTGAGGAAATACAACAATCATGGCAGCAATACAATGGTTAGACGTCTATTAAAACAGAAGTCTAATTGTATACTCGGGCAGCTACTATATTCCTGTTTTTGGATTTTTGTCCCCATAATAGTCACATTTCATAACATCCACTAGAGCAATCATATCGATGTTTTGTTAGAAAATAGTTCTGATGTGTAATATTTGGTTTTACTCTATGTATACATTAGAGATCTTTATTTCAACTTGTTTCCTTAAAAAATAAAATAAAATAAAATAAAATAAAATAAAATAAAATAAAATAAAATAAAAATGTAAGCACTTATGACCCCTAAAAAATCTCTACAAACAGCTCAGTGGCACTGTCTTTACCCTGTATAGCCAGCACAACTAAACTTTAACAACACATAGAATCAAACTAATATATTTTACAAATAAAACAGTTGAATTCATAGATAAAATGGGTACTGTAAAAAACAATCAGGTTACAAAATTACAACTAGGCAACAGATGTGTGAACAGGCAAAGATGAGAGTGAAAGGAAACAACATTGTGCAAAAGCTGGCCCCTCTTTGTGCGTCTTCTTCGCCAGCTCTCGCTTCACAGAGCAGCAGACTGGCCTGGGTCCACCTGCCTTCACTCCTCTACACCGTCTTCCTCCTTCTTATCATTGGTCATGGCGAACGCCTGTACTCATCTCATCTCCCAGAAGGACTGTGACTTATGGGAATGCTTTGAAAGTGGCAAACACATTGGATTAAAACTCCACCAATAAGTAAGGTGTCATCAAATTTAGACTGTTAAGTGTAGTAATTTAACATGTTCATTTAATTGTACGGTCCATGTCTAAATATTATAAATCCAGGTCTTACCTGAATATGGACATCCAGGATACAACCAGGTGACTGGGGTTAACAATTCTGCAGATGGAAATGCATAGACAGATTTTAAAAACAACATGACATTATAATAAAATGCAGCGCTGCACACCAGTAGAGCAAAGACACCGTACAGTTGCACCTATTCACTGCAACACTAATTCAGAATGACAACATTAACAGTCTTAGAACCGTGAGTGTGATGTTGATGGTTCTTAAGCCACGTGAGCTTTACTCACTGATGAGGACTGATGATCGTGTGGTCGTTCCAGTTTGATACGGATGTCTGTCCCCTTTCCTCGTTCAGGTTTACTAGGCCCTGATGGAAAGTCATATACAGTATATGCAATGACACAATCACTTGTTATAAACAAAAATCACATGAGCTACTTTAGGAACACACTAGTAGATTAACTGAAATACTGGTCAAATGTAACTGTCCATGTTTGTGCTGTTTCTTCTTCCTTTATCCTACTAAACCTTACTCCCTTATTTTGAAAGCTTTAATATCATGTGGTGTTAAGTCGCTGTCAACTTCCTGGATCTGCTTTTTCCTCACCTGGGGAGTTACCACGACTGGTTGTACTGGTGCTGCTCATACTGTCCTCCAGCCAGGTGCTGTAGGTGAGGGAGTCTCGCTTGTGAGGCGTCCCCGCAGATGACAGACTTTCCTGGGGAGTGTGAAGAGGAGATTTTAGACTGAAAGACAAATATCCACGACACAAATATTTCTCTTGTACACAGGTGCACATCTGACCATACCACTCACCATGCCAGTATCATAGTCCTCTGTGGCCTCTGTTTCGTTCTCCTCCACCACACTGGCGAAGCTGCTAGCGTTGGAGGAGGAGCGGGAGAGGTCATGACCCTCAGTGATGGATGGGGCCCTGCCACCAAGATAAGAACTACACCCTGGGTTAACCACTCTCCACACAGCCAAGTCTGAATTTATCTTATGTTTGGGATACAGTCATTCAACATGCTGCAGCGATGGTACATAACCCACAAACACACAGTACGTATGGTACCACAAAGGCATCACTTATTTGATTCATATTCATATCAAGTGTCTGTTTTTACACACCTGTTCTTGGCAGTTGTGAGCACCTCAGGAGAGCTCTGATTGGACGAGTTGTCAGATTTAGGGTCTTGAGAGACGTGACCACTGTCAGGGGTCTTCTGGGTATTTGGAGAACTCTCTCTACTGCTGCATGAGAGATATAGAACAAAAAATCACTGATCACAAATAAGGTCCAACAGAAAAAAAAGGTAACACACTGATATTCTAATATAAAAATTCAGTAAAGTTTAATTTTAAGGCTATGATCAATCAAAGACTCAGTGCTCGACCTAATGTTTTGTTTGGCTGCACACATTATTTTTTAAAATGTAATTGATGTTATATTTCAGTGTAAACTAGTCACTATCCTGAGTTAACCCTCATGAATATCCTGATGATGAAGATGAGGATGAAGGGAAAGCTTTTTGAGAGCAAGTTTTGTTACAACAGAATTATAGTGAATGTCAATCTAGAGTGAGATATACAGTAAATTGAAATCATTTCTATATGAATGAGATGGCGTTGCAAAAAATCTGAATTGCATGTTATTTAGGACCACAGATGCAAATGGTAAAAACATGAAGTGAAACTATCAGATTCCAGATCATTTGTGTTGTACACATTTGAGTTCAATGTAGAGTCTGAATAAGTTTGGAACATTTTTAGATTCAGTCTCATCATGGCCTTATGATGGCAAAGCTTCAGATGAATAAAATATGAGAAATGGACAATATAGCGGTGGCCTATGCATTCACATACAAAATTCAGCATAGCAGTACTGTGCAAATGGTACTGGGGAACTATTCTAGTAAAATAAGGCTGAATATTTCTGTTGCACAGTCGATGGATTCTCCTATACCTTCTGTCTGCTATGTATGTGAGCTCTAAATACCCCTTGAAAATGGTAGATTTTGCCATTTTTGGAGGGACTTAGTCATTTTAATATCCTGACGTGTGCCCATTTTCCACCAAAGCAACTTCTCTCTAAACTATTTTGCAAATGCAGTGTTGCAGAATACTGTGCTTCGTGCTGCCCAAGAACGAGCGGAACCATCCTGATAACTTTTCCCTCTATTCCAGAATGATAGTGGAAGATGCCAGACTTACAGCACTGGCACAGTCCTAACCAAGCAGGAAGATAAGTCTGGCTATGTGAGATTGTGAAGGAGTCTTCTCTCACCTCTTCTCTTGAACTTCTTGAATGTTTTCAATGCCAATGGCACTGCTTCGCCTGGAGCTGAAAGGACCAGACTTTTTCCTGGTTGGACTTTTCCCTGGTATGATCAAAGACTGCCGCGGAGAGAGAAGAGATAGTCAGAGTCAAAGTTAAAATACTTCAAACATCTTTAAGTAATATAAGACCAGGTGCTTATCAATGCATTCATTATTTACATAGTAGAACATTTCTTATTTGCTATAGAGAGATAATGGCCATTTAATTTCATTTTTGGTAATTCACATGGAAAAATACATTTAAAACTATGTAGCTCTAAATGATCAGACTGTCACTGTTCTCTGATGAAAAAGAAGTTAAAATATGCAGTTAGCAGCTTAATGTCAAGCACCAGTGCCAGTCTTTCAGCCAGAGCAGAGCACACTAAGGCGGGAGATGAAAGATGGATTTAAAGGCTCCAGGCCCTACCACTAAATATGCTTTCTCAGCGACTGCTTTGTTCATTCAATCTCCCTTTTAAGGCTCTGAAAATAAGGACTTGAAAAAGCCTTTTATTCAATGTGGCTTCAAAGAGGAGGAGGAGGATTCTTTTTTTTTTTATTTTTTATAATTCTTCAGAAAGGGGGACATTAAATCATTAATATTCATATTTTTTAAACAAATAGAGAATTAAGCATACTGGGATTAAAACACAGATTAGTAAGAAGAGGCTAAGTTGAAAACATACTGCAGTGAAGCTGATAGGAAAATGGGAATAAAAAAAAAATCCTCAACTTTAAGTCTGTAAAGAACTAAGAGGGCAGCGTAAATAAGAATTTTAATGTCTACGTACTATATTCACATTACAAAGCTGCTTATATCTTAAAATATGAGTGCTCCTGCTATTGTAGTCTTACATAAAACCCAAAGAATTCAAATTGGTGGATTTAATGTGAAAATTTGAGGCCATAATATCTAAACCACCTCTTAACACTTATTAAAATTCAGCTTGTCTTAAACATTTACTATATGCTACATTTAATGCACATTAGGGTGTTACAATGTACACTATAGACAGTGTGGTCATGATGCATTGAAGCCATGCAAACAAAATCAAGCAAAGAAGAAAGTTAGAGTGTAGTTAGAATTAGACATGAACCTCTTCTACTGTTCCTATCCCTATGGCACTGCCTCGACGTCCATATTTACTGGGACTTTTGCCTGGGACAAGCAATGACTGAGCCACACAGATAGAGGGAGGATAGAGAGAGAGAGAGACAGACAGACAAATAGAGAGAGAGAGAGGGAGGGAGGGAGGGAGGGAGGGAGAGAAAGGGACAGATGAGGACAGAAGACAAAAAGGGAGAGAGAGGGGTAAGGGGAAGAGAAAACATGAGATATATACAAATATAAATGAGATTTCATGCAGTAAGTCATGTTGTTCAAACAAAATACAAAGCATGTGTTAACTGCAGAATACAAAGGGCGACATTTTGGCTCCATGGGAACAACACAGGCAGCTGAATGGGAGAGAGAAATGATGAGCCAGTTATGTGAGTCACACGCCTGTGAGGAAGAGGATGAAGAACAGAACAAAACAGCCAAGGAGGACATTCAACATGTTAAACATCAGATCTCATATCAAGACAGGGTTAGGGATGAAAAGCAAGCTTCAGTTTCTATATATCCACTAACAGAGCATGTGTGTTAATAATAGTCATGGTAGTTGGAGTGGAAAATTAAGCATTGATCCTTAAGAATGAGGCATTGGTGTACTGAAGCTTTGACCTCTGAAATATCCCACTGATACTTAATACAAACACATTCAAGTTTCATGATGTTCACCTCCATACAATTCAGTACATTTGATCACAATGATCCCAAAAAACAAACAGTTGTACATATTGTATATTATATTAGCAAACATATATATGACCAGTGTTAAGTAAAGACCTTAGACCTATAGAATGTATAAGAGTTTCATCCTTTACCTTCAACTGGAAAAAAGCAAAGCTGTAAAATACTGTGTGTACTGCAGTGTTTTAGTTCATTAAACTCAGAAATGCCAAAACTTTGAAGGCCACAGGTAAAGGTCTTTACTTCACGGTGGATAATTTCAATTTTATATTACCTCAAGCTTTCACTGGCATCTCATGCGTTCACACACTCTCAAACACAGAATCTAAACCACAGTCATTAAAATTCAAGTGATTGCTGATGATCAATCCAAAAGCATGGGGATTTAGATAATGAGAAAACAAGAAAAAAAAACAGCATTAGCTCTAAACCAAAGAACAAATTGATCCTGTGCCCTGGAATGATTAAATTCAGTGAGTGTCCAGTCCATCTTGTGGTGGGAAACAAAGTGCAACTGCAAAGTGGAAGCTAAGTTTAAGTTTCAGGCATAAACGCTCGACATGAGCATCGCAGGTGCAGCCCATCTCTGTGAGATGTTAGTGCAGCAGGCAAGTGAGGGAGGGGGCATAAACTGTTCTAGAAAAGCTGGGGGGTATTAAAGAGGCAGAGGGAGCGAGACTGGCCTCACCCAACACCAGGAGGAGTGGCACTGTACTTACTATCCCTGGGAATTTGGGGCTGTCTGCGGGGTTGTGGTTAAAGTTGCTGCTGAGGCTAGTGGAGACTGTGTGTGGCTTCTTGAGAGTAAGACCCATGGCATCCATAGATTGGCTCCTGCTGCGGATCACCCGCTACAGAGAGAGACGAGGAGGAGGATATTCATTCAGATGGCACTGACCCTTGTGACCACTGAGCATCGCAGTACGAAGAAGAAGCTGAGAGGAGCCTCGAGGCTGTCCCTGAACGCTGACCACTACAGGCAGAGGGCACTGGTCTGACGTTAATCCTGACAGACAAGGAAGCGGCGGAGAACACTGCTAAGCTTTACTGCCCCAAGGGGGTTTCAGATGAGTCACTACATTTAGGTAGGTGGTAAAGAGGAAAAGGGAAATAGAAGGGCCAAGTGGTTCACAGATGTCTGACCACACTGAGATTAAACACAGCCACAGATGTTTTAAGCCCGGTGCACTTTTTGCAGACATGGAAAACACAGGAAAAGCAGTGGCATCTGATGGCGAAAGAGTCATACCCATTCCTTTTATAGTGACATATGAAAGTGACAGATTCTCTGGAATAAGTGACCAGTGACTGCAAACTGGGGCATGCAGAGAAAAAATAGCACAACAGAGCTGGGAAGCATGTGGAAGAAAAGCTGAGGAGCCAAGAGCAGTGTGTTCCAGCAGGTAGCGCCTCTTCAGTGAGATTAGCAGAGAAATAGAGAGAATTGATAAAGGCCCAACAGCACAGCCGTCTTCATACATGTAGAAAGGAAAGCAGTCCTGAGAGACTGCCAGAGAGAACACATCCAGTTTTCACATGCATAGAAGGAACATTACACATCTGGTGAAACAGCACTGACTACTATTCAAAGCCACACATATGTTCCACTTTAACAGGTCAAATAACAACTAGCTATGAGTTCGACTAAAACATCAATCTGCAATATTCATAAAAAGGACTTTTGCTTAGTTTATCAAGCCATTTT
>JAPTYQ010000028.1:9936387-9974329 GCA_029814465.1 Ostorhinchus cyanosoma | reverse complement strand
AAAAAAAATCTGCCAATGGAACAAGTGAAAATTATCTTGGTAAGATTTCTTGAAATAAGATTTTCAAGATCTATTGTAAATAAATTATTATATCTCACTGAAAAGTTACTCTTTAGGTGATTTTGTCTACTTTAAGTGTGATGAAATATTTTGACTAGAAATGAAGAAAAATACACTTGGTAAGATTGAGATTTTTTCCAGTGTATATGGGATACAATAAACTGTCTCTAAGAGGAATAGTCAAATAAACCTACAACACAAAAACATAAACCTACTGAGGAGAAAAAAAACACATTAGTGTTTAATTAATTTTTTGCATTAGTGACCAGAGTGGAGGAGGTGGTGAGATCTGCGGGGGGGGGCCAGGCCAGCATTCATTCCAGGTGTTAGAGCTGAGACCGTTCATTATAGCAGCTAATAGATTAGTCATTATAACAAGAAGCAAATTACATGTAAGAGACCTCCTCTACACTTGTCAGCTGCAACTCTGTGCTTCCTCACAGAGCTCATTAAAACTCTGACCAACTCCTTGAAATGTCAGAACACCAGCTTCATCCAGACGCTTTTTTAAAGGACATGTTTCACATACAGCATGTCGCATTTCAGTTCTGCATTTTGATTCCAGCTTATTTAGGGATGCATATGATTTTAGAAGCTAAATGAGCAGAACAGGTTGTAAATCAGCTGAAATTTATGATCTGAAAACAAAGAGAAGATAAAAAAGCTGGTGTGCATTAAGAACCCCACCCAAAACACAGGAGCACAGAACTAGAAATTCACATAGTCTGTGTGTACATATCCTGAAAGTGCTGTTAATGTAGGTGGTGATAAACCAGTTTGGTATTGCATAGGCTAATCAGTATCTCAAGCTCTATATTGTCTTCAACTGCATGATTCGCTTTGCAAGGTTTGATGTGGACTACATCAAACTCAGCCATATGCATTTCTCAACTTAGGGATGCTATGATTATTATTATTATAACAGTGTAATATGAATTAAGCAGTGACCATAAGACCTGGTGGGGTTAATTGCAGATTGACCTGGTTTCAGCAAGACTGTGATTAAAGTGATACGGTCCTCCGAGTCTTGTCCCACTAAGCCCTTAGCACATTACAGAGCAGCACATTACCATGCTGTCCCTCACAAACCTCACCATGAACTGTGGGTTCATTTTTACTCAAATCTAAATCAACAGAGCAGAAAAATATGGGTTAACTTTATTTTGACTGCTGCTCAGTCCCTTCAGAGAGAGTAAATGCCATTCTCTATGTTGCATTTCTCTGCTGCTGCTTAGCCAGTGTGTCATGTCTTCCAGGTGGAAATATCTTTTTTGGCGTACATGCAAATCTGTACAGCCCACAGAAGTTTAAAAATCCTCTCTTTGTGTCTTACAACTAAGTCTGAGGCACCTACACAAGCTGTGAGCGAGAGGGATCAGGGATGACTGCTAAAACAACCCAATCTCCAAATTCTCCTCTCTAATCTCTTACTTTCTGCAGCTCCTCTGCTATTCTCACATCCAGTCAAATTGCTGTAAGTGTAAGCCCCGTCTGAAATGTGAGGGACCTTGTGAAACCAATGAGTGAGATTAGATCCACTTTTAATCACCACCAGGCTCAGCTGAGTTCAGTTTCTGAGCTCCTAAAATATCCCCAGGATGTTTTACACTGCAGCGCTCATTGGAAATGTTAAGTTGTGCAGAAAGGTAGGCACGAGAACTGCGATAGCAGAACATTTAGAAAATGTGTTTGGCTGAAAAGGTACTGTGACAGACTGAGCAGATTTAATCAAATCATTTCCTCTTCAGTCATTTCCAATTGTACACTTTACACCCTGGATCTGCATTTTAATTTATACAAATGTAATGTAAATGTGATATGACATTCTTGAAAAACTGCATTATAGATTAAACTACAAGCTTTAAGGGTAGAATCAGACCAGAAAATTGAATAAAACTGTCATGAAATAAAGTGTAAAGCACCTATACAAATATAAGACAAGAAAAGAGAGGATGTAAAGTCAAATAGGTTGAGTATGTTTAAACTCACACTTCAGTAACCGACTTAACGCTTACAAAACCGTTAAAAAGCTGAATAACACTGAAACCCCCATACAAAATCTCTAATTCAGTGACGTTAAAGATGGCAATGGGGGTGAAAAGCTTATCTTTTCACAAATGATAATTGGTTAGAAAGGCTATGTTTTACAGTATTTGCTTTGATGGAATGAGACGTGTTAGGCTCCAATTGAATCACTAAAAATAGATTTCTATTAATTGAATCTGACAAACATAATGATCCATTGCTGAGCTCTCTGCACACTAATTACAGAAGTTAAACAAAAGATGACAGGAATAAAAAAAAAAAAAAAAAATCAAAGTTACAATGGAGACAGACAGGCTGAGTCTGAAATAGTCAGTAGAGATAAATATAGACAGAATATAAGCTGCACCAGAAGCAGGTGTAAAAGACAAGATGTGCACAGAAATCCTAACAAAGATCACAGCATGACAGGTCACAAAGAGGTCTATCAGATAAGGTCAAGGGTCAAAGTGCACTCTCAGCTAGAGTTGATCTTCCTCCTACCTTATGGAATGGAGAGGTGGTGTATGGGAGCGTAGCCTGGAACAGCTGGGGCTCTAGAGTTGCAGAAATTCGGGGGTCGCTCCCATCCTGTTTCCTACAATCAGACAAATACATGAGGAAATTCAGCCAGAAAAGGTCACACAGGCTGAGGTCAGGCATGAGAACAACAAAATATAATGCCTCCAGAAACATGTTTGGCCCCATTTTACAATAGAATCTATTTGTGAGGAAAGTAAACAAAAACAGTAACAGAGGTCGACTGATTAACCAATTAGAGGGTTTCTCATCTGGAAATACTGACTTTGAAGGAAAATAAAAATCACCTCCATTTACATTTTTATGGTTGGTTTGATTTTCAGTGTTTATTACTTTGACTTTGATGTTCAGTTCAACAGTTTTGTAGTTTTTAATAAAGTCAAAGATCATTCATTTCTGACAGTGGTGATTAATCTGTTCTCAGCTTTTTCCTCATTTGACCTATCATCATAACAGCCTTTTAAAGAACACTATTAGTCCACCTCTAGAAATCTAGTACAAAGGGCTGTTATTAAATTTAGTGGCTGTTCCTTTGATATTTCACTTTTCTGAATATGAATGAAACCGTGCAATATAATTCAGATTGTGTAAAGGAAAAAAAAAGATAAAGGGTCCTACACATTTCTGCTAAAACCATATGTAGAAATCCCCACATCATTCCAAAAGTGTATCCATTCCCCTTTTCCCTTTGTGTTGGTTAATTATTAATTGTTTAGTGCACAATATGTTATTATATATTACTATACTATATAACCCTAGCCTATGTCCAAGCTCTGTTCAAACAACATGTCTCTTCTTTAATCCAGGAGCTTCACATACAGAATTCAGAGATGACTGATGATTTGCTCTTTGTAGATCTATCCCCATGGGGACACTGATCAATACGCCTGCTGGATATGGTGCCCTATTGACACTGACAACTGGTTAGTTTGCACGGCAGAGTTTCAATTTGTATGACCGATTCAATCTATTTCAATCTATCCTGCGTAATAAATCAGTATAGAAAACTTACTGACATGAAATGTCCGTGAAGAAGCCAAGCGCAGTGCACAGAGAAATAATGTATTCAGTAACTCAGTGAGATAAAACGGTCAACTCTTTAGCTGGAAAACAATAATTTTTCAAGATAGTGAGGTTGTCTGTGCTGACAAAGCTGTTAGTCACATTAGTGATTGTATCGAGGCTGCTGGTCCTCAGGTGCTGAGGATGGAGATAAGGCGAACAGCTCCTAAACAGGGACAACCACCAAGGAAGAAATCTGTTTTTATTTCCACTGAGTGTCACACATAGAGGTGAAGGAAAGAGGCAAGAATAATTAACATACAGCACAGCCTGCTGTTACACAACCAGCGAATATTCAGGAAAGGCAGATACCACATTCAATGGAATAATTCTGAATATGAACAATACTTTGCTAAAGAAGCTCAAACATGAACGAGGTGAGGCTGCAGCAGCTCTCCCATGGGAGGGTAGGATACGACAGGGCATCAGCTGTCCTGAACTCTTAATTAGAACTGATACACAATAGATAGGCCCAGGACTCACATATATCCACACACTCACACACACTCACTCACACACACACACCGAACCATATACACATTTTGAAAAGGAGCTTTCATTTAAATTAGTTTGTTTAAAAAAAGTATATGAAAATTGTCTTTTAGGCAATGCACTTGCTGTGGTGTGCATCAAACCTGTGCAAACATTCAGTCATAGCCAAAACAGACTAAAGCAGGTGGAAAAAATATACCATTTACAGTATATCCCACCATAGCAAAGCTTAAGTAGCAGAAAAACACACATCTTCTTCAGTCTTTTCTGCTTCATTACCAACTCCTCTATCATCACAAGCAGGTTTTACAGCACAGAATACACACTGCTGTTCTCACACACCTGACTGCACTGTGCACTACTACTACTATAGAACTCCTCCTGCAGATCAATTTGCAGCACTAAGCCACAGCTTTATCCCAACACCACAACAAATTACATAACACACCCCAGCTGGTTAGCTATGCACCACAGAAATCAGCCTTGTAAAGAAGTCACAACATGTCATGTGGGTGACCTGTGTTGTGTGGAGCAGAGCTGCAAACTTACTGACAGTTGCAGCTACACGCTGGGCTCTTCTCTGAGGGTCCGGGCAGTGACCAGCAGTCGTGCAGATGACTCACTGTCTGTGCTTTTCTCCTAGTTAAGCGTCTCACTTCCTCTCTCTCCCTCTCTCAGTTATCCCTCCTCTCTCCGTCACTCTGCGTTTACACTCCAGCTCCGGTCAGCTCACTTGCTGTTTCCCATGAGTCGTTCACCTGCTGGTTCCACTCTCAGCTCTTTAGACTGTCGCTCAGTCCCAGTGAGCATCCTCTCTGCTGCGTGTTCCTCCTCCCTCACACTCTCTCCTCCCACTCAGTCTCTCACACACATATGCGCTCTTTAGTTGTCACTTCCTCCCATCTCCACCCTCTTTGTCTGCTCTCCAGCTCACTCACACAAACTCATACTAGTCCCTTGAAGCTCACCCTATACCCCCAGCCATCACCTTCAAAGCAGAAGACCCTCCCCCATAATCCATTTAGGGGACGACTGAAGTCTGTTGCTCAGTAAGAGAAAAAAAAAAAAAACAAAAAAAAAAAACCAGAGCAGCAGAAAGGAGTGGGGCTGATTAGGGTAACAGGGGTTGCCTCCATTCCCCACAGTGCCTCATAAGACAGCCAGGGCTGTTGCTGTGGCAACCACATCAGTCACACATGAAAAAAATAACACCTACACATGCACATGCATGTTCAGGATCATCTGACTTGAAGAAGGTGATTATATTTAACATTTAAGTCCCAAAGGTAAACAGGGATTTCTGCTTTCTTAATGCCTGGATTAGTTAAAAAAAAAAAAGAACATGTGGAAGCATTTTTAATTTCTCATTCAATCCCCAATGGACACGTGTGTTTCCTGCACTTAGCTATCATCTGCAGTTCCCAGCAGACCTGTGACTAATGTCACCAGTGCTGCTCTTCCTACTAAATCCCAGCTAAATAATACACTAATGCAGTGAGAGTGTCAACTCATCTTTCTTTTCTCCAGAGCTTCTGAATGAACAAGTGTATGCTTGAAGAGTATATGTGTGAGAACTGTATGTGTTACAAATGAAGAGATAACAAGGGATTACAGCAGAGAACAGTCTCATACTGTGGCCCATTAAGAGCCATGTATTGAAATAAACAAAGCAAATAATCCTCTCACTGCCCAAAGCTCACTATGCTAAAACACACACTGTTACAACAGGGGACAAAACTTCAACAATGCCCAGATTAGCAGGAATTTGTTGACATGTCCTGCTGTTGTTGGACAGTAATCTTCTTTTGAATGAATTCTGTAAGATATGTGATTAAATATATTTCTCAGAGATTCAGGTCGAGAAGCAGAAGTTTGTTTCAGAGGAAGTAAAAGCTCATGAAGGCTTTGTAGTGATTAAAAATAAAGAATTATTATAATAATAATAAAAACATCATCTGGCAAAAGCAATCAGATGTTCTCTTTAATCTGATTAGGAACAAATCATTTCAGCTGGCACCTATCAAATGAAAACCAAATGGATTTATCATGACATTCATCACTGCCGATTCAACACACTAGATGACACTGAAACTCAATTTCTGCCAAATTATTTAGAAATGAGCACAAACAAAACTCTTGAGCCACTTTTAGTCTTCATTGTCACCATGCATGAAGGTTGGTTTTATATTGACTGTATCCTCCTCAGTCGGATGCACACTGCAGAGTCTCACAGTAAATCCTTTCCGACCATCCCGGCTGCCAGGGATTCCCATTCCATTATCCCAGTGAAATGGTCTGTGGTCACTCCCCTCTCTTGCCCCCTCCCTTATCCTCTGAGAATTGCTGCTGTCCTGAAATCTCTTCATCTCCCACTCTCTCTGCCTCTATCTCTCTGTCCGTCTCAATTTCAGTTTTTCACCTCCCATCCTTTTAGCAGCTATTCCTCAACCAAGACATGTAACAGGAGATAACAATACAATATCCTTAAACGGACAAGCTCAGATAACGGTTAAAGCTGGCAGCATCAGATTATGACAACTTGAGACTCATAACTGCTGTCATTAAAGTATGTGTATTAGCACAACAAATTTCAGAGCACATTGTACTGCATGGCATTTACTACATGCATATGAATGAAGCAGCTGAGGGTAAAGGCTATGCCACGTGTGTGACTAGAAGCTGACCTCACGGAAAGATAAACGTTAAGAACTCCAATTACAGGTAAACCACACAGCAGCAACATGCCAGAGGCCTCATGCAGGTGAAATGGCTGCTACTTTAAAATATGAATGAATAGTTATTTATGCATAACCATTGACTGTTTCCCACAGGTTAAGATTTAATTAGTGGTGGTCCACCGCAAGAGGAAAAAGGAGACAGGAGGCGGAGGAATGCAGTACTGAACATCTGTCTGTGGCAAAAACAACACTTGAATTCCACTTTTTAATAATTTAAGGGATTTCTGCAAGACTGCATGTGTGTTTGTTATAAGTGAGCGAGGGTGAGCCGCAGAAATTAATTGTGATGTCCAGTAAATAAAGAACAAAGGCCAGTCAACTACTAAAATGTCCAGTGAGGGAATTTGATGCTTCTCATGCTGTTTTTAGATTTGTTAAACCCCACTTCCTCAGCCTTAAACAAATCAGCTTAGTTAATCAAGCCCTTAAGTCGTTTGCAAGGCAAAGTAGGAGTACCAACAGCTTCTGAACTTTTCAGGAAACTTTACCTCCCCACTATGATTTCTCTGCAGTGAGCATGAACCCCACTGGGACTGTGATTGTCACTGGTTTGATAATCATGCAGGATTTTTTAATATGTTGTTTTGAAGTGGGTAATGGGGTTACACTTGGGGGGGGGTGTCCTTAAGGCAAAGTAAAAGACAAATATTTTCATGATCAAATTACAGCTGCATTACCTGCCTTTAAATCTTAACACAGAAAGGTTCCTGGAACAGACAGATATTGTATCTCAGAATAAATTAAAATAGGCATTATTCAGTTTTACTGTTATATCCCTCGATTATCAAATGCATTGACAGCAGCCTCTCAATGAACAATTCACATAATTTAAGTTCCCTAATACATACTAAACGTGTGAAAATGTACCTCAAACACCAGCACCATATGCCTGAGCTGCTCTGTGATCTGGTTTCCCCTGTGTCACCCTATATAAAGATAAAAGCCTTGAAGGGCTCACATATTAGGGCCTGGCCTTCGTCTTCGATCTTTTGAAATAAATCATGAAGTGGCACCTGCTGCCTCGCCTATGATCTGTCTTGAAACAGACAGAAATATAAGGAACATATGTGCTATGAATTACCACGCAAATAGACTGTGGAATTGCCCGGTTCACAGGGGCATCCTTCACAGCTCCCTCAGACGGGCATGAAGACCTCAAAGAAATGGGACAGTAATTGTCTCTGGTGTGAAACCATTTCTCTGAACGATGCTTGTATCAGTTTCATGTGGCTGCAATTGAGCCCAAAGAACAATGTTTCTACCCTTTTTTTTTTTTTTGCTGTAACTCTGGCTACATAAAGACATATAACATAATGTTTAACAGCTTCAAATGTAACTGTTGTCCTCGAAAAAGCAGGGACTAAAACCTACTCCAGGAAGTCTTCTAAATCTATTTTCAGAAATCCCCAACCTTCAGAGGTCCCCTTGTCTTCAAAGTTAATGTACTCACAATCAGTTAAAAGCAAATATTGCACAAAATTCTCGAAGCAGATAAGCATGTTCCCCAGGGAAAAGTACCTCTGAAAGTGTTTTACACGAACAGTCAGATATGAAAATAGTAGTTAGTCGCTGTTATCAAGAGGCTTTAAAACTCCATTTGTTTTTGCATGATGGTATTGCAACATTTTTATGCAAAAGTACAGTTTTTTTGTGGCAAGAACATAAAAATGCCTAATACAAAACAGCCGCACTATCAAATGCTACATGCTCAGAATTATAAATAATAAAGCGGGTTATCTGTGGGATTTGATGCGTGAGATGAATCCATGATGGTTTCTCTTCTGGCAACACAAGAACACACGCCTCCTCTCACAGCTGGCCGTTTTCAGTATGCATTGAACAGGCAGGTACAGCAGGTGTCTTTGAATAAAGATGCACATTCTACCAACGCTGAAGGTGCAGTTTTTAACCTTACGTGTCTTTTATAATCTCATTGTCCAGTTTCCACAGTGGGTGCATTTCCAGTCTTTAGAAATGTATGTACCCTCTGGGGAAATCACAGACATCCAGATGTGACTTTTCAGCAAAGGACGGTCAGTTCAAGGTCTGGTTGTTCTTTCTAATATGAGAGTTACTGTTACCGTCTGTTACATTTATCTTTATTTATTTGATAAGCACATTTGTATCCCTTCTATGAACAACTATAACAAATACTGTGAAGAATTGGAAGTGTCTAAGTTATCTGATGATGTGCATTTTCTTTCTATTTAACCCATAAAGACCCTCATATCCACCATTGTCCAAAAAACATCTACTGATCTAAAATGTTTAATATCTGTTGATCTACTAATCTTATCAATATAAATGATTGGTTTGAAATACAGTTTGACATCTTTTCATGGTCACCAGATATGACCCATTTGGATATTCAGAGGCTCTGTAGTGAACGTGGAAACATGTCATCTTCTACAATACTGAAAATAGATGATTTTTTTTTTTTACTAAAACAAATGCAAATAAAGAGAATAACATTAAAATAAATGGCGATAAATCACTTTAGAAATGGTAAATGTAGAGAAAAATTCATTCGCGGATTGCCACAAAAATAGCTCTGGGTCTTTATGGGTTAAGGGAAAATTCCGAAGGAAAGCAGAGAACAGAAAGCCTTCGTCCTCCTACAGGCGTAACACTACATGACCATCCAAATGACAGTATCAATGAACAGGTTCCACAAAAGAGATACACCTATTTTCTAAACAAGAAGATAGAACAAATTGTTGTAAAGCTGCCAGAGTGAAGAGTCAGATTTTGCAAAAGGGAAATGTGCTGTTGAAGTTCCCTGACATGCAGCTCAACCTCCAACAGCCTGCTGTCATCTGAGCTTTAGGTTTTTTAAGAGATCTTGTGCTGGTGCTGGATGGCGGATGACATGTTAGGATTTGGATTATTGAGTCGCGTAGAACCACGGGCGAGCTTGTCATTTTGGTGCTATATTTGGTCAGACAGCAGGAGACTCACAGAGACAGTCTACTATGATTAGGCCTGACAGTTTGCTCTCCTACTACGGTATGTCCGTTCTTCCACACAACCCAGCTTGACATACACAGATGAGCATGCACAAGCAAACTGACACCCGGCCTGGCTCTTCTCAGTGCACCAACACAATGGCAAGCGCATGTGCAGAGAGGACAGACAGAGGATGATGCAGAGTGACATCTCATGGGAAATCACTAAAAACAAACAGAGGACTGTTTACAATGACACCTCTACAGTGCTTATGAGTAGGAATAAAAGACAAAAAAAAAAGATGAGATTGGCCCAGAATACAGAACACGTGATTAAAATACAATGAGGAAGTGCATCAGACAATTTGAAATAAATAGTAAGGTCAAGGTATGGAAACTGTTTTTGGAATACCACCCACTGAGCACCTCGACAGACATCTGATCACACAAAAAAAATAAAAAATAAAAAATAAAATAAGCGGAGCTGAGCTTGTGTCTTACTGCACACCTGAACAGATATTATAAATGTGAGAGGGAAGCCTGTATTCTTTGAAAAAATCTGGGACCCTTTCACAGCCGTTCTGCCTTCTCTGGACTTGGTGGTGTGAACCTTCCTGGACCGGCTTCAAATTAGCCCTCTGGAGGTTCTTCTTATATAACTTCCTCATTGATGTATTTATTGTGAGTAGTGTGTTGATTTATATACATATGAATGTGTACAGATGGGTGTAAGTATGAACTGTGTGGGTATGTAAATGAAAGGAAACTGAGAGCCATACGAGGGAGGAGGATGGGATGGCAAAAGTTCTTGTAATATTTTTTGATTTGCTTTGATTTAATTTTTTATAATTATTTTTTCTTCTTCTTGTCTCTTCTGATGTTCAAAAATCAACCCTGTGTAGTGTCTGTAAGTTTATATATTTATGTATATGTTCCTTCTGTAAAATGTGCCTTGTCTCACTTTTACAAAATGAAGATAAACATCATAAACATTCTCTTAGAGCTTCTGTTAATAAAAACAAATCTTTATATATATATAAAAAAAAAGAACAAATAAGCTGGACTGACACAACTTTCAGTTTGTAGAGGCTCTAAATATCCAGCTAACCAAACTTATAGACAAATTTAATTAATAAGAAGGTCTTAAGACAGTGCTAACAGCAGGTCCAGCTCCAGCAACACTATCCACAGTGATTACATTGTCTTTACAGAAGATAAACATCTGTAAAGAAGCTCAATTTCACTTGTATCTATTGATCTAAAATATCTAATTTTACACAACTATGCTCGACATTTTATAAAGTGATCTAGAAAACAAGTCACTTGAAATATGAGAGAAATCTTTGTATCAAACAGGGATTTTATTTTAGAAGATCCTTTACTTTGACCTCTGCCTGTCAAATGTTGATTTGGAACTAGATCGTGACTCGATAGATGTGTGTGGTGAATTAGAATAAAGTCCAATGGGTTTAAAAAGGACAGTTTTTGAAAATTAAATAATGTGAATATGGTAATTTTGGGAATTTCTCTTGTTATCATCTGTATCACTGTCAAAAGGAACTCAGACACACACAAAAAACAGGTGATACGTCAAAATTTGGGGCAAAGAAAACAAGCAAATGGTAAAAGCAGGAGAAATATAACGTCCTTGGTGAAGGTAATAATTAGTACTTAATTATTGTTGCACTCTGTGTTTTGCATGACTCATGTTCTGACATTTAACCACTAGAGGGCAGAGGTCAAAGCAACAAACCATACAACACAACATTCACTGTACTGTTCTGCTGAAACAAATACAAGTAGAAGCTTTAAAAACACCAGAGCTGCAAGATAGTTAAATAATCTGTGAAAATTATTTAAATGTTTAAAATAGGGCTCAAAGCACAGGCTGATCATAGTCATAAATGATATATATAAGTCTGAATTGTTTCACATTTCTGGTTTCAGAGTGTAGATTTGTCCAGTGTTAAGTCTGAAGTCTGAAGTTCAGGTGATATGAACCATGGAGAAGGCATTAAGATCAACTGTAACACTGTCTGAAATAATAGGCCGGATGTTATACAATGGACAGTCAAGTCATAATAATCTATCGAATCACAGGCATAGAAAGGCAGAGGACATTGTGTGTTGGATATGGGTTATATAGCTATGTGTAGGAGAGTGAGAAAAAGAAAGGCTCTTATACAACCACTGTGTATGGTCATTATCCATGCTAACCCTCCTCTCCCATTTCCTCCCATCAGGGGAGATTACTAAGACAGGATTACAACCAATTACTGGCCTCCCCTGGTGAGAGTGGAGATGGAGCTTGAGGATCATCTGTTTATTGTGTATGACCCACAATGACCAGACAGGAGATGGTCATTTAACCTTTAATATCAACGACGGCAGAAGGATCAAGACAGAACTGATGACATTAAAGCCTTTAGTCCTCATTAGTTGTATACGATAAGAGAAAGTATCAATGCAACATTAGTGGAATTAGATTTTATAGCAGATATTACTGTCTTTAATAAAGCATGTATAATAGTTTTATTATAGTATCTAGAATAATACATTCATTAGTGAGGTCAAGTCTTCAGTAACTGTGAAGTGAGGTAATCATGCAGTTAAAGCACATTCCTGAAAAAACTAACACGCAAGTTAAAAAGAAACTCACCAGAATTTTCTTGGCCTCCCAATCCGGAAAGGTGAGCATGGCATTTTGTAAAGGGCTTTTATAGTTTTGCCTTTGTCTGAAGATTAAGCTCAGTCTTAATTTAGTCGCGACGTAATGTACCTGCAGCCGTTTACTGATACTGAATCCAACCTTCAACTCTAACTTCTTTTTTTTTTAAATTAGTAAAGTGGAGAATCTTGTCTTCATTTTTTTGCAAATATCTAATGCTAGCATTCTTGGACCATAGGTGTTATTATCCACAAATGCACCTGTCCTGTGAAGAACACTGATTAGACACTAGGTTAGAATTGAATGGATACTCCAAGTCTTTGGTACATTGATCCTTGCTTTTAAAAGGAACATGACTCTGCCTCAGGGTGTGTGGACCAAAGATGACTCTGCTGAACTGTTTCTGATGAGTAGCAGGCATTACTCGCAGCTTTTCTCTTCTTTGTCTTGCTGTCATCACATTCACTGACTCCTCTTCTTCACACCCCACAGTTCTGTTATCCTCTGCGCTGTTTTCTGTCGTCTTTTATCTCCTCCTCTTCATCTTTTATTTTGCTTCAGTGCCTGTCGTCTTTCTCTGTGGTTTAAAGTGCAGTCGCTCTGTTTGTCTGATGCAGTAGCAAGCAGTCTGATGGCCAGACTGCAGTATCTGAAAGCAAACCCAGTCTGTGCTGAGTAATGCAGGCCTGGCTGTTAAAGGAGAGATCTTCCTGTGTCTGTAATCCAGAGGGAAGGCGTGATGATACTGCAGCAAAGCACTGTCTTACCTGCTGCAGTCAGACTGAGAGGGTAGAGGGCCAGACACTGTTGCCACCACACCTAAGGATATCAGAGTTGGAGTGGTATATCTGCAGTGTCAGGAGGTGTGCATGCTCGGCTCTCTGCCACCTCCACATGCCACACAACAGCAGCACTGCAGAGAAGGCAGAACGGATGAGCAGTGTGACTGGACGGGGTGTTTGTCTCCCCACTGTCGTCCATCTGCTCCACTGTTTACTGGCCCATTTGTCTTACTTACACCTCACTCAGTGGACACCAACACACACACAAACACACACATATACATACACACCTGTAAAACTTTCATGCCCAGTCAGCAACACTGAACACACAAAGAGCAAAAAGCTTTTGGGATTTTGATTCACGGTATTTGGTTATTAATACTGAAAAGTGATTTATTTTTATTAGTGACGTTTGAGATGAGACTTTCTCAGTGCTGCTCTGTCCTGGCATGAAACACCAGGTTTGGAACAAAAAGGGAAAAACTTACCATAAGTTTCTGGCCTTGGAGAAGGTCTTATCCACCCTGGAAAAAAACAAAAAACAAACTATTACATATTTCTTTCCTGCAAGTTATTTCTGAGCAATTTATAAGCGTTTAACTTTCTGCATGAAGGAAGTCAGTGAAAACCATATAAATTACAATGCTCCAACTGACACTAAATGATATAATATTGTTTGTTCTATGGAGCGTGGTGTAGTATACAGTAGTGGAAGTGAGTTTTCGGATACCCTTGAAATATTACCATGAAATGAAGCTTAAAGATAGACTGTCGTGCGGAGAAGGTGATTAAATAAGTTATACTTCCTACCACTCCTTTTAGAATATGCAAATGAAGTCATATTTTGTTTCATGCATATGCAGACATTTTTCATGTTTTCTTGCAATCTGTGTTATTTCTAAAGACTAGAAAGTGGGAAGTAGGATTACCTTCTTTGTTTTGTTGCATATTTGAAATAAACTGAACTGAACTGAAATATTTGCAGAAAAATCTTTTTTGTGTGGTGTGACAAATAAAAAAAAATTGACTTTTTTTTTCTTTATTATTAACCAAAAAATGAACTAAATTCTTGACACGTCATGCTCTGGATGTGTTTCAAAGGCTGAAACAACAGAACAGTGCACGTGCAGGAGGGAACATGTGAGCACACTATTAGGCAGAGTTTAATGACCTAAGAGTGATTCTTAATGTCATATATCACAAATGCATGGGGTGTCCAACATTTTTTTTCCCCCACCACTGTATATTAAGAGGAAACACATATTAACTCTGCACCCTTCCTTCTAACAGTATATCCTATAACATGACTTACCCACTCTAATAAAAACATAATAACAGGACAAGGAGGACATGGTCCAGAAAGAGCAACATTTAGTTCAGAGTTCAGAACAATAATCAGATCGGATTTGGTATGTTTTGAATTTTGAGCATTGGCTTTAGTTGATGATTTTAACAGAATTGGCCACTAGTTATTTTACATGAATGATAAATAATGGCAGCACAGGTTGTAACAGGAAGCCTTGAAAGTTTGGCTGCTGTGGAATAATGTTCCTATAAAAAAGTGCACTTCAGACAGATCAGTGATTAAGCTTACAGAAAAACAGAGACGAAACAGTGTTCAGTTTACCAATTCTGCGCCTTAATTGTTGTTATGAGGAAATTTTTGTCATTTATAATATTAAAAAATAACAATCAAATATTTCATTTAGAAAAAGATGCTATATTCATTTCGTGTTGCAATGTGCACAATAAAGAGCTTCTATATGCAACTATTTCCTACATACTGAACCCTTAATCTCACAAATCATCTTACTGAAAAATAATTCCGTTGCAGATGTTACATTTTCATTGCATACAACGGGAGCGGAACATTGGAGTACGGAACATGTACAAACTGTGGTCCAATCTGCTTACAACAACTACAAGGGTTCTGCTTGTGTAGCAGGATGTGTTTCCCTCAAATAACTCCTGCCATCTGTGGATGCAGTATTTCCAAGGACGATAGGATGATTACTAGCCTGGTGTTTCCTGAGACCAATGAATCTTGTCCTGGTTTGACTCCAAAGTAAGAAGCCTTTTATTCACTCTCAGTAAATCATCTGTCCCTCTATCACTCTGGATAAACAGATTTAAGCAATAATCACTGTAAAACAATGAGCAGATGATAGTGGGAACTCCTCTCCTCATCTGAGAATGCAGGGAGCTGTTTCTGCCAACAGATGGCACTGCATGTGCAAAAAAAAACCCATAATAAACACAGTGGAAAGACTACATTCACCATAAAACAAACAAATAACACTTTGCCTGATAAAAAAAAAAAAAAAGAATCTTGTTCTTGCTTTTGTTCTGCTTCAAATATGAAAAAATGTCAACAATACAAGTTAACTGTTTTCTAAGTGTCACTAAGGCCCAGTATGTGACTCATGCAGCTGGACTCTCTCCTGTGATAAGCTGATGGTGACACAGGAAAATGGGAATGTGAAGTATGTTTGTCAGAGCTCATCACTAAAATAAAAGTAAAAAAAAAAAGCTGTCTTTATTTTTTTTATCCCCTCGTTGCTGCTGACACTTTACATGTTGACCCTGTCTCCTATGACTGTACGTCCAGCGTTTTCCCTAAAGCCATCACTGTGTCTCTGACTGTGTCACCAGAGTTCAGACTGCTTACTCAT
This sequence comes from Ostorhinchus cyanosoma, assembly GCA_029814465.1. NCBI lineage: Eukaryota > Metazoa > Chordata > Actinopteri > Kurtiformes > Apogonidae > Ostorhinchus > Ostorhinchus cyanosoma. Next base: position 9,958,348 of record JAPTYQ010000028.1, on the reverse strand, counting down.
AATACGCCCGACAGGACAGTTGTACATGAGACAGCAGCACCACGGATCACAAAAACAATTATGAAAAATAGAAGTGGAGCACCAGCAATCGTGTAAAAACCCACAATCATAAGCTCACGCGACGGAATAAGGAACAGCTGATGTAATGTAAAAAAATATTGATAAATCCAATATGACATTTTAAGCGAACACTATGTGGACTTCTCTTTTCTGGTAAGGAATTCTCAAAAGATAATTGAAAGCTCGAAGCTTCCTCCTTCTGAGAAATCAGTGTTACTGAAAGGAAACGGGCTGCGGGGGGTTTTGTTTGTTCACTGTACTGCAGAGTCACGAATCAACAGACTTGTGCTGCTACAGTAGGTTGTCGCCCGATTCCCCTCAGTGCAGAAGATCACTCATCATTTTCAACCCCAGGCCTTCATGTGACACATATTCACAACAAGACAGATTTTCAGTGCTTTCCTATCTTCACTCTGTCATCAGTTATGATATTTTTAAGCTTGACAGACTGGAGGTTGATAAATCAGTAGCCGATCTGATGTGAAATGTTCACTCATTTTGGGAAAATGCCAGGATACTTACAGACTCTTACAAAACTGACAGTGAAGAGGGCAAAGCTGTTTTCATATGTACTGAATCACTAAGAAAAACACTTTCTGAACCTCATCCTGGTGTTCAGTCTTTCTCAGGTTTCATGGAATTCCTTTTAAATGAAATCAGTTAGGGTGTGTTGAGATTATTAAGTCAAGTCTCCCAACTGCAATCCCAAAACCAATACAGGAAATTTGCAATAAACCTTGTTCTCGCCAACATATCAAAACATAATTCCCCAGAGCTTAAAACTCCTATCGACATATGGGACAGTTGGGGATGAAGATTTATGAAGATTATGAAGTAAACATGCTGAGCTGCCAAAATTGATGAAACATGTTTCTACATACAGTATACATGACCGCTGAAGTCGGACATCAGGCCACAGGCTTTGTGAGACGCTGATGAAAATCAATATTGCTTTCTGATGGATCCACTAAACTAAATATATAGTAGATGCTGTGAGACAAGGTGCTTGTCTTCATTCCTATCAATCAGTTGACATTATCCAATTTATCTGGACATGCACCTAAACATGTTAAAGTACTGTATTTCAGGTGTGTTTTCCAGGATTTTCTTTTTCACATTTACAAAATTGTTTATCTAAGGCTATATATTTGACATTAGCTTTTACAATATGCTTTCTCCACAATCTGATTATTGGAACGTTCCAGATAGAACAACTTGACAGATATTCAGTCGATAAAACAGTAGAGAAGTACCCATGCAAAACCAAGACACGGCCAAAGCAGGACTAATAGTAGTATGTCAAAAACAAAAGTAAGATTGAAAAAAAATATATGTATAATATTAATAGCACGGAAAACACAACACTAACCTGCCCTGCTGCCTGCCATACCAGAATATTAACATCAAAATATCTGATCCTTTATTGGGAATATGTGTGATGTCTAGATTACCTAAATATGCAAAGAAAGGGTCCAACAGTTTGTTCAGTTTCCACAACTATTTTTGTGCTGCCTTCCAAATTTCCTAAGTGATTTATCACTACTTTATTCTGATAATATTCTCTGCATTATGCATTTATCATAAAAAAACATCCTATTTTTTATTTATTGATTGTGTAGATGTTTATAAAAGCTCAAAGTAAATTCAAAGATTATATAAAAAACAGAGCAAACAAATTAAAAAGTGACTTCTTCAGCAAAATATATCAAGTGTTTACAACTGCTGCCGTTTATAAAACTGTATGGGTTTCAGTTTTAAATCAATGGTGCAGAACATTCACATTCGCTACAGAGCTAAACTGTAGCGTATCTGAAGCAACTGAAAAGCGAATAAACAGCATTTTGACTTAATTATTTGCATGTATTAATAGGTTTAGTGGTTCAGAGGTTATTAAACTTTTTAGATCAGTAGATACTTCTGGTCATCATGGGTTGTTTAGGTCTTTGAGGGTTGATTCTAGAGTGTGTTGGACTTCAGCAACATCCAAGAAAAAAGTGGTACTGTTGCTGAAGATACACAGAAGAGTCTAATCATAACATTAGGCTCAAACATTTTTCAAGTGACCTTTGACAATGAGCTGAGGATTTCCCCCGAGGAGAATAGTCAAACAGGACAAGAGCAAAAAAAATATACTTGTACACGGTTCATCGGTGCTCTACAAACACTAACTAGGTTCAAGTCTGTGGAGGTCTTAAAGAGCCTGGCTTTAATAACGGTGCTGCAGTGTAGACTTTTACTCTGGATCACTCCATGTTTTGCACAAATGTGTGACAAATATAGTTTTTAAGACATCCTCCAAAAGTCTGTTAGTTATCTTCTCTCTCAGTGTGAAGAATGAACCTGAGCTTAAATATGTGACAAACCTTTCAGAGAAGCTAGTGGTTTAGAAATGCAACCAGAGGTGAAACTTACAGAAAACTGAGGGAATCTATTTGAATCCATATTTTTGAGTAATCTTTTCATTAAATTATTTCAATCGTCACTTGTCTGAAAACGGGCTTTAAAATGGTTTGTTTTTTAATCGTGATAATATTTTTACCAGTAGTTCCACCATTTAAAAAAAAAAAAAAAAATCCAATAGAAACAGTTCTATCTGTGACGCATCTATTATCAAGGCAAAGTAAACCTGCCCTGGGTGGACAATATACAGATAAACAAGAAGCTGCAGACCTGACAACGGTGAGAGGTTAAAACTTCCAGTCTTACCAGCAAAACAAAGAATATTGTGTCCATCTCTGAAAGAACACTGACAGAAAACTTTAACTATGCTGATACATTTGTTGGCTATGAGTCATATTTGCACATTCAAATCCCAGTGAAAACAGTGTGCAGCCTAGTTTATTAGGAAATAAGACAACGCTGTTTTTAGGACTGTGTGGCACACTTTTAAATTACACCCCAGTAGGTGGGAACCAAATACTGAGAAATTGGTGGTTGGTTGTTGGTTTCATACTTAATCTATTCTCTAAACTAGGTATCAAATGTGAGCTGGTTTCCATGGAAACAAACATCAGTGAGGGATAAGTAGGTTTGAGGCAAGTTTTAGGAACCCTCGGCCATCACAGTGTCAGCAGCTGCAATACTTTACAATTAGTTCATTCAGCTTAATCTGACTTTAAGTGCAACTTGTAATTTGAATCCCTGCAAACTTTCTTAAGTATAAAAATGAGCTGAGTCCTGCAGTATATATCATGTCAGCAGCACCGCTTATGGCAAGTAGGTCAGCAGACAGGGCTGAGGAGTCGACCCGAAGGAAATCCAGCTTAAAACAGACAAGTTGGTTGTTTAGCTACAACTCGGCTCCAGTGATATTCTCTTGGTGGATAGTTTTGTATCCAATATATAAGTAAGTACTTTAAATTTGGGATTATCCAAATGAAACATATTTAAAGTCATCTATAAAGACCTGGATGTCAAAAACAGTCAAACGTGTTGATTAACTGTTCAATACTTGAATTCTTTCTTGAAGTTTGTGATTGCTACATAAAATAGCCTCTGATATTGTCAAACATGCAGCCCGTGGGCCAAAACCAGCCATTCAAAGGGTCCAATCTGGCCTGTGGGATGAATTTGTAAAACGCTAAATTTACACTGATGATATTAACAATCAAGGGTGTCAAACTCATTTTAGTACAGGGGCCACATGCGGACCAATTTCATCTGAAGTGGAGCGAAACAGTATAATACTGTCATAGTAACCTATTATTTATTTATTTATTTATAATATTATAACAAATAAACCTATACATTTGTCCTTGTTTTAGTGTAAAAAAGTTAAGTTACATGAAAATGGTTTCAGTGAGAAACTATCCTTTCACAAAAAATGTGAATACCATTTAATAATTATTATTATAACAGTATTACTACTTGTTTTGTGCCTTTGTAGATCCACTCTGATCTCAAAGTTGTAATGCACATGTGTAAATGTACATGATAAATTGAGGCATTTCCAGGTAGATTTCTTACCAGATTCCAGGGGTTTGTTCTGAGCTGAAAAAACTTCAAAACTGCTTTAATAAGTATATTATAAGCAAAAGAAATCTGCTGCTGATTTAATATTTTTAAATTGGAAATGACATATTGTGTAACTAATACTATATAAACGTAGCCTGCATGAAAGTTATTCTTCTTCCATGGGGCTATAATAATTATCTGTGGAGTCATAGTCAGTGTTTGCCAAAGTTCGCCCAGCATGATCTCAGAACATGCTGCAGGTTACTATCCACTTTTAGGCATTATACACAAACAAAACAGAGCTCTGGAGGTCATGGATGTAACCTTTAGTCCATCATGAATATAATTAGTAGATCAGAAAGCAGACTATCACATAAACATTAACCTAATTAATTCATTACACTTGCAGCTCTTAACTATACATTTGTTGCAAGCTGTGAAAATAAACTGCAAGGATTCAAAGTAGGCCAAGAGGCATTTTGGCTCAGATATAACAAGTTCAGGGTGAGGGTTCATTAAAAACTGAAAATATCTGCGAGAACACAAAAATTATTCAAAATATAACTGAAACAGCAAATTTACAGACTCTAACATCCAAACTGCAGGAGGTAAAATGTGCTGTTAGAGACCGCAAAAAAATGAATAAATAAATAAATTTTTAAAAAATCACTACCTTTCTCTTTGGTGAAAATGAAAAAGTAAAGATTTAATTGTCTTTTTGCAATGTGTCTTACATACACAGCTTCTGATAAAGTCCCTTTGTTGCATTAAAACCTATACAAGCAGTAATTGTTGTCTGACACGTTAAAGGACACCCACAAAGAATAGTGTGAAAAAGGATAAGGTGATATAGACAAATCACTATTATAATATTATTTTAATGCCGGTAATACAATGAAAGAACAATACTGAACGTGCCTAGATCTGGACTGTCTGCTGTGTCTGGGTCCAGCGTGGGCTGAATGAGACCATTGACAGAGAAATTAGCGCAAAGTGCTGAATGTTCTCATTTAGCTTCAGTACAGTAGGATACAGTCTATGTGGAAAGACACAAAGACACACACACAAAGTACCATAGCTGACTGCTAGCGGGGAATGCAAAATCTCTCATATCCACCAAAACAATCCACCCAACAGAAATCACATGACAGCACTTTTTTTGTTTTGTTTTGTCAGAGTCACATTTCCTTCTCTTTTATTGCATGGCAGCATGTCACACGCAGTCCATTTTATTTTCTCAAATAACAAATTTTGGGACTGAGGCCTCGCATACACTGCTCATTATTATTTCCAATATACCCATAATTGTGGTTAATGACAATTCTTGCCCTCAAAAAAGCCGTGGGTTGATTTGGTGCCTGTTGTTAACCTTGATCTAAAACACAAAACTAAAAGACACTGTGCTGAAAATGTGTCCATCAGTGTGTTGATAATGTGACGGCTTCATATTAAAAGCTACTGAACTACTGGAAAGCTTTTGTTTTAAGGAAGCTCCATGGATTGTTGACTTAGGTTAATGACCCACTGTGAGTTTTCCATCCATCCATCCATCCATTGTCTTCCGCTTCATCTGGGGCTGGGTCACGGGGGCAACAGTCTAAGCAGGGATGCCCAGACTTCCCTCTCCCCAGACACCTCCTCCAGCTCTTCCGGGGGACCCCGAGGCGTTCCCAGGCCAGCCGAGAAACGTAGTCTCTCCAGCGTGTCCTAGGTCTTCCCCGAGGCCTCCTCCCGGCGAGACATGCCTGGAGCACCTCCCTAGGGAGGCGTCGGGGAGGCATCCGAAACATATGCCCGAGCCACCTCAGCTGACCCCTCGATGTGGAGGAGCAGCGGCTGTACTCCGAGCTCCTCCCTGGTGACTGAGCTCCTCACCCTGTCCGTCAGAGTGCACCCAGCCACCCTGCGGAGGAAACTCATTTTGGCTGCTTGTATCCTGGATCTTGTCCTTTCGGTCATGACCCAAAGCTCATGACCATAGGTGAGAGTAGGAACGTAGATTGACTGGTAAATCGTGAGCTTCGCCTTTCAGCTCAGCTCCTTCTTTACCACAACGGACCGATACAACGCCTGCATCACTGCAGACGCTGCACTGATCCATCTGTGAGTTTTTGTTTACAAAATCTGGTAAGATATGAACATTTTTGGTGAATAGTTTCTAAAGAGTGGAATGTCGGATAAGAATCTACAGGTGAACTAGTTACATCGAAGACCTGGTATCTTCAGTGCCTTAATGGGTTTTACTGTAGAGGCATATATTAACCCATAGAGACCCAAACAGCCACCGGTGACACAAACCATCTACAGATATAAACTATTTAATACCTGTTGATCCACTAATCCAAACAATGCCTGTAAATAATTGGTGTAAAATACAGCTTTTCATCTTTTCATGGTCATCAGATATGACCGATTCGGACGCTCAGAGGCTCCGTACTGAACGTGGAAACACCGTCATCTTCTACAACATTGATTCACCAGTAAAACCCATGGAGTTGGATCAATGACAGTAGATGGACACATATATTTTTACATTCAGTCAGCAATATCTTTGCTGAAAAAGTAACTTTTTCTTCATTTTTTTTCTGTTTTGATATAATTCACTTTTATTTTACTCTGAGTTTTCATGAACATCTACATGATCTGTGAATTAAACATAGGAAAATACATGATTTACACCACACATAGAGGATAATAATTTTTTTTTTAAAGAGTGGTGATAAATCAGTTAAAGAAAGATAGAAACTGAGAAAAATTCATTTGGGAACTATCGGAAGTAGCACTGGGTCTTTATGGGTTAACATAGGTTTAATGATTAGAAGCATTGAGTTGCAGAGAGAAAGTCTGCCATGACGGGAATCTGAACTAACAAGAGTAACATCAGCGCAGAAATAAGTTCTTGATGGACAGTCCTTTGACCATTAGATAATTAGTTCAGCTCAGCCTTGTTCTCCGTGCGGTTAGCCTCCTATTGTGAATGTGAATGTCAAAGTAAATATGCAAGGTGGACAGACTAAGTAGACAACGAAGAGCTCTCTTGGTTGCCCTACATCTCCTGTTTGTTTTGTCATTGCCTTCAGAAAGGTACTTGAATGGCCTCCAGTTTCAAGCAGCGTTGCCTTGCTGTCTAATCATCTTTTGTCATGCAAACATTTTCTTTTGTCAAACAAAAAGAAGCTCTTTGTGTTGTCCTCTGTGCAATGCTCAAAACAATAAGCCTTAAAAATCTGAGACAGAGTGCTCTCAAATTAGTTTATAACTTTTCAGAGCTTCACGGTTTTTATTCAAATAAAATCTTATTAGTGAAGATACTTATTAAAAATGCTAAGCACCTCATATTCCTATCTCCTCGAATAATAAATCCGTGATTTTCTGCATTTTCAAGATTGTCTTTTTGAGCAATGTTAATATGAACCAAATGTGTGACACACAGGGAAACACCTTTTCCCCAAAGACTGAAGAGGCTTGTTTACTTGAAGAATTGACATTTTCATATCAGCTGAGCCGAGAATGTCAACTACAATCCTGCTCAGATTTCAAAACAATGTGTGTTTTTCCACTTGGTTGTTTATGACCAGAATGACACGCATTCTTTCCATCACACACTAAAGCATACAGCATCATTGTTCAGGTTGCCTGAAGGTCTGAACTCTGGAGACAGCGGTGAGAGAGTTCAGTTCGCCTGAGAAATATGTCAAAGGTCTGTTTATGTCAAGATTTAAGAGACAGAGACAGATTCATGAAAAATTCAGTGTTATCATGTAACTTACTATACACCTCATGGAATTTCTTCTGCTAGATTACATCAGCAAAAGAATGGGAAAAAATGGGCTGTAATAAAAATGAAATGTAAAATACTTAACATAATAGTGATATTTGATGATAAAATCACACATCAAGAAAGATTCATTTTGAGTTCTGCAAAAACAGAAGTGAACCCTCTTGAATTGTTACTCATTCAATAATGAACCTCTGCAATTACAAAGGTGGCCACTAAGTCCTGATGCACAACCTTGATCATTTCTCCTCCAGTTTTTTTACTTATGTTACATTTTCAGATTTCTTTGTGTTCACCTTTAACATATGCAAAAACACAAATATACACAACACCTGTGCTTCAGTGAAGACACTCAGGCATGCATTAACATTGAAGCACCTGTTCCCCTTTTGACCATGAAAAAGTCTTTGCTGACTGTGCCTGCTGTTTAGTACCAGTAATGTCTGAAGTCCAAGTGACACCGATGCATTCAATGGACTGTGCAGTAACAGCACTGCAATTAAATTTAAAGGCAAATATGCACAAAACACATTATATAATATCTTCATGGACTGACACGCACATTCAAATATATGCATCCACATGAATGACTTTTGCATGTGTAGCGGGCATGCATTAAGGCTTACATGAATGAAGAGTCATATATCACATTCAATCACAACTTTAGCTTCAGCGGGGCCTCAGTGACATCTTCCTGTAACCTGAACCTTGCATCACCTTATCTTGTTTATGTTTCTTGATCTCATACCTCAGGGCTACTGTTGAAAATGAACTTCATTATTCATTCTGACTGAAAACTAAGCAGCGGCTGCAGTGCTATAAGGTCTAGCTCATGATGAAAACCTATAGTGACGACTCAAAGGTGGTAGTCAGAGGCTGTTTTGATGCATTTCAGAGCAAATGGCACATGCAGCCACAAATACAGACACAGAATCTGCAGAGTCATCAAATGGCAAGACAGAAAAACAAACACACACTCACAATCATACAGATGTAAATGGTGTGATGTAAAAGAGGTATCACAGTTGTATGAATTATTATGATATTCCTTCTTACCCTCCGTAGGCTCCAAAAGTGAAACTCCTCTTTCTCTGCGGCATGCCGGCTAATGGCTAGCAGCAGTGAGTCAGTCAACTCAGTGCTGAATGGAGCCAGCACTTGTGTCACTTACGCTGACTGAGCATGTGTGTGTGGATCTGTGTGTTTGTATGCTTTGCCTGCCGTCTGAGTTCCACTCCCCCAGCCTCAGCTAACGTGCCCTGCCTCTTCCTTGCTCACACGCCTCCTTCACAAACAGAGGATGAGGAGGGAGGGGGGTGGAGGCAGGGCTGCTGACCATGCCAGTCTCCCAGGGAACCAGGAGCGTGGGGCAGCCTTTCTCACATACATCCTACATCCTCTTTGTCTTGTAGGATCACAGGGAGCACACAGACAGAGGATCATTTTGGGTTTTTTTTTTTCCTTTTTCTTTCTGAGGCTTTTGTCAGCCTTAAACTACACATGGACTCGGCACAGTCTACAGGTAACTAAATTATTCATTCATTTACAATGGACAAACTACACAACAGCTCTTTGGATTGTGAAAGTTTGTCTGGTAAGTCAAGTCTTGCAACACCAGTTCTCCTTCTCTCTGGCACTGGAAGACAGCTGGTTAAACAGGCTGTAGCCCTCACACAAACACTTCATCATTCCCTCATCACAGAGCATTGCTCCAGGTTAACACCTACGCTCCTGCATACTGACGAAAACGTCCTTTGTACAAGTTTCTAATCTCCACCTTCATCTCCCTCCTAATTGTTCCTTTTCTCCACCCATCACTTCTGGTATGTACACAGTGGGGTTAATTCAGCACAGAGTTACCCTGCACTACTACGAGATGTATTGATTAAACTAAGTGAATGCCTCCGGACAGTGAGTCTCTTTTTTAGATGGCTGTTGACTTAAATAAACTGGATGCGGTGACAAACATACATTAACAATGCCATGGATTACTGAATGTACAAAGTGCGATTGCACATTAGAAGATCATGTATCTGTCTGAAATCCATTTTTGAAGCACATCTGTCTCTATAGTCACTGTGAGGAAGGACAAAGGTACTCGTGGCAGCAAAGAAAGATCTTCACTGGCAGAAGTTGAACTACCAATAAATCAGGAATAAATAAACTCTCTGAAATCCAAAATTACAGTCTCTCCATGAACCAACTAGGTCTTCATCACATTAATTGCAAAGTACAAACTGGGCACACAATCACTTAATTAATCAATGAGGTCTGCCAAACATGCACACACTGATAGACAATTACATCATCTCACTGCAATTACATCACCTCTTTTTCTCTGAGACTGCAATTTTCTAAAAACATTTAACCACAGTCTTTAGTTGGCACTGCTTGGTTTTAAAAATGAATCTAACCTTGCGCTAATTTGATGAACCATTTGAGGGAGAAAGCCTTAACTCTCATATATGCAAACTTGGCACTTTTTGGATTTTTAATTCCACATCGCCACTTAGAAAACGAAATGATCATAAAACATGCCTTATCCAAACAAGCAGGCAGCCAGATTTAGCTTATTGGCTCATCCACTGCCCAACTTTCTTTTATTTATGTGCCAATCTATTGATTCAGCACATCAGTCTGGGTGCTACCTTAGGTCCTGTCTGCTTTCCTGACAATTCAATTAACTAAAGCAGCTGTGGTGTGTGTGAGGCATTTGAATGGATACAGCCCAGACAGCAGCCTTTAATCACATCACCTCAGGGACAAGACCCAGTCCTCAGAGCAGCTCTGGCTCCACTCCTGTCTATAAGGAAATGGACAGACAGGAAGACACTCAGGAGGACAAAGGCAGTGGAGATCCCGTCCCAATATCCAAGTCCTGAGACCCATGGAGACGACTGATACTGCTGCACTACCAAAACACCAGTCCAGACGGAAAAACAACAAAAAATAGTTCATAAAGGTTTGTTTCAACTCCTCAAAAAACATAAATGATGGAGTATTTGTTTCAGGTATAGCAAACATTATATTACATTGTTACTCTGATAAACTACTGCTTTCTGTGCTTTTTTCAAAATAAAATGATATGCGATAGATACAATATAAGGAATAGGTTTGAATCGCAAATTACACGTTGAATAGTAAATGTCGGATGCTAATTTAAAAAATAAATACTTTTGGGCAGAGACTACAGATCATTTTATTCTATCATACTTTCTAATGAAAAGCTGTAACCTACATGTGGATCACAAAAGCCTGAATCGTTGGGTAATGGCCCATTACATGTTTCCAGTATGTACGCTGAAAAGCCATGGACATGCTGAGGTCAATGAGGGCTGCACAGTGGACTGAGCAAACGTATAGATCACTAATGCACAGTGATCTCAGCTTTCAAGGAGCAGAAAATTGGCTCTTTAGGAAGAAATCAGAGTTGTGTTAGTCTAAAGAGCCACAGACACTGATTAATCTTCCAATGTGAGGAAAATCTTTTGTTAAGAAGGTGTGAATAATTTATCATTTTGTTTCTAATCTATAATTTTCTATATTACAGAGCTAAATGTGCTTGAGGCTGGACAAACATTATAAATCAAAGCCATGTGAAGCTCGGAGCCCTGCTGGCTCAACAGAAACTTATTGAAACAGAAAACACTAAAATTATTCAGCCCTGTGTGCTGTGTTTATTCACATTAACACTAGTAGGAAATCAGTAGTGAATATATAAGGTGGTCTTTTTAGATACCGCTGCTACACCGTAAAGTTTTAAAAGGAATAATAATGGTGACAGTTTAATATATTTTACCCTAAACCGTTCTAACTCGTGACACCTTGAAAACAGCAACAAAATCATGCATTTACATACTTATTCTACAGTGTAACTAAACCAAGATCATGGTTAATGCTATTTATGATCTCAGTTCCTACTTACGGCTCTCACGAAGTATATTCATTAGTATTATTATCAATTCCAGCATTCACTTTAATATTTATTCCTTAAGTGTTTGAGATGTTTTAACCATTCATTTTAGAGGTGAGGGGTGTTAAACAGAGAGTGCATTTATTTGGAGAGGTAGATTGTGGAGAACTTACGTCTAAAAGGGTCAAAGTTAAGCTCATGTGCAACCCCTTAAAGAACGAGGGTAATCACTCCACAATATTTGTACTGTACCTGATGAAAACACAGCCTATAGCCGCTGTATACATTCAAAATATTTTCCAGATACTTGACCAAACAAGGAGTACACATACACTCGGATATTTGAGGAGGGTGAGTGTGCAGAGGAAGGGGTGCCATACAAATATTTGAAGGGAGTGAATATTCAAAGGGCAATTGTGCTTTGAAGCAGAGGAAATAAGCCCGGCTATAGCTGTGTGAGCTGTTCATTTTCATTACATTTTTTTTTTAACTACAGAAGCTGAATGAACATATAAGACTGAATCACTGAGTAATTATTCAAAGCTGTAATGATTTTCATATTTTTAGATATTCGCATTCTGTCAAAAACATTAAATACACAAAGGAGATTCCTTCCTTTCACTTTACTTTCATTTCTAGGGAACTGAAGGGACATTTCTTCTCACGCTCTACAGCCTATATTGTATCACTTTCATATCCTCCTCTGGGTCTGTAGACACCTGACATATAGACTCCTCTAGCAGACGGCTGAAAATAACTCAGCTGAAAAAAAACTTACAGTAATAGTTGCTGACTGTCTGACTGTGAGGCGTGGGGTGAGCCCACTGAACCATCCTCCTCCCCAATGAGGTCACGTGTCCCTCAGGCCCCTGGGAGCCGATACAAACAACCTCACGCACACACACTGTGGCCTTTCATGGATGGCCAGGATGTTATGGCAGACAAGGCAGCAGAAAAGAGGTATTGTAGCAACATGCTCAGTCTGAATGAGCCCCATCGCTGTTTATGTTTCATGCTGTTTAGGTCTGAATGCAATTATCAGCTCTTTGTATTGTCCCCGGCCTTTTTCATTTAATTAGTAGGCAACATTAGAGGATGGTTTTGTTTCCATCAAGTCCAATTAATTTTTTAAATCACAAATAGCCCCATCTGGATGTCTCTTTAAAGGTATAATTTGTAAGACTGCGACAAAACTGAAACTATGAAAAAAGGGGCAGAATTTTACCAGAAAGCTGTAGTACTGATGACCACTGCCAAACTATTGAAACTCTGTATATGCAGCCATATTTGGAATGTTTTACAGCACTTTACTAGGCCATAAGACAGCTGTTTACTGACAGGGATCGGAAGGGTGAGACTCCATTGATGAAAACCATGCTTTTCTATGCAGTTGTTGGTCTAATGCTGCCTTGATCTGCTAGCTTACTTGTGTTTTTGTGTGACTTGATGTTTTAACATGTTAGTTCAGATCCAAACTCACAAACAAACTAAACGAGGTTGCAGTGGACCAACAAATCCCGCTTGGGCTTGGCTTGTGTAAAAACACCACAGTAGCAAGAAAACTACAGCAATAAAACCATCCATCAGTGCCATTCGGGACACTGTAAAGCACATACTGCAAACTGAAAAGAAGAAATGCCTCTGTGTGTATTTTCATACCAGCAATCAATCAATCAATCAATCAATCAATCAATCAATCAATCAATCAATCAATCAATCAATCAATCAATCAATCAATCAATTTTTATTTATATAGCATTAAAAAAATTATCTCATGACACTTTACATGCAGAGCTGGTTGAAACCAGACTCTGTTGTTCTTTCCATAGACATCTGAGCATGCTCAGTGTGCCCCCCTGCCAACTGTGGAATGGGGGGCAAAAGTGAGTGAGACCAACTCGCTAGATGGTTTGGCCTTTTTTTCATTTTTTTTCTTGTTCTTTTCGCATTTTACTGTTGTTTGCAGGGTTGTCGTGGTTCTGTTTTATTTCTCTTTTTTAAAAAATTGTTTTCACTGTGTTTTTACCAAGTTTTGACTGTGTAACTGCTTTTCGGAGTTCAACCAGGTGCCAAAAAGCAGCTGTACTGATTTAGGTAAAAAGAGTCCCTCAATAAAAACTACAAGGCTAAAAGTCGAATACAGTTCATATTCAACATCCTAAACCTCTTATCGATGTACATTCTCAGTGCCTTATTTTGTAAAAACCTATAAAACTTCAATTCCTCTCTTTGTCTTTTTCTGTTATTCCACCTGTTTTGACCCTAAAACACACAGTAAAACAAAACCACTGAAGAAAAGGAACACAAGCCATATATTTATGACACTACACATGCAATTCCAAACACCGTGTTTCATTTTGGATAATAATATCAGGGGTTAAAGGGTTAAAAATTTTATATGCAGTTTTGTTTTGTTTTTATTGATAGTGTAAAGAATGTATCAGACCAATAAGGTGACACTGGAATGGAGTTTACAGGTTACATATTGCAAGAACAAAATACAACATAACGTAATAATATATATATATAAAAAAAAACAAAAAAAAAAACAATGACAACATTGCGGAAATCAGCAGTGTATTAGACTTTACCATTCGGGGTATTAGTGTTTGCTATACATACCCTCTAGTATGCCTTTTTAGACTATATAAAGTTTAATGATCCATTTTTTAGTGACATAATGGGAGAAGAATAACACAGCAATTAAATGCATAACACATTTTGCTGAGATATTTATACGATTATCCCCTCAACATCGAGAATGAACATCACAGCTACTGAGAATTACATGCGTAGTGAGTAGAGAAGGTGTTAGAGCAATTATTGCTGGTGAGTGTTCATGCTGAGGCAGATGTGAGCTGTATGTAGGTCAGAATGAGAGTGTTGGCAAACGCTAACAAGACAAACCACAACATGGCTTCTCCCGTCTGTGAATTAGTTTGTCCTTTACCTCATACATAAGGCATCACTGGGGAAGAAGTCATGGCCATAATATCCTGTTTTGTAACCATGGCATGTAGACTGAAACAAGCAAAGAGGAAAACAGCATTCAAATGTAACCTTACAACTGCAGGTCTTTTTTTGTCTTAAAATCTCCATATCCATGTAATAATAGATACCAAATTGAATGACGAGGTGTTCTGGATAATAATAAGGTTGCTTTTGCTGTTTCCAAGACTAGGTCTGCCTATTTTCACTCTTACTTTGTATATGTAGCTTGGGAATCATTCACTCTGATGTGATGAATTAGTAATGGCAGATGTCTGGGTTGCAAAAGAAAAATGTGCTGGCTAAAAGGGAGCAATGTCCATTTTGTTTTTCCCAAAGATCAAAAAACAAAAAATATTAAATTTTCCGGGGTTTCTTTTGACAAAAAAAAAAAGGCTCAGGTGATCCATCTGATCAGTCTGTGATTCAAAATAAAATATGCTATTTCTTGAATCCGTCATTAAAATGCACACACTGCTCTGCAGACACATCAAAACACTTATCTGAATGTGTGGGTGGTACTGCTGGGAAATGGTGTTCAGTGAGTTTAACAGAACTCTAGGGCTAAATATACAGAGTCCAAGTCTAAAAATGAACCCTATTGAAGAACATATTTTAAGGAGACAAATTGCAATACAAAGAAAACAACAATAACACAGATGACATGGTTTATCATTAATGGATGTGCTCATCGTTCTCCTCTCACCTCATACAATAGTGCCTCTGGATATCACAGCTGCCTGTTAGATTTTAATAAGCACCTTCCCATCCACAGTGGGCCATTAGGAGGCTGAAAATATTAACAGCAGGGTCCGAGGAGCCTATCCAGGAAGCAAAGGAAGGCAGAGATGGAGGAGAGTCTGGAAATTTCATTCAGTGCCTTGTGAAGCAGTGTGGAGGAAAGGCTGTGTACACAACTAAAGGTGCACAACACTTCCCTGAAGCAGGACTGTACTGAAAACAAACCCACACAACTATGTTCCCTAGTACCTGTGTTCTCCAGTACATATGTTCCCCAGTACCTATGTTCTGTAGCACCTATGCTCCCTGCTACTTATGTCCCCCAGTACCTATGTTTCCTAGTACCTATGTTCCCTAGCACCTATGTTCCCTAGAACCTATGTTCCCTAACACCTATGTTCCCCGGTACTTATGTTCCCCTGTGCCTATGTTCCCTGGTACTTATGTTCCCCAGTACCTATGTTCCCTAGCACTTATGTTCCCTAGTATTTATGTTCCCTGGTACTTATGTTCCCCAGTATCTATGTTCTCTAACACTTGTGTTCCCCAGTACCTATGTTCCCTGGTAATTATGTTTCATAGCACCTATATGTTCCCCAGTACCCATGTTCTCCAGTACCTATGTTCCCCAGTACCTGTGTTCCCTAGCACCTATGTTCCCCAGTACCCATATTCCCTAGTTCCTATGTTCTCTAGTACCTTGTTCACCTATGTTCCCTAACACCTATGTTCCCCAGTACCCATATTCCTTAGTTTGTATGTTCCCTAACACCCATGTTCACCAGTGTACCTACAGTATGTTCCCCAGTACCTATGTTCCCAAGCACCCATATACTCCAGTCCCCATATTCCCTAGTTCCCATGTTCCCCAGTACCACTTTGCATGTTTCCCTGAAGCCAGACAATATTGAAAAAAAAAACCCAAACCCAACTAAATATACAGAGTCACTGCCTCAGTAAACAATGACAGGAGCAGGAAGAGGCTTCGAAACAGTGGCAGGAGGAAAAAATGCTGGTACGTCAGGAATAGAGAAGGGACAAATGTCCGTTCTAAGTGTCTGAGGTCGAGTGCACGGAGCACACAGGGAGCCTGCAGCAGCCGACCTGAATGTAGTTAACCTCAGCGCAGACCTCCTGTCAGAGCGGCCCCTCTGCTGGAGATGGCCACAGCGCTGCATCCACAGGCACCCACAGTCACTCAGCCTCTCAGCTGACCCTCTCAGCTGTGAAGGGCTCATTCTGCTTGATGATAAGCCTTCTTATACTGTACAAAAAGCTCTCCAATTTATGGAAGACGACTTAGCCCACATGCTGTAGTTGTGAATGGAGCCACAGTGATAGCTCCTGTTGGTTTTCAGATTGATGTTTGAAGACAAGGGTTCTTGAATCTTGAATATTTTGGAGCGACGAGTGACAATATTTTGACAAAAGTATGGAGCTGAAGGAGTATTCAATACGATATGCTTACATTGTCAAGGTTGACTTTTTAAAATTCATACAGGTTGATGAAGAAATGTACGCATCAGCAACATAACACAACAAAGTATGGAATGCATTGAATCATTCATTAGCCAATAAAGATACAACTTAAAACCCTTTTTTAATCTTATAATCTAATATACATAAAAAATGACGATGGATAAAGAAGACACATATAGATAAAATGTTTTAAATCTTACCATCTAAAAACATACTATGAATATATAAAAGAAGCACATGAAGAATGAGGCACCTAATAAATAAAATGCCCCATAGGGAAATGTCTCCTGGACTCAAAAGTCCACAGATATTTCAAACTACGACACACAAAAAACTGCACTGACTGTGCTAACAATATCACTACAATACACATCAAATACAACACACCTGTGGAAAAAAAGACAGAATCACACTTCACACAGCACATATTGCATAGTAATAAAACCATAAAATTATTGAATAATCCCTACAGCCTCGAGCAGAACTGTCTAAAAGTTTAATATGAGCACAAGTGCGTTTTTAGAATGGTTATGTTTCCAGTGCAGGGCTGTGTATCATCTGCCAGGAGCAAAGAGCTCATATTTGTGTCATTCAGTGGCCCTTCAAGTATTACCCATTAACCATGACTAAAGTCAGGCTGTCTCCAGTGAAAAGAAGGTTTTTCACCAAAGAGAAGCTGTGATTTTCTGAAATGGCAGGTGATCAAACGATCAATCACAGCCTGACGCAGCAAACATTAGGTTGGGATTTGTTCCCTGGTAGACAGGTACCTGGGTACAAAGGTAACATAGGAAAATCCCAAACCCTAGTACCTATGTTTCCCAGTACCACAGGTTAGGGCAGTGTTTTTCAACCTTAGGGTTGGGACCCCAAGTGGGGTCATCTGAAATTTCTAGTAATTGATAAAAATAAAAAATAAAAATGTACTGATTAAAAATATATGGTGAGTGGAGAGAGAAAATCTATAACACACATGACAAACTGTGAAGCTGAAATTGAAGCACTGTGGTTCTGTTTATTTTGTTCAGATGCTGCAGCTCTTTCATAATTCAGAGTTTGAGTTATTGTTTGTTCAGTATTAATTGTCTCCTTGTAAATACAAACTGGACTGACTGTACATATTCAGACCAAGGAAAATCTAATTCTCCCTTTGTGCAGTAATCTACACCTGGCTTTTCTGCCTCCATCCATAATAATATACATTATATTGACTAAATGTCATCTACAATTAACCTTTATTTGAAACATAGTATAGCAAACTATTACATGATAAAAAAAAAAAAAAATGAACAAAGGTACCAGGGAACAAAGGTACCAGGGAACAAAGGTACCAGGGAACAAAGGTACCAGAGAACAAAGGTACCAGAGAACCAAGGTACCAGAGAACAAAGGTACCAGAGAACAAAGGTACCAGGGAACAAAGGTAACAGAGAACAAAGGTACCAGGGAACAAAGATACCAGAGAACCAAGGTACCAGAGAACAAAGGTACCAGGGAACAAAGGTACCAGGGAACATATGCCATGTTTCCACTACATGGGAACAGCTGGACTCAGTATTCCTGGAGAGCGTTTCCATTACAGGATAGTACCTTACAGTGCCTGGTCGTCATAACAGTGTGGCGCATTACTTCCGTGTCGTCTCGCTCGTTGCGTGTTGTGTTGTTTCATCTGAATTTTTAACCACCAAAGACTGAATCTCCTGGACCGACTGTGGTGTAGTTTTGGGCTGTCATCATGTGGATTAATGTTCTGCCATATTTACTGTCCACTTCCATATCTGTATGTTGTGAACCAGCGGGTTATAGAGACAAGTGTCTGACCAGTCAGTATCTGCAGGGTTTATATGTCATGTTTTAGTATCGCTTGGAACCTGATTGGAGGTGATACCAAAAAACTAGTTCTGTGTACCAAGTTCAAGGTCCTTTTTCATAATGGAAACGTAAAAAGGCCGAGCTGAGCCAAGCCGAGTCGAGTCAATCCGGTACGCTTCTTTGTGAAAGGGGACACTAAAGGAAGCACTGAAGCTCTTTTCCTTAGAGAATCTGGACTTCTCTCATCATGACTGATACTCATGATACCACCGGGTCATTTCATTCAGCAAAAAGGACAGATCATAAGCTCCCGTTAAGTCCTTTTATTGGCCCTGAAACACTATTAATATTGTTCTTATCCTGTCTCAAAGCCTGATCCTGTAATGATGGAAGAAACTGGAAACTTATGAATGTGGAAATCGCAATTTAATCAGACGTAGGAAGACCAAAGACGACGGTGTGTGTAGTCAGTACATTAAATTCAGGTCAACACTGGACATTAAAACCATTTAATTTCCGGCCAGTGTAAGACACCAACTCACACATGCACACATACATTTTTCATGCCATCCTCCACACACTGATGAAACCTTCAGGTCCCACAAGCTAACAATTTGCTGTAATAGTGTTATCGTGTGCCTCAAAGCTCAGCTGTCATTCTGACGGTGCCAAGTCTCCTTATGTGAGATGATTAGCCACAAAATAAGACAGCTAGTTGCTAGAGCTACATCTTCCAGCAGTGTAATTTGTTCTGTGTATCAAATCCGATCCTCAACATCTGAGAAAAGCCAAGATAAACTTAATGAGCTTTTTCTGAATCTCCTTCTGTAATATTGTGGGCTCTATTCATCCCCTCTCATCTTCTTTCTCTCATTGTTTACCAAAATTCTCTCTGTGTTCTCTCTCTCGGTATAACCTCTCTCTCTCTCTTTGTTTCACTTTACCCATCTCTCTGCCTTTACTATTCTGGACGGGATGCTAAATTAGTGGTTAATTATAGTCCCCGGTTCTTGGCTGTGTAGCCCTAATGGAACAGAGCCTCTCCGTATACCTCAGAAATTGTCTGATAGAATTTAGACGAGATACTCCCAAATGCTAACTTGATTCTCCTCACACTCTACAGATAGCAAACCCCACAATCCAAGGTTGGACTGGGTACAAATGAGACACACAGAGGATAACAGGGCTGATAGCTGTGACATTTCCAATGATTGTCAGTGTTGCTGTTGCTGCTGCAGCAGTTGTTGTTGTTGTTACACACAAACACACAATGCATCTTCTGAATAATGAGCTGGTTAAAAAAAAGTTTGTAATAAATTTCTGTCGTCATTGCGGAGTAATTTTGCATTAGGTCATTAGAAACACACTCTATTTTCATAAAGAATTCCGGTCGTGCATACACTCGCTCGTCCAGACTGTGACGCTCATTATCTCCTCGGAGTTGTCCCCGTTTTCATCCCTTCGTCGGCAGACAAGAGGTTTACGAAACCTCTCCTGGAAAAAAACACCACAGCAGCACCACAGAGGCCAATTCTGACCCAGATTCGATTTCCTCATTGTTTAAAGGTAAGGCACAGATTTAGAGCTGCAGGTGCTCTGTAGGTATACAAAATGTTTCCCTTCTTTAACACACACCACCATCCATCTTCTCACACAGTTTCTCAGTGGGAACAGAAACATCCCGTTACATAAGCCGTTCCAGACAGTAGAGTCGTCTCTGTAGCGGCTGCTACATAATTGCCCTTCCTTAGATTTCTGCCATCAAAGAAAAGAGAGAGCATAGAAACATAGTGAAGTGGAATCCCGCTGCTTTCCCGTGTTCCCCGTGGGACCTTATTTAAGAAAAAAAATATGTATGGAGAAGAATAATTTTTCAATTCATTTAAAAATATATGGTGTTTATCTATTTAAAACATAATTTAAGCCAAGAAAGCATCCAATTTCTCTTGTTTCTCGCTCGAGTTGCTCTCATTTTGTGTAATATATACATCACCGGCATCGAAAGGTCTGTAACCGTGACACATTTAACATTGTTCTTTGGGAACAAGTGATAAGGTATTTGAAAGAGATGAAAAAATATTACCTGACTGGTCATGTTGACAGATGCAGAGACCTTTGTAGCCATGAACAACTTGTGGAGACAGAAGTGTTGGGCTGATGTTTGGCTGCGTACACATTCTACTTTTGTCTTATTCTAGGTAAGACAAGGCAGGTTTATTTATATAATAATAATAATAATAATAATAATAATAATAATAATAATAATAATAATAATAATAATAATGGATTAGATTTACATAGTGCTTTTCTATGAATGCATACTAAAAGCGCATATAGTGGATCCATTATTCATTCACTCACACTTTCTCACTCCGGTGGTGGTAAACTATGTTTGTGTCCACAGCTGTCCTGGGGCAGACTGACAGAACGTTGGCTGCCAATTCGCACCTATGGCCCCTCTGACCACCAATTCAATTCAGTTCAGTTTTATTTGTAGAGCCCTATATCACTACAAGGTTATCTCACAGGGCTTTACAGGACGTAAACAAACAACAGTCAGATAAACAGAAAAATCGAAAGAAATGCGTTAATGTCCTGGGCATCCTCCGTCCTTAGACCCTCTTTCTTGGTAAGGAAAAACTCCAAAAACCCAGAGGGAAAAGAGAAACCTCGAGGAGAACCACAGTGAAGGAGAGATCCACTCCCATGGACGGACAGACTATAGATGCACCAGGACGTATAGTATACCTGACATTCATACACATTCATACACCAGTGTGAGCAGTAGCACCGGAGGCAAGGAAGGTGAAGTGACTTGTCCAAGGACACAACAGCACATGACTAGGAAGGAGCAGGATTCAAACCGGCAATCCTTCCGTTATTGGATGACTAACTCTACCTCCTGAGCCATGGCTGCCAAACATATAGTACATTTCACATATAAGGCAATTCAAAGTGCTTTACATACACATTAAAAACATTACAAATTGTGATTTTCTTGACTTGCAAAATTATTGACAAACATAATACTCACTCATTTCTTCAGTGAGACACCAGTTATGCTTCACAATGTATTATATTAATTAATTTAACCTTTCATCTGGAAAATGACTATTTTTGGTCATTTCCGCACACATTACAAGACAATGACAGCAAAAATTCCAGTGAGGACAGTGAGTCAACAATCTCAGGTCCAATGTGGTCTCCAGGGTCTGTAAGGTCCACCTCTGCATGAA
>JAPTYQ010000028.1:9914387-9928571 GCA_029814465.1 Ostorhinchus cyanosoma | reverse complement strand
TAAATGTCATCTAAAATGTATTTGCAACATAGTATAGCAAACTATTACATGATCAAAAACAAATGAATGAATGAATAAATTAATAAAAAAGTTGTGAACCACTGTGCTCGACCCATGTAAAAAGGGCTTCATTCACTGCAGGAGGAGGGCAAGGGCATAGAAACACCAATCAAACTGCAGATATAGTTACTTCACTTACGAGGACACGGTGACAAGAATATCAGTGTTTTTGTTTCAGGTACCACTTGACTCATAACACGTTTACAATAAGTGTTAGGGATCAGCTGCTATAAATAACTCCAGTAAAGGAATCAGTTTAATGGGATGTGAAATCCAACCTGCCTCTAAATACACCCCAAACTTACATCAATATTACCTCAAATGGATCTTGAAGACGGTAGCAGTTTTGGCATTTCACCTTTCACAACCTAAAGTGGATCATCTACTGTTTCTTGCGGCACATTTGATCTCAGTTGAGGTGAGGCCGCGGAGCAAATGGGTGCAAATATCCTGAGCACTGAGTGTCTGGTTCAATTCCCAAAGGGCCAGACAATTTGCTGCAGGTCATTCCCCTACATTTACCCATGATTACCATCTCTCTGTTCCAAATAAAGCTTTAAAAAAATTGCCAAAAATAATCTTAAAACAACAACATTGAACCTGATTTTCTTCCTCTACATTGGTGCAAATCAGTAAACTGAGGACAGCTGTATTCAATATTTGGCTGTTATAAAGTAAGAATAAAAGTCACCATAAAAGCCCGATATGTTTGATGTACTGAAAGAGACATTTTGGCTGCAACATGAGGAAATATGAAAACAAGTACTGTTATGTCCTGAAGGGAAAGAGACTGGAGTGGCTGCAGTCGACAGAAAATGCCATTCAGTCTTCAGGTAACATTGAAGAGTAGTTACTTATTGGATTTAAAATGGTGCCAAAAGGTTTGAGGAATGTAGTACATCTAACATATGAGTGTATTATTGCAAGATCATCTGACAGCAGAGGGAATGGGTTATAATGGAAACAGCTACTATCATCATTTTTCTTCTGTCTGAGGTTTTTATAGAATAGGATCTACATTTCAGTGTGTAGTGTATGCCGTGGACTAAGTGATTCTCCAAAATATAGTACATCATTCATCACTAAGTGCAAGATATATCCAGTTTCTGCAGAATAATTCTCAAAGGTAAATCTGGTATCAGTTCAGTTCAATATGTTTTTCCACAACCACAAAAGAAATCATCTACTGTTGCCTGATACAAATCACATAGTTACATTAAATCTATTTATCTTTTTTTTCCCTCAATGGAATAAATCACTCACTGTGTTTGTGTGTGATTTCATTTTACCTAGTTTCATCTGTTAATTGGATTGTTTCAACCACAGAGATTAAAAGACTCTATCTTCATTCTTTTATTTTTGCATATCTCTATCAAAGTATCATTTCAATTATTGTCTGATGGAAAACACTTTTGCTTACAGACGATAGAAGGGAAAATCTAGTTGTTATTCTGCATCGCCAGATTTTGCAACAACCATACAAAAAATAAAAAAATAAAAATAAATAAATAAATAAATGCTGCAAGCTATCCCAAAGGATGACTAATTTCACAAAGCCTAAAAATAACTTTATCGCCGACTGGAGTGGGTTATAAAGTGTAAATGTCCGTGTCGCGACATTAGCAGAACAACAACGAAAAAACAGCTGTTTCATCGATGGTTCCTTCACGGGACAGCGCAACAAAAAGTTAACAAAACCGACAGATTTAGTCCAGAAACATAGAAATATACACCTTTGAACAACATTGGCAGAAATCGTGATCAGACCAAGCTGTAAGATACAGAGTACAGTACCTCCGTGTTGTCTTCAGGCAGGATGGAAGTGAATGAGTTCATGATGAAGAGCGCAGTGTTGATGAATGGATGCTGCGCTGCCTAGCGACCAACGGACCAATAACAGAACACGACAAAAACTATTATTATTATTGTTGTTATTATTATTATTATTCAACTCAAACCATTACTCATTAATCATCATTATTAATAGACTAAATTCATTCGGTTCCAAGTGCCTATAGGATTGAATTGTTGATATTCAGAAACAGTTTTCAAAATATTATTTTAACCACCTGTGATTTTCTATAGAAATTCAGTGTAACAGGCAAACAACCTTTTGCTATTGGTTTTTTTTTTTTTTAGAATATTACTTGTTTATGAAAGAGGATTAGGGCCACTGGGGAAAAAAATAAGGTCCAATATACATTTATTATTATTATGAAAAGAAATCAGAATTCTGAGAAAAAAACCTTAGATTTCTGACTTTGATCTCAGAATTCTGACTTCAAACTAAGAATTCAGGTTTTAATCTAAGAAT
Organism: Ostorhinchus cyanosoma; assembly: GCA_029814465.1. NCBI lineage: Eukaryota > Metazoa > Chordata > Actinopteri > Kurtiformes > Apogonidae > Ostorhinchus > Ostorhinchus cyanosoma. The sequence continues at coordinate 9,926,197 of JAPTYQ010000028.1, read as the reverse complement.
TCCGATTTTTTTTTCCTCAGAATTTTGTAATTTTTCACAGAATTCTGACTTTAAATTCAGAACTCTGAGCTTAATCTTAGAATTCTGACTTTGATGTCAGAATTCTGAGAAAGCTAAATTTTTTCTCACAATAATAATAAAATAGATTGGACCTTAAAGTTTTTTTTCCCAGTGGCCCTAATCCTGTTCTGTAATTTTTGCATTGTTTTTCACCATCACGTTTTAATTGAAACTTTACAACTACCTGTAGAAGACCATCTATTTTTTTCTTGCCATTTATTTTAAATAAAGCTCATTTCTTAGGGTTGAGACCCGAAACGTTTCACTAAGCTGTTTTAGATCAGTAATTGTCAGAAAATATTTTTGTGTTGATATATGAACTCATTTTCTTAAAGAGTTCACTGGATGAGTTCCTGTTTGCTTCACCAAGGCCATGTGGAATCCAAGGGAGTGGTGTTGGTTTTAAATGATGTAATGACATAAAAGTGATGTGAAAGATACAATAAGGTTAAACTGACAGACATAATCAAGGCAGAAATATTGTAAATGACACAACAACAGACTGTGGCAGTTTATGAGTGTAAGAGTATGATCTATGGTAATGAGCTTTTTTCTCCCTTTGTGTCTTCATTCGGAACCTGAGTGGAGGTGGGGACTCAATTCAATTTATTGATTTTTATATATATATATATATATTCGCTTTACAAGTGACATTAATGACAAATGTTGGACTTACACTTGCTACTGTAATTCAATTATTTCAAAAGTTCTAGATTTAAAAAAAAAAAAAAAAAAGAAGTCCTATAGAATAGTGTAATAGTTCATTTCTTTATTATAATTGTGCGTCAGCAGCCCAGTATTCTTCAACATTTCCATAACAATGCAGGTGAAATGTGTCTTCCAGTCTTGTACCACATGTTTGAGTAAATATGCTCTCTGAACAGCAGCTAAATTTACAGCTCCCTCTAGTGAAATCAGTATAAAATGAATCACTGAGGAACAGTATTTCTTTACCCTGTGAAAAGTTGTGCGATACATTTTTGGCTATAAGAGAAACCCGGTGATCTGAACGAATTCTTCAGGCTATTTCAAGTATTCGCCAGGTCTGAAATGCAATGTCCTAACAGTCCCGGCGGTAAATGCATCTCTCATCTTATGTGAGACATCTCCTCCAGAAAAGGTGTTTTCATGCAGCCTGTGCAGAGCTGGTCCATCCACAGAGGAGCCTCGTGTTGCAGGGGGGTGCGTCGGGGGTAGAAGGTGTAGGAGAGGTCATAGTTCAACAGACAGCTGAGAGACGTCATGTAGATGTCAGAGAAACGACAAAGACGTCTGGAGAAGTAGGTGGGGTTGTGACATGTTCTGAAGATGCTACCAAACTGAGGGTTGAACAGGTTCTTTGTCATGACCCTAGGACATGAAGGGATGTGTTCATAAGATTCCGAAACATGGTTGTCAGATGCATTATCAACGTAGCTTCAGTCAAATTATTAATCATACAAAAATAAAAATCATCAATATAAAGCTTCATCAATAAACAGTTAAAAAAGGCAACAATTATTCATATCCTGTGATACACAGACTCTTACCTGAGTTCTTCTCTCTCCTTCTGCCATTCCAGAAAAACCTGTTTTGACTCTGGGTCACGATGAGACTACAATATTAAATAACGCAACAATGGGAAAAACTATTATAAAAACACAACAACAGGGTTTAGGCATTAGACTAAAAGCTTTAAGGATAGATGAAAATTTCAAACTGTACCTAAACATAAGGCTCTTCTTCTCTTATTAAAAATAGACAGGCATTTCCTATTTGGTGAAAAATGTTCTCTATTGGACCTGAGGTCACCATGACAAATGACAAGAGCCAATACAGTTACAAGAAACATTGCAATTGTTTTGTGGTGAACCCTGTCATTGCAGTTTAGATTGTGGTTTGTGGTTTATTCAGCAGTCAGCAGAACAGTATGAGTAAGTAGAACGTCATCAACTCAGTGTCATCCTTCAAGTTTCCACATTTCTGTTTTGTCATCTCCAGTTGTCATGATAAAATGACAAACAGAAACAACACTATTATCTGAAATGCCATCAAGTTTAATCTGCATTTTTTTTTTTTTACGTTCAAACAAACTCAATGAGTATAGTAGAGTCTACGCTGAGGTTTATAGTTTACCTGGAGGCGTTCCATCAGGCCGGTTAGAGCCTGCAGCCAGGTGAGGTTCAGAGCGTAGCGGCCTGTGCTCACCATTTTGGTTTCATGCTCCAGCTCAGGCACAATGGCTGCTGTACGCCAGCCATGCCGCAGCATTAAGTCCTACCACAGAAAATCACACGTCACTGAGGATACAATGGATATTTCTAGTGTTTTTCAAGACTAGAAGTTACATGTGTATGTGAACGTTTTAGCAGAATTCAGACGCGTTTGAAACAATGCATTCTTTAGGATTCCTTGGATGGAAAACACACCCTGTAACTGGTCAGTTGTTTTTGCAACGTTTTAATGAAATAGTATTATGTACCTTTGCATTTCTCATTTACATTATACAACTGATCTAAATAGAATTTTTTTAACACTTTTTCATATTTTCTATCATAAAAGAGAGCAAAGATTTCAGTGTTTAATGTGTCCTCTCCTATTACTCAACATGTCTTCAACTCCTCTGGGGGAGATTAGATAAGATTTACTGCAATAATCTTGTGGTGTTCTTCCATCAAGTTTAATTGGACACACGTCAGATGTTTCTTTTTATTTGGGCAAATTTTTCTCATGGGAAGCCAAGCTAAATCTTGACTGTTGCCTGTAGCCATTTAGTGTAAATTTTTTTGTGAGTTTTAATACTGCATACAATATTTCCTTGTGTTTTCTTGTGGTATCTTAATAAAAAAAAGTAAGAAAGACAGATATTATACTGGATACAACCCAATAAAAATACCTAAATATTGCCTGACACTTCAGCATAATATTTTATTTTGGCTGAAATGATGCATAAATAACTTATGCAGCTTGTAGGTGATGCCGCTTCAGTAGATCCTCTACTCAGCCTCATGAATTGAGTATTAAGGATCATGTACTGCCATCTGGTGTTTGAAACATTCACTAACTTTGCAGTTTATTCTAGCCAGGCCACACCCTAATGCCTAGTGGCTTTATGTAGACAAGTATTATAGATGATGGTACCCATATTGATACCATGTTTTGACACTCACAGCCAAGTCACTATAAAGATGGTCTCCAAAGTAAAGAACCTTTGATCCTCGCCAGCCTGTCAGTCTAAGAAAGTCAAAAAGGTTTCCCTGAAAAAGTCAAAGAAAATACTGTGTCAACATGTTTCATCATGTCAGTGCAGAGGGGCCAGGAAAAAAATCAGGCCAGTTTAAAAACAAACAGCAGGTTGCACAAATATGAGGAATTATTTGCTTTTAGAGAACTTACACAGCAGCTTGGTAGTAAAACAGACCTGTTTGTATATTTGCCCCTTGTCCAAACTCTTTATCTTTTCCCAGGAAAGATCACCTCTAGTATCCAAGCGTCTAAATGGCCTATGAAAACAACAATGTAGAAAGTCAAAATGAAGCTGCAAAAACAAACTGGGGAGATGAAGTCAGATGTAGCTGCTTGGATCAAACGCATGTGTACAAGATACTGCTCAAATATTGAGTATTTACATCAGACATGTACTCACTTGATACAGTCAGTGAAGAAGTGAGGCTTGTCTGCCTGTACAATAACAACATCGAAAAAGTCTCTCCATTTTTCTCCAACCATGTGAGTCATCCCTTTATCCCTACATATACACACACACAAGACCAAAAAACATAACAGTCAGTAACAGAAGTGTTTACTCTCACTATGGGTCAAGATGCTGGACTGCAAATAGATGGCACTCACACAAAGCTGAAGGGACTGTTGGTAATGAGGAACAATTTCTTTCCACTTCTGACTAATTTATGCAAAACAGCATCAGTCTCTTCTCCTCTTAGAATGTATTTATCTGAGGACACAAAATAAAACTCAGCCTCTGCAATTTCATTGTAGACAACGAAACATGTACTAAAAAATGGTTTGCTTACCCAAATCTTGCATGACCCATTTATACATGTATCCTTTGAGGTGAACCATGCCAATTGCTTCCTGAAAATTAAATAAATGTTATGTAGAGGTTAAATAAATATGTGGTGTTCAACATTTTGCAGTACTTGTTGATCCAGCAGTAACTGCCAGCTTAAACAACTAGAAATGTTTAACTAGTGGATAAAAATGCTCAAAAACAAAAAAGTTTCCATGTTTTTGTGCGCAGATTTTACAAAACACTGGACACACAGCAGGTCACTGAAACTGGAAAAACCTTGCATCTTAGCAAAAGGATAAGAAGTTATTGTTCTGTTGTACACATGAGTTCATTGTAAACTTTGACTAAGCTCAGCAGATTCATGGGAGTCCAGCTGATGAATCCCAGTGTGGGAAAACAGAGAAATGCACTGGTTCATTTTGTCTCTCAGCGTGAACTAAAAGTTGAGCTCTCACAACATGGTGTGTAATGTTATATACTCGGACATAGTGAGCATTCTCACCGAGACATCCTTGAAGAGGTGAACTGGGTCGTATTCAATGTCGTTCGTGATGAAAAAATCATTTGCAACAGCCAAAAGAGTCATCTCTGGAATGGAGAAGATGTCCATGAACTGCTTCACCTTGGGTCCCTGAGATACAATATATTTAACAGTTAAAGATGCAGCACTTGAAAAGCTTTTCCTGTCATTAGACTAAATAAATAAATAAAAATAAAACTCAATATTTCCTTTTAACCATATGGTGATTCGAGTGGTCCGACAGGACATGAGACTGCAGCTGCTCTTTCCTTGTGTTTTCAGGCTACCCAGTGATGTCTTGACTTTGCAGGATAATTATACTTGATCTGGTTATTTGGATCAACAGGAGAAAACTGCATAAGGTGTATCCTCCCCCTCCCTCCCTCCTCCCAATGATTAAACATGTGTGACTGCAATTTAAATTAACATGTATCCTTCATCTGTCATCTTCAACACTTTTGGAAGCATTTTTTCTAACGTCTATCCACTAGAGGCTACATTGAAATCAGAGCCAAGTATCAAACTGAGATGAAACTATTTAGAGTAAGACTGTTTCAAGTGAGATTAAAGCCTGGAAAAGCATAGTTACTGCTTCAGGAAAACACTTAAAAGACTTAATGGACCGAAAACTATTTGAGCCCAATTCAAAAACATCCGAGCCAAAATTTCTCCTAATTAGCAAACAGGACTTCAGGACCGTCAGACTCCATGGAGAGTTTTAGTTTTTTGATTGATCGAGGGCACTGTGATGAATAAAAACTACATAGCTGAACACAAAGTTCCCGTTGTCAGCTCTATTAGAAGTTGCATTACTGCCAGATGATTGATGACGGTAAAGGAACAAATGAGATTACAAAATTCAGAACCATGACTTATGTAAGAGGAAAGCCACGTAAAGCCAGACTACTTAAAATCTCTGAACAGTCACAGATTTAATCCTGAACTACATCACTGTTTGAGGGCAGCTGGATGAGATTAAAACAGCCTTTAACATCAGGAGGAGCGTTCTTAGCTGTGCCCGACCTGGAATGAGAACAAACTGGATGAGCTACGGAACTAGATTTCAAAGTACCGTAGAACACGTTTTTCAGGAACTTCCTGATTTGTAAAAAAAAAAAAAAAAAAGGTTTAAACATATGCAAGTGTTTCTTTCTCATCTACTTTTGACTAACAAATCATATAATTACAGACATTTTTCCATCTTTCTCACCTTTCCATAGAAGCCACTGTCCTGCTCAAGAGGGACATGATAAGTCCCTCCATAGAGCTCAAGTACCTCTTCATCTGGCACTGGGTTCAGGCCACTGGGAAGAACCAATGAGAAACAATTACACATCATAAGACAATACAAAGGGTGCAGATGCCTTCTGTGGCACAAAAGTAGGTAAAGACACTCATAAAAAGTGTCATTAAAGTAATTAAAAATGAATAGTAATGATTTTTGCACCGCATGCATTTCAATAAAGCCTTTAATTCATACATTTAGAACATTATCTAGTCTCACCGATACACTGTTCCAGGCTGAATGTAATGAAAGGCATCTATTTTCATGAGAAGACCCTAAGAGACAGATTAAAAAGGAATTTATTTCTAATCATCTGTACACAGAAATCACAATAAGATATTCATCTTTCTAAAAAATGACGGTTTACCTTTTGAATATCATAGTGAAGTCCTCGCGCAGCAAAGTTTGGAATATAATCATACTTAAGGATGCCTTCAGGATACTGCGAATTACAATGAAAAATAAAGCAGTTTAATTTTAGTCCAATAAATGTCATAAGGCCAACATACCTGAACCAGTAAAAACTAACCCTGAAATTCTCAATGAGGAAGCCTTTGGCAGCGTTGTAGATCATTGTGTTGAGTGCGTTTGAGTAAAGGGCCAGCGTGTAGTCATAGTCAAAGCCATAGATGTCCACTTCAGCCAGGCTGACCTCATTGTTGGCATAGATGGCAGCAGAGTTCAGGATGTTACATGCACCCGGTGGTATCAGGTCTAAACAAAGGGAGAAAAGGAGAAACATGCTCAAAAAATGCTTCAGTGTGATCAAAACACCATTTTTTCACCTGAGAGAGTGTATTCACAATCTGTCAACACAATGAGCTTTGTGGGCATGACTGTTTACAAAAGCATTTTTACTGAACCATAAAATTACAAATATATTCACATGTATTAATCTAATTAATTTCTCCATTCCTACTGGAGCACCAGTGATCATTTTGTATCAAGCACATTAAAGTTTCTACAATAAAGCTTCTGTCAATATGGCTATGCTTTATCTTGTTTGTTTTTCATAAATTGTGGGATTATATATTTAATTTGGGCACAGATTTAAAGCACCATACTTATGATATATTTATCACATTTTGAGAGGAAGTACAAATCAGTCTCTGACGCAGTGTAATATTCTTTTTATTTTGAGGGAGAAAAGGTCCGTAAAGCTGCTGATCAAACATTTTAGCACAGAGGAACAAAGTTACTGTACTGCCGTTTCCAATCTAGTGAGGTTGGCAAGCACACCGGAGGTTGCATAATGAGAGCTTGTATGTTGTCAAAATGACTCTTCACTGAGTCAATCCAAAGAGAAGATTATGTACATAAAATGGTGTTCACAACTTAAGAGTAAAATATATAGATTCATTTATCAGTAAATAGAAGCACCACATGCATGATCTCATATTATTGACTTCATTGTGTTTGTTTGGTGACTGTCTTGATAAGCTCTCCAGTCATGCATCTGACACATGGACACAGATTAAACAAACAGTTTACACCATGTTCTGGGGATAGTCTCTAATGCCGTCCTGAATAGAATATGAGCAGAGGACTGAGAAAGTGGGCCATGACCTCCAAGGCCATGTCCGAAAGCTGCAGCTGGACAGCAGACAAACCATTAACATGTACTAACACAGTTCCAGCTACGCAAACTATAACTGGAAACACTTTTCCCTTGTGCCCTTCTGTTCTTTCTTGTCTATTCATGCATGGAAATATGACTCAGCATAAAAAGACTGGGGAAAACAATCAGGATGAAAAGGGGGGAAAATACATTGGTACATTTTACAGTTATATGTAAAACCAAAGATCCTGCACAGTTGTGTTCTTTACTGATGGGAACACCTTTGCATAAATACTTCTCGGCTGTACGCACTGATGGACTCAAAAGGACATTTTCTTCAGATATTGAGGGTTTTGTACTTACTTTGTGTACTCCGTTTTATACCACCTCACAATTTCATCACTACTGACGAGAGTAACAAACTGATGCACAACTTCATAGATAGGTAGTTTTGAAAGCTATTTTTGTACATAATTACAAATAACAGCAGTAAGTAATTACTTACTATTATTATTATTGTATCTACTGTCACTTTTGCACTCTATCTTGTCATCTTCATGCATGCACATTTTTTTCTTGCACTTCATTCTATTGCTGCTTTGGCCAGTGAATTTCCCTGCTGGATCAATAAAGTCTCATCTAATCTAGAGCAGCACTAAATGGGACAGTTCTACTTGCTGATAATTTAGGTGCAGTCTATTGCTTATACTTGCATGCTTTAAGTCTGATTTTAGTAAGTAGACTCTTAATATTTCTTTCAGTATTTTGTTTTTGTGCTCAAAGACTTATATTGCCTGTGTCATTAATGAATACAAGTTTGAACATAAAAACACACCATTCAAAAATGTAAGCTAAACTGTAGCTTAAATGCAAAATGTTGATGCAGTATCTAATTCACAATCCATCATAAAAAGTATCAATTTTCAAACATCCCTTTGAGAAATGTCAAAGGTATGTCATCATGTGACTGCAACACAAGCTAATGGGTGAGCCTGAACCTAATTTGGTCAAATCTAATAATGCATGAGTACAACTATGGTTTAGGAACACCTATTCATAGTTTGCTTTCAAGACTTAATAAAGAAATTGCAGTTTTGCTGTGAAAATTTGGTTTTGTTGCTGGAAATGTTTCTTATACTGCACTGTTGACTCAAATGCCATGCGCTAAATAAAACAAACTGTTGAAAATGAAACTAGTCAAGGGTATACAAAGTGGAAAACTGGGTGTATTTTTAATGCAACATTTAAAATGTTTACAGCTATGATTACAACTAGCTTACTAGCTAAATAATCCATTTAAAATCCCTTTTGTTCTACTTGAACGTAAACTTTTAGGATAAGCTGCACTTTTACTGTAAGTGTATTGTTTGTTGTTGTTTCTGAACACTTCTTTTTCCACTAAAAAACGTACTAAATGTTCTAAACTTACATAATACCACTGTGTTTACGTGGGCTGTAATATTTTTTTTTTTTTAGCTAGCTAACGGTTTGACCCATGCTAGGGTAATGAGGAACTGTAGGAAAACATGGACCCCGACTTCTGGATTTGGAGTTTTATTTTCCATAAACTGCTTTAACTTTAGCTCAACATTCATTTAGCAAACAAAGAGCTTTATTGTGCCATCTGTCTGATTGAGCTAACTACTTAACCTAGAGAGGACGAACCACAATCCCCGCTTGAACAAAATATCCCGTGGTGTCAACGGCTGAACACGCCGGACCCACGGCCCGGTGACGTGGATGTTCCCCCAGTCCTGTCCCCGCTGACAGAGGAGGAGAGGCCGGGGTAAAACGTGAAGGGACTCCCTGCTGTGCTTACCGTGAACTAGCCGTTTCATTTCATTGTAACGAGCCCACAGGTAAGACTTCTGGTCCACTTGAGGAGTGGTGGAGAAGTAGGACCGTCCTCTCCTACCAGTGACACCCGGAGCCCCCACGGGTTCATCGGGGTTTTTGCAGCCGCCGGACGCGCCTCTGTGGGGGGAGTCTGTGCGTGAAGGCACGTCCCCACTCGGCTTGTCTGAGTCCGAAACGCAACTTTGTTCTTTTGTTTTTTCGTGTCCCTGTTTTCCTTTTCCAGACACGCTGCATGTGGTGGACAGTCTGTTAGCTTTAGGAGACCTGCCTACCGGAGGGGTCCTGTTTCCTCTGGTCCATATTGTGCGGGTTAAAGCTGTACCAACTGTCTTCAGAGACATTTTTGGTGTAAACAACAACGCAAAGTCGAGCCGCAGTTGTTGCCGCAGGCTGGCATCAGGCAGCAGATGACAACAAATACTCACCCTGTGGCCACACCTCTGCTTTTAAAGGGGAGGGGGCAGTCATATCTGCAGCCAATCAGATCTAACCCTGACTATCTATCATGTCTGACAACTCTACAATATGTTGTTATTTACTGTTTACCTTTGACCATTTACTTTAGTAATACAGACAAACCAAAGTGACACTAACTCTAATGTTGCTGCCAGTGTTTTACATACTGCACAATTATATGCACCTTAATAATGACCATTTGCAAATTTACATGCATAGTTGTTTGCCTATTCCAATTTTTATTTCTAGCATTTTTACCTTTTTGCTTTTGTTGTGTGCAGTTGTTTATTCCACCTGCACCACTTGCAGTTATTTCAGTTTGCTGCAAACACTTTAACTCAGTTCATTCATTCCACTGTCTTCATTGAAAAAAATTTGTCAAGGCAATATTTTGTGACTTTTGCATCTGCTTTTAGCCATTTTTATTCCATACATCCAACTGTTACAAATGGTTTTGTGTTATTTCAATTCAATTTTATTTGTAGAGTTCCTATATCATAACAAGGTTATCTCAGGGCTTTACAGAGTTAGTTGGATATAAACAAACAACAGTCGAATAAACAGCAGATGAAGGAAATGGATTTAATGTCTCCCGTCCTTAGACCCTCCTTCTCAGCAAGGAAAAATTCCAAAAACCCAGTGGGAAAAGAGAAGCTTTGGGGAGAACCGCAGTGAAGGACAGATCCACTCCCATGGACATTTATTTATGGTGAGTGTATCCTTTTTGTTGTTTGTCCTGTTTTTGTGCATGTCGTCTTTGTAAATGAGAATTGGTTCTTAATTGACTAGCTGGTTAAATATAGGTCAAATAAACTAAACTAATGTGCCATTTCCATCCAATTACCATCTTAACACCTACAATTATATTTGCACTGATGTTGGCCTATCTCCTTTAATCTAAAATGTCTTGAAGTTCAGATGTTTATGGTTTCTTGCATTCTGTACAAGTCAGTGTGCCTTAATTGCAATAAAGTGAATTGAAGTGAATCAGATGAAACTCAGCCAAAACTATATGCACTGCAGAGGTATCAAAATCATGAATGTTTAGTTCTTTTTTGCTTCTCAAATGCTTAATGGTTAGTGAGCATTGCATACCTTACCAAGTTTCGAAAAAGTGCCTCTAAAAGAGAATTATTTTGCAACGTGTATTACACTTAAACAACCTGAGGACTAGGGGATATTTTAAAGGTGATGCTAATGTTTATGTACCTAAACAAACGGATTCTCAAATTCTTCAAATATCTGAAAAAGTAACATTTTTCTCACTCCCAGATTATAATTAAGGCTCTGTAAAAGTATAAACATTCACTATAAAATCATCCCAACCTGAAAACCTGCTACATTCACAATTCCAGTGCAGTACGACCTTTAGTCTGTGAAAGAACACATCATCAAGGCCTGTTTGCTAACAGTGATTTTCTTGAATGATCTTGAATTGTTATGCTCACCTATCTCAAGAAGGTCTGGAAGTCATCAAATTTGTTTTGAAGGCCTTGGGTCGAGGTTTGAAGAACAAAATTGAGCTCCATTAGAATTAGAGCCTCGTTGCCCGTTTATATACTGTGAGTGTCATTTCACTGTAACTGGTCTGAGGCTTGACAGTTTTGAGACTGTGGTTGAGAGGGGGACACTTAAAAAACTGATCTACATCCTGAACAATGATGAGCCCCCTCTCCACCACATACTGGACAGACAGTGGATCACCTTTTCCATAAGACTGCTGCAGCTCCGCTATTGAAGGACAGGTTCAGGAACTCTTTCCTGCCACATTCCATGACCCTATACAATAAACTCACGTCTGTCTGAGGTCTCTGGTCATAAATCCATTTGCACATTCCCAGGTGGACTATTTCAACTTGTTTTTCACTTTACAGTTCAGTTCTATGTCAGCACATTAGTTATTTTTTCAGCATTACAGTTATCCAGATTCTACCCAGATCTTTTATACTTCAAATTCATAGTGTACAGCGTATCTTTTGTTATATTTCTTTTTTACTCACGTTTCCTATGATATTATATTGTTATTGAATGTGTGCCATGTTGCTGCTACAGTAATATCTCA
>JAPTYQ010000028.1:9894035-9914287 GCA_029814465.1 Ostorhinchus cyanosoma | reverse complement strand
TTCTTTTTTACTCACGTTTCCTATGATATTATATTGTTATTGAATGTGTGCCATGTTGCTGCTACAGTAATATCTCACTTTGGGATAAACAAAGTACATCTATTATATAATTAAAGGCCTTCTGAGATTTAATTTTATAACATACAACAAAAAAAGGTATGATATTCTTTTTACCATTTTATGTACAAATAAAATTTTTTGCCAGGATACTCAACTAAAGAAATGAAAATTCAGTTTTTGCTTTTCAACTCCTTGCTTGTTCATCATATATTACAATTCAAAAGCAGCCTATGATTAACTAGCCAAGCATTAAAATCTAAGCAAATATAACTTTGTGTAGATTGTTTTTTAGCAATTTAATAACCCTAACAAACAAACTATAAAAGAATAGTCACCCCTGTATGTGCACAATGATAAACGGACAGCTTCTCATTTCTGTTCTTATCTAATGTAAGGTGAGTTTATTTGCACAAATCAGACCATAAAACCTCCAGTACAGTGTTGGCTTGTTTTATTCTTCATGACAAAAGTGATTCACAGGTCAATGAAAGGAATTTGCATACACGTATAAAGTTGAGGACCACCAAAAGTGTTTGAGTGTGTGCATGTCATTTTCTAGAACAATTTATACAGAATGCAGAACACATAAATACAGTTAAAATATTATACAACAGTGGTAATTAAATTAAACATCTGCACAGAGTGAATTAAATAGATTAGGAAATCCATTTACAACCTTCAGTGTAATAACACATTGAGTTAAAGCATTTTCACTTCTTAGCAGGAGTTTTTATACAGTCAGAATTCAACAGTCTCGGCTCCCCTGGATGGAAAAAAACCAAAACATTGTTCATTACTGCATTCAGTCTTCGTGCAATAGACATTTTCATTTTATGAAATTGGCATAAATTGTGATAATTCCAGGGGAATCTTATGTCAAATGTAACCTAATGATACATAAGTTGACACTAATTAAATTCTACAAGGGAAATAAGCTAAAATGTGAAAATATTCTAACAAAATGAGATATCGTTTCATTCAGTGTGAACTGTCCATCAGATTCTTCAAAAGCAAATAAAACAAACAGAATTACAAGTACAGTGTTGAATGGTAGCCTCCATTTAGAAAATTGGATGTAGTCTAAAACCAGACAAGTTCAAAACCAAGGCACTAAAACAAACAAATCAGCAGGATGTGGCTTCTTCTAAACCACAGGACAGGTAAGCTAAAAATAAACAAACTCAAATTTCCTTGCATTCACTTCTTATTTTTTAAACAGCCATTTCCAGCGGTGGTCTAAAAGATCATGATTGGTCTTCATCAGGTCACTTTAATTGAAAGGTCTCTCTCACTTGTTTAACAGGTGGCATTGAAAAAAGCCACATGCAACTTTATGCGCTGATGTTGTCAAAGCAGGCATCAGTCTATTCTACAATTAGTCAATGTTTGCACCAACAACAGGTTTCTGTTTTCATCTTTTCTGTGGATTCCAGGCTCCATGTTCATGGAGCACTGACTAGCAATTTTTTTTTTCCTGTTTTTTGCTTTCAGTTGTTTTCTGCTATCAGCTGTAAAGCACTGTATAATACTTTCCTAAAAAGTGTAACACATTATTTACAAGCAGCAACCCAACAGCAGCTTGATAGCACTATTAGTATTCCTGAGTACAGTAGATTCTGTAACCACAGGAAAAAAAAAAAAAAGCTTGTCATGACAACATGCTTACTTTGGTAGCACATAAAAAGCATGGCAACACTGATGAAATACAAAACAATGTTTGTTGCTTAGCTGATCAAATGAGAGAGGAAATAGATGCTAAATGGGAGCTGTCATCATGACTATGTAATTGAGCGTAATGAGCATGGGCAAACATGTTAGCATCAGATTTGAGTAAACTAAGCCACTTCAATTCCAGAGCCCAACAAGAAGAGTACATTAACCAGTCAGTGTAATATTTGAACCTGTGCCACTTCTGCATCAGAGGACTTCAACAAGCTGCTTACGGTAAGAGATGCTAAGTGACTGTGGTAAAATAGCTGCAGCCAGCCACTGATATTAACAGAAGAAAAGTGAAGGTATGTTTTGGAACCTACCCTAATCTTAAAGAACAGAAGTTCAGAGGCACTGTCCTGACTTGGTCTGCATAGTTTGCAAAGTAAGATGCACATTAGAGATCTCCACCTCATGTACTTAATAATTCTGTATTTGACCTGAGATGGTGTACTAATGGCTGATCTTTTTCCATCAATTAAATGGCATGTTTACTGACTTCTAGTTAAAGGGAGTGGCTGAAAAGCCAAAGCGGAGGGGCCAGACACGTCTAAGGATGTAACAGTATCATCAGTAACAGGGAGGAACTTTGAAATGATAGCAAGCTCTACTACTTACTACTTAGCAACTCTATTAGTAAGGCTGCAGTGCTCTATAAAAACCACAGTCTGGTTATCACTAATGATCTAATATCTTACTGACACTAACATATGCCACACAGGCCTGACAAAGATGTCAGACTAAAGGCAAGAGGGTAAAGACTTGAAACAGGTCATAGCCTTACATAAGAGTCTGGGGACAGTGAATACTGCACATGGAAAGTGTCCTTTTCAGGAATAAATACTGTCAATGGTTCATCACAACACACAGCCTCAAAAGACCAGATGGAAATTGGAACCAATTAGGACAAGACAAAGTCAATGAAGTCACAAAGCAATGAGCAGCACATTAGGTCTCTTCATCCGTCACCAGGCTGCATGCAGGTTTCTCTGTTCCAAGCAGAGAAAACCAAGAGGGCAAGATGAGAGATTTTTTTTTTTTTTTTACTTTTTAAAATCCATGGTTCTGGTGGGTAGAGTGGGGAATGTAGCATCAAATCTGGGATGAACAGGATGTCTTGAGTCAGGAAAGGAAGGAGCCAGGGAGTCAACATGAAGACAGGTCCTTATGGAGAAGAGGGGGTTTGGAGTAATGGAAGGAGTGTTTCAGCGCTACAGAGACAGGGTGAAAACAGAGACAAAAAAACCATATTTAGTAAAAAATAAAATGAACGACATAAGAGGGGAAGGTACTTAAGGATCAACACAACAATATATCAACAGATATATCAGCAAATTCTTGGCTCCCAAAAAGTTGATGGATCAAGTCACATAACTAAGATGGAAAAACAAGCATTAACCTCAATAATACATTGGAGCTAAGCTAAGTTTGTACAAAAAGCCTGTCATTCCAAATATTAATGAAAACTTGCTTGGCCTTTATCAACCTTGGAGCAAAAATCCATTGTACATATTATCGCCGACGAGATGATTTAGAGTGTGAGCTCCGGGCCCTTCCAGATGTAGCCTGAGCTTTATTACCAGAGCTTTTAGCGACATTAGCATTAGTTTCCTCAGTGGTTCTGCTAGTGGAGGCAGATATTCTACGCCTAGACTCCCTACAGATCCCAGTCATCTTCGTCTTACCCATTGGATGGTGAATGTCAGCAGATGTATTTGTCAGGGTTGCTGAAGATTTAGCATTTAACTGACGAGAGCCCACATCTACCTGAGATGTGTTACTACATGCAGCCACTGCCTGAACAGAATTAGACCTGTTGGGAAAGTGTTGTTTTCTACGCACAGACACATCTACAGTTGCCTTCGACTCAGGCTTTGGTTTACTTTCACCCCAAGCAGCAGATGTGTTAGGATACACGCACAAACCTTTAGAAGAGGTTAGATTTTCTATCGAAGATGAAAATACAGAGGGTTTTAGTCGAGATGCAGGTACAACACGGGTTGTGATGAAGGTGTCCTGGCGTGCAGGAACCGAAGCTCTCCGACCTGAGGAACCCTTCCTTGAATCACCTACTTGCGTTTTGACCATTATCTCACTCTTCACAGAACTGGTAGAGCCTTTTCGATTTGCAGAATAGCCAGAACTCGCCACTGTGTTAAAAACATCACTGACACTATGACTTCTAATGAAGGTGGCATCCCGTGGGAGACCTCTGCCTTGGCGAGACCTGCTGCTGGCCTGGGTAGAGCTGTCGGAACAAAGAGGGAGAGGGGTTCTTACTGGGCTTGTGTGGAGACTTCGGGTTAGTGCTCGCAGGTGGTGTGTGGCCATCGCTGGAACACTGCTGCCAAGAACTGGACTGGCTCGTGGACTGCTTCTCATCGGAGGTCGTGCAGGACTGCTTCGGGGGCTTCGAGGGGCCCGACCCGACTTGGTGCCCAACTCCTTAGCCCTGGAGCGGCGGGGGCTGCTGTTTAAGCTGTGAGGAGACATAGGGGCTTCTAGATCCTCCAAACGCTGAGTGAGAGCCAGTTTCTGCTGGATGGCCATACGCAGCAGAGAATTCAGTGTCTTCTTCTCATCCTCAGCTGCTGCCAGCTGCCTCTGCATCTCATCCAGCTGAGTGACATATTGGTCACACCTGAGAGAAGCACACACAATGGAAAAGATGCAACATGCACAAGCAGGGGAAAAATTATTAAAGTACTAAGCCAGAGCAGGAGCCTGGTTAATAGTGAGGAAAACAACTTCAAACAACACACTTTTGAACAAACATTACTAATGCAACAGAAGACCATTTTGATAACTCACTGACACAGGTCTTTCTGATTGAATACATTCTTGGTACATGTGAAAAAGTAAATTGTAACTATACCACGTCATTGAAATGTTTTAGGATTTTTTAAATTTGAGGAAATCAAACCAAAAAATTTGGAAATAACTTCAAATTCTCATAGTTTTTTGCTGTCAACAGCAAAGACTGGCAATAATAGAGGAGTACAAGTGACTACAACGATAAAACTGCGATAATTTGACTGGTGCAAAATTTAAAGAATTAAAATTAAAAAGTACTGTCCACTATACACATGCAGTCATTTCAGCTATCCACATGATGGCACCAGAAACTCAATCATAAAGTAGCGGATCAGTTGAAGCTCTAATCTTTAGCCTGTTGCAACAGACAGTAGGAGTCCTTGACCGCTCCAATCCTTCTTAAGACTAATCAAATACCAGCTTATTTGAAATGCATAACTGTCTGGAAAGTCTAGACACGTCAATAATGCCAATGTAATGCATGTGCAAGAAGATTCTCAGGCAGTTAATAAAAACAATGCACACACCTACGCTGCTTATTACAAAGACAGAATCAAACCGTGGGACACAAGTGCATATAATACACAGCACTATCCATGCAAATGGATGCACAAGTTCAGAAGAGGTTAGTGATTAGTGAGTGCAGTTGTGGCTGGTGGCTTTAACTCTAGACAGAAC
Source organism: Ostorhinchus cyanosoma (assembly GCA_029814465.1). Classification (NCBI taxonomy): domain Eukaryota; kingdom Metazoa; phylum Chordata; class Actinopteri; order Kurtiformes; family Apogonidae; genus Ostorhinchus; species Ostorhinchus cyanosoma. The sequence goes on along the minus strand of JAPTYQ010000028.1, from coordinate 9,909,025 downwards.
CTTTCAACCCATCTCCCGCCGACATGAGGTTTCTCCTTCCCTAAGGTGATTGGCCTGATGGGACAACTGTGTCCTTGCCTCCTTTCGTTAGCACAGGGCAGAGCATGTGGTTTGTAATCTTCACGTGAACTAGTGGATTGTCCACAGGCGCAATAACCAAGGTAATCTCATTACTTGAGTGGCCGCAAAAGCTGTACCACAACAAGAGCACCATTACTGAAGAATGAAGAATAAGCAAAGAGGTTGAGACTTGACTATCAAAGCTAATTAACAAAAGTCTGAATTTTATGAAGAACCTAAACAATCTACCATGTCACAAGACCAAAAATTGTTTCAATATTATTACACCATAATACTTCTTCGTACCTACTCTTTGGTTGTCAATACAATGAAAAGGTCTTACCGACTAGCAAACATGACTCGGAGAGAAGAAAAGGTGGCAGCATCTTCCTTCAGGGCTTTGAGTTCATTGCGTAGCTTTACCATAGTCTCTGACACCATGCTTTTCTCTGTCTCATACTTGGTTTTCAAATTGGACAGGGCTAACTCTGCAGTCTGCAACAACAAGTACACACAAAATTATATCTGTATCATCATATGGAGCTTGTACTGGCAAGGATCTGGTGATACCAAAGTTGTCATGATGCAGGAGTTAAATTCAATATATTGAGATATGTTGCATTACTGCTAGCAAAACAATATTTTGCTAAATTTTAAATGTAATTTTAATGCAACACTCATAGTATGAAGAACCTATGACAATTTGCAGAAAATCTAAGTTTTTAAAAAAAAGCCTCCATTTTATGCAAACAGGACAGTGGGATCTGCTTTTTCATTTGTTACAGTCCTTGTAACATCCAAAAGCTCTACTTTTTGTGCAACCTGAGCAATATCATTTTTAATTGAGTTACAAATTAAAAATTGAGGTTAAAAATAATACCAAATTGTGGTTTTAAGAATTGGTACAGTATCACAAAATATATATATTCTTATATTCATAGTTAATATGCATTTATAAAAACTGCTGTAAACATGTACCATGCAATGCCTTCTCCCATGTAGAAAAGAACAAGATTAACAATAAGTAATACATTTACTTCAAATTCTTAGTATCATTATGATCATAAATTCTGATGCAGGGTAGAAAACACCAACCAAAAGCAAATGTTTGGTAAATTTTAATCATTCTGTTTTTTCCCAGACTTTAATATACAATACCTTCAATGCAATAAAAATATAATGTGGTCATAAAAGACCCCTTTAACCTTGAGTCATGTCACACCAACATACTTTCAAACCAGAGCTGGAAAGATCAATTAAATCGTATTGATGTTACTTTTACCCTTGTTTTACAGATATGTGGCTTGAGCCCAAACACCAGTATTAAAGAAAGCTGAAGCTGCTTAAGTCTCAGCCTTCAGAATATAAACAAGTGACTGAATGTGAGACTGGTGCAACAACACATTCCCTTTTAGAGTTTAAGTGTGTAGGTAAATGGGAGTGACAACTCAGGGCATGACAGAAGGAGGTCACGGAGTGCTTGACGCACAGGAACAGGAGGAGGGGAAGGACTAAAACCTCTCAGGAGAGTAACATCACACTGTACTCAAGGTACATGACCGTGAACACGAAAGGGACTGTCTAGACACAGATGATACAGGACAACCATACTGATTATTTCAAGATTATGCATGGATTATCTTGAAGAAACACAGATTAACTCTGTCACTTTAGATGATGACTTTAGATTAAGCTAATCATACTGAGAAAAATGAGAAATCTTTCAGATGACAAGTTATTACCAAAAAAAGCTATGCATCAACTGTATACCTAATATGCAGGTTATGTTGGCACAAATAAAAACATTGAAGGATAAACACAGATCATGCCAAAAGATTACAAATGACCATTGCAGGGGAGCTGGTGCTTACTGGGACTTACCTGCTTGTTAGCCTTGAGAACAGTCCTAAGAGTAGCAATCTGTTCTCTCTTAGTGCTGAGGAGGGACTTGAGTTTTAGTACCTCCTCCAAAAGGCTTTCAGCATCCCGTTCCGACTCTCCACTAGCACTGAGCCCTGAGTAAGGCATCGCACCCCTCTGACGGCAGAGGTCCACCGCCACCTGAGGGAGGATGAGGACAGTTCAATATGATGTAATATTAATGTTTATCTCTGTGGTATTTTACAGTTTTTTAAATGATTGTTCAGGAAAAAAACATTTGCATAATATTGTAACAGCATGTGTTTTTATATATTCTGGTACATTATACCACATTACCAAAACTGGTTTTATAGGAAATACTGTTAAAAATGTAAGAAATCTCATCATGGGTTTCTTAACTAGACATTTTTAAGAGAGCAACTTCCCACTGTTGCAAACACTAACAGATTTCTGTAGTAGAAGTCTGAACTCAACTTTGCCCTCTGATAATCCAATCCATTCAAACCCAACACACGTGTTAACAAAGCTCACACCACACTTTGGATTTGTACTGGTGGGGAGCTGCTCAAGCACATTGATCAGTCTGATCCTAGTATTGGTTTAAGCGAGAAACTTATTAAGGATGGAAAGCTTTCAGAGTCCAGGACCAAGCAACTAAGAGTTACGTAAGATGCACTGATTATGACTTTTGTAACATAACATGTAGGAGTCCAGTGTCAGCTGGAAAAATGTTGGATGGAAGTAGGGCTGGGCGATGAAACGATAACAATATGTATCGCGATATAACCTTTCCTTAATAGAAATATGAGACATGCTCAATACAATTTCAATAGAATTAATTTGTCCATGTTTTGACAGATGTGAGAACAGCCAATCATAATTAAGTAGCGCGGCACCTAACCAATTACACTAGAGCCATGTCACGTTAGGTTGGCGCACACAGCACAGGCGTTACAAAAGCTGCAGCACACACGCTAAAGTTTGGGCTACAGCAGGAGGTAATGAGTGTTCCCTCAGGACAAAATATGACCATAAACCCAAGCGACCAGGTTACTGAAAAGTAGGGTGCGATCTGTTTCCGGTGGAGAGCTGAGGTATAGAAGCTGGGAGTTGGATGTTCAAAGCATGTTGTTTCACCTTTGGTTTACGGCAGTTATGGCAGGGATCGACAGACAGGGGGGTGGGGGTGGAGGGTGGTAATTCTAAGAGTTGAGGGAAGGACGTCTCTATAAGTACCATGACATATGTATTTCTTTTTCTTTCTCTCTCTCTCTGATGACTTTACATTAACTTATGAGTAACAGAAACTGTAATCTTTACAAAAAAAACCCCAGTGACTTGATTTATATCGTGATACATATCGATATCGTCTGATATGAAACAAATGACTGTGATGATTTTTTTTCCCCATATTGCTCAGCCCTAGATGGAAGCAAAGAATTCTTACCCGGAGGTGTTTGATCTGGCAGCGGATGACAGCTACCAAGTTGCGCACATTGGAAGGGTCCCTGAAGTCCAGGGTGGGTGATCCAGGACAATTAGGCGTGTCTCCTGCACTGCTTCCTGCACTGTCCACCTCTCCCATGAACTGCAATGCAGCAGCTTTAGAGATGAACATGTCATTTGGGCGCGGCTTTTTCTGGGTGCTGTGCTGAGGGTAGACATGGTGTGGTCTTCGTCCACTCGATGCTCCACCACTCGCCCTGGCGCCATCCCGATAATAGTCCAAAGTGACTCGTTTGGGTGTCAGGTTGTTGCACACGCAGATGTGGTGATACAAGTTGGACAGCTCCTCAGAGAAGGCCAACAGCTCTTCTTGGGCAACACTCAAGTGCCCTTCTGAATCAATTGCCACCTTCCTTGTGGCTCCAATCTCCTTCTCTAGCTCACTGATGCGTTCTTGATCCTGCTTGCTGGATTTAATGCACTGGCGGATCTTGTCAGCCAACTCCTGGGCCTCTGCCCTCCAACGATCCTTTTCCTGCTTGTATCGCTGCTCTAAGGTGTTATAGCGAGTCCCTGCCTGAGACAGTTCATCTCTTAGCTTCAGAAGCTCTTCACTAGCTGCCCGCATCCGTGCCTCCAATACCTCCTTGCTCTTGGTGTCCACCTCGTAGTCAAAGACAGCATCATCACCTTCTCCATTCTCTGTCTCATCATCGGCCCTGTCTTCTGCTTCCTGATTGTGCTGCTGGCTGCTCTGTACAGCCTCCAGCTGCTGGGTGAGAGATCCAACCTTGTCCTCTTGCTGACTAAGTGCCTGTTTAGACATTACCAGCTGCATCTGCAGTTCCTCCACCTTGTTAGCTAGGCCTGATTTCTCTCGTTCTGCCTATGTACACAAATTAAAAAGGATAGAAAGTTTGTGTCAAAAAATCATCTCCTTATAAAAAAAAACAGAACATTAAATGCTATCACAAGTGCTAGTTGGAAAAGATCGGGTGATACAATGAAAAGCTTAAGGAAAATGGCAGAAGCAAGTTACATATAACAGCTGTGTATTCCAGCTTATAATCAGTTCAATACAAACATTTTTTTTCTAACATAAAATAAACAAAAAATGTATATTTAAAAATAATAATAATAATAATAATAATAGTAACAACACATGTCTATGACTAAGTCACACACAAAAATCCATCTTATCTTCAGATGCATTATTTATGAAAATCAATTACTAACGCTACTCACTTCCACACACCCCACATCTGTTGGGTAGGACCATGATAACCCAACCCCCATTTAAGTGCATCATAAATAATATATTTTGTCAGACAAAGAAGAATGACAGTTGAACACATTTAAAAAAAATTTAAGAGCACTTTTTGTTAACTATGTATTGTATGTGTATCTGGTGTTCATTCAATTCCAAATAATTATTTGGTAAAATAGGCTTTGACAAAATGTTGCATTTGTCAGGTGGGTTTCATTCATGTAAAAGAGCTCTCAATTCATTGACATACAGCGGATGTGGTCTATAGCAGGAAGTAGCACACATCCGTGTCAACAGCTTAGTCACACCACCAACTTGTCTGACAACTTCACTACAACTTAACAAAAAGTTGGCATCATTTTAATATAGCATGGTCAGAAAACTAATAAAGGATTCAATACATACACATTATTTTAAATACATAATATTAAGATTTTTCTGAGGATGAGTATTTAGCTGTATACAGGAAAGCTAGTGTATTTAAGACATTTTGTGTTTGTATATCACTGCCAAAAGATGCAAAGGTAAAAAAAAAAAAAAGCCAAAGAGATGCACAATACACAATTCAAAACACTCCAAATTGTGCTGCTTACCTGCAGGAGTTGTTGTTTTAGTTTTTGACTATCAGAAAAGTGTAGCTCACTCAAGAGGTCTGACACCAACCCAGATGCTGGAGCACGCAAGAATACGTCACTGTTGCGAGGAGTTGAGTAGCGATGGATGAGGCCATTACTTTTGGAGCCACCTAAGTGAGGAGGGCGAGCAGAACTGGGAGCAGACCCAGGACCATTGTTATAGCCACTGTCCTGTTCCTCTCCCTCACCTTCACCTTCTCCCTCTCCCCCCTGGCCCTCCTCCTGGCTATCATCCAGCTGATCCAGGTGGAGTTCCAGGTTCCCCATGGAATCAAAGGGGTTGAGGGTCAGGGCGGAGAGCTCTCTTCGCAGACTGTTCTTCTGCTCCCTCTCCTCCTTCAGGGCTTCCAGGGCCTCATCCAGCTGCCTCTCTGCAATCTCCCTCAGCCTCGCTGCCTCATCCAGCTGTGCTCGCAGCTCGTCTTGCTCCTCATTCTTCTGGGTCAGTTCCAGCTTGATTGATTCAAACTCAACCTGAAATATGTTCAAAAGCACAATAAAAAAAAAATTCTCAAGATGTTCTAAAATCTAGTTTCTTCTTTAAATGGTTTTGGTGTTGTTAATTTGGTCCTACAGTCTACACAAATAAAATGAAGTGAAATGTGAATAAAAACAATGTTGTAATTGAACCAGATTAAACCATTATTGAGAAATATGGTTATTCAGTTATTCAATTCAACAGACACAGGCGAGCATTCAAATCCCTATTAAATGCCTAACTTCAAACATCAGACAAGCATCTACCTCAGCTCACTGGGTGTAGTGTTCCCTATACGGTTCAGTTGTCCCTGATATAGTTACTCTGTCAGGTGCTGCGATGGTGACTTAACATGCACGTGACATGCATTTGAAGATTGCAACTTGGTGGTAGGTCCATAACAGTACCCTGACAAACAAAATAGTCTTACCTTGCATCACGTCTTGCACCTAGCTTTTCACTTGCTTGCCATTAGACAATGTCTGTACTTCTGTCTTTGAAAATATCATCAATTCCAGAGCAACACATAACCTGAAATCAGTTTCCCTGAACTTTCAAGGGACATCCTGAACTAAAAAAAAATATTTTACTCTTGTACATCAAGAAGCTTCTCATTTATGAAACAGACTGAAAAATGGTTATTGGCAACTAAACCAAAATTCCCACTGAGATTCATAATCACAATTCATTGACAAAATTCGGGGGGGGGCATTATGAGGCTCATTCTACTTTTCTGCTACATGTAAAAAAAAAATTCATTGCTACTCTGTCCTGTCCCTTTAACACTACCAGTTTTATGACCCATTTGTGAAGATATGTCAGTACACCTGCGAAAGAGATTAGACATTTGCAAGCATATATACTTTCCCCAAGATGGAAGCAATAAACTTACACACAATTTAGAACTAATAAAAATACCGAAATACGCATAAGGAACAGAAAAGCGAAGATTCCTCAATAATCTATTTTTAGAGATACATGCTATGTCAATTACTGTGAACATTTTCTAATCCAACCATCAGGTCTAATTAGAGCTAAGAGGCTAATCTACTCTTTGTAAATCTGTATCTTGAGTAAAAACTGACCTGGTTTTCCTTAAGCACAGACACCTGCTTTTGCAGAGATATGTTTTCTTCTTCAAGCTCGCCATTGTCCTGCAATTGGCGTAGTTCACGTACTTTGTACTCCTTCATCTCATCCCTCAGATGACCTTTCTCAGCCTCCAGACACTCACACTCCTGCAAACACAATCCAGTTAAATCTATGCAAAGTAAAGTAGTAAATGTTATGCACCATAAAAAGGCATGATGTCACATTTAATTATATATAGAAAGTACAAAGCTAAATACCTTCTTCAACTGGGTGGAGACAACCCCCAGTCTATCGATTTCGGCATGAGCATTGCTTAGAGCAAGGCGTGCTTGCTTTAGCTCTGCCTGAACCTCCTCCATGCGGGTTGCCATGGCAGCCTCCTTAGTGGCAGTCTCCTGCAGTAAGCTCTCCTCCCGGCACTCTCCATCAGCAGCTGCACGCTTCTGGCTGCTCACAGAATCTGCAAATGCCTTAAAACACATAGAAAGGTTAAGGTAAGGGCAAACCATGCAGTATATGGAAGACTAAATATTACATATGTGGACTAAATTATTAGTAATAGAAGATACAGTCAAAACAAGAAATTCAGTCAATTTCCTAACAAAAGAAGAAGCTTGTGAAAACCATCACCTGGCATCTGATCACATCTGTCAGGAAATAGCTAACGTAACAGTCTACACCCTTCATTTGCATTTTAAACACCATTAAATGCTGTGCTTCCATTTTATCTCGTCAGTGTGATAAGCATAATACACTAACACAAAAAGCATTTCACCTCAATTTAGCATAATCCGTTAACTTGCAAATTATACTCACTGACTCAGATAAAACTGACACACATAAGTGTTATATGCAATGAACATGTAACTACTCACGCTCAGCTGAACACAGTGTTGTGCTTACATAATGCTGTTAATTTACAACATACGAGCTTGTTCCCTCCTGGTGTTATAACACGGCCAAAGATGAAGTAGGTTAACTGCCAAGAAATTGGGCTTATACAGATTATGTAAAATAACTAAAATTCTGTACCAGTAAGTCCCTTCAGATATAAGGAGCTTTGATGGATATTTGGTTTTATAACATTCAGATAGATCAGAAGCAGGATTTAAAGCATTTTGATCTTACTTTAAACAGGTAGAAATCGGACAGTTACCAAAAACAAGTCTGCTAACAAATGTATTCAAGCCAAATCCAGCATTTAGTTAAAAAAAAAAAAAAGTGAATATTAATAAGTGAAAATGGTCATTCATCACTATGTTAATGCAAGCATGGGTATATGAATGTCAAAACTATTTTCACACAATACATCATTTAAGGTGAAACTTTAAAAAATATGTCCAAACGGTGGTTGCCCCCCTGTACTGCATAAAGGTCGATTATTAACAAAACATATAAATTTCTGTAAAAAAAAAATTGAGTAGGTGTTACAATCAGTAGGCTAGTAACTGTGATAATGTGTTATTAACCACCTGACTTAGTAGTCTACCGTTTGGCACAGTCTAAATGAGATAACAGATTCAGCTCATTATAAAAAGTGACTAACTCGCATCTGGATGAGATCCTACCAATCTGAATCATTGAGGAGGCCTCCTCTGAAATGCCATATGCATCAGATGACATTCGAAGAACAAAACTGACTCAGCATGTAATCACAAGTCCATTCAGTAGAAGAACAATGAGGTCAAAATCTAACAGAGCTATTAGTGTTGTGAAAAACAAGACCTGAGTGATGAGCAAAAGTCATAAGAATGCAATAGTTCACAGATGTAATATATGATGTACAATATAGATCTGTAGAGCCAAATAGAGCCAAAATAACAGAATGTCTACAAATACTAGTTTTAGATCACACGAGACGTTTTGTTTCATAAGAAAAGTAAAGCACTTGCTCCATATAATTACACAAATTAATAATCTTGAGGTTTTTTTTAGATTCTCTAAAAAGAACTATAAACATTCTATAGTCCTACCTCTCTTAGCTGCAGCAGCTCCGTTTTGAGAGATTCATGCTCTTCTTCCAGTTGTCTGTGCTTCACCTTAAGGGCAGAACTTTCCTCCAGCACCACTAGGCCATACCGGGCTGCCTGAAGCTTCTCCTCAGTGGCCTCCTGAAGCTCCAGAGTCAGTCTAAGCACCTCAGCTTTCAAGTCTCCGCTCCCCATCTCTGCCTCCTCCACTCCTTGCACTGCTGCCGCTGCTGGGTCTGAATCCGCCTCCAGCATCTCTGCCTGGCTTCCCACTTGCCTGCCAATGTTCAACCGGGACACCTGCCTTCTTCACTCCTCCACTCTCATTACTTCACTATGAAAAAGCGAAACACAAAGATGGTGGTTATATAAACTACTTACAACAATGAACAGACAACAAAGAGGTTTTGTTTCTGAGATATATTATGACACCACTTTGGCAAGGCGACACCATCAAGAAATAACTGAGTGAGTGGTTAAGTGGAAAACATTTCTTTTCAATTCAGGAGTCAAAATGTAACAAAATTTAGGACTGGTGAATTACACAGTTAATAGTGTTTTACAAATATTTTTAGCTTTTTGTCATGCCAACAACAAGTATGACAGCTCTCCAGTAAGCCAGGCATTTATTTGCACGTACTGTAGTATTTAAAGAACACCACTGATTGTTTAAGTCCCTGAAACAGACGCTCACTGAACTGCATTACAAGGCAAGACTACACACACTAAAGGTCAACTTTACTGCGTTTTAGACCAGAAGGGTAATATCTCTCATAGTATGTATAGGGTTACTAATGGCATTACAACATTTGTGATCTCAATATAATAGCCAAGAAAACACATGCATTAGGGTTACTTGACCATCAGTATCGATTGGGTGGGGCAGAGATCCCCCATTTCCTTATGTCCTCTTCTCTGACCGAAGATGGAAACACTAGCCACCGGCTGTCCGGTTACAAATGATGTATCCTGTGAGCATCTGTTCCTCCCTGGCCACACACCAATTCAATGTACTGGCTTAATCAGAATATAAAAACGAGTGATGTTTAATAACTCCAAACTCTTATATCACCCGTTTCCACTTAAGAGTTAACTTAATAGGGAGATAAAAAATAAATTCTTACAACATTCAAATTGTTTAACTACACCGGACTGGAAACCGCACACGGACGTCGCCGGACAGCTAGCATGAGTAGCCATGGCCTGATGTGCGCAGTAAGTAACATCACAATGATACTAGAAACATCGAGTTAAAAAAATCAGCTAGCTAGCTTTATAGCTTTGTGGTTAGCAAGTTCTTTAAAGGCTTAGCGGAATGGCCAGGGTATCAAGTACCTGACGCGGGGTTGGTCTCTTGTAACGTCAGTTGTGTCCCGGTCAGACAAGCTAATTAGCAGAACAAACTATCGCCGTTAGCCAAAATAGCCACTCACCCTCTGGTTTTATTCAACGATAAGGCACGGCGGTCTTCTCCGAGCGATAACCGGGCACTTCCTTCAGGAGCTGTCAGCAGCAACGGCAGCGTTAGCTAATCGCGCTAGTAACCACAGGCAGCAGGTTACAGCCGCTTCTAGTCCTCCCACCCGGTTCTCTCGTTTCAGTGAGGTGAGGCCGACTGTCAAAAGCGCGCCGAAAACGTGAAAGCACGATGACCCCCTCTAGCTTTCCAATTGAGAAATGCAATTACACCGAGTGGCTTTCTTTATAAGAGAATATTTTAAGCCACTAAGTCTATACTGTCTATTCAAGTATGACATTTTTTCGTTCATCACATAATTCTAAAAATTCCGAAAATAAAAGGAAAATAATGAAATATTACTGAAGAAATGCACTTCCGCTGATACTCGTACCACTTCCGTTTTGCTTCCGGGTGTGCACATTGGTTGGAATGGAAGACTTTACCCGCTCCTTATACTGCAGTAAACACTAGCGTTGGACATTTGCACAATGAAGATCGTCACCTGGAACATAAATGGCATTAGGACTTTCAGAGGCGGCATTAAAAGAGCTCTTGATTCTCTGGATGCGGATATTATATGTCTTCAGGAAACCAAAGTGACAAGTTAGTGAATCTTTTCAGTTTCGAACGTGGGTAATGTGATTTGACATGCAACTGGTTCCTTACGGAGGCTACAAAAATTCACTCATTTATTTATTTATTTATTTACAGGAGACTTACTTGATGAAAGAACTGCAATTGTTGATGGCTACAACTCCTATTTCAGCTTCAGCCGAGGACGTAGCGGATATTCAGGTTCATTACACTGTTATTCATTCTTTCAGCCTTTATTTTATGTATATTGAGGTTTAACATAGCCGAGTAAAACAATAAAATACATAATCGTGATAAAATAACAGGGTCCTAGGTAACCTTAAACCTTGATAGTACTAATTAAAGTACAAAACAAATGAAACAACTAAAACAAGTCTACTCCCTGATGTCAATTCACTTTGAGTGTTGTATCTATTATTATTTAGGATAATTTCCAATTATTCCAAATATCCTTATTGCAATCCAATGTGCTCTATGCACAGCCCCACTACTTCCTGAACTTCAGGCAGCTCTTTTATTTCCTGCCTTTCATTATTGGACACACTGGTTAATCCAGGTGTGCCTGCTACTTCTTGTTGTGACACTGTGGTCAGGCACATCTGGATTAATCAGTGTGTCCAGTGATGAAAGACAGGAAATAAAGGAGCTGCCTGAAGTTCAGGAAGTAGTCAGGCTGTGCATAAAGCCCATTCACCTCTTACTCCTGACATGCACAGGGGTTGCGACTTACTGTAAGGAGAGTGCCACACCGTTTGCTGCTGAGGAAGGTCTCACGGGCCTGCTGACCAACCATGAAGGTCCTGTCCGGTGTTATGGTGATCAAACTGAGTATTCTACTGAGGAACTGCAGCTTTTAGACAATGAAGGACGAGCCGTTATCACACAACACAAAATCATGTAAGCACATCACATTATATTTTGATATTTGTGTGAGGAAAAAATGTGGCTTAATGTGTTGCCTTTGTTGCAGCACCTAAACATGGCTTAAAGTTATTGTCACAAAACTATGGTACATTTTGTATGAGAAATAACCATAATCAAGCTAAGCCACTTGTGTTAAAACATGGACTGACTGTAGTTTTAAATATCCACATGTCTAGTTTTTATGTAATTTTTTCTTATCCCTACAGGTGTCAGGACCAAGTGAAAACAGTTACTGTAATCAATGTGTACTGTCCACGAGCTGACCCTGAAAAACCAGAGAGAAAGCAGTTCAAACTGCAGTTCTACAAGTTGCTTCAAGGCCGGGCTGAAGCCATTCTGAAAGACGGAAGGTGAGAGATTACAAAAAGTTTCAAAACAAGAACAAAAAACCTTGTTGTTAAACTGTGGTGCAGGTGTATCCTGTTGTTGCAGAGACATTTTAACTCTGCAACTGAAAATGTCAGTATTCATTTGACCTTGAACAATGACGTGCATTCATGAATATTGGCAGTATATTACATAACTAACTGAATTCATTGTTTATTTTATTCATTTCAGCTATGTGATTGTTTTAGGAGATATAAACACATCTCACCGGATGATAGACCACTGTGACCCTCGTGACACTGTGAGTAATACATTACTAATGTAATATTAATATGGTTATTTGTCTTTACTCAAAATGACAAAGGGCAGTGCTAAGTTCTTGCCAAATAAGCACAGCACAATCATACTCATAATAGCAATAATAAAACTTTGTACATTGTTTTTTTCTCATCATATAGGATAATTTTGAGGAGAACCCTGGGAGAAAATGGTTAAACTGCTTTTTGCACAGTGACAAACACGAAGAAGAAAGGAATGATGAGGAATATAATGAAGCATACAAGCTGACTTCAACCCATGATGGAAAATTTGTGGATACCTTTCGTCATTTCCATCCAACTCGCATCAATGCCTTCACTTGCTGGTCTACTCTCACTGGAGCACGACAGACCAACTATGGTACACGCATCGACTATATATTTGCTGATTGTCAGCTTGCAGAAAAGCACTTTGTGGCAGCAGACATCATGCCGGAAGTGGAGGGTTCAGACCACTGCCCTGTTTGGGGGCAACTGAGCTGCTCGCTCCTTCCCAGCTCCAAAAATCCTCCACTTTGTACTCGATTTTTGCCAGAGTTTGCTGGCAAGCAACAAAAACTTTCCCGTTTCCTTGTTAAGGTGGACCAAAAATCACTTCAGTCTGTGCAGAAGAATGAATTGCCTGGATCTCAAGAGGAAGAAGAAAGAAGGGAGAATTTAAACCCCTCTGGAGCAGGTAAAAAACGAGTCCTGACAGTAGAATCAATGATCCCAAAGGGGAAAAAAGCAAAGACAGCAAAGGCTGCTTCAAAGCCACAAGGAAGCCTTCTTACATTTTTCAAACCTAAGATCACAGATGATTTTCCTTCTACTGAAGCATCTGAAAGGCAAAAAAATCTTGGTCAGGATGAAGTCACCTCACCCCAAAACCCTTCAGTCAAAGGCAGCATCACTGAAGATGCTATGCTTGTCCTGGATGGTTCAGAGCAACTGTGCACTAGCAGCTCCCCAAAGGACAATGACCAAGAGACAAAAGTAAAAACTCAACATTCAACATCACAGTCTACTGTGGAACCATCAGACACCAAGAAAGGAGCATCCTCACTGTTTTGGAAGTCATTGTTTCATGGACCTCCCCCACCGCCCCCATGCAAGGTCCATGGGGAACCATGTGTGCTTCGTACTGTGAAAAAAGAGGGGCCAAACATGGGCAGACAGTTCTTTGTGTGTGCCCGTCCTCAGGGACATGCCTCCAATCCGGAGGCTCGTTGTAATTTTTTTGCATGGGTTGACAAAGGCAAATGATATAAGACCACTAATTGTTTTTTATAGTTAAACCTCTGATCCACAATGTCTTCTCATTTCAGATTTTTATAGTGATTCTGTTTTTTTCTTAGCCAACTAATAAAATATCAAACTACATTGAGGTTGGTTTCATTTGGTTGTTGGGGTTGTCCCAGTGGGATAATGAGTAGATCATTAACTTTCTATAATTTTTACCCCTTGGCCAACGTCTGGCTGAAGGGGTATTGTAACAGTTTTGTCATCTGTCTGTCCAACTATCCATTCAACAGTGTAATTGCATTATCTGAAGAATGCATTGAGATATCCATACCAAATTTATACTGTAGATGCATCTTGGCATTGAGCAGAAGTCTATTAAAAATAGGTCACCTATAGGGCAGTAACTCAACAGAAACATATGCTATATTTGGCCAAGAGGTGTTAAAAATGCGCAGCATGTTATGTTTTACACTACACTGTCAAATTTAAGGATTTAGAGGAAAAAAAGCTTCAGATGACAATGATAGCGTGGATCTAAATTTCCTATCATATTGTTGAATGTAATTCACTTTAGTTATATGACTCAGTATCCCAAATCAGAACTATGACTTGAAGCTCTTTACAGTCTATAAAATGTTACAGCGTTCTGTTATTTCTATCCTTATTTTAAAGAAGGAAAATACTTATTGAAAAAAATGTTAAGTGGGAATGGTAGAAACCTCAGGAAGGGCCACTGAAGAGGGATCCCACTTTAGGGTCAGACAGTGCAGTAGGTGGTATGTGCACAGACATGGATAAAGCACTGAATATATGGGATTCGTAAATATTATATACAACAGGAATGTATTACATATAGGTGTAGTAACAAGCAGATCTTAGATTTTTGTATCATGTTAAGTGGAAATATGAAAATACAGATTGGCCTTTTGGTGATTTGACAGAAAACAATTCTGACTGACGTTTATTTGTTATAGTCCATTGCAATCTGTCTGATTGTATCTTAACTATGGCATCAGACTACACCTGTAGCCAAACTGGTGTACACATGGTACACTACAATGTGTACCAGTGTACCATGTAATGATAGCATTTTATACCTGGATTTTCAGTGGCCTGCACTGTTTGCCAAGTATCCAACTCTGATAGTAACTATTGGTGGACACTGAACAATTTATTTGTTAGTTATATTTATTATAAATTTATTTACATACATACATACATACATACATACATACATACATACATACATACATACATATATATACATACATACACACACATATACATATACATACATACATACATACATACACACA
>JAPTYQ010000028.1:9846671-9878006 GCA_029814465.1 Ostorhinchus cyanosoma | reverse complement strand
AAACTGTGAATTTCTGTCCCCTACAGAGGACAAATATACATTGCTGGGTCTCAGGAGGATATATGCTAAGCTGCTTTTCACAGACATTTACCCATATGTATTCATTTTTTGACAATTTAGGACTGTCAGGTTGGACTGAATTTTGCTGAACAACAGGAAGCAGATGCCTTCCAACATGTAGTTGTGGATAAAATCAACCAAAGAAACAACCGCCCAGGTAAGAGAAATACAACCAACAATACACAGTAAACACAATAACAAACACAGAACCTAAGATACAATTTATGCAGTTGTTTAGATTCATTTGCAACTACAGTGTATTATCAACACTAGCTCTTAATGTAACATGTTATTTCTTGTATGGTCCTGGTAAAATGTGTTTCCATATCTCTATATAAATCTGAAACATGTTTTCACTGAGCTCCTTTTAGGCATCCTACTGTAGAGACTTAAATATGAGGGTCACAAAAATTATAATTCATTCTCAGCATGTGAATATGTGTCTTAAACCAACAGATAAGAAACACCGCCCCCTACCTCCTATTGGTGAGACAGCAATCCTTTCAATTCCTTATTATTATCATATTGCTTTGCAGGATATAAATGTGTAATTGTTTTCTTTTTCTTTCTTTGTGTGTTTTCGCCTATTACAGAAAGAAGTGGTCTACCTCCACTACCAAATGAAAAAGGTGTGCAGTTCATTTTCCTTGAATAATATGAACATTTAGGCCAGTGGTTCTTAACCTTTTTTTGGCTCTTGACCCCATTTTAACATCACAAATTTCTTGCAACCTCAGACATTCAAAATGGAGCCATTTTTTGCTAAAATAAAATTTTTTTTGATCATGTAATAGTTTGCTAGACTATGTTGCAAATAAACGTTAATTTTAGATGACATTTAGTCTATATAATGTATATTATTATGGACGGAGGCAGAAAAACCAGGTGTAGATTACTGCACAAAGGGGGGAGAATTAGATTTTTCTTGGTCAGGATATGTACAGTCAGTCCAGGTTATATTTACAAGGCTGCAAATTATTACTGAACAAACAATAAATGAAACTGTGAATTATGAAAGAGCTGCAGCATCTGAAACTGACCACAATGAACATTTGACAGATAAACAGTTTCAGCTTCAGAGTTTGTCATGTCTTTTATGTATTATAATTGTCTCTCAACTCACCATATATTTTTATTAGTAATTTTTTTTAGTTTTTATTTTTAATCAATTACTAGAAATTTCAAGTGACCCCATTTGAATTCCAGGTGAACCCAAGGTTGAAAAACACTGATTTAGGGGCTATAATAATATAATACGTATTTGTATTTACTCTGTACAGTAGCTGGCAGCTCCGGTGGTCTTCACATGGCTACGATTGACATCCAGAACCCAGACATACAGTCTTCACGTTACCGCTCAATGCCATCACCAGTTTCCAGCTCATCTCTGACCAGTAAAGGCAAAAAGGATAAAAAGAACAAGAAAAAGAAACCCAAACTTTCCAAAGCAGACATTGGAGCCCCGAGTGGATTTAAGTGAGAATTTGACATTACATTGGGGTGAAGAGGAGGCTTTACTTAAAACTTGCATCTGTGAACCATAACATATTCCCTCATCTTTCTTCCTTTCTATCAGGCATGTTAGCCATGTCGGCTGGGACCCCAACAATGCTGACCCTGACTTTTTGAAACTGCTCTCCCAAGCTGGGATCGATGAAGCTGAAATGAGGGATGAACACACCTCCCAGCTCATCTATAATTTTATCGAGGAGTCTGGAGGCATGGAGGCAGTCAAAAGGCAGATGAACAGAGATGGTTAGACACATACATTATTTGTCTCTTTATTGTTAATCTCACTGCAATTTACTGATAATAACTGAAACGAGTGGTTGAAGACGTGTTCAGATCATTTAAGTAAGAATACATTAAAGCAAAATTATTCAAGTACAAGTAAAAGTCCTGCACAAAAACTCACTATTTACGTCAAATAACAAATGTTAGTCACAAAATGTGGTTAAATATTGGTTAGCTTCCTCTGATAGATTATTATGAATAACATAATCAGATATGAGGTTATTAATGGTGAAGACTCAGTGTTGGAGCACTCTGTTACAGTTGTAGTTCCTGGAGGTGGACATAGCTTGAGGTACTTGATTTCTAATTTTACATGCAGTGACACCAGAGAAATAATAATAATAATAATAATAAAAAAAAAAATCATGACTCATTGGAGAGAAATAAAGAAGAAAACCAGTTCTGATGGAGTCATCTGTTATCAGTTTTAGGACTTTTTTTTTTTTGCTAATCTTTGATTCATACATACATAAATATATTGAAATAGTAATAAAGTTTAAAATAGTTTGGTTTACTATTTGGTAGAGCACTTTATTACACACAGGCATCTGAAATGTGAGCCTGACTACATGCTGCCTTTTAGTAAGAGGTTTGGAAATGTGTTGTATTTTATATCATCCATTGCGTAAAATCTTCATCATAAAAGAAACTCTTAGCTAAAACTCAAATTAATGAAGTAGAAAACAAAACGTTTGACTTTAGAGCGTGTGGAACAAATACTGAAGTACAAGTAACTTACAAATGTATTTAAGTACACGTATAAGTATTTAAGTGCTTAATAACTTTCCACCACTGACTGACATCCAGACTTGGGTAGTTTCATAATGTTGACTTTGCTCCATGCATTGCAGCCTCTGGACCCCCACCTCCCCCACCGGGCAGACAGGGGCCTCTCCCTCCGGTGCCGGGTTCCTGTGCCCCGGCTCCTCCACCTTCACGATCCCGTTCTGGACCTTTGCCTCCTGTTCCAGGCCAGTCAAGAGGGAGCCCGTCCTCACAGCCTCCTCTGTCACGTGGAGGCCTACCACCCCCACCTCCATCAAGTCGAGGTGGTCCTCCACCACCTCCACCACCTTCACACACTTCACCCTCTCACTTCCCTTCACCACCACCTTCAAGACCCTCAATGTCTCACAACCCACCTCCTCCTCCACCACCGTCTAACCACCAGCGCTCCATGGGTTTCCCACCTCCTCCCGTCCCATCTGCACCTAATAGAGGAGGGGGTGGCGGAGGTGGAGCAGGGCCTCCCCCGCCTCCTCCTCCTCCACCACCTCCTCCACAGATCCCGATGTCTTCAGATTTCCCACCTCCTCCTCCTCTAGGTGGTGCTCCACCTCCACCACCTTCGACTGTCTCATGTGGAGGAGGGGACAGCAGGGGGGCATTACTGGATCAGATCCGACTGGGGAAGAAGCTCAGAAATGTAAATCAGATACTTTTACACCTAAATTTCATTTATTCAGTAGCGATGCCATCGTACACTTTCCATCGTCATGCATTTACCCTCCTGACTTGTGTTACAGGTGACAGAGTGTCCTGATCCTGGTCCATCCACAACCACACCACCAGAATCAGGAGAAGGAATTGTTGGTGCTCTCATGATGGTCATGCAGAAGAGGAGTAAAGTCATCCATTCCTCTGGTAAACATCACACATTTGCATAAAGAGTGGACAGGTTCCTGATACAAAATGACAAAATCCAATACAATTGTATTTATCTTGTTTTTCAGATGAAAGTGAAGATGATGGAGGGGATGATGATGATGACGATGACGAATGGGATGACTGATGAGGCCGTTTTTGGTTTTGTGGACTTAAAACCTAGTTTGACTGGGACTGATATTGGAAAATGTTGAATTTCAATACTGTTATATGTTTTCAGGGTTTTATAACCTTAGTCACTGCAAATGATTTGACTTGTACATGATATGACATAAGTGATTTAATAAAAGTGCAACTAAAGGGCTGGGAAGTGAAAAAAACAAATTCAACACTTAAATCCATTTGAGAAATGAGAAATGTTTATATAACTGTTCGAACATTTCCAGTGTAGATTTATCAGCATAACAGCACATAGCACTGTGTTACTCTCAATGAATGTGAATAGTGACTCTGGACTTTCTTTGAAAAAAGCCACTTGAACGTCTGTAAATACAGCATGACAGAACATCAACAATATTAAAATCTGAGCCAGTTTCATTCCCATTTTTTATAACATACTGTACATATAAAATTATGTTCCTGTATAATTTTCTCAAACAACTGTGCAAAGATCCCCAATTCCCTCAAATACCACCACCAACAAAAGTGCATAACTGGAAGAACACTGTATGCTATACATATCTTCAACACTCACATACTGTAGGTCACTAGAGCACAGGACAGTAAGGGAGTCATTATATGACAACATCCAATGGAATTAGCTTAATCGAATACATTACACCATACAAACATCATAAACGCCAAGGCTGAAAACAGAGCAACAGGAAAATGTACAACTTACAACAAACATATGCATGCGACATATGCATCATCATATTATCTTCACACAGTACAAGAGAAATCCAATGGAGTGACCATATCATGACCATATATATTATATTCACAATCAATATATTACACTTTATTTCAATATAATTAAAGGACCATACCAGTGGTTTTGCATGTTCTAGCCCCAGTAGCCCACAACTACATTTTACATTATGACCACTTTTCTTATTGTTGCTGGTTTCAGTTAACATCAGAATGAAAGCCATAATTGAAATATGCAACACGTCCATCTATTTCAATATTCATTGCACTTACAGTTTTCATTTTCCAGTTTCACATAATCCTCCCTGCACCTTATCAGCTGCATACACTCTCTGCTTATTGAGCTGTGTTGTATGAAAATGTAATCCGGAGGACAATTGACAGACAAAAGTGGACAATGTGAAAAAGGTTTTTGAGTTTCTTGCACTAAAACTAAGATTTTCCACAGTGATTGACATCTCACAGTTACTGAAGTATTTGATCTCATGCAAGAACAAATCTGTAACTTGATTAAATTATCCAAATGACACAAGCTCATAGCTGTGTTAACCTGAAAGATAAATATTCGGTTCTTAGAATGGAATCCCTGGAAAGTGGTTGTTGGTACAATAAAATATAAATAAGACGTATTTTTATACATATGTTAGAAGCAGACATGCAAAACCACCAATACAGTACTTTAAGGACAGCATGACTGTATCACCTGCCTAATGAATAGAGGTGACACATAAACATGCATGTCCAACAGAAGTCCACCATAAGTCCAGACAGGCCAGTGTTGGACAGGTCCAGTCCAGTCCCCTAGCCGAGGCCTTGGTCTTGGCTTTCTGTGTGCCTGCGGCTGGTGCGTTTGCGCTGCTGTTGCTGTTTGGGGTTTATCTGTTCCCAGTAGGACTGGCAGTACTGGTTAATCAGTCTGATCTCAGGTGGGAAGGGTGTAGAAGAGATGGATGACTGTAGGTAGGGTCCAGCGTGGCGGGTTTTTGGTTCTTCATCCTCATCCTGAGCGGTCAGAGCTAAAACGATATCTCGATCCAGGATGCGAAGTGCAACACGGGCTACTGTGTGTTTAAAGTTATTCTCTGTGGCAAGGCAGTGGTAAAGACCTGCATCTGATTGGTTGAGAGACTTCAGAAGGATGCCATGGTTGGTCTTCAGGACTCCTCCTGCACGGTTAAGCTGCAGAAAAAAACAATGTAAACATCAGGAAAGTCTGAAATAGAGAACAATGTATCATAACATGTATGGAGCGGACAAGTAGCTGATGCACATTGAACATTTACCAGTTTCCTCTTTCCTTCCCTTTGGAAAAGCCATTTGACGGTGGCCTGGGGAGAGCGTGGCTGACATTCCAAGAATGTACTGCTGCCCTCCACCCCAAACTGGACCGTTTCTCTCAGACGTTTTTCAACTGTACAGATATAAAACAGGTGAAATACTGAAACCTGCTTTATCAGAACAAAGATTTCAGGAGTGTCCCTCTGTAACAATGTTTCTACATGTCAACTTAAGACCTTTTTGAGACTATTACGAATTAATTTAACACATTAGCCTTTAAATTCTTTTTGCATTAATCCATATATGTAGTTTAGTTACAGTATGATAAAGTACAACAATACATTTAATAGAGGCTGTAGATGACATAATAAACAAGTTTTAATTTAGGTTTATTTTATTAAGGTCTAAGGTTGAGGTTAGTGAATATTAGACTTCTGTGGTGACTCTTACCTTTGGCATTGAAGCCTCTGCACTGCCTCAGTGGATCACCATGTTTAACATCCTGTCTTCTGCTCCTCCTGAGGTTTAAAAAAAACACAAACAGCATTGTTGCAAAGATTGCTGCTGACACCAAAGCTGAAGTGCACATCTTTACTTTAGAAGCATGCATGAACATGAGACAGAACCTCTTGGTGGACGGGGTGAAGGCAGAGCAGCTCTCTCCATCCCAGGCACAGTACGGGTCTCGGGCCAGGCAGCAGTCAGAGCAGGCTCTGCCGTATACACCACAACGGTGCAGCGAAACCTGGGTCAGCCCCGCATCAGACGACACGTATAGTTGTTGCTGTAGTGACATGAACAAAAAAAAAAAAAACATGAATCATCTAAGGTCCATACACTGAAATGCTTATCGTTATGTCTGAGGTGTTCACTTACTCGTTTAGAGGATAGTTTCATTGTTTTGACAGGAGCTCTGGTCTGTAGATGTAAAATAAATAAGTCAGATTTTGTCTTTAATCCTTTGAGCGTCTCTTTATTTGGCTAGGCCACATTTTTTAGACGTACCCTGAAGACCTCCACTTCCTCCAGTGTGAGCTCCTCCATGCTGGTTGGATCCTTAGGCAACACTATGACTTTTTGGACAGTACCACGATCTAAAAAGGTAGAAAATTACTTGTAAGATCTTAATTCTCTCTCTAAAAGCATGTATTCTTCAATGGGATTAGACCTGATGCTTTCTGTCTCACCTGTCCCCAGGAAAAGCACCTCATAGCGTCCATCAACTGCATCTACCTGGTCCACCACAAGGGCAGTGTAACGGTAGTCCACACCAGTTCTCACCACCAGGGGGCGACGGTGAATAGGATAAACTGGATGGAACATGAGGGGATGGGCTCTGATGAAATTCACAGCCTCATCTGAGAAGTTTTTGGAGGAACGGATGCCAGGAGTAAAGGTTCCTCCAGGGCACTGTAATGAAAAACAGAATAGATGGAGCACACTCATCTGAATGTGTTTACAATGTGTGTTAATTTCCTTTTCATGCAATTCTGTGCATGCATCACTTTGGAGATAACATGACTGAAACATACTGTTCCAGGCCGCGGGTAAGGGATCTTGCCAGTGTATTCTGTCCACTGGTAATTGTGTCCATGTTTATGGGCAAAAGGGCCGTTGAAAACATTGCGTATATCAGCCATAGAGTACACACAGACCGCCGAGCCCTTGAACACCGAGCTGTAACAGAAACAGACAATTAAGGTAAGAGGGAGAGGTAGGAGACAGCTCACACCCAACCCTTGAAATTAACACATAAATTGGCCACAAAAATGTTAAGCAGGCTGGTTGAGATGTGATCCCAGCCTGCAGCAACAATTTATGACAAAAGCTTCTGATAACCACTCACCCTGCTGTGGTGAAGAGCGCATACACCATGGGGTTTCGTTCATCTTGAGTTGGCTGAATGAACACATCTCCTGAAAGAGGAATGAAAAGAAAAATCAATAACACCATTGCTAAAGGAGCATCAATTAAAATTTAATCAGATTAAACGTAGCGCTTATTTTATTGTGTCCTTACGTAGTTCATCAAACCGTGTCTCCACTCCATCTTCTCCAATCACTGAGCAGATAAGGCGAGCTTTCAGAAAGGTAGTCCAGCGGTTCACTAGGGATTTCTGTCCACCTTCATCATTCTGAGCAGTAAAAAAAAAAATTAGGTCAGACTCTACAGAATGTGTAGACTATGTTTCATTTTCTGCACACTTTTTTTTTTTTTTTACTAGAAATGCCATGGGCTTTAGCTCACCAGACACACTCTTCCCACTCTGGCTAAAACACTGGGACTCGCCCCACCATTGGAGTCCAGACTCTTCTCACGGAAGAAGAAGTAGAGTTTGTCGTCATTCCTTTCTGCACTGTCAGGGATCTGCTGAATCTGAACAAACACAGGCTCTGGAGGATAAAAACAGATAAGCAAAGAGAGGATTGAGGGAAGTGGCTGTCAAATAAAAGGAGAAGAACTGTAACCTGTAATCAGCAACATTTACCTCCTCACGCCCACACTTACTCACCGTTGAGCCACCTGGAATCATATTGCTCTGTCCTGATTGCCGTTCTTCCTCCCATGGTCCTAAACAGAGCAGCATCTGTACTCATGAAGTCAATATGGACACCTGCATATAGGTTACCATCTGCAGACAGGAGGAAAACAGACTGAGTGATTCAGTTGTAAATGTATGAGACTCTTAACTGTTTTTAAATGAAACATGTCTTACTGATCAGAACTGCAATGTTTTCCTGTTTTGGATCATAGGAACATTTTCCCTTCCCTGAATCCACATACCCAGGGACCAGTCTAAACAGGTAGTCCTGGAGAGGCAAATTATACAGTGAGAGTATGCATAAAAATAGAGCGCTAAAACATCACAAGGGAGCATGAGAAAATCATAAACAAATCAGTGTCCCAGTTTGTAGGCCTGAAATATTTAACAGGACACAGGATTCCAGGCCTACTGCTCAGGGATTTTTGCAGTAAATCCCTCTCTGGGGGGAAATGCAAATGTCCTTGTCTTCACCTCTGCTCTCCAACCTCTGTTGATGAATGTACAGATAGGCTGATACGCTCCCGTTCCACAGGTGTAGAGATGGGTGCGGTTCCACGGTTCTATCAACCTCACAAAGTTGGCACATTCACCCTGGACAAGAAAGAGTAAGACAAATGGAATTCAAACATCGTCATTGTCTTGTGGTGAAAGCGCAAGTCTCAGATTTTTGAAAGGACAGGATGTGAAAACTTGATCCCACCTGTCTTCCCTTTCCCGTCATCTGACATTCTCCCTTTCTCTTAGCAGACGCTGGCCAGTGGATCTGTTTTACAAGGAAAATACAACAGCCACTTGAAAATACTGGATTATTAGGGATTGCGTAGAGATTTATACCAAATAGCAGACTGGATTTAAGGAAAAGCAGAAATTTGTACACACTATGAGCGGCTCCTTGTTGACATTGTGCATATCCAGGGCCACAAGGTACTCCCGGCTACCCAGGTACAGACGGCCTTGATCCTGATCCATCAGGAGGATGCGGTAGTCGCTAGTGTTGAAGGAGAAACTGAAGGGTCTTGCAGCCCGTGTGTCCATGAGCTCTGTTTGAAAAGTACTGAAACTTTCTCACAAAGAACTACACCATTGGAAAAAAAAAAACAGCAATTTTATATCCAGCAGGGGGAGCAGAGGTTACTTCTCAAACCCCCTCACTATGTTCACCTAATGCCTTCACTGAAAATGTTTCATTACTGACTTGAATGAACTTCTGGTCCCCTGAACAACACCCTTCTCACTTCATAGCTGGAAAATGTGTGTCACTGATTAAATATAACTCAACTTACGGCATTTTCAAAAACATATTCGCTTTTAAGATCTCAATATTTTATGTGCTCAGACTTTCTGATTGAGTTTAAGGCACCGCATGCCCCGTGGAGTTAGGCGAAAAAGCGGGTCCCTTAAGATACACGGTCAGTGGAACTCAGAGCTAATTCTTAAGATCAGGATTGTGTTCAGCAGAGCATAACCTGTTAAGACATGCTCTGCTGTGGAAAATGTTTCTCTTTTTTGTCCTGCTGAAAGCTTTGATTGAACAATTTTCATGTGCAGTGGGACAAATGGATTCTGGTTGTACTCTGCCTCTAAATGCAATTGTTTCCATTCCTTCATCCAACAATTCATCACATAAAAAGCAACACGCGCACACATCTGTGGCATGTTTAACATACTGACCACCATATGTGCACACTGGGACATGGGCAGAGGCATGTTAAAGACAGCAGGCTTATATAATGACAAATGTTCACACAGACCCTCAGAAGCTGGCTTACAGGGATTCAAGAGGAAGCACAATCTTTATTTACATCAAAGTGCCTGCCATCTTCCTTTTGAGGTCAATGTTAACAGGATGCAGTCAAGGTGCCACTAAAATAAACTATGCAATCGGATCTCCGGCCAACGCGGGATGGAGTCTTAGAGGTAGGACAAGGTCCGGTTCTGTTCCTGAGAGGTAAACACAGGATAACAAGCCTGGTGCCAAACTCCAGTGGGCCATAGTGGATTCACAGTAGAGGCTAAATGTAGCAACACCACACCCCTATACATGTCTCCATTCTCCAAAAATAGCCAACAATGCACTGCCATCATCTGGTAAACATTCAGCAATCACTTATCCCCTGACAACATTCTGATACTGATAGGGAAACACTGGGAAGGACATATGATTGAAGTATGACGCTGTAGCTGAGCCACTGGAAGCTCTCATGTTACAACTTGACAACATATTGTCACTAAGGCACTAATGACCACTGTCGTTTAGTCCTGGGCCTATCTGAAGTATGAGCAAACTGGTGACAGCACAGTAAGGGTATGAGATTCTAAAACATGGCTTCAGTTACACTGCACGTTCTGCTCTCTAGCAATGCTGACTAATTCGATCTAACTCGGTCAACCCTTTTGAAGTGTGTATAACTGGAAAAACTTCCTAGCAACAGAGGAAACAATACAAGATCACTATCCTCTATAGGCCTCCGGTATCCCAAAGTGTCACTCAGGCCAACTAGTTTGTTCAGAAGTCACATGACCCCCAGGCGCCCCAAAACCTCCTCCACAGGCGCCTCAGAGAACAAAGAGACTTGCTGTCACAAACAATGAACAATAAATCCTCGGAGTGGCAGAAAACTGTTGCGGAGAAAATCCAACTTTCCTCCTTTTTGTTTGGTATTAGGGGGAAGGGTGACGGAGGTTTGTGAATGACACTGCTTCATCTGTAGGACTTTCACAACAAACTAACAGCCACTGAGCAAACTCCAGTAAATGATTCAGTGCATTTAGGGGAAAAGAAACAATGATGTCCAATACAAAGCTTTCCAGAATGCTGTTTCGTGAAACCCGCAGCAAAAACATGTGTATAAGCCGTTTACTGAAAAGGGATTAGTGTCAGAGGTCATATAAAACTGCGCTGTAATTAGTCCTGTAAACTACAAGTGGACTCTTGCTGTACATAGAGGCATGTGGACAGCTGTTTTCAGTCTTACCGAATCAATTTTGAAAATCAAAACAGCACTGCAATTTGACTCCAGTTGTTGCTCACCTCTAATCTATTTCATATGGAAAAGATTGTGCAAAATCATAAATGTTCTTCATTAAATCACTGCAGTGAAGAAACAACCTCAAATGTTAACGCTACCAAAATACAAAATGTCTACTCAGCTCGACATGAAAGCACCTAAACATGTTATGAATCTTCACAGGTAATGCTAGTGTGTGTATATTTGTGTAACTGTGTCAGTGGATGTGCACATGACAGAGATGCACAAATAACTGTAATCATCCAACATTGTTCTGATCAAAGGTGTCATCTACATATTTGAAAGGTGAGCTTCTGCCATTAGAGTTAATGAGGACAGACAGCAGACAACATGGGAAAATCCCAAAATGTCTACAAAAGGCCTTCAATCCGCCCATCTTGGATTATCACCTTGCGGCCAAACGTTTATGTGCTAAAATATCATTTTGCTCCTGTGATCAAATTTCAGGTGTTTCCTTCTTGTGTCATCATTTCAGACATCAAAAACAAAGAAGGAATGACATGTCAGACTGTAATGTGTGTGGGTTTTAGGGTGGGGAGTGTTAAGTCAACTTTTCGAAGGGCACTACCAGTCACCACCTACACGTAACATCCACCTTTTGTTTTCAGTGTCGCACAGTTTGACATGAGGCAGGAAATACGCTCTTTACATATGTATAAAGAGGAAACATAACCAGTGCTGTGAATGTGTGCATGTTGTTCTGTAAGACGGAGGAGAAACGCAACCAAAAAAATACAATTGCATAAACTGTTATGACAATCCCCACTGTAAGACAGTTTTTATTTAATGTGCATGAGCTCACCTTTGAAGGAGAGGCGAACCCGTGGAGCAAACGGCTGCAGGCCCGAGCCTCTGTAAACACACAAGGCCAACAGGACGAGATGGGCTCCAGATGCTGTCATGGTAACAGTCATGCAGGTAGCCCACAGAGATCTAAATCTGTACAAAAAAAGAAAGAGGAATGAACTATTATTATAGTGTGCCCCATGAGAAATACGAGACAGAAAAAGAAGGAAGGAGAGGCAAGAGACTCTCTCTCTCTTTCTCTGATCTCAGTGATCAGAAGTTTGGCCTGCAGCCTTCCAAGACGTATAGTTTGGCAGGAGAGAACAACGTCCAAATCTTCACACCTGCTCTGGAAAATATGACAGCCCTATTATTTATTTAAAGTGTAAATGTAGTGAGGTATGTGTTAAGACTGTATAATGGCATTTTCAACCACAGTCATTTGGAAAAAATCTTAAAGAAAGGTGAATGATGACACCCTGTCCCAATTTTGAACATTTTATTCAGCATAATAGATTTTCCTCAACATGTATTTCATTCACAGTTTGAGTGAAAAGTGTCTAAAACAAGACTCTGATGCCCATCAGTGATTCCCTCTGCCTCTGTCTTAGTCTTTCAACAAAGCACGTCAGCATATTTTCAGAAGTTGACGAGTGAAATACATGACAGTTCAAAGAAACAGGTAGTCCTCCCTGAAACAATTTCTGACAGTTTAGGGGTGTTGAAACGTGGCCTAACTGTTAGACCTTAACTCAAGCATTCATTATGCATCTGCACTTTGCTGGAGAGGATCCCATATAAATTATGAATACTAAAAGCTGAGTCCATAACATCCATTAAATTGTCCCTCTGAAGGTGTGCTTTACTCGGGCGATAAGCCATCCCACGGGCCTCTCTTTGTCTCATGACGACATGTAACCCAGGCCTCCAGTGGCACAAGAACATGCCTTGAAATGAAAGCTTTTGGGAGAAGTAATCATATTAAAATAGTAAAGTGATTTCCCAAAAAATAGAAGTATATTTCGTAATATGAATGCAGGCACTAATTAATGTGTGACACATTTTATGACAAGATGTGCTCATGAAAAACACGAACACTAAATAATCTGAAATGACTGGCATGCAGAATATTTGGAAATTAAAAACACAAGCCACAGGGAATGCCTCACAGCTTTCCTGGCAAAATCGACAGAGGCCATATAACTGCTCACCAGGGTAGCTGATTTATGTATCTTCAATCAAACACTCAAATGTACTATAAGTACACAGCTTGAAATGTGTAAACATGTTTTTCATGAACAGACAAGATCAGCAAAACAGCAGGGTCTCGAATAATTTTACCAATGAAATCAAAGAGATAAACATCTTCCCCCCAGACAATTTTTGGTCAGTTTCACTTATTAAATCAAACAGATAAACATCTTCACCCCAGATAATTTTGGTCAAACAGGCATAATAAAACAAGTACCTAACCAAATAAAGCACCACAGGCACATTCCACTTATTATTCAATTATTATCAGAGAGAAAATATGGTTAAGCAACAGGCCAAGTGTGAACACACTGCCTACAATGAGTCTGAACATTTAAATCCATGCTTGTAACATTTAACCTCCCGTTCTGTAAACGAATTCACTTGAAGAGTGTATTTCATTTACAGACCTTGAAATATTAAAAACCAGCGATCAGACTATGAATGAACCATGGAAATGTGTGTGGGCTCCTCGTTAAGATGGCCTGAATATACACTTGGTGATATTTCAAGGTATTTCTGCCTGGTTTTCTGGGTCTGATGTTAACATTTGGACAAATTAGAGTCCTTCTATAATAATTTATGGTTTCTCCGCAAAAATAATGACAGGATTTCTCTAACCTACTTCTTATTTTTCCACGCGCAGTGCGCACTTACCTGTGAACTCAACATCCAGAAATAGGAACCAACATATGTGTGTAGCAGTCATCTACTATTAACTTTACGATACAGAGTAACCAAACAGAAGTTAAAAGTTAAGCCAGAGGGACGTCAAATGTCTTACCTTTGATTTGTGACTTTCCCGGTGCCCGCTTTGCCTCTCAGATCCAAAACTTACGGGATGTTACCGCTGCATTCCCCGCGTTTTGCGCCCTCGGAGCTGGGTTGGAAAATCTCTCTCAGCCTCGCTGCGCTGGCATGAAACAATCCGATAGGTTTGCAAATTCCCCCAGAGAGAGAGAGAGAGAGGGAGAGAGAGAGAAAAACGCTCTCTAATCACCCGCTATTTACCGACGGCATGTCTTCATGGCAACATTAGGACAGAAAAGCGCACAGCTGATCCTCTGAACGCTGTTTCCACTCTTTCCAAAAACTTCAAGCATGGATGGCAACACCCCTCACCA
Source organism: Ostorhinchus cyanosoma (assembly GCA_029814465.1). NCBI lineage: Eukaryota > Metazoa > Chordata > Actinopteri > Kurtiformes > Apogonidae > Ostorhinchus > Ostorhinchus cyanosoma. The sequence continues at coordinate 9,863,604 of JAPTYQ010000028.1, read as the reverse complement.
TGATGTGATCAAGATGCTGCTCCATTTATCCTTTAAAGGGAGTTGGATGGTGTTTGAGTGAAAATCAAGTGACCAGGTGCAGGTGTTGGAGAGTGTGCGCCCCGCTGTCCTCTCCCGTCTGTTCTACCCCCACCCAGCCTTCCCTCTCCTGTTGGCCCACAGCAGCATTGGACCAAACCTCTTGGTACACCATATGGGTATGATTAACCCTGTCACTGCTGGTGAGTTCAGCACTGCCTCTGCTCTAAACTGTTACCAATCTATGCCAGACTAATAGTTCTCTGCTGGCCAGGTTGATTTAAAGTTAATCATTGTTTTTAGATTATGCAAAGGGCATGCAGCCTGCTGAATACTAATGTTTTTCTCATGAACCAGAAGGACCAGGGCCTATTCTTATACAGCATTCAGGGGCTCAGATTCACTATAAAGGGGTCTGCCACTTGGACAATGTCACCATTACTCTTGGGCTCTACATGAGAGTCAAGTCAGCCGAAACAGATTCTTGAGATTCCTGTGTGCCTAGCTCCAGCACTCACAACGACGGTGACAAAGTAACCAGGAGGGGGGGGAATGGTAGTAAAAGACCTCCATCCTTTTAACAGAGCCTTGAGCTTGAAATTAAAACAGCTTCCAGAGCGCCTCTCATCATTTCTGTCTTTGTGGTGTAAGCTTTGACGCAGTATGGTGCACTGAAGGCACAAAAGCAGGGGGTGCCTGTATTCTGAGCAACAGCCCTGTGAGACAGTAAAATAAAATAAACATGTGAGCCAATGTGGTGCGTCAGTGTGCAAAAGGTCACAGAGGAGGGCAGTAAGTACGAGAACACTCTAAATTTAACTTTTTGAATTTGTTTTTAATGCACATTCTTGGTTTTGATTAATCTTCCCACAAACAGAATATCTAAGCAGTGACCTTATCTTTCATTGGGAATCAGCCAGATGTGATCTACAGTGGAGTGTCAAGATGTGTCCAGGAGAAAGGCTTTGTTTCCCGCTTCATGGGAGGCATCACTGTGTTTCCAGCTGAGGAAATGAGTCACGAGTGTGTGCTGAGTTCAGGTTTCCTTGTCCTCTCAATTTTGGCAATGGACACTACAGTACACTGACCAACTCCCAAAGCCTCACAAGCACCTTTTAACGTCATCCCTATCTCTGATGGTGTACCACTCTGGAGAGATAGCCAACAACCATAGAATACCATAGGAATGGGCTTTTTTTCCCTCTGCGTACGTGAGTAGAGGGAGCAGGCTGAACAGGCCTGTTACATCCAGCGTGATGGATGGATTTTTGTAACACGGAGACAGATAGGGTGGATTAGAAAACAAACACTGTGTCTATTTTCTGGTCCATACAAAGATCTGTCAGTGGGATGTTCAGGTCTAATGGATAGTTAGGTGAAATGTGAGGTAGACGTTTATCACCAACCAAAGGCTCCACATGAATCGCTGGCCCTCAGACACATCAATCACACCAATTCTAAGAGTATTGTACCCTAAAGGAAAAAACAACCCATTATTTGACTTTCTGATGGTCTTTTCTATACTGATTAATTGAACTTTGGAAGTGTTTAAACATGTCTGCTGCACAAGTCCAAGGCACTGTTTGGATAGACAACCATGACCCTGAGAGGAAATTACAGGATGGAAAAAATAAAAAAAGGAATATTGTCCAGCGGTCTGTTTTTTTTAACCACAACCTTAGCTTTACAAGCTTCTTTTTTTTTTTGCTCCTTAATTATTATCTTACGGCTCAAAAAATGTAAACATCAAACCCAAGATAAGGGAACAGGTGCTGTGTGACATTCATGAACTTCACACACCATTGATTATCAAAAGAGAGCAACTTTGGAAAACATCTTTGACATGAAGGGAGCGTACGTGGCACACATTCCAGTTGAAGCCTGCTCGCCTTATGTTGTATTAAAAGTGAGGTGATTGCAGGTTTTTACACTGTGCAGGCAGAGCTGCAGCTTCCCTGAGATGGACTACTGTCTGCGGTCGTCCAATATGCCACGTGTTCACCGGGCCAGCCAGCGAGCCACCATCTGCCTTGAAGACAAGACTGGCACTCTCCCTTGCCATAAAATGCAGCTGGGAGAATCAACAGCTGTTGAAGAAGAGATCTTTCCAAATAACAAGGATTGTGTGTTAAGGAGGGGGTGTCACTGTACATGAAAAGGAGAATAGTGAGGATGTGAGGCAGATGAGTGAAAGTACAGTGCTTGTTTCTTAAAAGGTAAATCTGTCAGCACTCATGCAAAAGCTTTTGGTGACAGCCTAATGGTGAAGTGTGATCATGCAAAAAAAAATAGTTTTATAACTGTGTGACCGCAGCTCCATATTAACTTCTGCGACAGACAGTGTTTGTGCTCAGAGAATCAGTGAAAAAATCTGTCATGCTGGAAAATGTGTGAACAGAGGCATGTGTTCTCTTTTTAGCAGACAAATTTGTATTCTAACATACATGTCTACAGTGTGTGTGTGTGTGTGTGTGTGTGTGTGTTGGCGTGGATGCACATGCTCACACACCTGGTTTGCTGTTTCAATTAAGATTAAAAATATAGATTTTTTCTTATCTCTCCCTCCACAGCCCTTCTCTCCTTCTCTGTGCACACATCCTTGAGACACCGGACTCCAGGTGAATTTCAATGTCAAAGACACGAAGGTAGTGCTGCAATCTGTTCGTTCTGTCAAGTGGTTGTGTGTGTAGGTGTGCGCGTGCACTTGTGTGCATGTGTGTACTGTATGTGCAATGTGATTGGTGGGGGGTAGGCCTATTCATCTGTCTGGTGTGATCGTGGCTCTGTGTAACTGGGCCTAGGCGTGAGTATGCACTCTGTGATCTCCCAGATAAGAGTCATCCATCTGCTGTGTGTATCTGTCAGGGCCCAGGCAGCTCCGCTTATCGCTGCACTCATCCATTTCCTTCAATCATAGTCACTCTATTCTCTTTTCTCATCCCTCTATGTTGTCTCCTGTGCTCAGTTCAGATGATGTGCTTAATCTTGATTAGGTGACAAGCAGACAATCATGGATATGTGCACTGAGGTGTTAAAAAAAGCCAGACATGAGTTTGTGATGTCCAAGATCCAAAACTGCACACGAGCATGGAAAGACATGAATAAATGCAAGCCTTCACCATCAGGCATCATGGGTGCACACATGCAGAAGCACACACAGATATTGGTATTCAGGGGCCCTCCTTCAGATTACTCATTATAGATGAGCCTAAGAAAGCAGCACAGGCCCTTTACTTGTACATCGTACAGAGTAAATATTCTTCCCAACATCAATCACACACATGAAGAATTAGTCGCTGTGTGTTATCTTTTCATTTTTCAGTCTACGGTGAATCAGTTTGAGTCGCAGATTCCAGGGAACCACTTTGTGAAACGTGAGAGCATAAAGCAGCATGACAAGATGATTTGTGTACAGTAGCAACACCAGCTCAACCCAGGGGAGTGTAGTTTACACTAGGGAATCCATTTAGGCTTTTGCCACCCCATACATAACAAAGGCTTCACAGACAACCCTCCGACCACGACGCAGCCAGAGGATGGCTTTGTTGTCCCAGCAATCTGTACTTAGTTTGTCACGATCAATATTGTAGGAACCAAACCCATTATTAATTCATAGTCATAAAAACATGTTTGTGCTCCGAGGTGGGCTGAAAAAATCTGCTTCAAAGCAGACAAACACCGTGTTTCACATGGGATCACTTCATGAGGTATAATGTGTTTCCATCATCAGTATTAATAGTATACGTCCATCCTGGACTGCATACCCTGGGTGCTGCACGGCCTGCAGCAGGATAGGTTTTTGCTAGTGGAATATTTATAGCTGTGCATTAAAAGTGGAATCAAGGGTTTAAGTGTACCATTGCAACACTGCTGCTGTTCCTTTGTCTGGGCCTGTCCAAAAATGTCTTACCCGGGGCTATTTGCAGTGCTACATTCACAATGTCAATGATATGACATGCTGCTGTCATATCAAAGACGAAAAACATTAAAGAACAGCTGTATCGTAGCAGTGTTTCTTTGATATCTCTCCCTCAAGAAGAACGTGTTGAAGCTAAATACAATCAGATGACTTTCAAAGTAATAAATAATTCATGTTTACAGTAGGCAGCACCTTTTGAGATTTAAAAGCCTCATTTTTAACATTTAATATATTTCATTTTAGTTAACTTGTACTGAAAAGTATTGATAGTATCAAAGTACAACACGACATACTGTATCTGATAGTGAGATTTACTGCACAGTCCAATATATAAGCTGAACTACACTGCCACCCTGTGGCTCTTTTAGACACAGTCTGGAGTTCAAATGAACAGAACTGAAACGGCGAGAAAGCGGTTTTTTTTGTTTTTTTTTTAAATCTGTCATTCAAATTTGTAGATTTCTGCTTCTTTTAGCCTTAAGTTATCCAGAGGAAATCTGGCTCAGTGTATTCTGTGTTCACAGCCACATTCTGACTCACACACATCCCAGTGTCAACTCTCTGAAGAACAGACCTTGCTCAAAGGCACCTTAGCACTGACTGACTTATCTGACCTACAGACCAACACTTCCACAAGTACTTAACCTTTTAATCCCATCACATGATCTTCATCCACCAATAGGATTTGACAGTAACATGAATTTGAAAATAGTAAAACTAGCCCTGAAGTAAAACAGCTTCAAATAAAAACATTCAGTTAAGAATTAACTGTTTCCACCAACACAACTACATGTTAATGTTGAAAACACACACAGATCAACGTGAAACAACTGCCTTTTTTATTAGATCTGAGTCAAAATGTGGACATTTATTCTAAAGCAAATTAACAAACAAGTGTATTTTTATTACTACAGTGTCCTATAAAACACAGCACACAAAATATAACTTTCTGATTATGTTCATGAAAAAGAAAATCCTGATTATTTGTTAAAATTATCCATGATTTAATTATGTGTACTGTCTTATCCAAAAGACAATGTTGAAATATTATTTACAGGTCATTGCTAAGAAAAGTAAGCAAATACAAATACGAGATTTATTACAGTGCACTCCATGTTTCTGTGAATTTAACATTTACTGACACTGTGCACAGCATTTTTTTTCCTTTACACAGCTTTGTGAATAATGTTAACATCCTTATGTTTCATGCTCACAGGCATGCCACAATGTGGATGTGAAGAACAATTCCATCGATACAATCTTAAAAAAAAAAAAAGAACACAAATCCTTAAACACATTACAAGAAAACTAAACCTTTAAATGTTTTACAAAGAAACTTTTAAGCTTTAAGTTAATCTAAAGAAAATACAAAACTCAGCTACTTATGTAAAGCGCTTTACAAAAATATAGGAATTCACAAAGACATTGGTCAAACAATGATTTTTAACATCATAGATGATTTACAAATTGTTAACAAGGGTGAATGGTGGTGTGTAACAAGACTGAACAGAAACAAAAAGGGAAAAATGCAGGTAGTATATTAAAACTGTATCTGTTCCTATTTACTACAGTAGAGTACACGATTCCTTATAGAGAGCGGAAAGTGTGTAAATGTCTCAGTCATTAAAATCCTTTCAATTTAACCACCATAATCATCCCTGAGAACAGATTTTGGTTCAGGACTCAGTGCATCCGAAACGTATTGTAACTTGATGAGATTAGCTTGTGACATTTCCACAATGTCTAGAATTTCAAAACACTTGTTCTCAAGCGTTCACTGATAACACAAGGTTTTTTTTTTTTGGTTTTTTTTATTTTAAGCATCAGTAATGTCAGATTTACTGCCAAAAAGGAGTGGCAAACAGAGTCTCACCTACGTATGTGTAGGCTGTCACTGATTGTTCTTCATGAAGTCGAAGAACACTGGCTGTATGAAGTGTCTGGCTGAATATGATGTGTAAGAACCTGTTCTTAAAAAAAAAAAAAGACTGCAAAAAGTGAATTAGAGTACACATAGTACCGACTGTATAAAAGAGAAGGGAAACATGCTGCCTTGGCTTTAGTCTTATAATTAACCCTGATTTAATATGTGTATCTTTTTAGGTATAAAAAACAAAACAAAAACTGGTTTCTGTGCATAACAATGACTAACATTGGGAAGAAGTATTCAATCTTTGCTATGGTTCATCATAAAATCTCAGCATCTTCTTCAATGTCCTTGTCTCTGGTCCCGCGATGACTCATCTTCATTAAAATACAGCTGCTCCTCTTTTTAGGCGTCTTCCTGATCGCTGTCATCAGAACCTGACAAAGAACATCACAGTGGTTTCAAAGGATTATTTCTCCACATGCTCTTTGTTTTGTGTTTATTCAAGCGTTGAGATTATTAAAATAAAATTCCATGATAAAAAACCAAAACAAAGGCACCAAGTTTTTCCAAGCCCAATTATTTATAGTAGTGAAGGTACAACACTGCTGTTATGAGTGAAGTCTTACCGTCAATCACAATTTCTCCATCATCCTTCTCCACTGGGCTCTCATCTGAGGAGGAGATATTTCCTGTCTATTCAGTTTAACCTGCATTACTCAGAGACTTTATGTAATCTACAACACAAGCCAGTAAACTTGATGCTAACAAGCTTTTGGCTTTTAAGTCACAACATGCAACAACAAATACTACACATTATGGACTGATATGTTTTTAGGAAAGTAGTGACCAATACTTGCAACCGACGTACATTTACACTAAAAATTTAAATCTTAGTGTAAAACTTTTGAGTATTCGAAACTCAAAACGTCTTTGAAATACCTTTAATCTAGAGGTCGAATCAAATGAATTAAGTCCAATTTAACACTTCAACAATGGTCAGTTTTCCTATTTAACTGAAGGGATTTTAACAGTAAATATTAACGTTATATTTTAATTCATTGTTGATAGACTATAGAAATGAAGGCCCTCTCCTCCAGGTTGTGCCACCATAGGAAAACAACAACAACAAAAAAAGCACTGACTGAGGTCAAATGTACCAGTGGATGTTTTGGTGACGTGATGCAGTCCATTGAGCTGTTCCGACACAAAACAAGATGCTTCCTTTCCATCTTTACAACAAACCATGACGTACATGACATGTAAAATTCTCATTTAAATTGACATTTAAATGCCGGCACAAGACAAACATGATCGAAAAATTATTTGTCTCTTGCCATTGACTTTTTTTTTTTTTTTCCTGAAATCACCACCTATAGGGCTCATGGGAAGGGGCAGGACTTTGGCTCTTTATGTGTAATCAATCAGATTATGCTGGGAACAGGAAATTGTTCCAAACCACCTCAAATGGAGAAAAGCGGCTACATTAGATCCAAAGTAGAGCATTTTTACACATATTTTAGCAATTATTGGATTTAATAAAACACCGGCAAACCTTAAGCTTCGTTGTTTTTACAGCGTTGTACAGAGCATATGTAATTTACTCCAAAATTGCACACTAATTGGCTTCCGCAGACAAAGTTCAGTGCTTAATGTGACCTCTGTTTGCATGTGGTACACCTTGAACTCTCTTTGATCGACTGTCCTCAGGTTTTCCAAATTAACCTTGAGATTTATTCCACCAAGCTTCCCTCAGAACTCCCCAGAGTTGATCTCTAGACTTGATAAAAATCCTATACAGCTTCTATAATATCAATATATTACAGAAAATCTTGTTTGTAATGTCCTTTACACATTTCCTTCATATTCTAATTTACATATTTGGATGAAAGACTACTTTTCAGGTATCCCGTGGGTCTCAGGAATCTTCCAGGATAGGAGTCATTTTTGCCATTTGGAAAGTGGGGGATTTTTTTTCAACTAATTGTACAAAGAAAAGTCAGGAGCAGGAATAGTAATAACATGAGGTCAGTTATATATAGATATATGCAGTTCTTGCATGATTAATAATGATTAATAATGTGAAATGCAGATAAAAAATCATCTCTTTAAACATTAGAAGTGTCTGAAAATCGTTCTACTGCTTATGAATACTATCCTCTAAAAAAAAGGAAAATACAACACAGGAATAGAATGGGAGTCGAGTCGTTCTCTTGGAATTCGGACAGGATAGGAATATTTTTCTTAAATTCCATCATGGATTAAAACCTCACTAAAACAATAAAGCTCATGGGCACCTAAGATGTATGTTAAAGGCTGCTGTAACACAAACTTTTGTTATGAAGTGACAAAAGGTTTTCTCTTTTAAAAACAAGCTACATTAAATAAACTATACAAATATATATTGAATATCCCATTGAGCCCTGAGGAGTAGTGGAGTTTTAGATGTCAGTTGAAATTTGACTCTAACCTGCACCTGGCCCTCTTTCTTCCTCTTCCACGTCTTCCTCCTTGTCTTCTTCTCCATCCTCCTCCTTTTCTTCTTCTTCTTCGTCTTCCTCCTCTTCCTCTTCCTCCTCCTCTTCCTCTCGAATCCGGCCCTGTTGGGGTTCAGTAGCCTCCTCACTCGCCTCCTCTCCGGGCTCGTCGTCAGAGTCTGAAATTACTACACAGTCGTCGCCGTTACCGTTGTCAGCGGCTCTAGCCCCGCTGGAACTGCTGTCGGAAGTGCAAACCACACAAACAAACATGTGCGTTAGTATAAAAAAACATACGGTATGTGTCCCACCTGGTCTACCAACAGATCAGGACACTGTAAAAACTTAAACATGAGCTATAACTTCAAGGCCCTGCAGCTGAAAATATTTCTATAATTTATAGCTTAATAGCTGGTTTGACCACTAACTAAACATTCCAGAGTTCTGTGTTTGTCAGTCGCTTCAATACACATTAACAAGCAGCAATGAGTATCTGTTTCATACCTGCCATTCTCCCTTGGTTCCCAGAGTGGAGTGAGGTAGTATCTCAGTGGGTCTCTGAACAGATCATCCTTAAGTATCTAAAAGACAAAAAAAAAAGAAAGAATGTTTAGTCTCAGTAAGTTTAAATGTACATGATATCATGGCAATCATCACGGCAATTGGTGGAACATCCATGACTCTTTGCTTTCATTCTCTCTTTATAAAACTGTTTTCGCAATGACGTAAAGTATTTCATATACTGTGCAAACTAGCAAAAATCACCGCTAAACATCCGTCATTGCCTGACCTTTTTTGTAAGCGACTTTAGTCACTGCACTGTGTTGTGTGGAGATGAAGTGGTCACCTTTCCTCTCCAGCCTCTTAAAAATGCACTCTGCAAATTTGTTCTGTACATGTACTAGAATTAGGATCTTTTAGAATATATGCTGTCACTGTTGTCCCCCCCAAAATGAAAAGGATTATTAATAATGCATTTCCTGAGGGTTCAAAGGATCAATAAAGTTCTATCCAATCTAATCTAAAAAGGAAGTTTTATGACCACCCCTGTCAAAATGATGGACAATGAGAACAGCTAATGTTATTTCAGCTCATGCGTAACGGTTGTAAATTTTGAAGTTTGCATGTATGTGAGGAGGACAGTCATGAGTGTATTAATACTATGCTCAAATGGCTGATTTCAGTGTGCTGCGATATCAGTGTGTAGCTGTCATGCACCTGTGCTACATCATCTTGTCCTGGGTTGCTGTGGTCACTAAACCAGCTGAAAAAGGTCTGGTAGACCCCACGTGCCGTCTTCCTGGGTTCACAGTGGGTGGTCAGGTTATGTCCACGATGCCACAGAATGGGGTTGGAGAAGGACATGGGAGACCCTGAAATATAAGCAGCCAGGGTTAAAACTTCACCCTTCCGACTCTACTGTAATTATTCAAGGTAAAGCATATGAAAGACACAATGTGTGCAGCAGCACCGTACAACAAACATCCTTGCATCACTATTGATTAATTAATGATTGATGAATTAATGAAATAATTGCAATACCAGATCTTAAAGACATTGGAAAACAAATATTATTTTGAGAGTTACAACTATTACCTCACATTTATGATCATTTTAACATGTATTAGTTTAAGTTTAATATGGATATGGAAATTCCATTTGATTTAATCCATTAAATTATGTCCTTCAACATTCATTGTTAATCCATAAAACACACAATATACTTCCTGTTTTTCACATTGTTTGAACATTTTGGGTGTGACGTTAATGTCTGCAGACCCTTATTTTTAGTTTCCAAACAATTTCAAAATATGTGGTGCTCTGCATTTTGTAGATCCAAAACACATTTGAAAGTTCAGAACTCATAGAATTTTATTAGGAGTGTTATTTAATTTTTCCACTCTGTCATCGTTTTATGCCACGACTGAAGACACTTATTACCTCCCATCCCAAGGTGCAGCTCCTTCATGATAATGTTGTTCTGGAAGTATGGATTTCTTCTGAAGTGAAATCGGATCCTGTAGCCCAGTTTGTTATTCTTAAAAGATTCAATCTAAGGGAAATATGAATAAAACATAGAATTTAGCTTCAGTTGGGACAAAAAGAAAACCATGACACACATCACTAACATTCCCTACCTCCAGGTCAGTCATGTAGCTGAGAGCATCTTCATCAGTTTCATCAATGTGAGCTGATAGGTGAGGGTGATTCAGCAGCTGTAACATTCAAGTCAAGAAAATACTCATGCTACAAACACTCAAACATAAAAGACAGATTAAGAGACATTTCTCCATTAAAAGGATACAGCTGTAACCCAGAAGCCAGGAATCGTTTTTGTGATTGAACTGCGCTGATCCAGATGTGGCCGCCTTTGGCGACTGATCTTTAACTCTAGCCGCTGGTGAAGCCGGGCACTTTTCTTCTCAAGTGCTTCCAGTCTCATCTGTACCTGTGCCAGGAGAGCCACTGACTGCCTCATCTCTGGGGCCATCTTAACTGACACAATGGCACACTCCCCATCATCATTGTCCTCATTGTCTGATGCAAAAGAGGAGCTTGGTGTGGAGGAAGATACAGATATGGATTCTTCACCTTCATCTGCCTCTGGCATGTCAACTGCATCTTCCTTGTCTGTACTATGTACAGATGTGGAGCTATCTGCTGCTGCCGCCTGTGTTTTCGAACCTGTTCTTGAGGACTGATGGCCTCCACGTTGTTTAAATTTGTTGCCATGTTTCACCTGTTTAGCCTTTTCTGATGAGCAAGGAGTCTCTTCACTGTCTTCCCCGTCTCCTCCTGTGAGACTGGCAAGAGCCTCAGCAGCTGCTATGGCTGCAGAGTCTGACTTGTCCAAAGGAGAGGAGGGACGCCGATCAGTTTCTGAAGACTTCTCCACATCTTTTGCATCAGCGGGTCCTTGTGGATCTGAGGACTGTGGTTTCTGGTTGTTGCCGTCTTCATGACCATTTCCTCTAGAGTTGTTGACAGACAGTCTACTGGTGCTGTCTGAACTCTGCTTAGTTTGGGCGGCAGCTGGTTTTTCCTCCTGGTTATCTTTTGATTTCCTGCCAGCTGCTTTCTTACTCTCAGCTTCACTATTTGTGAAACTTTCCGAGGAGACCCCTGGCTCTTCTGGTGCCTCACTTACTTTTGAGGACTTGCAGGGGATCGCGCTGTCCTCATCCTGGTCGGGTGATGGACGTTTCCTTGAAGCAGAATCAGCGGACTGTTTGCAGTCCGTCAGTTCACTCATGCTAGCTAGCTAGCCAAACCGCTAACAAGCTAGGTAGCCCGCAAGCGTAACTACAATACACTTAACTGCTATTTATCACGCCAAACAGGTAGCTATTGGGATAGCCGTTGTGATTTTGAAACTCGGATCCCAATGTAACCTACATTTTCAATGAACCTCAAACAGGAAGCAGCGCTCCGATTTCTCCGCGGCCTTGCGTAGCGTTTATGTTAAAATTAGCAAGACACTGCTAACGGCTGTTAGCTTACATTACCCAATTCGTGTGTCCTCGCATTCATGGCCGGACCACATAATCATAAATTAAAGTCCTGTAAAAATGCGCTCCAAAATCAAACAAAACTTATCGTATTACTTCGCTTTTAACTGCAATCGAAGTTATTTTTACTTTATATTTGCATTATCCTTTAGCTTACTATTCGTGCACCGACGTGAGAGAAAAACAATCCTCCGATTGGCCACGACACGCCGCGCTAAAACGTCTCGACCAATCATTTACAAGGGTGTGTTTACACGCTGGAACTGCGCTGCGAGCGAGCGCAGTGTTGCCAAAGATAATGTAACTCAGTGAGAGATTCAAAGCTAGCCTTTTCATCACTGGAGAAAACGTAACGGCTAGCCTGCAGCTAACAAGCGTTGCCTTCTGTCACGTGTGTTGCTGTAAGCCAGTCGGATCTGTTCTCCGGTGTCAGCCAACCGTTTCCTAATCTTTACGACAGTTATATTTGTGGTACAATTGAGCGGAAATCTCTGTCGTTGGGCATAGATGTTTAAGTGTTTCATGATTCTAACAAATTGTTACGCAATGTATGATGTAAACAATAAAACAGACATGAAGAATGTATGTCACAGAAAATAGATTGTGGAGCCGCCGGAAATGAGCCCCGCGTGTCGCAATAAACTAAGATTTCACACGTCTCACAACATGACGATTTTGTTCATTTTAGAGTTTAACAGGCCACATTATCATTTGCCAACCTGTAGATGAGATGTTACTGATCATCACAGATCTAGTCATGGTTAAAAAATAGACGTTTTGGAAAAATGAGAGTTTTCTTCCCCAGATTACTGAGGCACTTCTCTCCTTGAACACTATGCAAACAGAACACGCACAGGTCTCCTCTACATCTGGTCGTGTTTATAAGCTTGGATTCTTTCATCAGTTACATCATCTCTGTCGTAGTGTCGTGAGATTGATAATCCGATCTAAACGGTTACTAGACATCCTCACATGAGGCTGATAGTTAACGTGCCTTTAAACAGGATTAACAGAGCTGCGTAAATCACTCACAATAAAGAATAACAGCAGCTTGGTTTACTTTAATCAATGCTATATGATGAAAATGGTGTTTATGTAAAAATGTTATGATAGTCTGACACTTAAAATAGAAGGGTGAAGGGGGAAAACATAACGAAATTTATAGAATTAAGTTTTTGCTGCTCGCAGTCATTAATGTTTACACGTGGGCTCAATTAACCACCATCGCGGTCATTGCGTAGAATGAATCAGCCAATCACAGACCAGAGTGTTGGATGACCACATTTTCATCATCATGATCTCATGATCTTTAACAACTAAACTATGGGTCAAATGCCTTTAACTGGCTGTAGGGTTATGCAAGATATGTGTTTACGCAGTATAATTACTGAACATAGAGCCTTTCAATTATATGCACTGGCTTAAATGTTTTCCTATATTTTATCTGATCTTTCTAACTCTATGTGGTGATTCTTCTTGGGACAATAAAACCACGACCTTGAAAAATGTCGACTGCAGGTTATTAAACCAATGTATTGAGGTGCGCTCTGTACCATACTAATTGCTGGAAATGTATTAACATTTTCAATCAAACATCTTAGTATCCCATTTCCAGTGGTGGTCGTGTAGGCAGCCCGAACCAAACAGAACACGGGGGAGTCAGAGGATTATACCAAAGACAAATTTGGGGCATGGTGAGCCTGGTAGGTCAGGGCTAAAATTAGGCAGCTCCTTCCGCGACAGCAGTCAAATTGCGATGCACAAACTCATGTAAACCAGGGGATACACTATCACAAGGGCTGGCACTAAAGGCAAGTTTCCATGGGTGACATTTAATGCCACACGTTGACTGAGGAGGCTGTGCGTAACGCAGATCCAGCTATCCGGGCCAGTGCTGCGCAAATCATGAGTATATGTTAGTGTTTTTGGAGACGCCATATGTACTCTCTGCAGCGCAAAGCTTCCACGAGTGTACACATATTCTATAATGTCTTTTTTAACAATACCAAGTCAAGAGGGTCTTTTTACCACGGTCAGAGCTGGAAAAGAAACAAACGAAGCAGAAAGTAGGGGTCCCGGCTCAGACGCGGATGATGATGATGATGAAGATGACACCGAGGACGTCCGTCTCATCCCAAGATGCTCCCCGGTACCGAGGAAGCGCGGCTCGTCCATCTTCGACGAGACCGCTGAGTACATGCGGATCCACGCGGCGCTTGGAAAAAGAGTGTCGTTTGCAGATACAACAGGTGGGGATCTAGTGGACGTGAAGGAATTTCTTGCTTTCGATTCGGACGACGAGGAGACAAGCGCCAGGTGGGAAGAAGAGGAGGCGAAGTATAGGAAAGCAGAGAAAAAGCCCATCTATGATGTGCACCCAGAGTTTGTGTCACCCAGCGGTAGTGCGCTTCTGCAGGCTGTGCGCAAAAACAAAGTGGAGGTCGAGCAAGTGTCTTCAGTAGATGATGAACCACTTGCATTCTGCGGGATAGTACGAGTCCTGAACGTATCCTTCCATAAAGCAGTTTACATCAGATCAACCATGGACAACTGGGCTACTTACTTTGACCACCCAGCAGAGTATGTCCAGGAATCTAATGATGGAGACACTGACAGGTTCTCCTTCAAGTTGTCTTTTGCTCCTCCTTATATCACACATGGCTCACGCATTGAGTTTGTTATTCGCTATGAAACCTCTGATGGTGATTACTGGGCCAATAACTCCCAAATGAATTATGTGGTAACTCTGCTCCTGTCCTATGAAGAAGAATCTCCTGCGACAAACATCGACATAAGTGAGTTGAGAGGTATCCTGAAGCCTCCAAGACCATACAGGTAAACTGTCTTGACATGTGGATGAAGATTTAACAGGCTGCTTATATTCAGGCCACATTCACTTTGCTGTGATTCTTTTGACCTTTGACCTCCACAGATTGATCAGCTCAGACTTCATTCACTGGTGCTCAGATCTTATTCTAACATCACTTTGCATTTGTCTAGTCCAAAGGATGTTCAAAGCAGACTCAAAACTTTCAGGTCACAGAGAGATTCTTTATAGTTTTTGTGAAAAGAGACACATCACAAAAGCCACAGAGCTCCAGTGGCCTTGTAATTCCATGTGAGTCTTGTCTGTGGAAATGAGCATTCAGTTTAGTCAGTGAGTCTACCCAGAGACGTCCTTTAACACAGAAAGAATCCAAGTCTGAAGTAAAGCACTTGTTATGTAACGAAAGCACAGAGGGAGTATCACAGCCAGATAGTTGCACTCTGATGGCCTGTTTATGCCTGTTTTTGGTTTAATCATCTATATTATGTCGCGTCTTCGGTGTCTGCAGCGAAGGTTGGAGTGTGTACACACCCCCTTCAGTATGCCAATCATCCAGTGGTGTGTGAGGATGATCAAAATAGGCAAAGGGCAGGTGTCGTGTTCAGCCCTGGCATTTCCCTTGCACTAAAATTTACCTCTGACCTTTTCTATCAGAGACATAAGGGAGCAGAGCCATCTCAATAGATCATACCGGCCCCTTCCCCTTGTACGTTTGGAAGGTTACACCCCGACCTTCTCTTTGTTACAACTTCAGAGTCAGTAAATCTCAGAGAGGAGGATTCAGTGGTTAAACTATTGTTAACACGAACATAAAAGTGTTGAAGGAAAATAGAAGACAGCAGGAGGAGTCCAGCAAACGTATAAACCTTAAACAGAATTCAACAGGGTCCAAACTAAGAGTAAATGATCACGCAGGACTTTACTTATGTCGCTGTTCTGAAATAGGACGGGGCAGATGGGTCATTAGAGTTGGATGAGTCACTGACTGGGGAAGAGGAGTAAAGGGATCAAAACCTGTAGCCGCATCTTCACCATAGCAACCATTATACTGTATATTCATCAGATGCTTTGAAGTGAACTGGTAATTGGATTTTGACACATTAACGAGGCGGGCCTGTAGGAGGAAGGGTTACTATGGGGTGAAACAGTCATTGACTCCAAATCACGTACTGCATGTTGATCCAAGACGTCAATTTAAGAAACCTAATGTGTTCATGTTAGTCTAGTTTGCACAGTAATTATGTAAAACAAGTTATGGTCTGCTGCATCATTGAAAAACAAAATCAAAGCAGTTTTTCTGCTTCAAGTTTCAGCTCAGTCATAATATTTTTTTTGCATTGATTTCTTGTGTCAGTTCTGAGTTTTGCAGCATGGACTGGACTAGACTGTGACTGATGTTCCATAGCTGATTAATCGAGAAATATCATTCATACACCCAAACATATTGAAATGAAAATATGTTCTACGTGGCTGAAATGAACTGAAATAAGAAAACTGTTGATCTGCACATTGAAGTTAAAGTATTAATTACATCCACATCATTAAATATCAAACAAAGTGATTTATCAATAAATGGGGAACTAAACCTCAAACTACCCGTAAAAAGTTGAGGTCTGCTTAGTTATTTTTTTTATCATTTGAGTTATTATTTTCCCTTAGTTTTATCAGTTAAGAAGGAAGTCAAGTTAAGAAGGCTAATTTTATCAGGCACTTTTAGAAATACTGTTCTTCCAACGTCTTATTCTATTTATTAATTTGCCAAAGCTGTCTCTAGAGTAGAGGAGCCAGGGCCACTGCATGTCTGAATGGAGCTTAAGCAAATAAACACAATCAGCGTAAAATGAATTAAAAATGTTACGTTAACTGTATTTAAGTAGGTCTTGAGGTTATGTTTATGATGCATTAGCCTCGAGCAAACACAAACCACTTTTTTTCCCTCTATAGTCGGTTAATTTTCAACAAGGACACGGTGCTTTTTTGAGTTTAGACTAAACACATACCTGTCATTGTGCAGAGTAAGGTCAAAAACGTAACCCATAACTCATACCTGTACGTCTTCTTTAAAAAGAGTGAAGAATTTTACTTGTAATGACTATTGTAGGTACCATCAACAGCAGAGTTTAAGTTAGATAAGTAGTGTGAAGATGATCTAAATGATTTTACCTATGAAAAAGTCAGGGAGCACAAAAAGCTTCTCAAGCTTCTCTATTTCCACAGCTCTCAACACATGCTCATCGTGTCTTGAACTTGATTACATTTGGCATCTTTGCAGGACTCTTGGATATGTTACATCTCGTCTCTTTCAACATGTCTTCC
>JAPTYQ010000028.1:9807111-9824645 GCA_029814465.1 Ostorhinchus cyanosoma | reverse complement strand
TGTGTTAACACACTGAACACCCCCCCCCCCCATAACATTCCAGGTTCGAGACCAAGTGATGATGCAGATATTAATGAGACCACAGGAACACATCTTACTTCTGATCATGGTGTTTCTGAACAACTTTGACATGTCAATACCATTAATGAAATAAGGCAAAGGAGTCCGTTTGCAGCGATCAATGGCTTACAGACATGTATCTTGTGAATATCAAGCAAAAGCGACTGTAAGGAAGCTGTCGTAGAAGCTAATGTTGCTAAGCTAACCCTGTAGCAATTAGCTGGTTAGCCACAACATCATCTGCGATGTTCTCGCATAGAAACCTATTTCCCACACATTCTTCGATATGCATACACAGAATATCACTTAGACATTTTACACTAGCTGTGAGATATTCAGAGGAATAATCTAATAAAAGAAACACGGGGATTTTATCACAAATCGGCTCACCTTCCTTAGCTTATTTCCATCGCTGCTTTTTCTGTGAAGTCACATGACCCGACGTAACAGCCCACTTACAGATGTGATGACCCACAGTATTAAACATCCATCTATCTGATGTCTGCAACCACTTCATGTAGTTAAAATAAATCATGGAACAGTCCGTGGTTAGAAAAATAAGATCACCGTTTATGAGATGGATATATTTGTTTTGTAATTCTGACAATTCATGTCAAAAACACAGAAATAATGTTAGTACTCATTCAGAGCAGTGGTTATGGAGACCACTGGGCCCCCTGAGGTGTCAGTAAATCAATTGCTTCATACTAGAATTGCCTTTATTTCAGTTTCCTCCCTGGGGGCTAACACAATGGAGAATGCAAAGGATGACACATTTGATGACACATTATTGATGTTTCCTCCTAAAACCCTCCATTATAACAAGATACAGCCTGTTTTGAGATGCTTTGTCATCACAATAAAATTCACTTATTTTAAGTTACTGAGGACAAAATCCTATCCAATCTTCTGTCTAGATACTGATGAACATGATAATGATAACATAATCATAAGTTATCTACTTTTTCCAAATGACCCACTCTCTCTTATCCTGTATGTAACATGACGATAATGCTTTCTTGTCATGGACAATAGGTGAGCACACAGTTCCAGTGGGTTCACAATGGCAGTATTACAAGGTCAGCTCTGAGGTTTCGCCTGGCTCAGCAAAGATCTGCAGAGCTGTGGGGCATGCTGCTCAGCTGACGGGGCTCTTTGCTTGTTCATGGTGCTCTTTCTCGAAGGGGCCCCAGTGACAGAGCCATTCACAAGCACGGGCCATAAATGACCGAGTTGAACACCACACTTAACACTGCATTCTCAAAAAACAGCACAGCCTCTGGAGCACAGCCAAAATGCCAGGAACAAAAGGTAAGCAACACTGAACAAAAATGTACTTTACTTTGTTTAATGTATTTGGATACCAAAAGTAATAAATAAATAAAAATAAATAAATAAATAAATATTTTTTTTTAAATGAAGCACAGGTGACCTTTCATTGAACTTTCTGAATGTTTTTCCAAATTTTACAGGTAATAAGTCGGACAAGAAGTCAACTACCAAGGTAAGGGATTTATTTACTCTATATTACAATAAATCCCATTTATTATTCCTAAATCTGTACATTTTTGTTATTTATATTCACTCACTATTGCTCAAATTTTACAGCAACCTCAGAGTCCTAAAGAGCAGCCGAAGAAAGGTGATCAGAAAGGAGATGATAACAAGAAGCAAGGAGGTAAGCATTTACATGATCTACAATTTAAGACTTTATGAGTGTTATTTTAACTCCTGAACGATTCTATGCATAGATGACATATTCTTTAAGTCTACAGTTATGATATAGACCAGCAGTGGTTTGGGACAGTGTGGAAATGTGGTGCTGTGATTGCTGTGTCCCCAGTGAAGGTATCTGTCTGTGTTTCATCCCCTCGCAGGACAGCCGAAGGGAGAGAAGCAATAACTTCCAGGCATTCGTGAAGATGGCTTTGGAGACACTGCTGGGGTCCTGCCGTCGTAAACATGGAGGTCCTCGGGGCAGACAGGGCTGAGTGCACCTTCTCTACCCTCCGCACGTTTTCCCTCGGGCCTGCAGATCGGGCTGCTGTGAGGCCTTCTAATACAGCATCTGCTCACCTCTCACAGAGGCACAAAGTGAACCTGATCTCCATCCATCATCATCTGTTCTTCAACCTCTGTTCCTCCCCCCACTCCGCATTTTTCTGTCCCTTTCCCTACACTGTCCCCTCTGGTTTAATGGATGTTTGGAAATAGACACGAGGTCCATCACTTTGAACAAAAAAAACCCCTATTGCAGTCCTTTCCTGACTCTCCCTCACGCCATACTGACTGTCTAACAGTCCTCAAACAATCCTTGTAAATAATTATTGAAATAAATAACTATTTCTTACAGCAGCCCAGTTCTGTGTTGTCTCTCTTATAATACCTAAAACCTCTTCAGATTTTTTGCCCTTCACAAAATTAAACACAGACCACAATCAAGGTTTCATGTAAAATTTTATAAAAATATCACAGGTGTATCAGTGCCTTCACATTTCTAGGGAAAAAAACCTTTGATTTAAATATCAGAATAGCTTTTAAAATATTTGTGGGATTAGGTGGTATCAGGTCAAAAGCATCTGAGCGGTCTTTCTGAATAAACATTCAGACTCTAATCTAAAACTATAACTTCTTTTCTTCAGTTAAGAAGTAAATACTTAGATGTTTTTGATTTGAAAAGACATAATCTGTTACATGTTTATACTTTCATCAAGAATCATTACATAAATGCATCATTAAAAGCAGCAGTGTAAGAAAAATCCAGACTTAAGGATAAATATTTTATACAGAGTACTTTGTATTTTTTTCTTTAACCTGTAAGGAATAGAAGTTTAACACTTGGCCCTACAGTGACACATGTGAAATACCCTGATTCTATACCCTATTTTCAATACTTAAGAGTGAGTAAGTGTTTCAAAGGGTCACAAATACTAGGAAATCCCTCTCTATAAGCAATGGCAAAGAATTCAAGTCCAATAAAATAAAAAAAAAACAGACAAGAAACAAAATACAAACACTATCCAATCACAAAAATGAATTAAAAGATTAACTGTTGAATTTCTTTTTATCTAAAAATCACAAAAGGGGAGGCTATTACTGGTAATAATAAAATTGCTGCCTTGTAACCATAGCATGTGCTCTTATCATTCCAATGTAAACGCTTTATTACTTCACACATGCTCAAAAGAAAAGCTCTGTTAAATCCTAAAGATACGATTGTATAACACTTGAGGTGAAAGGAAACCACACCTTGAGGATCTGCCGCAGTCGTACACTGAATCCTTGATATAATCCGCAGAAAGGAGCAACCAATCTCCACCATGCTGATAGGTATTGATTGTGACTCACAGTGAGACATCGGTAACTGCTGTCACAACATGAAGGCTTGACAACTGCGGTTCAGATAAAAAAAAATGATGCGATACAGAGAAAAAAATGGGTGGGGGTGGGGGGGGGTTTAACATTTCATGGAAATCAAAAACTAGTCCCCAGCAGGTTAGAATAATAGATCAGCCAGCACTATGTGAACACTGCGTGTTGGTTTGCTGCACGTATACAGGTTGATGCTGCTCTCTTCACTCTGATGTGTGATACAGTCACAGTGTAGAAGACGAGTTCACCTCACATCTCCCATTATTGCTTCCTTCACTCTTCCTCTGTCATTTTGTTATTAGAGAATGAGACGGTATAAAATCCAGCATCCGAATGTGACCCAGTGGCTCGTCCAGCTCAGCTCTGACCACTTCTGAATGGTATGATGGGTTATATCATCCTGTAGGGGGCAGCACACATTGTTAGTTGGCGCATACACATTTCATAAGATTTCATGATATTTGGGACATTTAAGGACAGTTTAGGATTCATTATTAGATTCTTACTTTTACGTCAGAATTCCCTTGAGACGTATTTATAGTTTCTGATATCGTGCTATACACATAAATCTGATTTGACACGTGCACAAAAATAAATTTATGAGTATACACTTCTCTTCTTTGAACTGGAGATGAAGTATAGAGTTTCCAATGCGTACATGTCACATACTGTCCAGATAGTGTACATACTGTTCTTTCATGCCTGCAGAGAATAAAAATAGAGTTCCCTTTACTCCTCCACACATGTTGGAATCTCACCTCATCCTCCTCCATGTAGTCCACGCTGGAGTTGAACACAGAGCCCAGGTACGTCAGGTGGAGGATGGCCAAAGCGCTGAATGCTATGTTTATCATATACACCCAGAGCCCCTGCAGAGGAAGAGGCAAGGTATAACTTCACATTACATCACAAAATGTAGCCTTTTTGAGTAAAGTCTTCCTCAAACGAGTCTTATGAGGAGCGAGTGCTGCATGTTGTACAGTTAATACAGCATGGCATGAGTCATTATCTCAAAGTCAAAGCAGTGTCATAAATGTGACTTGTCAATCCATAATGTTATTTTTGTACATATGAGGGACAATACAGATGAAATACTTCCTTTTCCAACACAATAAAGAAATCCTACACAATCTACAGATAATTAAAGTGTTTTAGGTGTGTTTTACTTATGTATGTTCTTATGTGTCTGTTTTTAGATATTTTTACCACTTTATTTTTATCCTATTCTTATCTTATTACTGGTACTTGAGTAAATGTTTTGTTCCTCATGTGCTATATTGAATGAATGACAACAAATGAACCTTGAACCTTGAAAAGCAGAATAACAAAGGGACATGCTGCAGTGCTGGTATATTGAATACCTCGATAAAAATCACAAGTATAACAATCATTTCCATAGTTGTAGGTGTAACCAGTATTACATAAGAGCTAGTTATTAGGCACCTCCTAAAAGTATATCAGTGAACACTGCAGGGCACACTGTAGCAGCTGTAACACATTTAACATGAATTTAAAAATCCATGTAATATGTAAGAGTAATGAACATAGAGCTGATCACCACTGCAAAATAAATGCCATGTACACCTTTTTCAAGCCAATTTGCTAAGGTTCTAGGAGAGAAAAAGGCAAATCTGTTTATTTTATGCTGAAAAAAAAAAAAAAAAAACCCGAACATATACTACTAAATATAGAAAATATAATAGCTAAACTAAAATGAATGTATTTGTATCTCCGAATCTAAAACAAAATGGAAAAACATTAATATATGACATGTTTGCTGTTTATGATTTGAGGTAAAAATATGGAACACTGTTATTTATTTATTTTATTTTTTCCAAAGCTAATCAGGCTAAAAGCTAAGCCCTATGAGCACCTCCTGCTCTGGGAGTAAGTGCCAGAAATGCAAGGGCAATGGATGAGTGCACAAATAAAATACCCTGGAGAACATCACAATATGTGCAAACAACCTAAACTGCCAAAATTCAGATCTGTCTCTGTGTCTGTGTGTGCAGTAGGAAACATTAGTTAAGCATCTTTGAAGTAAAACTGAACTGAAGCTAAACATAAATTAAATACAAACTATAAACCATACAACCTGAAAAGACAGAAATAACTAAGCCAGTGTTTCTGTTCACCATCCAAGCCTGAGGAATATCCACTAAAGATACATGATAGTATTTAGGACCATACTCCAAACAAGGAGAGGGAAAAGCACCTCTTACCTTTTTGTTCTGATGAGTGCAATTTGGCTGACATTTCTTGGACAGTACACAGGCATTAAAAATGGCTGCAAGTCTCTTCCTCAACACTGAAATACAAAACAAGGCATAGAGTTCAAATAAATCCAGAGGACGCATTTGTTTCTAACCATAAGAGGTAAATTACAAGCACTGCAGTGAACAGAGGCAGGGTGTAATAGTGGGTGCCATTAACCATTACTGCAAAGCTAAGCACCTTCTGTAAATGGAAAGATTCTAATGTGGAAAAAGACGACATTAGGCAGACTCTTACCGTGCTCAATGTACGTGATGAAACCCAGAGATATCAGCACTGCACCCAGATGAAAACTCAAACCCTACAGTCAAAATAATCTACTTACTGACACAGACACACAACAATACAAAGTGTGGAGTGTTTGCTTGTATCAGATTCCCACATGGTACTTACATGCAGTAGTGCGCTGGCTGTATATGTCACCATGATGGCGGTAAATGTTCCAAATTTCAGAGCACTCTTAAAAACATCTGTGAAACGAGAGCATCCGCTTCCTTGTAAGTGTCTATTCAAATGAGCCATTATCATTCCATTTGTAATGAAAACAAAAAACAGCTGCCTCAATAAAGCAATCACTGTTAACAATAGAACTCACAGGTGTGCAGAAAGCGAGACATGGGCATATTCCATGACGTTACCACCTCCACCATCGACCGTGGAAACTCGATATTCAGAGGCTTGGATACAGCCATGTCCCTGCAAAACAAAACATAAAAGAGAGGTGAATTCTTTAGAACAGCAAATAAACAGAAATACGCTTACTGCTGAGATTACATTTCCAGTTCTGACCATTTGAGATTTTCTTTTTCCTCTGTGAAGCCGGCTCCAGCCAGAGTGGCTGTAGTTTCGCTCAAATAACCCACAAAATAATTGCTGAAGTGGAACGACATCGTGTTCTCATAAGCCAGCAGCCACCTAAGATAATAGATAATAAGATAGATTTCACTCTTCAGGTTCAAGTAAAATGCAGCTTCAGAAATGTACTATTATACAGCACTAATAAAACGTACTTTGCCACTGCACCTCTGAGAAGCAAAAGGAAAAAGACAGACACCAGTTAGTTGTAGTGATACTCTGAATTCAAACATTGTTTCATTGTCTTGACAACATGTGATCTACATCTCACCACGGTTCTCAAGAGGTTGACATAGTTGCAGTAAATGAATGGGTGAGACAGGTTTCCTGGTACACATGCAGCTGCACAGACAGGGGAATGATGTGGACACATGCATGCAGGTCAGGGTGTTATACAAATAGTAAACAGAAAATAAACATGTAATGAATAAGGCATAAAATAGGCCTGGGCAATAAAATAATAGTCGTGCCAGTGAGAGGCAGTTCATCAAAAGCAACTACAACATTTTTATAGAAAGTTCAATCATTTTCTTACATGCATTAAAAGCAAATTACCATGAAAGCTCATAATGAATATGCCAAGTTCAGTTGCATGGATAAACCTTCAGCATATTCCCAACAGACTATAAAGGCACTCAGAAAACACATTTCTATCAGGTCCCATTCCAGATTATTACTGTGATTTATTCTACTTTCTCAAGGCACACAGGTAATAACTATTAATAAAGTAGTTAAATACAAATATTGAACAAAGCAAATGGTTTGTTCAACTCAAAGTATAAATAAATCTGTTTGCGCTCACAATTCAATCTATAATGCTGGTAATACTGAGAAAATCAGATGGCCAAAATGAAATCTGTTTTCTTTTACGCTGCCATTTAGTATTAGAACTGACTGGATTGCATGTTTTGACAGTTTAATTTGTACTTCATTATAACAGGTATATAAAAAGTACTAATAAATATCTATATCAACTGAAATAAACTGTCTTATCATTCGAAATTTTCCAGCTATATCACCCAGCCCCAGAACAAAACACATGAAGGAAACGCCTACTGTAAAAACACAATGCTGGGAATATTCCAAGTCACTGGGTTTGACAATGAATTACCTGATCTTCCTTCTCTTTTTGCTGTGAACAAAGCAGCACAAAAAAGAGGAGGTAAGCCTTCATAAATCAGAGCCAGAATGATTCATCTACTTGTATTTCAGTGTTTCACCCACCTCCGTAGTAGCTTGTCTCCATAAACAGGTATAAAATAAGGGAAGAGGTAGGGTGCCACACAGTTGGAAATACAAAGGCATATCAGGCTCTTCACCCAGCTAAAAGATGCTTTAAAAAGCCACGATAAGCTCTGAGGCGAAGAGAGAAGCAAAGATTTCAACAGTTAGGAGCTAGTCCCAGGATAAACCTTTTCAATAATCCTCACCCTCACCTTTTCGCATACTTATGAGATATCACACTTACCAACTTACGTCCTTCTAAAGCTTCTTTGTAGCTGTTGAAGCTGATCCAGGGACCAAAGATGATTGTGCCCACAAAGTAAATATAGCCCATGAACTCGATGGGTGAGGGTACGCTGGATACAACCCCTCTGTCCAAATCAAAGGCCAGAGAGATGGCTTTCATGGCAACCACCATCTGTGAACCTGGGTAATAGCAGCAGGATTTAATTTAACACTCTTTCAATGCTGCACACAAAGGTGCACCTAGGGCAATCACATTTACAGCTTTCATCCTTCAGAAATGTGTTAAATGATGTTGTGAGGGTGCAATCGCCAGCCTACCTCTCATCTTGTGCCAGTTGGTGGTGTCCATCATATGCAGCTCTCTAATAAAATAACATAATAAGAATGTTACTTGTTTCGCAGCAGCTTTCACCACATTCAGACGCACATGTGGTGCTGAGTTGTCAGGCACTAGCAGAGGCCTCTCTTACCCTAACAGCAGGTAGATGAGCACAGTGATGGAGAGGAAGGTGCCTCGCATGGTGGAATGACGGCACAGGAAGAGGAAGAGGTAGCAGAGAAGGCTGAGAAGCACCACCCAGATCATATGAAGCTCAAAGAACAGGTACAGGGTGTAGAAACCTCCAGCCACTGTGCCCAGGTGTTTCACAAAGGAGGGAAGGCCTAATATAGTAACAGAGAACAGCAGACGTGATTATGATGAGGTAGGATATATATATATAAAAAAGGTGGACATTACTGACTGGGCACATTTGAGCTGAAATCTTACCCAACATCCAGAGCAGCCGACACAGCAAGCACATAACCAGCAGCTGCCATACCTGCTCCAGGCCCTGCTGAGCTGTAGGCAGCAGGCAGCCATGAGCAAGCTCCTGGAAAAACTTCTGTCGGCTGAACACTCCCATCACGAGACTTAAGAAGCAGAGGAGCCAAATACGGCATAATTAAAAATAATACTGTGACTGGTATTAGCATGTTTGTATCACTACAATGCGCAGATACAATGCATTGTAGGTGTACTGCATGCAAGGGCTACTACTTATGTTTGATCCATCACTCATTTCTGTCAACAAACAGAGCATCATCCTTCAGTTCCCAGCATGCAATGCAACTCTAGAAATCTGCAGATCTTTTCAATAGCTGTAGATTGCAGCAGTGATGATGATGATGATGATGATGATGATGGTTATGTTATGTTGTGTTGTGTTGTTAATGTTTATTGTCTTCATGTAAGTTTTTATTTGCATTTTATTATAAATGGGCATTAATTTGTTGTGTCATAATGAAATGCCATGACTTGAGAAAGGCCACAGCAAATATTCAGCCATCATGTCTTGGGGTATAAGGAACACTGGTGTGCTGAAGACTCATTTGTGTGACTGTATTAAAAAACAGCCCATGTTATTCTGCAAGGCATGCTCACTCCGCAATGCAGTCGACCAAGGGGCTGAACTGACTCACAGCTGTATGTACAGGACAGTGTGTATATAGCGCTGTGCGGCTTTAGTAAAAAGCATTGCATCTTACATTTAACCTGCAAAGCTAATGTTGTTAGCTACAGCTGCTTAACATAGCCGACGCTATTTACCGTCTTGCCATCAACGTAGTAGAAAGCAGTCCCCCAGCCCCCCCCCCACACACGTCCGAGGCAGCTTACTGGCCGCCCCGGGTATGCCAGAGTGTTTTCCAGGGGAGACAGACTTACCCTCTGAGAGCAGCAGCTGCAGCTTCCTCCCCGTGTTTACACCGGGCTGCTTTTCCCGTCCCTCCACAGTCCGTGAACCCTGCGCGCGCTGCTGCTGCTTTTACAAACACTCTGTCCAGATGATGCTTATCTGGATGACTCCCATTGTCACAGCATCAGCACCACTTGCCTGTCACCTATGCAGCCACGCGAAGACGTATCAACCAATCCGCTGCTTTGGCACAAGGATTCCAGCCAATGATTTCAGTCGCTGGTTTTGATTGACAGCTCAAATAGCCAATCGAATTCTCCGCCCACCATTACCGGGGCTTGTGGACCAATGGGATGTGTACAGCGTGCAGATGGGACTCAGACGGAAGACATCTCATCTTGGCAGGAGCAGGGATGTGGTGGAGGTTGCGAGGGATGTGAAGCTACACTAACCATACACTTCACCTTCTTATTTTCAGGTTAGAAAATAACACATTATAACGAGTTGTCGGTGAAAACCATAATCTCTCCCTACTATGATCCATAAAAATGCAAAATATATAAGCAGATACTCTTTTTTTTTTATTTTAACATTAGTCTATATTGTATATAATGTGGACATACAATAATATACATTTTTACTATGTGTTTTTATTTCATTGTGGTATATGCTATAGCCCAGTTAGACTGTGTTAAGATCATTTTTTGTGATTTAGTGGCTGGATAAATCCCAGATGGTATTTCATATTTACATTATGTCTGAAATGAAACCAAGTTTAGTCACAAACTTCAAAACAGGTTTGAAGATTATTAGGTTTGCTATTATTTATTTTGCACTAAAATACTAAATGTGAAACTAAACTGCTTTACAACTGAACTAACCTTAGTTTTCAGTGTAAAATTATACCACTTAAACTAAAATACTATCCTTTTGGGCTCACATTAAAATAGTGACAGAAAAGCTCCTGGAGTGTACTGGTAAATATGCTTGTACTAAAATGTACTGAATCTTTTTTCTTTTAAATAGGGCTGTATCGGAGTTTCCCCCCCCCAAAAAAAGGGTGAAAAATATGTAATATGACACAGTGTTAAGAGGTGAGCTCAAGAAAAACAAGACATTTTTGGGTCACTGCTATAGTGCCACCATCAGGCCAAACTGGAAGTCTATGATCTGAAACAGCTGAAAAGGCCAAAAGAAGAAAAGATATTGCATAAATGTAGTTATAACACATATATTTGGGGAAAACAATAGCTCGGACATACATTTCATCTGTTAAAAATATCTCCATATGGCCATAGAGATGTCTAGATACACTTAACTAAAAAAATATATGAAAATGTAATTACTCTAAATCTCTTGAACAGGTTCGGTGCAACCACAAACTTATCAGCTCTTCATATTACATAAGGAAGAAGATATCTTCAGGACCATTTTAGCTCCAGTCAGTGAGTACATTGCATAGAAAATTGCCTACAGTAAAGTGAAGATGAAGCAGTATCTTCAACAATTCTCTTTAATGGGTCTAAGGGGTCATTGTCAGACCAGTAGAGACTCATCTAATGTCCTACAGTTTTGTTTGTTATATGCTTAGTGGAAAAAAAAAATCAGTTTTTCAGATTTTATTACACCCAAGTCTATGGAAACAGGTAATACTTTCAAACACATTTGAGAAAACAAAACTACACTTTCTGCATGATTACATTTAGGTAATATAAAACAGTCTATATAGCCCTAGGTAGCTGATGCAAGTGGGAAAAACTTAATTCAGCACATTTTGTCTTAGATACAATGCCTGATCGTGATATTCATGGCCTTTAGCTTATAACACTGTGCTCACATTCTAAAATGATCATTACACTACAAACTGTATAGTATGGAACAGCCTGCAGTTCAGAGGCGACCGGCATTGTTTAATAAATCCAGGCACATCTTGGTTACAGATCAGTGTTTACTTAACAAAATAGATAGCATTTTAACTCTGCAGTGATAAAAAGTGACAGTGTATTAACTATAGAACACTCAAAAAATTAAAACAGCAGCATTGTGAGAGTGAACACTTCCATTTAGAAATGCAGCAGCTTTAAAAGGATCTGAAATGGATAAAAGTCAAATAATAGAGGTAGCAAAGATTAATGTGCAATACATTCAGAGGACATAAAGTAGTCTTGCACAATAGTCCAGATTTATCTCCAGACTTCACTAGTGCTCTGCCATCACTGGTGAGTGGTCTGGCACCTCCCTTATAGCTCTAGAATAAGGGTAAACTTGATCTGGGTTGTTTGCTCAGTTCTTCGGCAGCACTGAGCACAGGACACTGCAACAATGCTTTTGCAAAACAGTGACAAGAAAAAAGTTGTGCACGAGGATGTGCAGAGATATTAAAAGGACAAAATCCCCACGAAAAAAATGACATAAAAGGACACATCTTTGATAAACTTGCCATTTTCAGGATATAGTTGCAGTTTAAGGTTTGTTGTTCCACATACTGAGAGAGATTTTTAAAGCAATAATAAAGAGCGTGAAAGGCAGGAGAATGACAATCCTGCTATCTGTGCGATGGAAATATTCACCCTTTTTCCAACAGTGTAGTTCCTGAAAGCCATACTATTCATAGAGTAATGCATAAAGATATCAATCATAGAAAGCTTTAACGTATCCAAGGGCAAATGTGGGAGTCATTCCAAGTGAGTTTATCTTTTAGTTTGAGTATTCAAGCATCAAACACACAAAGGCGTTTGACAGAACTTAATGCAAAGCATGGGTTTTGCTCAATACATCAGTGGAACATAACAGTTTAACAATGCCATTAAAACGCTCTAAAACAAATACAGAAGACAAAGATGTTAAAAATCTCTCCCAGCTGTTTCTCAATGGACAATTTTAAAGTCATGTGTCAAGTCTCTCCTTTTTGATTTTCATATGCTGTTGCTGCTGTGGAGGAGTAACCATAGGTAACGAATATGGTTCCTCCTTTACAGTCAGAGGTTTGCCAAAAATACATGCATAATTCCTTTTAACCTCAAGAAATGATGATGTAAGGTACTGGGGTGAAAACATCTGTAATGAAGGTGGGAGTTCAGGAAGTGATGGTAGATGGGGCTGCACATAGTTTTTAGCATAGTTTATTGGAGTTGGACTGAAGTGATAGGGGGGAGCTTTTGTATTGCACCTGATCAGTGTCGGTGAAGGTGGACGGGAGGGGTCAAGCAGCTTGGGGTCAGGTATTAGAGATGAGATTAAAGGGCATATGGTTGTAGTTTCGGACATTGAGATGGTAGCTACATCTTCAGGTTTTGAG
Organism: Ostorhinchus cyanosoma; assembly: GCA_029814465.1. Taxonomy (NCBI): domain Eukaryota; kingdom Metazoa; phylum Chordata; class Actinopteri; order Kurtiformes; family Apogonidae; genus Ostorhinchus; species Ostorhinchus cyanosoma. The sequence goes on along the minus strand of JAPTYQ010000028.1, from coordinate 9,811,640 downwards.
GACATGGGTGAATCAATCTGGTTGATAGCAGTCATGGTATCATGGGATTTATCAGCAAACTCAGCTTTCGGGTTCGGCTTAACATCCATCTGACTGTTTTCTGGGGTCAGATTAACATTTACAGGCTGTGCCTCATCTGCAGATGCATCTTCTTCTACACCACTTGTAGGGACTGCCTGTGGCCGGAATAAAATATGACTATGACGCCGGCAGAACAGTACACCACATTGCCCACACTTCCTACCATCTTTAAGATGGAGCAGTTTGTGACGCTTGAGGTTTTGGCCCGTAGGAAAAGAGCGTTCACACATGTTACACTTAAAGTAATGTTCATCCTTGAGGGTATGATCAGTGAAAGCCTCACTTTTGACAGGTTTTTCAGAAATCTCCAAGGGAACAGACACGTCTACATCATTAGATAAAGGCCGTTCTTCATCATGCTGCTGTTTGTGCTTCACGAATTGAGAGACAACAGTGAAATTTTGATTGCAGCTGTCACATTGATATGCACCTGCTTGGTTAAGTACAGATTTTAAGAGAATGACTGGTCCTCTTGTTCCTAGCTTTGGTATAGCTGCTGCTTCATGTGATAGCGATATCCTCTGAAGGCTGGATGCTGCTTCTGATTTAATATTAATGACTCTATTCTCCATCTCCTCTTCCTCACTCACCGTTTTTACTTCCTACAAAGTAGACACATGGGAAAGAGATTATCAAACGATGACAAAAACCCATCAAAAAAGATGCTTTCATTAAATGACAAACTATTAAAGCATTACAATATTGCAAGAGAATGTGGAATGCACTCTTTTTACATAACATAAAATTACAGATGACTGAACAACTAGCAGCCATACGATCAAACAACTCAAGTAAACTCTTGTTATAACTACAACAATATTGCAAAAACTACACTACACATTTTTAAACCATTAAATGAATTTAATTTTTAAAAAGTCACAGTACTTACCTTTGAAAGCGAGGGAGTAGATGGTTCTTTCTTTACTTCTGAAAGTTCACTGGCAGGCAGAGAGGTTTCTTTATCCGTTTCCACACTGGATGTATAACACTTACTGCCATGTTTTCTATGGCACAGCAACATTAGAAAATAAAAAATAAATAAATAGTGAAAACAGAACAGTTTCATTAGACAAAAACTGATACTTCCACATAATGCAATATTTTATAATAGGAAACCTACAAACTTTGGAAATATCTACGGGAAAAATATTTTGTGTGAGTGACATTAAGGAATCCTGGCAGTACTAACACTACCCTAAGGCCGTGTACTGTTCAGAAATATTTAATGCCAATACCTTGGCATCCTTGTCAGTCACTAAGCCATATTTCTTCTACAACCCATTTCCAATTTTTACAAAAACATAGCCTACTGTAGTGTACTAGTTTGACTGGCTGGAATAATTCTGTAATGATGAATATTTCTGTGACAACTAACACCTTGAAAATGGCAAAGGCACAAAATCTTTAGCTTGCAAATCATCACAATTTTTACAAATTTACACAAGAACAGACAACATTATCAGTTTACATTTTGCTTTGTTATTACTAAAATGTATTCTAGTCTTTTTTCAATACACAGAGTTGTTGTTGCTAATGGCACTACAAACTACTTGAAATCGCAGTATTTTATTGCTTTTTTTCCTATCCGGCACACTCCATAGACATCACCCATCGCCGCTAAACTAAGTAAGCTAGTTAACAGATGCATAGCTCACATCTGTTGTGTTACCTTTTTAGTTTTTGAGCGGCCGTTTTCCTTTTTGAGGATGTAAACACAGAAGGCACAAAATCCGGACTGTCGTCATCCATGGATACCTCCCCTGCAAAATATAAACACAAACCGTTTAACTAATTTAAGGCCACAACTTCAACTAAATCTAGACTGTGTTTTCCAAAGCTAAGCGTGTGTTTTCATGTTAACCAACCTGAAATGAAATGAGCGCCGCAGATTAGGGCATTTTGTGCCGGTTTCTCGTCGTTTCCGTTCGCTCGTTGAATCGCTTGGAGCCATAAATTCCTTCGTTTTGCCTCTAACGGTATAATGTAAAATGTAAGCTTTCTGTTTCTTAAATCCCGACTTTGGCAACCGACCACACAGCAAGTCGGCATTTTGTCTAAAAAGTTTGGGTTTGGTGCTAAGTTATTGCTGCTTGATTTCCGCTACCGAGAGGCGCGCGCATCTTCACACACTCTCCTGATTGGTTGGATTCCACTGTGATTTACGGCACGTCGTGCTTATCCTCCATATGCCCGGCTGAACAGTAAACAACACTGTCCTTTTACTGCTTTTTACATGGAAACAACCTGGATTTAGAAGGAATTGTGAATTACGTGTCAATTAAACAAACAGTAATGCAAAGTGTGATAAATGCTGTAAAATACACATAATAAACAGATTATTCCAAACACATACTGGTCGTTATCCTTGAAGAGCCTAGTTATTCTTGTCGTTTCTCTCCTTCTATCTGCATCAAGCATTGGTGACTCACGCGGTGCAGTGACGCCCCCTGCAGGCCACTGTCACACTAAGTCTGACTCATCCCCAGTATGAAATAGAAGGCTAATGCAAACCACAAGCATAAGTGGTCTGATGTTTTTGCTTATATATGACTCACATGTGTTTTTCATCAATGTATAACAATCACTTTTCAGCTGTGTTCCAAGCCAAGCAATATGTGGTCCTATATTAGACAAATATATATATATATATTTTTGCAATGTCACCTAAATCTGAACAGTGACATCAGAGATTGTATGTTTTTTCATTACACTTTATTGAGATTTGCCACAACTCTGCATAACAAGAAGTTGTTAAAATGGGTTCTAAATACCAACATATACAATATATACAGCAGCAAAATGCAATTCAGCTGTAATATAATTCCAAAATGTAATATAATAGTAAATTAGCAACACATAGACATAGACCATCTTACCATGTCACCATGCACTAACATAGATAGTGTGAATGTAGCTAAATAGACCATAGGCTTGCAATTTTTTGGCACGAGACCCAAAAAGGTTTTTTTGTGTCACCAAGAGACCAAACATGCAAATATATATGAAGAAACGCTGTAACATGTCAATTCATGGGCTTTTTCGCCTGTATTGGAGTCAGTTTAAAGAGACAGAAATGATGCAGAGAGATAGAGAGGGAGAGTGATGTGCAGCGAAGTATCTGGGCTGAGAATAAAACACAGATCACTGTGACAAGGCCCTGGGCCATGAAGGATGTGCACTACCCAGTAAACCACAAGGGTGCCCCCAGTGTCTCCTTTTTTTTACTCTTTCACCATCAAAACACTGCCCACATCACCTGAGATGAAGAGAGCAGTGAAGCCAAGAGAACACATTTATTTTATTTGAATAGAGGTGGAGAAAGGGCTACTGGAATCCTTGACTTATGCAAATGTACAAAATAATAATACAAAAATAATAATGCACTCTGAAAATGTTGCACAAATTACTGAAAGAACAGAAGTGCATGCTTCAAATTGTATTTAAAAAGGACAGAAAGCAAGAGTAGGTCTTACCTTCAATGAAGATTTGTATGTACAGTATTTGAATACATTTTCTGATAAATTAGGTAATGTAATTAGCATATACTGCATTTTTTCTTGATTTTTTTCTTTATTTGAAAGAAAGAGCTGAGCCCTTTAGAAGAGCAAGATAGCATGCCTTTATTGGGGAGATTCCATTTTTCTCTGTGTTTTTATTTTGTGTACAGACCCAAATACTCACACATGCACAAACAGGATCAGTTTTATTTAACCTTTTGGAAAAGGCAGTATTAGACTGTCAGGAATTGCAAAAAGACATAGAATTTATTTGATTTGAAAAAGTATCATAAAGACTAACTGCAGTGATTTAGTCATTCTAGCTCTAAAACACATCTATAAGCATTGAGCTGCCATGCTCTGAACATTTTTTAATAAGGTTGTATAATAATAACAATAATAATAATGATAATAATAATAATAATAATAATAATAATAATAATAATAATTAAAGCTGCAAGCAGCATTGGGCAGGACCTCGCGCTCTACCCGTGTTCAGCCTCCCATGCCACCACCTGTTACCCATCACGCCTCCCTCCACCCGTTATATGGTATTTTTTGGCAGTTGTATATGTTTCAGAATTTTTACTAAGGCTTTTATTTTGAAAAACCTACTTTTTGTGTGTGTGTGTGTGTGTGTGTGTGTGTTACAGATAATATGTTTTAATCATTTATTCATTCTCAAAATTTAGCATTTTCAATAAATCTTTTATTTTGAAAAATCCTACTCTGTGTGTGTGTGTGTGTGTGTGTATAAGTATTTGTGTCTCTCTGTGTATGTGTGTGTATAAGGGATAGAATAACTTTTAATCAGTTTTTATATGATTCATGTTGGATCAGTAATAGCAGTAGTATTAGATGTAGTAGTAATAGCCTGACACACGCGCACACACACACACACACACACACACACACACACACACACACACACACACACACACACACACACAC
>JAPTYQ010000028.1:9699372-9747930 GCA_029814465.1 Ostorhinchus cyanosoma | reverse complement strand
GTGTGTGTGTGTGTGTGTGTGTGTGTGTGTTCTGTGAAAATGCATATGCCTGAACTACTATATTTAGGCCTATACATTATTATCTATATTTTTCTAGGTCAGGTCCTGTTGCCTTATACACTTCATGTATGAGTTTTCTCCACTAACAGCTCAAGACAACAGCTGGAGTTCCACTATACGCATCAATGCAGCTTGAAAAATGTAAAATCCTGGAGCTTATTACTGAGCTGTGAGTCCTTGATTTAAGGTAACCCTTCACTTGTGCTCTGTCATGTGTAAGCCAACTATAATCAACACTGTCTGTTCCGCGCCCATCACTTTAATGAGGACAAAACTGTTCTTTCACCTTAAGCTTCTGGAAAGGACATTATATAGGGTGATTCACATTTTAACCCACTTGAGCTATTTGTTTACTCAAATATCCTTTGTCCTCTGTCATTGTGCCAGTTTTGCCTTTTGCAATTTGGGCACAAGCCTTGGCCATTGACAGTCGGCAAGTTGTGCAGGGAGCATAACTCAGAATCAGATCCATGAGTGAGCATTGAAGGGACTCAGAGTCAGAGGAGACAAATTCACCAGAGCCCCAACTGCCCTTTCTGTCCAAGTGTCTACTTGGAAACAAACAAGATTAATGTGTTGTTGTCTGGCTTGTGTGAGGCGTGAACTTAAATGAGGCATGGGAGGAATATAAAAAAAACAAACAAAAATATACAATGACAGAGATGTAACAAAATGAGAGAAAGGGAAAGTGAAGGATCAGACATGATTTGAACTGTCAGTATGATATCATTTGTGTAAATCTTAGGCATATGACCTTCCTACATTTTTTCAGTTTGTACCATTTCATGTACATTAATATAATAACACTTTTATGTTTTCACCTTAAACATAAAAAGCGCTTTTTAGTAGCAGTCAAAGCTCTTTGTCTTCCCAACACTTTCTGTATGTGTTTGTTTGCATATACTGCAAACCTGCATTATTATTTGGGTTACATTAGTGTCTCGACATTGCGCCATCATTTAGCTTTTCCGACATAAATTTTCTGTCTATCTTTTGTGTCTGACCTCCTTTCCTTCCTGGCCTTTCCTTAGTTATTATTCTGCACATGTCTCAGGCTAAAACGTTTTCACACGCAGTGGCCTCATCTCCCACATAGCTGTCATTTTAATGGTTGTTTGTCCAATGAGAAATAGAAACTAACAGGGGAGGTTTATTAACAAGGTCACCTATGGCCCTGTTGTAACGTTCAGTGAGAATTGTACTAAAACGCCAGCCTGATGAAATTGATACACAAAGAGAGAGTGAAAGAGGAAGACATCAGGCTACTTCAGGGTTGTCTTTCTCTGTCACCTTGGCAGTAATGACAGTATGTGCCAAGCAAAGGCTGTCCTTATAAGCAAGAGAAACATAGCATGTTTACCCTGATCCACACAGTTGGATTCAGCCAAGTCAATCCTAATAAATCCCTGGCATTCTGCAGTATTAGTGCTTCTCTACTGCCCTCTAGTGGCGTTTCACTCATTTGCATCAGCAGTTATCTCACCAAGTAAAACATGCAGGTTGATTTAACCAGCAGAATATGGTGAAGACAGTATTTATTACCTCAAGTGTAACCAAGAAATAGAAATTATGACTAAAGACATTAACAGTAAAGACATGTTTATTTCTGTGTCAGTACTCAGAAAGTACCATACAATATTTTTTTGAAATTAGAAATGAATGTTCAACTGAAACCATATAAAAATCATAATATCTTCTCATTCTTCTAGTCTAGACATAACAAAAATAAGTACAAAAAACATACACATGTAAACATTGGTAAACAACGATTCATACAATAATAGTTCATGAGCTTTGTAAAAACAGTAAGACAGATGCTGTTCTTTAGCTTTTCTTCAGTCATTGGGGCTCTACATAATAAATGAAGTAATATTATTCTTATTCAACAGTTCAAGTGAGCACCTTCATTATTCAACTGAAAATTATGTCATATGTGCAGGTAGAATTAGCTGCCTTTTGTATTATTGATGTAAGATGCTGTAAGCTAACTAAAGCCATCTTTATTTCAGTGCAGGTTTAAAACCTTTATATTTTACAAAACCAAAGATGAAATTAGGTTTTAGTGGACTTCCACAATACCTGCAGAATATTTACTCTTTATTGTGTATTGTTAAAAGCTGTTGTCCAATTAAATGTAACTAAAACAAAGTGAATGTGTCCCCTCGTTTTGGCTTTACCTCTGGCTCTAAACTCTGCTGAGTTGGCTCCACCTTGCTGGTGCAGTTTCTGAGTTCGTCTTTCAGCTCAGACAGCTGCTGAGCATGGCTGGAGAGGGTCCCGTTGACTTGCAGGAGAAGCCCACTCGACTGTCTCTCCAGCTCTTCCCTGATTCTCTCCAGGTCCTCTGCCAACACATTTAGACCCTTACACTTGTCCTCTACACTTGCAACACGCCCTCCAACTTCTGTCACCTCTTTCTGCACCCCAAGAGCTGTGCTTCTGCAGCCCTGGACCTCATTGGCCAGCCTCCTCTTCATCTCCAACAGCTCACCCTTTAGTCGGGTGACTTTGCGTTCACCTGCCCCCAGCATGGAGGCCTGATGTCCAACCAACTGGACCACACCCTTCATCTGTTGGGCGAGGCGTGCCTCCCTCTCATGCCAGGAGCTGTTGGCTTGTCCCACTTGATGAACCACTGTCCCTAAGGACTCCTGAAGGCCTCTCACTGTGCAGTTAACAGAGTGGATATTGAACTTGAGGATTGTGAGCTGGCCATGGATTGGAGATTCCTCCACAGCCTGTTCGTGCTGGTCTCTGAGGGCCAGATTCCTCAGGATGTTTTGCAGTGTAACATTGAGGTTATTTAAACGGTCGGCTTGAAGGTCAAGCGTCCCCTTCATATTTTGCTCCGCTGCCACATTATAACTCGGTGCAGCAGAGTCTCCCTGGATGGCAGAGGGGGTCTCAGGGGAGGTACACGATGAAGAGCAGCGAGTTTCAAGGCTGCTCAGGTGCTTCTGCACTCTGTCCACATCCATTTCTAGTCTACCCCGGAGGGACTCCAGTTCCGTCTCTAGGGTGGGAACAGCATGACCCTCCAGCAGAGCAGGGGCAGTGGCATTACCCAGCTCCTCCAAAGCTGTCATCAGACGGCCCTCTAAAGCCTTTAACTTCCCCTCCATTCTGGCCTCCAGGCCTTGTCCTATCTCAGATCTGTCCAAGATGGCACTTCTTTTTCCAGACTCATTAATTTTTGCTCCCCCAGTGACATTGAGCTTAGTTTCTACATATGCCAGACGCCCCTCCAAAATCCCCTCAATGTGGTCCTTATGACCACCCAGCTCCACTCTCAAGTGTACCTGTGACTGATTGAGACCTGCTACTGATGTTTCCAGCAGCTGCACCCTCTCAACCAGTCCCGTTACTCTACTACAGCAGCTGTCTGTTGACTTTAAACCGTGGATCTGAGCTCGTAGGTTTCCCATATCCATTCTTAAATGTGTGGTACTTTCAGCCAGAGCATCTTCCATGTGCTCCTGCCTCTCACTTTGCTCTCTCTGGCACTGATGACGCACATCCTCAGCTTTCTCCTCACATCGGCTTTCTGCACTTTCCACACGTTTTTCAAAGCCACTCAGAATTTCTGTCCGGGCTGCACTTAATTTGGTGTCCATCATGTTCTCCATATCTCCTTGGGCATCGCCTGCAAGAATATCAGTGGAGTCTGATGCAATGCCTGATTTATTTGACAGTTTCCTCAGTGCACCATCATGTCCACTCACTGTTGCTCTCAGTTCCAGTAGCTCTGCTGTCTTGGCCTGCAGTTCTGTCCTGAGCTCCTCTACTCTTACACTTAGTTCTGTAAGGCCTGGAAGTGTTTGTGTCCCATCCAGACCTTCTGTCTCAGGGTCTCCTCCAGGAATCTCAACAAACCCCACAGTAGATGGATTAGATGCTACAGCCGGAGCTGAAACCGGACCTGGTGCAGCAGAGAGTAGAGCTGACAGCATCCTGTTGGCGTCCTCTCTCAGCGAAGCGCGTAGGCCATCCTCCAGTCCATTCACGGTTCCCCTCAGTGTCTCCAAACCCTGGTGCAGACGTCGCACATCTTCCTCCATTCGGAATAGCCGCTCTTCAGTTTCACTGTCTAGAGTCTGGCCTAAAGAGAGAAAAAAAGAGGTAAATACTGAGGACACTGCTCCTTTAAGATAATTACACTTTTACATTAACCATAAGAACCGCATTAATCGATCGGAATCTAATATGCCAGTCTGTGCAAATTACAGAATTGTAAAATGCTACAATTTAAAGACTCAGTGTCCACAGTGATATTGTAGATTCAATAGCACTGTGGAGAGAGAGAGATATTATGCAAACAATACACAATGAAAGTTGATAGTTTTTTTTGTCTCTCCGTGGTTTAATCTTAATTTATGTTTGTATGTTTGAGTTTGGAGAAAAATACACATTTCAAAATGAAACCCAAACAAGTACAAATGCTAATTGTAATATTGGCCATAATGATTTCAGGATGAATTGTCACCAAATGAGAATGTCCTAATTCATGCAAGATCATGGTAATCAGACCATGATTGATTACAAGACCTGATGTGTTTCTGTCACAGATAAATTAACTAGTGTGAGTGTAGGCAATTAATACATATATAATATAATATAATATAATATAATATAATATAATATAATATAGTGTTCTTAATATAATAGTGTTCTATATATAATAGATAAAGTGTAACTGGGACTCTGTATGTAATCAGTGCAGCTGGTCAAAGGTGATAACTGAGGTGTATTAATAGGGGAAAAAAAGAAAAGAAAATTATTCCAACTTTAAAGACACCAGTGTGTTTAAAAAAAAAAAAAGGAGTGAATAGTCAAAAGTGTATTTCTATCTATATATATGGTCTCACCTTCAGCTGGTTCACCACCAGAGGGAGAAGGTGTTTCCATGTGGATATGTTCCTCGGGTTCCTGGCTGTGCTCGGGTTGATGGTCATGGTCTTGGTCATGCTCTGGGTGATGTGGTTCCTGGTGGTCTGGCATTGGCATAGGCTCTGGCTCAGGTGAATAAGGCTCAAAGGAGGTATCTGGATAGGAGGAGGACCTTGGAGGGCCAAAGTGATGCATGGGGTAAGAGTGAAAACTGCCAGTAGGAGGTCCTTTGGGCTGGCTCCATGGGTTGGCCTTTACAGCAGTGTTCATGGGTGGACCCTTGAACATGGGACCTTTGTACTGTGGGCCTTTAAAATGCGGCCCCTTAAATGGTGGGCCTTTCATTGGTGGGCCCTTGAAAGGCGGCATCATATTCATAGGGTGATGATAAGCTGGAGGTCCGTCCATACAGGCATAACCAGAGTAACCCGGACAGCAACGCCACTCCAGTTCAGTGACAGTTTTATGCGCCACTTTGTACATTGGTTTGTACATCAAACGGTACCTGAGAAAGAAAAAAAACAACTGTGGCTCAGAAACATACATACAGCTGTAGTATTTTATATCTGAAAATGATGTGAATAAATGTTTTTGGATTTAAAAGATCATTTAAAAGTGTTATAATGAGAGCCATCTTTTACTCACAGCAATGTTGGGCATTTTTTGCCCCAGGAGCACTTGTTGTACTCAGCTTTCACATATGGAGCTGCTCCATCCTGCATCGTAAATGTCACAGTCTTTTCAATGACATAAGCACAGTGGTTCCTTCAAGACAAGAGATGAGGTTGGAAGAAAAATTTTGGACACACGAAATATACAGCAGTCTTTGAAATAGAAATGCTGCCTTTCAAATAAAATTGTAAAGTAATATCTGAAGTCCAAGGACAAGGCAAACGGAAAGATAAAAAGAAAGAGTCAGAACTTACTTGTGTCTGCTGGTGGGTTTCCCTGGGACATGGTGTTGGTTCAGCCCACTTTTGTACTGAGGAAACTGGAGTGGTCTGTAAAACTTTGTTTCAACCAGTGACACAAATAAAGTCATGAACACAAAAGGAGTCACCACTCTCACAAAATTCATCCTGGAAGATCCACTTCTTAAAAAGGCAAAGAAAAACTGAAGAATAAGTCTTCAAATTGATGAAGATGAAAAAGGTATTCCTCTGTCAAGGGCAAGTAAAGCTTATAAAAAAGCACACCCTAAATATTCCTCTCCAGTCACTTGATATGGAAATGATTGTTGCCAAGTCTCAAGCAAAAGATATCACTAAAGAAACAAACTCAACACAAAAAAATAACCCAAAATGACACCAGAAAAAAAAAAAAAGAGTTGAGTCTCTGAAGTTGAACCTTTGGCTGTGGTGTAAACCAAATGCCACTGTGTGGATACTGACCCTGGCTTTGGGTGTGGTGGACTGTGGTGGAGCTACAACAGTCCACTGTGAGTTTTGGGGACTAGAGACACCACTAATAGGGCCCCTCTACCACCATTTGCATATCTCCTCCCACTCAGGCTTCACAAAATAACACCAAACTGACACTAAAAGAGAAAAGTCAGCAGTCACCTTCACAGTTAATGTTATGCTTGTGGCATTTCTTTAACTTTTTAGAAAATTCTGTTTTTATAATACATCTAGTCAGAAGGCTGCTTCCACCAATCAGAGCTCAGACACTTTCCCATGGTGACGTCACGGCAAAACAAAGTGGAAACATCACTTTAGCTCAAGTGTGTACTACTGTCTACTAAAAAAAGACATAGTATCATAGATTCCTGCATTATATTCTGTACCATTAAACCGGAATGTTTTGTATGATCTTAGTCAAATTATGTAGTTGAGATGCAACTGGTTATTTATTGGTTTTTTTAGAGTATCACATACATTTAACCTTATTGTTTTAACTTGTTCTGAAACAGACACAAAAATACAAAAGTGATGTATTAGCCTAATGTAGATGAGCTCAGTGTTACATGTGGTACTTTCCTTTTGTAAAGTTGTGTTAGAGCATACTTTGACATTTAATGCCCAGAATCTAAAGCATGATTGATGATGATGATGATGATGATGATGATGATGATGCAGAGGTCATACTGTATAACAGGCTGAATGGTTTATCTTCTCTAAAGTCCATCTATTTACACATATATGGTTCTTTACTTCACACATGCACATGAAAACTAGCTAAACTCTGACCTAACGACAAACCTTCAGGAATGGGAACAAATAAAAACTGTATCCTGAGCTTAGACCTACAGTACACACCCATGCCTCTGAGTACTTTGCTTCACAAACCAACACATTCATTCACAACACAGGCCTTTGTACAGTGGAATAGGCCAAGCATAGCCTCCCAACAGCACGGCTAGGACACTTTCCACTTTCAAGACACTTGGAAGGAAAACTTTAGTTGCATGTATTCCTCATCAGTTTACTAAAACTTTTCCTCTGAAGCCTAAGCTTTACATATGGAAATGAAGTATTAACCAGATGGACTTTTGGAGGACAAATTTAAGCCTCATCTAAATAAACTCAAAGCCTTCAAATAAAACCTGTTCTGCAAAAAAGTTTCTTACAACCTAAGCATTTGTTTGTAAAGCTGTTGATTTCATTTTGCTTTCCTTTCTGTTCAGGTGCTTTATTCTATCACAATGTGGGATGAAAAATATATCATCAGAATGAGTATGTTATTCCTTTACTGGATAAAACATTTTCCTTGTTATACTATGTCTCTGTGTTTCCACATTTAGTTGAAAAGAAAATAAGAGCAAACGAAATACTACAGTTTCCATTTATCACCTAAAGGATGGTCTGACAGTCCATGTTTTATGCACTGACATTGTTGTTGGTATTTTAACAGCTGTATGAAGCCAGAAATATTTTCTTTGACCCTTTTCATAACATGGCCTCATTTTAGACAAGACTGACATTGTGTCCATTATTTTGCAAGGATCTTTTGATTTGCCCTTTTTAGAAGCATGGCCGTTTCCTGTATCCTGTTGTCGCAGGCCCACCTCTTTTACCTAGAAACACCCTTTTACGTGCATATAAACAGCAGTCTGGGTGTGTTTGTGTTTTGTGTTACACATTATCGTCACTCTTTAACTTCATGATTTGTCAACAAGCTCCCATTGTATCGAGTGAAACATGTTGCCGGGCGTACGCCATCCAGGCTCAGAGCCTCTGGTTCTGCAAAACAAGTGCAGCTTTATTCTGTGCCACAGCGGCAGCTCCACCCAGGCTTTTCCTTGAATGGCATCACTGAGTTACAGCTGTTTTAGGTTGTACTCACCTGCCCGTCATAACACTTGCGTCACAGTTTATGCTGTTCACGCACCTCTTGACATCGTCACATTATGTGAACAGATCGAGGCCTGATTCGCCTGCATTCTAACTAAAATGGAAAATGTCTTCAGTTTGTTTATACCGCTGAGTGGCTCATACATGCATTTTAAACACATCTATGAAAGTCTGGACCACATACGGGCAGGTCCAGCTTATGTTTATCTGCTTAATTTCTGTGTCTGTTTAGTTTTACACCAGTGAGTCACATTCTGAACCTGCCTGTAAAACCCTTTGTTTTTTCAGCAAAGTTGGTGTTTATCAGACTGGCTTTGGCACTGCTCTGGAGGTGTGTGTTTCTATTGTATGGTATTTAGAAAATACCATACAATAGCCAGCGTTAATACCAATGTTATTTTGTTTTTATCTTGGTTGTGTTGTTATTTTTCCCCCTTTTGTGGCAAGACAACGAAAGGAATCTTCATTAGGAAAACAACTGCATTAAAGTCTTGCAGGCCTTCATCTTTGTGTGTTTGATCACAAAATCAGTCATGCAGTTTACAAAGCAATCTGGAATATAACGCAACAGACAGCTGTGAATTATTAAATTTCAGCGTATTTTCTGATGTTGCCCATAACCGAGGTTCTGTAGATATGTTGTGCCTCCCTAGTTTTATTTGCAAATAATTTTATTTGCATTTGTTTTGAACTTATAGGAAGTACCAGATACGTCTGCAGGGTTTTCTGTACCATAAGGTCAATCACCCAAGTTCTTTTGGGTAGCAACAAATTAATGTAGAATTAAAACTAACTAAAAGTGTTTTTCTTATATTTAGTGGTTGGAGTTGGTCCCTAATTTTTCTGGCTCGGGGGGGCACCCAAACTCAGGCCAGTCTACATCTTCCATAAATATAGGGAAAATATAGAAAATGAGTCAAGTAACATCCAGTTTTAGTACAACCACATCACACAAAAGGCCTCCACAAACTGAGGGAAGTCTCCTTGTTTTGTTTGTCAGAGCACATTTTATATTTTTCTAGTTTCCTCATGCATTCATCTTGAGTTTTAACCATTACCACAAGTCTGGTTAAAGTACAGAAAGCAAAGTTTAAGAGGAAAGGGTTAGAATGCAGATTACTGCTTAAACATCTGTTTGATTTGCTGCATTGTTTGTGTGTTTTCGAGTGGCCTATATCCGCTCTTGTACATTAACAGCCATGTGAAAGGACAAACAAGACTGACCGGTCCCGACACTTTGCAAACCCAAACCTTGTTTCCTGTGCTGGTCTGCACCTTTTTTATGTGTTTTCTTTTTACCCTGTAAGATCTGGTCTGGTTGCGTGTAATTAGCTTAATTTTGGATTAACCAAATATTTCTTCTTCTTGTACTTATGAAAATGTTCATGCTGTGGGATTAATATTGCATTAAGTCATTTAGTGAGACAGACGTTTGCCTGAATAAACCTAATTTAGTGGCCACATAGGGAGTGAGAGGTCACAGCACACTTCACACTTCAGCCAAGAGCCTCAGTGTGTTTGCTGTTGCCATGCTTGTGGCAGTGTGTACACATCTGGATAGCCCCACATGTGCACACACATACACAAACATCACAAGAATTGTCCACTTTATAGAAAAGCTTCTGTTCCAAACCACCTTTTCAGGTTTTACCTTTGTGTCTCCATTCTGTTGCGCTCATGATAAATTACTTACATGATTGTCTCTTCTTGTTTTTAAAGAACAGTGCTCTATACCTGCACTAAATTGTTTTCATTGTTAGAGACACAGTGCATTCATTTTACACAACTCAAACTAAGTCATCAGCAAGGCTTGGTGTTTTTCAGGCTCATACACATTTTTACCTTCATCATAAAATGCAACTACAATATTAGATGGTATGTGAAAGCAATATTTCATTTCAATATGGGTAATACTGGAAAGGGCAATTGGTGCAGTGTTTAATGTATTCATCATTTGATTTATACTTTTAATCAGGGCTCAAAGTCTTCACGCGATTCAGTTTTTGTCTCTTGGCCTGGTTAGTAAAGAAAATAATTATTTTGAAATGTGTATTTTTTTCCAACTCAAACCTCTTGAACTAGTATGAAAATCTTCAAAGCGCTAATAGAAAATTTGCATGTCTTTTACACAGTGCACTTCTCTAAACCTCTTCTTAGTGTCACTGAATCCAAAATATCACCAGACACACACTGGAGCCTTAAATTGCAACCTTTTACACAAGCTGACATTGCATTACATTTGTGATTTGATAAATTGTGCAGCTCTGCTTTCAATGTTCAAATGAATACTTTTCATGCTACAGAGCTGCAGAGGTGTATTTTCTGTAAATTATAGAGCGTTGCGTGAGTTGCTAAATAAGGTGCATATAATTTTCACATTAGGGTTGTAAGATTAAGTATTGTGCCAGGCAGCATGTTGGTAAACTAAGCAATGCTGAGCCCACCACTGTGAATTTATAAGTAAGTAATACTTTATTTACATAATACTTTTCCAAACAAAGTTAAAGGTGCTGTACAAGATAAAACAATACACGGCAAAATAAAAAATAATTAATTCACAATAGAGGTACAGCAGGAATTAACCCTTAAAGACCTAGAACTATGTTTGTGGCAACTTACAAATGAATTCTTCTCTACATTTAACCTTTCCTAACTGATTCATTACCATTTATTATAATGTTGTTCTCTGCATTTTCCACTTTTCAATGAAAATATGATATTTTCCCCATATTTAATTTACTCATTGTGCAGATGTTCCTAAAACCCCAGATTAAATTCAAAGGTTATTTTACCAGAACAGAGAAAACTGAAGAAAAGGGACTTTTTCCGCAAAATATATCATTAACTGAATATAAAAACAAGCATCTACAGCCACTGTCATTTGTGAAAGTACTTGTTTTAGGTTTCTTTGGGGATGAATCAATGTTGTTGAAGATGACAGTGTTTCCATGTTCATTATGGAACTTCTGAACGTCCAAATGGGTCAAATCTGATGACGATGAGAAGCTGAGAAACTATTTTATCTGAAATATTTGCATGTGTTGATAGCATCAATGGTTCAACAGTTATTAGACATTTTAGATCTGTAGATGCTTTTGGTGGACAGCAGCTGTTTAGGTTCTTTGTGGGTTAAAAGAGCAAGGTGTTGATTTTACACTGATTTTACATAAACTTTACAACAAAATCTACATATGAAAGCTATAATGCAGTTAAAATCATGAATGCACCAAGTATTAAAGTGGATTTTAAAAGTAGACGGTGCTCCATAGTTGACAGTTGACAGTATGTGACTGCCCTCTTGTGTTAACCACTGGTTTAGACTCAGAGGGGAAAAACTGAACCATGGCCACCTCTTCGGTCTCAACTTCATCCCTTTTACTTTTATTACCAACAGTTGGTGGCGATACGGCAAGTTTAGAAACTATTTACTATGATGTTCCGGACAACATTATTAGTTGGGTTAGTTTTTGTTTACTGTTTAGTCTAAAACTTAAATACTATGCTGGACATTTTAGGTCACGCTTCAATGACCACAAAACAGTTGATGGAGAAGAATTCAGTGGTTAAACATTAAAACAAAAGGCAGCTGCTCAGTGTAAACCTCTAATGTATACTATTAATATTTGAGGCTCTTTGATGTTCTCTCCTGTGGAAACTATTAATTCAAGCGGTCCCTTTCATCTTTTAGCACACTAACCAGGCCAAATGTGCCCATGGTTAAAGTTTAAGAGGAGCCCCAATTCTCCGGTCTCTGTTTTCTCAATACCATCTGCAGAAACCAGTCGCTCCCCCTCCCTGCCAATTAAATTCAGACTAGTTTACAATCCCAATCCCATGTGCTGTTTGTGGTGTAATTGGGGTGGACTACAATGCAAATTTGTGACCATCTCTGACAAAAGCACAGGAAGGAACCAGGCAAAACACAGCAGCGGTGGCTTGGTAATATAAGCACTGATTGTGGGAAGATATAGGAGAATATCTGACAGATTGTTATCTACTGTGCAGGCGTTTCAAATAAACATCAATCACATGATGCAATATCAAAAACAGAAGCAGGCGAGCTCTGCCTCTCAGATCCATGCTGGGCAGTGCTTGTTTCTATAAAGAACTAAAAGACACTTTTAAAGCAGAACGTTACCAGTGAACGCAGCACCACACCCCTCATTATAAAATGTCTTGGCATTGTGAGCAGGATGAAGCTTGAACTCTTAATATATGCACATGCCCTCTGACCAACCATCGACACACCTCACAACACCTGCACACATTTATTTCAGCCACTGATCCGGTGCCATTTGCACTCCTGTTACCTTGATGTGTCTAATCTCCTTTCATCATTACAAATGCACCTCTAGTCTCCTGCCAAAAGGGCTCAGAAGGGCAGTCATGTTTTCATCTGCACAGGAAAAAGCTCCGCATGCCCCATGAATGTTACAGTTTGATTTCACAAAAGCTGCAGCGTCAGATTTTTGAGAATATTCTGCCAAACAGCTTCAAAATCAGAGCAGCCAGATATAAAAGAATAAAATATTTATGAATATTCAGAAGAAAACTGCAAAATGTATTTTAGCCCAGACCCTTCAGGAGCTCTCCCACAGCTATTCCCCAAAGCTAGCCTCCAATTTGTAGCAATGGAGAAACATAAAATCAGTTTTTTAATTGTGTTATAGATGGAAAGATCGTCCTAGTTTCAACGTGAAGAAAGTCATATGTATTGGGATGCTCATAAATCAGAGGTCATAGGTCAGTGTGCAGCTTTCTTAGGCCTAATGTGTTCAATAGAGTGAGTCAGTGGGCAGGTGGAGCAGGAGTGGGGCTCTGTGAACTCTATGCTCTGATGTCCTGCAGCTCCTCTGGACAAATCCCACATAGAGAGTCCATCCCGGAGAGGGCTCGCTGCCCACAGGCGCGCACAGAGCTCCCTTTCTTTAAGAAAGGCAACGGGGAATTCCTTATGGTGGATGCTGCAGTGATGAGAAGCCTTTTCATCCGGCTGTTTTTTTTTCAAAGACTCCACTGGCTGTGTTAATTACAGGGCCCGGGGCTGCACTTTGAGCTCACTGCGCTTTCGCATGCTCTTGAGAAAAAGCCGCGCATCTGATTCTCACGACACAGATAAACCACACACAAATACACGCACACGCAAGCGCACACGCACGCCCTCGCCTGTGCGCGCATTGCTCAGTGCCAGCGGAACCAGTCGGCCAGCTGCTGGGGGGACATTCCTGTCTGGTTTTAACTACTTCAACCCACAGACACCGGTGACAAATGACGCCGTGCATGAGCTGGTTTTGAGGCATTTCCCGGTCCACACCAGCAGGGTTCAGGAGGATGACGAGGCTCGCTGCTCCTGTCACAGCTCAGTCAAACTTTTGTGCGTAAACAGAGCGGAGCTTCGCGCACAGAGGAGGAGAGGTGGGCGCAGGAGCCGGAGACGATGGCACACTTTCACTAAACGACCAGGACTGGAAAACGTTATGGCTGTGGACGGTAGGCAGCTTTTTGAGGTGTTAAATTACCATATTTTGGTCAAATAGTCAGTAAAATACACTCTTGTGCACTTCAGCTTCAGCCTGTTCAATACTTGGTACTTGCAAGACCGGTTTTCCAGGTGCGTTCGCAGTCAGATTTAGGACAAAAAACGTGTTGTATACTATAGTTTTGCAATAATAAACTCTATATATGAGATCAGAGCATTTTCATAGATGAAGAAAACTCTACATCTACCACTGGAAATATAGCTGACATCCTGCAAAAGAATAATCCCCCTCGTTTAAGGTGTTATAAAGGCAGAGACAGTACTGTGCGAACCCCATTGCGAATATTTAAGGATCATTATGGTGATTTTAAGACTGAAGAAGAGCTGGACTGCTGGTCTGAAGGGCAGTGACTCGGAGCTGAAGCAGACACGCAAAATGGACCAGAACCACATGAATGAATGAGGGTGGTGGTTGGTTTTAGTGGCTGAGGATGTGATTTTTACTGATGGTTTCAGTTACACCACAGACTGAAGCCCATTTGAGTAGAATCTGTATGTGATGTATCAGCCCTGATGACAGTAGGAGGACTCAGGTGGTAGTTTATGATGGTCTTTGGTCAGATGCAGAATTTGGACATTTTCAGACGAAATAGAAGCTGTAGTTTCCAAGTTAGATCCCAAAGAAGCATAATGTAGGCGAACACTTAACTGTAGTAAGCCCTCTGGATCATGAAAGTCTGGTGATGTTGGCAGTCTGACAAATGGTTAATAGTTAATTATTTCCATTTAATCTGAAAAGAGGCATGTTTGTGTTTACAGTATCCATCTGGGGAGCTAATAACAGTATGAGAAAAGGTTTGTGCATACACAGCCTTGCCTCACACCTCAAAGAAACAAAAACTGCATACAGAGTTTTTGTCAGTGAAGCCGTCAATTTGCCTTGATGATTGCAAGACTCAGCTTTGCTGTGCCCTCAGCGGGATGTGTTGAATGACAGAAAAGCGGCACAAAGCAAGAAAACCAAAGGATACTTTCATCTCCTCAAACTCTCATTCCCACCGAAAGCCTTTCTCATTCCGTCCTTTCAAATTCTTTTAGTCAATTAAAGATGTTGAAATGCTCATTATTGCATACACAAACACAGCTGTGCACGTTGCTCCACACGTTAAAAAGAAGAAAAATCCTCCTCCATAAGAAAATTCTTCCAATCTGGCACATGAATCAGTAATGACCTGTGGCTTTCTGCCAGGATTGGTGCCAGTAACAGCATGTTTACTGTAGTTCCACACTTTTTTAATTACTGGATGTTGGGAAGCCACCTGCTGTTGAGGCGGTTTGGATGTCTGCCTACAGGCCTCCTCGTAATGATGAGAAAGTGCCTTGTCTGATAGCTCCAAAATTCACCTACAGGCTCTGCTCAGAGTAATGGTGTATTTACACACTGGTTTCCAGGAAGTACCCTGAAGCGTGTCCAGGCTCAGGTAACTCTGAACGTTACCTCATTCTTGCTCAGTTTCAGAAGAGCAAGTATGAACAGGCAAGTCGTAATGAGATCACTGCTGAATGACGGCCTGTCTACGTGGTCGACTTTCGTTTTGAAGTTGTTGTGAAGAGTTGTGTGTTTTCCATAACATGTCTCATGCTGTTTTTACATTGACAGTAGTGATTGTCACATCTGTCTTCCTGATTATTAAATCTCCACTTGTGTCTCTTCAGCTGCTTCCAGTTTCAGTTTCTGCAGGCCGGCTGTAGAGTATAGGGCTTTACCGGAAGACTTCAAGCACCAGCTGAGTCGACGGACAGGTGGGAACCTAACCTGGCACGACGGACGTGGACAGAAAACAGCCGGAGGCAGAACAGTGAAGTTACTGCAGCAGCCGGGTACAGAGGCCCTACAGGTACAGAACCCAAACACAAAACCAGGATGTTTGGCCTTCTGCAGGTCCATAAAGAGGATAAAGTCCAATAATTTGAAGGGTCTTAAAAGGGATGATGTCCAGTGAAAACACTCCTCCTACCCCCTGTTACTGATCTGTATTCACTTCAGGAGCATCATCAAAGTTCTCTGCACTGTGACAGAACATGAACTGGCTCTGAGCTCTGAAATGAATTAATAATGCTCTTAAATACAGGGTGAAACCTGCAAAACCCTGTTAAGGAGATGCATCAATTAACCCCTGAAGACTGAGACTGCTACCCACTGCTAAAAATAACTATTATTCTGAAATATTTAATAACTTCTGAACCACTCATCTCACATGCATCAAAAACTCAGGTAAAAAGTAATTTCTCGGATTTTGTCTCATTTTACCATCGAGCTCCTCAGTGAAGGTTTATCATTTTCCACTATTTGGTCATGGTCATTTAATAATAAATTCTTCTGCAAAAATAAATCAGTCTATCCACATGCGAAGTAAATGGAATATAAATGGAAAAAAGTGTTTTACTGAAAATTGCCCTGGAAAATACTGAAATAAGGGGATTTAACCTGAGGTAGAGGTTCAGAAAAATTGATTTAGAAGTTGAAAACAAGTGCAGCTTTCTAAATAAGAGATAACTTTCCAAGGTTCTGTCTGAGCTTTCAGTAAAAAAAAACAAAAACATTTTGCTGTCTTTGTTAAAAAATACTTTTTGTCAAATTCACCCATTCTGAGACAAAGCAAAAATAAATGGAACAAATTAAACTTCCGTTTGTCCTTAATTATGCAATGATCTACATCTGATACCAACTGCTTTTAGAACATTCTGCATCTTAGAGGGTTAATTTATTGTTATGTTACTGGACAGCATTAATGACAGTATGGGCAGAACTGGCATTCTAGCCGATATGTTTTCTTTTTTTAAGATGACTCGGTCCAATAAAAGTCCTGTTTTCTGAGGGGTGATTATCCCTGCTGTCAGTGTTCACTGCAGTAGTTAAAGCCTATCGAGTAAAAACCTTTATACCATCACCATATATGGAAAAAAAGAGCATTTGAGCTTTTGTTCTTCATATAAGTTTCAACATTACCTCTTCGTTCAGTTGCATTCTTGCATTTCTGCTACACAGACACAAATTGATTTACTTGAGCAGTGGTTGTGTCATCTACGTAGGAGCACATGTAAAGGGATGTTTAGCATTTCTTCCCTCACATTTACTTTCAGAAATGTCTGGAAGAAAATTCCTATAAAGCAAATGTGGGCTGGTCATCATCTGTTGTCACAAATGGGTGCTTTGTTAGCAGAGAATGGACGTTGCTCTCTCCCCAGCGGGCTGGTGGGCTCTAACAGCCTTTTAGTTTGGCTTTAAATAGCTCAGGTCTTCCAACACTCACACTATGCTGCAGCACCACTCAGTACAGGAAAAAAACAGCAGTTAGTTTTTTACAGAAGATGTGATGTTTTACAGTTTATGATTGCCGGTTTGTTTGGTAGTGAAGAAATATGCAATGCTTTTTTTTTTAAAGATCTCTTTATGTGAAACTGTTATCAGATCCACTCTGTATTCTGTTCCAGTTTCAACTGAATCTTCGCTTGAAGTTTGTCTCCTTGTCAGATACAACACTGCTCATGCTCATGCCGTCTGCCATCAACAGAAGCAATCCATTTGTGCCGTAGCCTGGCCTCATTTAAAGCCCTTGGTTACAAGTCGGAGAGCCCATGCCTTTGTCTTCACCTCATGAAAGGCTCTTTAAAAGGCAGCTATGAGCTGAGGCTAAAGCTGCAAACATAGAACTGGGCAGGGCTGATAACACAGTTCTGTACAAAGTGTTGTTTGTTGGTTTCAATCCTCTTGGTTGCACATATTGTAGTGGTTAGTTTATTTTTGTCTTCCAGAACATGAACTTAATGAGCGTTTGGAGTATGTGCTGCACATGTGTCCAGTATTTTTCCACAGTGTAGTGGTTCTTCTTTCAGTTGGTCTTTTTTGCATATATTACTGTTCTCAGTTTTTCTCTCACTCCAGCCACAGTCCTCACAAGCACCCTATTATGATAAGGTAAAAAAGAAACAAAAAGAATCTGTAAATACTCATTATAGTCACTGTCTGTCATCTGACTGCCTCCATGTTTTATGTGACCGATTGCGTTGCGTTGCTGTAAACACAGGCAACATAATACAATCGGTATTTGGAGGTTAAAGACAAGATTGGGCATGTTGAGATGTAAATGAGCAGTCATTAGAATACCTGGGTGTACATGTGTTTGTGGTGCAGACCATGTAAAGTGGTGAGCCATGACAAGAAAATCTAAATGCTAATTATTGGCTCCCACTTTCTCATCAGATCACGTCAAACAGCATTTTTAAATGTAACTGAAGGCACTCCTCAAGCATGGACTGTAGTTTCTGAAATGTAGCAGCAGGTTTTCTTCAAGCACCACTTTCCTGCACAGAGAAGCGCTGAAGTTGCTGAATTTTTAAACCTGATTGACTGATCAAAGACACAGTTTGATTAGTCCTCCACAGTTTTACATCCTGTACATCTATAAGATTAAAGCGGTGGATCTTATGATCACACTGCCTTACATGCTTGTCTTTCTGCTACTGTCGCAGAAGTTGCAACATGTTCGCTAAACTTATGGATGTTCACAGACTGTTTGATCTGTGGGTACAGAAGGTCACAGTTTGTCCTAATAAGTTTACAAACTGTTCCTGCTCCTACAGACTTGTGCACAGGGTTTTTGATGTATCTTGTGTGTGTCAGAAGATGTGAGGCTCTGATCACATCGTTTTGAGGATGTGAGATGTTTAAAACCTGATTTGCAGTCAGGATCAGGTCAGAGAAAATCACAAGGCAGATTTGTGGGGTCTTTTTTCTGCATTAAGTTTTTCTTGTATGTTTCTGCAGTATCATTCCAGTGACAGCTATGGGATATATCACACAAGCCCGACACAGCCCAGCCTGATTCGTCCCGTCGTGCTTTGGTCGCAGCAAGATGTTTGTAAATGGCTGAAGAAACACTGTCCTCACAACTACCTGACCTACGTTGAAGCATTCTCCCATCACGCCATCACAGGTCTAATTGCAGAAATATTCTGTAAACAGGGTGAGGAAATAAAAACAGATTTTCGAGCTCTTTGCTTTCACCTCATAGGTCGTGCACTGTTACGGCTGAATGGGGAGAAACTAGAGAGGATGGGTTTGGTCCAAGAGACTCTTCGGCAGGAGCTGCTGCAGCAGGTGCTTCAGCTTCAGGTGCAGGAGGAAGGACGAAACCTGCAGCTGCTCAGCAGAGGTGATGCCATGTGTTTGTTTTTCTATTTGTTTTTTTACCACTTTACTTTCAAGCTTTGGCTTAAAATCTAGAAAAGTACTAACCCTTCTGTCATTTGCAGGTTCCTTTGGAAATATATCATAGCAAGGGTTGGTCCTGTTGGAAGAACACTGGAATCACTGAATATTTACTCCAATGTGAATCAGAGTTGTTGGGTTGTACGCCCAGTGAGGTCAAAGTATTGTCTCCTCCAGTCATGTCCAGGACTATTGTTACATGGAAGTTGGCAGCTTTTCATTTCTACTCTACACAAAAAACAGACATGGTCTGTGTGGATATGACAAACTCTACGGACTGTTAGAAAAGCATTGTGACAATCTGTTTTGTCAACGCTGTCTTATTAATTATTTCTCTTTCTGTCTCTGCTTATTTCTTTGTGTGTGCCATTTTTTATTGCCAGAAAAAATAAATTCATAAAAATGACAAAACATATGTGTTTTGTTAATTCATGTCAGGAAATATCCTGACATTCAGGAAATATATTTCCTGAAAAGCGGCCGTTTAGAGGCACGTGACGTTAAACTACACTACCCATAATCCACCGCTCGGTTAAGAAGTAGTCCATCCATGGCTGTAACCAGCCGATGCCGGCTCCGAGGTCGCCAGATCGCCATGGAAACGGAGTGCGGGAAAATAATGTCCTGCCGCTCGGACAGGTACATGATACTGCGCATTTTTACCTGTGTTTGAATTCTCTCTATTTACATGATCTGTGTGATTTTTGATGTTTTATTCAGCAACAGCGTCCCGATCCCGTATGTAGGCTAATCACACTCACTCCCCCTCCTGCCAGAAGTAGGCTACATCCAGTAGAGCACAGATAAAAACACATTTCGGCTCTTATGGTATGCTATTTGATAGTATTTAAGTTAGTCTACCTGTGTTTCTGTACGGTATAGACACAGAATTTGGCTGTAATTTGATCAAATGCGCTGAAACGGGTCCATCAGCAGAAGTGGGTGAGCTGCATGCTGTCACTGCGTCAGAGCCTCCACATGACAAAACAGAAGATTTAGACAAACATACGTAAGATTAACTGGGTTTGAGACCCACTGGGTTAGCATGGGTTCACATACACTGAGAAGTAGTTATGGATCATCAGATGCAAAGATCAGTAAAATGAAAACCTGTTTTGGTCACTGATTTAGTGGTTTATCATCATTATTATTATTACCATTAAAGCAAAATAAACAACATGCTGAAGAAATATATTTGCCACAGAAAGCAGAGATAGTACATAGAGGAAGCAACAATAGAACAGAACAGAAATCTATTTCAAAAAGCAAAATACACAGTAAAGACCTTATTTCCATGGATACAGTGATTGTAAAATTCAAGGCTTTTTATTAATTTCTTATTTTCTTCTCTTTTGTGGCAGTGAAACAAAGAACTGTTCATTATAATTTCAAGAAAAAGATCTGCTTTAGTGTCTTTAAAGTTTTCATCTCACTATCTTTGAATGAGAACATGTTCAATAATACAAATGTATGACATATTTATCATAATATAACAGATAGATAATGATAATCAGTGAATAAGGCTAATATTGGCTGATATTGATGTTCAGCTAATATATGTGCATTCCCACCTCTAAGATCAAACTAAAAAATGATTACATATTGGGATGAAATTAACTTAAATGTATATTCAGTACAACCAGTTAATATCAATCAAATGTATTTATGTAGCCTCATCATAAAAGTTTTCTCATGACACGTTACATTTGGAGCTTAGTCTGAAGCAGACTCTTAAAATGGTGTTTTACACCCACAGACTAACAGTAACTGGAGAAGACTGTAATGGGAAAGGGATGTAAGGGATTTTTTTTTCACAGTGTTTTAAAGCACTGGGTGTCCATAGCGTTAATGAGGGGTATGATACTTGTTTGCACTCAGTGATCTGCTGTCTTATCAGAATAAAATGTTAAAAAGAGTAAACAGTAGAAAGTACATTTTCTTAACTTCATATGAGGGTCATTCCATCTCAAAACCACAGATTTTAATCAGATGTAACTAATTAACCATCTCCAATTTGCTTTGTACTCTCAGAAAAGAATGTTATTTGTCCTAGTAAACACCATAAAAAATGTGAGCCTTACATCTTTTTTGGTTTTTGAGCATTTTCTCAGTTGTTTCAGAAGTGTTCCAGAAAAAGATGCCACATTCAAGAAGTCATTACATATGAGCTACTTGGGATAAATGCACAGAATGTTCAGTAGTTTTTCAACAAAACAAACACTGATTCAGGATTGTTTTATCCCGGTGTATCTCTGCATTGAAGCATGTAAGATCTTTCAAAAGTTGGTGCTTATTTCTCATGTTGTAGTGCTATTCTGGTGACTAAAAGGAATAAAATGTTCTAATTTATGAGGCCTTAAAAACAAGAAAAATAATCAATCACCCTTTTCATACACGTACAAAAACGTATGTGTATGAAAAGGTCTTCTGTAATAAACTATGTATCTCAAATCTAACAAAGATACAAGGCTGACATTTTGTGTGATGTTTACAAGGATTTGTTTCTTAAAGTATATAGTAAATCAGTTTCATCATGGTCATTCAGGATTTCACACTGACTCATAGGACCAAGACAAAATGTAGAAGTTCTAATCATTTAGTCACTCAACCAAGAAAATAAAAATAAAAGTATTTATAGCCTTGTTGATAAATCTTTTAATACAGGGGCAAAATGTCCAAGAATTCTCAGTATTTAAACTGTAAAACTGAAGGAAATTGCTTCTTATCTTTGGGAGTATCAATATTGCAACACTAAACTTTTAAAGGAGTTTTTAGCAATTAGGAACTTCATGAAGGGAAATGAATCATTTGTTGTAGCCAAAATAGATGTATTTAGTTCATAAATGGTGTTCGTATTGCACATGTCACAGATGTTTTCTTTATAAAAGGTTGACAGTAGGATTTGTCAGTAGTTGTAAATGGGTCAGACCTAGTGTCTGTGTATTTTTTGCTTTTATTTTGGAGAGAGAGTAGGGGAATATCCTGCGTTAAATTTATGCTGATGACCCAGTGTTTATCAGGTCGACATGAAATCAGTAACTTGTTGATGCTCAATTCACTTTGTCAAAAACCTTCAGTCGTCTTAAATACCATCTGTTAGAAAGTGTCCTGGTTCTTTCATCCTGATTCCGTGAGTTTGTCGTGTCTCTGTGACTCTTTAACTCAATGAAGGATCAGCAGGAGAACGCCCTGTTCTCTGTTTGCTTACAGGTGCCTCTATTAATACCAGCCAAGCAGCTCTTTGCTGCCAGTGTTACACTGATCCTCTTAGTGTTTGTCTTTCACAGAGAGACGTGGACACAGGGAAAGAAGGACACATGGACAGATACAGAGACATGAGACACACTGAGTAAAGGTTTTGCAGAAATATGAATGATTGGAGAAAAACTCTAGTAGAAAGTGTCTTGTAGGACGTCTGTTGGGTTTCCACCGTTTGAGGGCTATTAACCGTAGTTGTGGGGAGGTTGCCACGGTGACGGGAGAGCTGGAGGGGAGCAGGGTGTTATCTGAAGCAGATATGACTCTGCTGGACGGCACCGGAGCCAGAATCTCTGGCTGCTGGTCCCTCAGGTCTGACCGCAGGTAAGATCCAGCTGGACTGTTTGTGCTGTTGTTTTCTCTGTGATTGGGACGAATGCCAGTTTTCTCTCACAAAGCTCACGTACACACTGTGAAAGCTGTGTGAACATGCGGAGCTATGAATAGCACCTAAACAGGGGTTGGTATGAGGTCAGAGGAAGTGCTGGATCTAGGTTAGTTTGGAGGGTTTTGGTGTAAGAGCCATCACCGGTCTCATTTGTGCTCAGTCTCAGAGGTTTTGCCTGTAGTGTGTCGTAACTAACTGAGCATTTGAAACAGCAGAATATGCAAAACATTCATTAGTCTTCTCTTCTGCTGAAGTTTGCCTCATTTTGCGCGCATATATTAAAATAATTTTGTAATCCAACTACTGGAATTGCAGCAGTTTTTTTTTAACATGTCCTCAGAGAGTCTGTCACAGTGAGTTTAACATGTTCTAGTAGTCGTCAGTGTTGTGGTGACCTCTTCTTCTTCAGAATGAGCTCATTAGTTTCCAGTACTAAAGCATCATGCTGAGGCCTAAAGATAAATGTAATCTTTGTTAGAAATGACTGAAAACATCATAGAAGTATCAGATTTCTGTATCTAAATTTCACCTCACCAGGGTTCAACACATCTGAACAAACAAACTCATGAACAATCTGATAAAACACACAGAACAATGTCATTATGTAACATCTTGCACCACAGGTTTTGGGATATTCGTGTTGGACTTGCGGTGTTTTGTTGCTTGACATGTTTGACGTCACTCTGTCAAACGATTGCATTTCTTTTCTTGTTTTCTGTGCATCCATCTAGTAATGTTTAACCACATTTATCAGTTTGCTAGGCCTGTTCTGTTCATATCATAGAGATCTGAGTGGTTATAAATGGCTTTTTGGCACTTAAAAGGAAGGGGATATTTTTTTTTTTTTTTATGTTTATGTCATTTTCCTTGCCCTGTGACTGGCTTCCGTCCAGGCCTTGTTCAGTGTGTTCATGTAGCCTGGGAATGTATGAGACTTCCCTGAAAACACAATTAAATAATTCAGATTCCATTTTTCTTTCATATTACAATGTCAGTTCAGTCATTTTTTTACATTGATCGAAATACTTTTTCCTAAATAGTTGTAGCAGATTCACCTAAATTCCTTCTTAGGGAAGTTTTGCTGGTGTTCAGTTTCCTCCAGTGTGAAGTAGATCAATAGTTTACAATGTTATGTTTTCAAATTCATTTCACCAACGCTGGCTATCCACACAAAAATAAATAAGTAAAATAAGTAGCAGATCCAACAGGGTCATTCATTCATTTCTCAGGCTGCAATAAAATATTTAAAACCATATTTGCCCTTGGAATCTTCTGAAAAGCTGATTCAGTTCACTATTAGTTTTGGTGTTTTGTTTAGTTTTTTTTTTTTTTTTGATCAAATACTGTTTTCAGAATCAAGATTTAAAATTTCATCTACTTTAAGTGATGTTTAAATGTTAGAATATCAAACATCACAGTTCTTGATAAATCTTAAGGCATTCAAAGCACAGTTCACTAAAACACATTTCTGATTCTCACATGGTTTTCACAGTTCATTTGTCCATTCAGACCTACACCATAACATTCTGACCACTGACAGGTAAAGTGAAGTGAATTTGAGTTACCCCGTTTTAATGGGACCTGTCAGTGGGTGGGATCTATTAAACAGCAAGGGAACAGTTGATGTGTTGGAAAAAGCAAAATGGGCAAAAGTATGGATGTGAGCAACTTTGACAAAGGAGAAATTGTGATGGTCTTTTTCATTCCCAGTGTAAAGTGGTTTGGACCTATCAAAAGTATCTAAAGAACAACAACTGTTCTTGACTAATCCACATCTATGGGCCTGGAACATTATTACCACCTGTCTAATATTATGTAGCTTCTCCTTTTTCCACAAAACCAGCTCTGACTGGAGGTCTAGGCTCCACCAGACCTCTGAAGGTGTGTGTGGTATCTGGATCAAGACTTTAGCAGCAGATCCCTGAAGTCCTAGAAGTAGAGGTGGACCTTCATGGATCAGATTTATCTGTCCAACACTTCCCACAGATGATTAATTGTCCTGAGATTGGGATGTCCTTTAGTCCATTTTTGGGCATTACTAACCACGGCAGACCAGGAAAACCAACAAGACCTGCAGTGGTGGATCTGCTCTGACCCAGGCATCACTGTTACAATATGGACCTGGTCAACGTCACTCACCTCCTTACATTGACTATTTTACAGCTTCCAACACATGAGCTTCAAGGACTAAATGTTCACTTGCTGCCTAATATGTTCAACCCAGTGAAAGGAACCATTGGACTGAAAATAACCAATATTATTAATGTGACTCCTGTCAGTGGTCATAATGTTATGGCTGATCAGTGTATGATCCCTAAACCTTTATGGCAATGTTTTTCAACCCTGGGGTCGGGACCAGCCACCTGGAATTTCTAGTAATTGATAAAAATTGAAAAAAAAAAACAAAACAACTTACTAATAAATAATATATGGTGAGTTGAGAGAGATAATCGCAATACATAAAAGGCTCTGAAGCTGAAACTGAAGCTCTGCGGTGCTGTTTATCTGTCAAATGTTCACTGTGGTCGGTTTATGATGCTGCAGCTCTTTCATAATTCATAGTTTGAGTTATTTTTATAAAACCTAAATATAGTCTAAAATTAACATTTATTTCCAACATAGTATAGCAAACTATTACATCATTCATTCATTTTCTGAACCCACTTTATCCTCACTAGGGTCATGGGGGTCGCCCTGGACAAGTCACCAGTTCATCCCAGGGCCAATCACTCTCACATTCACACCTATGGGCAATTTAGATTAACCAATTAACCTATTAGTGCATGTCTTTGGATGGTGGGAGGAGCCGGAGTATTCAGAGACAACCCACACAGACACGGGGAGAACATGCAAACTCCACACAGAAAGGTCCCGCCCCCACCGACTGGTGTTGGACCAAACCCAGGACCTTTTTGCAGTGAGACACGAGTACTATCCACTGCACCACCGTGTCGCCCATTCCACTATTACATCATCTAAAACAAATTCATTTTAGCACAAAAATGGTCTTGTTTTTGAATGTCTGGGGTCGCAAGAAATTTGTGATGTTAAAATGGGGTCACGAGCCCAAAAAAAATTTGGGAACCCCTGCTCTATGTGCTGAACCCTGCTGTGTCAATAATCGTCAGTGTCCTGCGTTTGTTGTTTTGCAGTGGGAGTGGGGAGGACTCGCTGGACCGGCTCCTACCGCCCGCTGGGGCCCCCCGCAGGAAGAGCACTACCTCGCTGAGTAAAACGGAGCCTCCTCTGCTCCGCACAGGCACCCGTACCATCTACACCGCCGGCCGACCTCCGTGGTACGACGAGCACGGCGCTCAGTCTAAAGAGGCCTTTGTCATCGGTATGACACTCAGAGATGATGTTTTACTCTTCTTGCTTTGCCAAGTTGTGGCTTTGAGCTCCAGAACCTGTGCTCTTGTCCCATTCTGTCTTATTATACCCATAAACACTTAAACCACTATCACACACGCATACCGCCAGACAAAATTAGATACACTCTGAAAAACACACATAATGGGCCATTGAAACGCTGCGTTGATCTGCAGGGTTGTGTGGGGGCAGCGCCTCAGGGAAGACCACCGTGGCCAATAAGATCATTGAGGCTCTGGATGTGCCGTGGGTTGTGCTGTTGTCTATGGATTCTTTCTACAAGGTGAGACTTGGTCATGCAGTCTTGTCTTATTTTATTTGGTTATTACCGATCATCTATTGGTTTATTGTACGGGGAAAAAAAATCTGCAATGTTTAGTGAATGTAGAAAAAAACCATGATGTGAAATTTCATTCCATGTCAAAGCTGTCACGGCTTTGAGTAACAGCTTGTGCATGAGTGAAATCAACATCCATGTGACCTGTATTTATTCTGAATGAGCTGAGCAGAATCTCTCATTAATCATAAGTGTCATGAACTGTTACACTGACCTGAAAAGATAATCCCTGCCTAGCTCTGACTTTGCCTTTTAATAGAAATGCACATAAACACACATGCCCATAGAATATAGGACAGACAAATGTAAATATATCCACTTCAAAGCTGCAGCTTCTCATCTCATAGCTCAGTATAGGTTATTTCATATCAGCACAGGGAAACATATAACAATATAATACATTATATGTAAATTCATGTTTTAATGCAATGTACACTAATAAGACCCAAAAAGTAGAAAATACAATAAATAAAATGAATTAATAAAAAAAAAGGGGGCAGGACATACATAGTTACAGTCAATAACATAATAATTCTATACACTGTTGCCCATAATTTTATAATAATTTAGTTTTCAGACACATTCCTCTATTTTCTTCTTATTTATACACATCAGTAATCACCTTTGACCAGAGTCCCAGTTACACTTTATCTTTCAAGAATAAATCACATTGTGGGAATCATTTCCTAAGAAGAGCTAAAAAATATTTTAATTCTAACTTTATTGATAACAGTGTGTAACATATTATATATTATCCAACCGGACATTTCGTGCGTTACCTCGTGTTTATTCCCAAGGATGAGAAAGAATATGTGGTTTTGGCCTCTGGGTTTCAGTTTCATCATTAGTGAACTCCTCATGTTTTCTGGAAATTATTAAATGAATAAATAAATACATCATTTATATAACATTTCCACACGGGAAGGCTTATTTTTTATTTATTTGAGATGTACTCACTGCACTAAGCATGTAATAACACATACAATATTAATGTGTAAAAGAAAAAGGTAAATAGAAAACTCTTTTCAGCTAAAGTATCAAAAACAACCAACATATTAGTATGATCTAAACGACCAAATCTTAACATGTAAATGCTCTTATTCCACGTGACAGAAGCTGCTCCTCTTTCACGTCCGAGCTCAATCGAAGTCTTTCTCCTTCTCAGAATTATGTCATTCTGAGGCCCGTTCACTCTCGTGTTTGTTTGTGTTGCTTTCAGTAAGTTTCCTGCCTGCGGTGATGGCAAAGAATGTAGAGTATTGTCCTCATAATGAGAAGTTGTGCCATAAATAGTGTGATTTACAACATAACAAAAGAAACAATAGAGCAAAGTATATGAATATAGACCAAATGTTCCCTAAAATACATCATAACTTACTCGCTTTATGTATATTTTTCGAGGCATTTTTGGCTTTATTTGTTAGAGTTGGAGTAAACACTAAGAATTTCACTTAATCTACTTGTTCTTTTTTTTTTCTTTCACAGGTTTTATCTCCTGAAGAACAGGCCCTGGCAGCAAACAATGACTACAACTTCGACCATCCAGGGGCGTTTGATTTTGAGCTTCTGGTCGCCACTCTGCGAAAACTCAAACAGGGCAAGAGTGTGAAAATTCCAGTGTACGATTTCACCACACACAGGAGACAGAAAGACTGGGTAAGTCAGTTTGCTGTTTGTACTGAATGTGAATTAAACATTAAATATGCATCCTGATTGCTTTGGCAGAATGTTGCACCACAAAAGAACAGACAGGCAATGTTCTTTGGATTTAATAAAAAAAACAGAACAGTAAAAGACACAAAGTAGTCAGTTATCTCACTGTAACGCCTCTAACTGGAAATGTATTCTATTCCCAAATTAAATAGTGTTTTTATATAGGAAATGTTTTTTTGAAAGTGATTTGGTAATCTTATAAAACCTCTCTTCATAAAGCAGCTTTTAGAGCAGCTTTTCATTTGAAGACCGTCTCATTTTTCTCTCCTCTTCATGCAGAAAAATGTTTATGGTGCCAGTGTAATCATATTTGAAGGAATTATGTCTTTTGCGGACAAAGAGCTTCTCCAGGTACGGCAATATTTTCCTTTCTTTTCAAAGTAACCGCAGCCAGGTCCTGCTGTTTGTGCAGCTGCTTTGGTGAAGTGAATATTAGTGAATCATTCCGGGCTCTTTGCTCCTTCCTGCCTTCAGCTCCTGGATATGAAAATCTTTGTGGACGCAGACTCTGATATCCGTTTGGTCCGCCGACTGCGCAGGGACATCACAGAGCGTGGACGGGACATCGAAGGCGTCATTAAGCAATACAACAAGTTTGTGAAGCCGGCGTTTGAGCAGTACATCGAGCCAACTATGAGGCTGGCTGATATCGTTGTGCCAAGAGGTGAGACACACACACACACACACACACACACACACACGGAAAAGCTATGGGATGTTCTATTCATGTGAGTAAAGAACATCAGGAACGACTTCACTCACTTCTTGTCTTTACTCTCTTTAAGGTGGTGGGAACATGGTGGCCATTGACCTGATAGTCCAGCATGTTCACAGCCAGCTGGAGGAGGTAAGAGGCCAATAACACTGGTGGTGTCTTGAACAGTGGCGCCACCATGTGTCAACAACTGGAAACATAGACAAAAACATACCCTCCTGTTTGCCCAGCAACCAAACTGAAAGGAAATCTGAGATCCTCCATCACCCGATTCCCTTTTTATTTGTAGTTTCTTATCATCTGAACTGTTTTCTGTATCTGCATCTTAAGTCACTGTTTCTCTCTGAACTTCTCTCTGTGCAGCGTGAGCTCAGCGTCAGGTATGCTCAAATGCACTTTTGCCTTTTCCTTTCTCTGCTTTCTCTGTTGAATGTAAAACATTATGCTCTGGATTGCTCTCTCTGACCTTTCGAATCAACCTTATACCTTATGAAGTGACATTTTTCTTTCTCCACAAACTGCAATTAATCAAATAGCCATTGAAATCACAATATTATAATGCAATTATACCCTCGCAAAAGACTTTTACAAGTTAAAGGTTCAGATGTTGGAGAATTAAGGTGATCAAATTGCAGAAATGAGAAAAAATAAAGTCAATATCTGCTGCATGGTGATGTTTTATTATCATATTTAACAACAAACATGCAAAATGAAAGTCATTGCATATTATTTTGTTATAGTAGGGTTTTTAATCATGTTGGTCTGAGGTAGAATCTGTGCAATTTTCTTGAAAACTAACTTTGTAGACTTGGAATTAAAAATTGCAATATTTCTCACAATATTTTTTTAACCAAATCATGCAGCTTTTAATGATAAAATATTCCAGTTCTTTCCCTAAAATAAAAAACACTAAACTTCTAATAAGCTGTTTACATGTCAAATGAAAACCAGTCTTTCACTATACTTCTAGTTTGCATGAAGCGCTCAATAGTCCAATTTAAAAAAAAAAAAAAAAAAAAAGGTTTTCATTGGATAAACGCAGCCTCCCTCTTTCATTCCTTCAAACAACTTCTAAATGTTCATTTTTCATCATTTATTAATTTGTTGATATCCTCTTTCATAATGTTTACAGGTAGGTAGACACTTTGAGTTGAATCCTGCAGTAAAACCATAATACATCCAAGGGTAAAGCTGACAAAATGTGTCGTTTTGAAAGTGCTGTGTACGTGTCTAAAAAATTCTCACAAAAAAAGACATTAAAAGTTGTATATTCGATGTGTTTTAGATGAAAAATGCTCCATTCAGAGAAAGTCCTCTATATACTATATATAAATATTTTAGAGTAACAGTGGAATATTCATGTGACTCTAAACATCTTCAGCGTAGGAGTATATTTAAATGTGTGATAAAGATGAAACCCCTTATGTTTGTGAGAATGTGTTGTTTGGTTGTTGTCAGGGCGCTCCTGGCCTCGGCTCAGCAGAATCAGCCTCTGCCTCAGACGCTCAGTGTGTTAGAGAGCACACCGCAGGTCAGAGGCCTGCACACCATCATCAGGTAACGTCCTCCACTCATCTACAGCTTTATCTCCATGTTCAGACACTTTCCTGTACAATACATATGAATACATAAATGTTCCTGTTTCCATAACGCAGAAATAAAGAGACAAGTCGCGATGAGTTCATCTTCTATTCAAAGAGGTTAATGCGGCTGCTCATAGAACATGCTCTGACATTTCTGCCGTCTCAGGTGGGTACATGTTCTCTGTATAAGAATAATTAATGACTTCAACTACTTATACAATCTTAACTTAGCCACAGCAACATTTACACACACATTTATTTTGCTGTAAAAGTCAGACATGCAAAATAATCTGACTTTGATCTGATCACAGTTATCATCGCATACTTTTTACATTGTTAGGATGAAACAACATTAAGTTAATGACTTCACATTATCCTTTTCTCAATATCTCAGTTCCTTATTTTGTCTGTTCATGGTTTGATTCCTTTTATTCATAATAGTTATGGGAATTTAAGGCTTTTAAGCAAACCTTCCTCAAGTCTCAGTCGTCAAAGCTTGAATTTACACACAGAAAAGGAGCTTTTAAGCACATCATCACTGTACAGCAGACCAGAAAGAAAGATTTTTCATGGGTCATTGTGTTTTATTACTTTTAAAACTGTATGGAAAATGTTGATAACACACAGTTTTGATACTATATCAGTAGCTGCCTGAACATCAGTTTATACTGATAACTGTGCCAATACAGAAAGTCTTATCTTTTCTCTTAGTCTCTAAGGGGAAATCTGTTTGCATTGTGCCTGCTCTTCACCTTTAGTAGTTACGCTCTGTAAATGTAGGAGTATTTGTGGTTTGAAATTCCATCTGTGACGTTCGGTATCTTTTACCAGACGTGTGTAGTTCAGACTCCGCAGGGCCAGGAGTACGAGGGCCGCAGTTACAACGGCAAAGGGGTGAGTGATGCTCCTGTTTTAAGTGAAGGTCCTGTTTCAACTTCCGGTCCGGTGTTTCTGTCCTCTGGGCTTCAGTCGTTACACTAGCTCTGCTGTCTCGTCTCCACAGATCACCGGTGTGTCGATCCTCCGAGCGGGGGAGACCATGGAGCCTGCCCTGAGGGCGGTGTGCAAGGACGTCCGCATCGGCAAGATCCTCATCCAGACCAACCTTGACTCGGGCGAACCAGAGGTAAATACACGACTCATTTTTGTTGCTAAAACATGGAAGATGCTCTTTCGCTACATTTTTGATGGCTTTGATGATGTTGTGTCTCTGGAATTTCACCAAAGGAAAGATAAAAATGTTTTGATTGTTATTTTTTAATTTATTTTCATTCTTCCACATGATGTGTGTCTCCCTGGTAACTACCCTTCCTGCTTTTGTAGCCATGGTAACCTGTCTCCTCCTCTCTGGCCTCTCCAGCTGCATTACCTGCGTCTGCCCAAAGACATCAGTGAAGATCATGTCATCCTAATGGACAGCACAGTCTCTACAGGCGCTGCTGCCATGATGGCAGTTCGAGTCCTATTGGTGGGTGGAGATTAACATCATTACTCCTCAGCACGACAACAGGAGGAGCCCGCTCCTCTGGGGTTTACGACTCATCACTGTGGTTACTGATGAGAAGTTTTTGTATGTTGTTACTGTGCTGCTGTAAAGAGGAACGTCATTAACTCATTACTCTGCCTGTAACAATTCAGAAGCGATTAATGCTTTTTTCTTGTATATTTGTCTGATCAGGACCATGAAGTGCAGGAGGATAAGATCGTGCTGGTGTCGCTGTTAATGGCGGAGCTCGGGGTGCATTCTGTGGCCTACGCTTTCCCAAAGGTCAAAATCATCACCTCTGCTGTCGACAAGAGCCTGGATGACTTGTTACATGTAATTCCTGGTATCGGTAAGGGATTGTGTTCAGCTTTTTTAACTAAAGAATAAGATCCTGACGCCTCTGTGACTAATTCCACTAATTCAATGTGAAACTATTCGTCGTCAACCAGAATCAAAGCCATGTTTAATCTAATCATTCAATCATTTCAGTTGCAGCTTTTATAAACATATATGAGATGAGATATATGAGATAAGCCGTTTGAAGATGGAGAATTGTAGCCC
Source organism: Ostorhinchus cyanosoma (assembly GCA_029814465.1). NCBI lineage: Eukaryota > Metazoa > Chordata > Actinopteri > Kurtiformes > Apogonidae > Ostorhinchus > Ostorhinchus cyanosoma. The sequence continues at coordinate 9,715,529 of JAPTYQ010000028.1, read as the reverse complement.
AGACATTACATGGATAGCATTCAAGCATATCTTTACATATTATTTAGAGTGGAAAAAATAAAGACACTAAAATAAACAGAAATCCCCCCATTTCTAAGCTTTTTTTTTTCCATTTGATTTGTCCACATTTTTTAAAGAGCATAAAGGAAAGTGGATGTCTCTGTTGAACCTTGACAAATTTTATTTCATGTCCCAGCAGATTCTAATTTTATGGTCACGTCACTTTAAATTTCAAGTGAGCGCTTGTCGTATTTAGCCTGTTATAGAACACCGTTTCACAGTAATATGTGGCCGTACACAAACTAGTTCTTTTCTCCAAATCACGCCTTGTTGTTTTGCTGGTCGTCAGTTGATAACGCTCTTCCGTCCAACAGCTCAGAGCTCACGTTGTGTGTTTTCAGGGGACTTTGGAGACCGTTACTTTGGGACGGACGGGTCTGACGGCTGGAGCGATGCCGAGGACCAGGATCAGCCGTCGTACTGACACACATCTGTGAGCCTCTGTGAAAGACAGAACCGACACTACTTGAAAACCTCGCTGTCAAACATCCTCTTCTTCAGGCGCAGATCAGCAAAAAATATTCACCTTGGTGTACTGGACATGAAATTTTGTACTGATGTGACTGATGAATTGCAATGAGTGTTTTGTCCTCTTATCATGAGTCACAGAGATGAAACAGTGCCATTACCTTTGACATATACTAATGCAATATATTATTATATAGCGAAATATACTACAAGATTATGTTCTGAGATAAACTCATTCATAATTTTTGCTGCTTAACGGCATTTTATTTTTCTTTTACATGTAATATATATAACTATTATGTAAACTTCACTGAATTTTATATTTAACACATTTTTTTCACAAGTCTAAGTCCTACAACCGAACATACTCAGTACAGGAGTAAAATGCCAGAAGTTACATCATAAAACTCAAATTCAGGGTATAAAAAAAAAATCTTCTTTCAGATTCAGTTTCAGTTCTCACTGCCTTTTTCTACTTCTGCTGGAAATTGACTGTAGCTCCATGTGTGTCCAGATGGATCGGCACGGTGTGAATCAGACCATCCCTGCGAGGTCACGGATGGTCACACGCTCATTTCTGAATATTTCCACGCTCCTCTGATTCTCAGGGTTCAGACACAGGCCGCTCAACTCAGCTCAGCTCAGTTCAGTTCAACTCCCCCCTGTGTGATGCTCTTAAAAGCCTGAAGGGGTCAGTATAGCTCACTTTTCGCTTCTGTCTCATTGATTTATAGTGTGTCCCTTTGAGAAACCAGTCTCTTTATAGTCCAGAAGAATCCATACAGAGTCACCTTAAATACTTCACTTCTAAAAGTAAATCCATATGAGATTTGACATGAAGAACAGCCGTCGTGCAAGGATGTAAATAATCCTGTGGAACTCAGAATTCAGTGTTTTAATACTTAGTTATTAAGATGTGAAAAAATACTGATTACAATGTGATTTCAGGGTTCTAAGATGAGCAGTAAAAATCTGAAGCCTCCCAGTTTGCCCTCCCTGTTTTGTTCACAGTGTTTATTCCAAATGTGCCTCGTGATCCCTGTTATGAGCCGCTGGTTGGTAATAATGTGATTCCCCAGCCGGTTTGTGACCTTATGCTCAGTGTTATCTCCTCTCCCCCTCTGATGCTGTGTCTTTTCACTGTCACAGCCCGTCGTTGAACGCTGACTGTGTATCATTCATGTATTTATTCAGTCATTCATGTTCCACACAGTGTGATTAACACATCACATAAGCTGTGAACGTTGTATCATCTTCACACCTACATCCTGCTCCTACATGCTGGTTTGGGCTGTTTTTGTGTGTGCAATCGCTCTTCACCGAGCGGGTGACACTGTGATCACGGATGTCATACGACGCACGCTGTATTCTCCAAGACAGCAGAAGACTCGCTCGCCCATGTGACTACTGCCTCAAGGTTAACCTGTTACCATGGAGACAAGCCCACCAATGAAAATTCAGCAGACGCTTGCGATGTTGACTGCAAGCTTTTTGTTTTAAGGGGTGACCTATTTTTTTTTTCTCCCCTCCATAGCTACTCAGACACAGACCCCACTACTCTGGCACATGTGCACGTGCACACAGACGTTCACACAGATAAAAAAAACATGGGGAGGCTACTCACACACACACACACACACACACACACACACACACACACACACACACACACATATATTCCATGTGCAATGAGGTTGTAAGCTTGTACACAAAAGAATCAGGGGACAAAAGAAAACAGCAGCTTCAAATATCAAGTAATAGGTGCAAATATGTTAATGTTCTACAAATGTTGTCTTTGTCCCTAGAAATAGAAGTGTATAAATATTTTTCTTCCCTTTTGACAGGACTGAAGACATTAATCTACAGGCAGCTTTTCAGATCAGAAGCACAGGTTTAAATTAAAAATAGCCCTTTATTCTCCTGCAGCAGATGACAGAATGAACTGTTCACAAAAGCTCTTAGTGATTTTAAGACCTGAGAGGAGGTCGTCACCAACGTCACTCAGCAAATTTCAAGGAAAATCCTGCTCTCCTTCCATCTTAATAACTGAGACTATGAGATAAAGCATGTTTTTTTAAAGTGCCACTTTATTACAAAAGTATAAACTTGACTGACATTTCATGAATAGTAATCTTGATATAAAACATTACAATCTTTTGCACTTAGCACTTAATTACACGCTTCGAGTACAAGACCCTGTAGTCTGAATAGCAAACACACAACATTAGCTGCCACATTTAACTTAGCTGGGCTTTCCAAGAACACACCGTAGCTTCATGGCTTCAAAAAACAACAAACAGAATACACTGAAATTTACATTGCAGCTGTTTTGCAGTTTGTGTCACAAGATAAGTCATTCCAAAACACAATTAAACATAATAGAAAAAGATAGATTTCTTGACACTGATGATATATTTATTATTCTTTCTCTTTTGTAATTTACATACACATTGCATCAACATACAGTATAATCACATTGTTTGCTGGGGATATTTGGTCAAACGATTTCATCATTACTGTCCAGGATTAAATGTAATTTTGTGTGTGTTATCCTCAGGGTGATGCTCTGCTGCTTAGCAAAACATTGCTTCACATTTTTGTCATTTCTGCAACGCTGCTATATTTTAACACTGATAACAGAGAGAGGAGAGTGTTCATCGATGGAGTGATGATGGGACATGACGTTTGCTAATACACATCAGTTCTACTGTAGCTTTCCAAGCTGCACTATGGTGAAACCCAAGCAGATTCAAATGACCACAAGGCAGGGACTATGTCAATGAACGGTCCACAGACATGAGTGAGGACTGAGCAGAGAGGAGGGGCGGGCGGTTTGAGTGGACTGTCTCCATCTTTAGGACTCGAGCAGTTCTCTTTAGTCTTGTTTCATCTGTACTGAGTGAGTTTGCCGGCACAGGAGGCGAGAAAAGCAACGCTCCTATCTGCATCACAGAGTCCCACTGAGCTACAAACATCCTTACTCTAACTGGAATTGTGCTCTACAGAGAAATAAAGCAACACACTAAAAAAACAAAACAAAACAAAAAAAACAACCAACAACAATAGAAAAAAAAAGACATTCATATAGGTACCACATGACAGTGCTTGATTTTTTGTTTGTTTTTCGCTTTTTTAGCATGCAACTTGTAGCAGGCAAAGTGCAGAAACAGGATCAACAAAGTAAAACACTTCATTTACAGACGGCAGTGGAGACAGTGTTCAGTCCATGTAGATGAAACAAAACATGACAGAGGGAAGTATCTGATCGGTTTGTCAATGTGAAAATGGTCTAAATTAGTTGAAGCTTTTAGGAGGAATGCAAAATGTGTGCAGTTTTGTTAGAATACTCTCATAATTGTTTCTCTTGGTCCCTGAGCTTTCAAGTATTTTGATTAGTAATTCATTCCTTGATAATAGTTAAATTCCGTCCTGAATCACATCTTGACCGACTACAGGGAAGGCCTGTTCACGACAGACTAAGTGCTACCGAAAGATTCACACAATGATAAGCCGTTTCCCCAAACAGGGGGCCCTCTAGGACCAGATAAACGACTATTTTACCCGCTAGAATTGAGAAAGAATTTAGGCTTTTTACTTTGTTGTGCTTTGCACACATTTTCCGTAAAACAGAAGTGCTACTGTTACCTACAGATTTCTCTGCAATGTTCTTGTGCTCATTTATTATTCAATACCTTTGGATTCCATGTAAGGTTTATAGTTTGGACTATAGTATTCAGCCCAGGTCATAACAGATCAACATTTTTGCCCCAAGGCCTCTGGAGCCTGTCGAAGGCATGACGTTATGACTTGAATGTAAACAGTATGTGTGGGTGAGCATGACAGGGGCTCAGCCGTCACTCTTTGTGGTGTTAGCTCAGCTCCTTGTTGGAAGGAAAGGGGGTCACAGTGCAGCCGCCGCCTCAGAGCCCTGTTACATACATCTCCATGCCATCGTTGAATGTGAAGATGGTGGTGGTGCTGGAGGTGGCAGAGCCCTGCTTCAGGTCACCGATGCTCTCGTACAGGTTCTCCCCCGGCAGCAGCAGGGCTTTGGCAGGCAGGTGCTGTAACTTGGGGGTCTGCTGTGTGGGCGGCGGCGGAGGGGGCTGCTGCTGCTGTAAGGGCTGCTGGCCCTTCTTCCTCCTTGGCCGCAGGGTGGCACACGTGTTGGGAGGCCTCTCTCGCTTCCAGCCCCCTGCACCTTCCATGTTCTCATAGGCTGGATCGTACTCCTCGGTCCCAATAGACTCATAGCAGTGATCATCAAGGGGACCTCCGACCGCTTTGCCCTCCTGAGGGGCCCATGTCTGGGGTTTGACCACTACACTAAAACCCCCATCCCGGTCTCGGTCCCGATCACCACGCCCCAAGGTCCGGAAGCCAGGATTAGCTGGAGGAGACCCCGGTACAGCTCTCTTCTTCTTTCCTGGTTTGCACACTTTAGAGTACATCTCAGCCACCTGCGATCAGAGACACATCACTGAGCAAATGGGTGTAAAACAGGCCACGTCAGCAGCTCTATAAATACAAATATCACTTATGCAACAATACCTGATCCATAGTAGGACTGGATGATATACTGAATAAACTCAAATGAGTGTTTGTTTTTGAATGCTATGAGAAAACACCCTAATTTATCAATTGCAAAATCAAGATATGTGCTTCATCTTCTTCTCAACAATAATTAAAAATGCAACCTGTTGGTTGGTTGTAATATGTTAATGTTAAGTCAAGTCTGTTTGTCCAGTCACTTCTTAAAAGAGGTGTGGAGATAAAGCTAAATTTTTTAATCCAAACGATATACATTGAAACTTTTTTTGCATGCTTTTTTTTATTGTTACTAAAGGGTAGTTTTGATGAAGAAAATTATTGTGAATTATATTTAGTGCATTTATGAATTGAGTCCGTATGAAAATGAGATTTTATCGTTTGCCAATATTATCCAGTTCTACATCAAACCCACAAACCATTATTTAAAAAAAATAATGGTCTCTCACATATTTTTAATCAATTAAAGCTAAACAAAAATTTTGGCCTTTCAAGGCAACAGAAAATAAAGGTCACGGGGACAGTGGGGGTAATAAGATTAAATAATACACTTAAATATGTAAACTGAGGGAAGTGTGGTGTCTCACCGCAGCAGCAGATGGCTGTATATTCTCCATGGTGTGAGCGCCCAACTGGCCCAGACCCTTATTTTGGAGCATAATGATATCGTCTTCCTCTGGAGGCTTCCAGATGTACTGCTCTCCATTGCCCATAAACATCACTTCCTGTCAATAGAAAAACAAATTACATTTGGGCCAGAGCTCATCTATGTTCATACTTCATGCACATATTGTTTGATGCTGCACTGATGAATTAACATTTAAGGAGGTAACGACAACCTAACAGGTGCACACACAGGACAAATGAATCAGCTTCTACAAACCAGAGTGGTAGCACAAAGCTGACATTAGAAACCTCCTGGATGTATTTCATACAGTACTCAACAGATTTTCCCTGAAAGGTGGAGCTTGCATGTGCGTATATTCTGGATGACTCAATTTCAACATGTTGCGTCATCCACAGGCAAATCAGTGCTGAACAGCCCTGCGAGCAGACTGCGTACACATGTAAGCCTGTGAACTGTGCGTGTTCCTGAACGTAGGTCACAGCAGATAGTGCAACCTCGCTGACCTCACACAGGGCAGCAAATGGTCTCCCACTGTCACCTGGAGGGGAGTACGCAGCCTCGTATCCACAGTAAAAGCAGGCAGTCTGCCTACACTCCTGCTGCTGCAAACATATGGAGGAGGTGACACTGCTGAGAGCAGAAATACCCCACTATCACCAAGAACTCTCCAACAAATAAACACAGCTCACTGCCCAGACTTCAAAGGAATCTCCACAGAAGTGCTAACATATCACAACACCATGCATGATGTAGCTGAGAGCAGGAAAACTGCAGCTCTGGCACAATAAGGCAGGAAACAGGAAATCTGATGGAAATACTCTGCAGACCCTGCTCACACTACCTGAACTACAAACTGCATATTAATATGTCATCCTGATGCTAACCAAGGAAACATTTAACACATTCATGTGTCACACACTGTGCGGAAATGGAACTAAGTACTTTTACTCAAGTACCGTCTTAACGTGAGTATTTCCATTTTCAGTTACTTTATACTTCTACTTTCCTACATTGTGGAGCCAACTATTGGACTTGTTACTCCACTACCCTTACATTTCTTTCTTACAGATTTGTCCTTTATTCAGGCCAACATGGCTCAGATGGGAAAGTAGGACCTGGGGCGCTGGTAGCAATTGTGGGCCCCATGAAAGGTTAACGTTGTGGGCCCTTCATAAGATAAAATGATCTGTAAATTTGTTGGGGTGAGTATGTACATGGGGGTGTGTTGTGTTCCATAAGTGCCATAACTGGCGTGAAACCAAAAGTGAAACATAACTTTTTACGTCTGACTCCCAGCTTCTATGCATCTCTTTACTCCAAAGCTTACACAAAATTTTCACAATTTCTAACCTATATCCACTGGGCCCCCTGGGAATGCTGGGCCCCATGAATTTGTTATGTTTATACCCCTTCCCCCCCTTTACAGCCTTTAGGCGTCCAGCGGAAAAAATTGAGTGGGAAAAATAAAAAAACCAGGAAAAAGACTATCGGTTTAAACAGTCCTAAATCCCTCACATATCACTAATTGATGCCTTTGGGATCATTTGGAACTGTCTTCTTCCCTGGAGTTTCTGTGCTTTGTTGCCTCATAGGTTTTCCCTGGATCATCTGTGGACCTGCTGCTGTGGTCGGGCTTCTCTCCTGCCTTCATCATCATCACTCACTTATCCATATACAGGTGTGTTCCATAAATGCCGTCACTGGTGTCAAACGTCCAAATCCCAGCTTCTATGCCCCTCTTTTACTCCGGAGCTAACACGAAATTTTCATAACTTCTAATCTATATCAACTGGGAATTCTGGGCCCCATGAATTTGTCATGTTTAACCCCCCTTTACAACCCCCCCTTTTAAATACCGGACTCTTACTTTACAGATTATTTTTACAGCGTGGTGTTGATATTTTTATGTAAATAGAATAAAAAATCTGAGTGCTTCTCAATGACATGGAAATGCAGATGTCAATGAATTCACAACTTCGACAATATAAGATTTTCAGACCAGTGTGTGAAGTATAAAATACATCTGCGTCTGAATGTCCTCCTCTACTTCAGTCAGACATCTGTCATGGTCACATTTATCTTTGATGGAAACACCTGAAACTTCATATTTTCCTTCTCACTCTCTTATTTATCTCACTTCACCTAAAACACACATTTAAATCTTTAATCGAATCTTTACTTTCCCAAAGACTGAGCTGTTGATGACCTGAAATGACCTCTTACATAAATTATTCATGACAAAAAATAACAAACTCACTCACACTATGTTAAAGCTGAATTTTCCCACGAACTACCTTTGACCAAAAATAGCCAACTGTGTTTCTTAGTTTGCTACAGTTGATGAGTTTCAGATTTCATCAGAGCTCAGTTGTCATGGAAACACTATGCAGTTGTGTTCAGATGTTTAGGAGTAAGCCTTCATATTGAGTTGCTTTGTAAACAGTTGTAAACATCTACTACTAACCTTTGGGAAGGATGGGACGTTAAAGGTGTCAACATTTCTACGGGGCAACTTGGTGCTGTGAGGGTGTGGTGGAGGAGGGGCGGGATGTGATGGCGGGGCATGTCGTGGAGGCGGCGCCGGCGGCTCCCCCATATCCGTCCCGCTGTCTCTCTTTTGCGGCGCCTTGTCGGCCTTCCTCAGCTTCCTGACGCAGGCATACTCTGCCGTCTCTGGAGGGTGGGGCGGAGACATGACCTGGGCTTCGGGTTCGGGCAGTCCCCCTTCCACGTCCCCGTCTGGATCCGGAGGTGCCGGGGTGTTGGCAGGTACAGCCGGAGGGGCTGGAGTGTCCGTCTGCCCAGCCCTGCCTACCATGGCGTAGAGGGCATCGTCAGTACGTGAGGTGGAGGAGCGCCGGCCCACTTCAGAATAAGTGTGCTCGCCGTCCTCTCCAGTCCCAGAGGGGATCTGGGGAAGCTGCCTGCCTTGAGAACGAAGGTCAGAGTTAGACCGGTGGCTGGGCAGTAGCAGAAGGTCCATGCTGGCTGGATGTTTGTTTTTAGATGCCTCTACAAGGCACATACAACCTTCTATTACTGTCTGTACAGCCAACGTCCAGCATGAAACAGAATTCACATACATCACTCCTCTGGCCGTTCAGTGACCGTTTGTGAACATGAATAAATCTCTCAGAGGAAGGAGAAAATCTGGAGTTGACAGTGAACTGGGAACTGACGTCGATGTTTGAGAACACGCATCCAAACTGGCCTCATTCCACCGCAGTGGAAACAGGACAAGTATGAAGCAGGACATATGCTTATATTTCTTCAAACCCTCTCAGGCTACTGTCACTGTGCCCACAAATGCAGTTCCCTGTTGACTGTCAGTGATGGAGCTCCAGGATTTGTCTTGGCTCTCTGATTTCTGTCTTTGAGAGAGAGAGATGCATGTTCATAAATGTAGACTGAACAGTGCAGTGGAAGAAGGCTGAGTTGTAAATGTGATGTGAATTCGGTTTTAGGGTGAATTTGTCCTCTAGAATGTCTTCAGATCTTATTACAGCACGGTTTTGCCTGATTTAACTAAATCTTTTTCTTTTTTTTTTAAAGATTTTTTCATGTTTGTTTGCGCTCATGGACTGGTAAAAAAAAATTTAATTTGAATTAAAGCCAATCACCTAAACTGAAACATGATAAATATGGGTAGTTGTTGCTTTTATGTCCTTTTGCAATGCTATTGATCTTGGGGTAAAATTTCCAATTAATTTTCCACTCTTGTCTTGTCATAGGCTGCATTGTTGTTGCTGAGTAATGGCATTGGATCTCTAATTTTCTGGATTTTCATGCTTTTAAGAATAGTAGCTGAATCACATGCTCCTCGCATGGTTGAGAGAATATCTTCAAGCCCTTCAGCTGGATGTCGCCAGCTAAAAGAAGACTGGGCGTCCCAAAAAGTCGACACGTAGGAGAAACGAGGTTCTCACCTGACAACAGTGATGTACTGTTTGTAGCTCACAGGTCAGACTTTGTATGTGAAAGATGCACTCACTTTTGCCATTGCAGTTCATCTTGTTCATCTCTGTGTCTGATTTACTGATGGACCGCAGCTTGGACTGCCTGAGTATACCCTGACAACACACACACACACACACAGGACCAGTTAAACGCTAATTAAGACTGAAGAGCTGTCCTCTGAATGATATTGTTCCCTGGTGAATTGAGTTGCTTCAGCTGCGAAACAAACAAAACAACGAGGAACATGTTGCCTGATACCTACCATGTCCATGAGACGGTGTTTTCCACTCTCACCAGGGACATTGTGTGTCTTCCCCTTCCTGTGGTGAACAAACACAGCAGCTCTGTCACGCAGGTTGACACTTACTACAGACATGCATGCGTGTGTGTGTGTGTGTGCGTGTGTGTGTGTGTGTGTGTGCGTGCGTGCGTGTGTGTGTGTGTGTGTGTGTGTGTGTGCAGACACTGTGTGTGAGTCACTGTCCGTGTGTGTCTGAGTCATCCTATGACTGCACGTGTGCATGTGAGAGAGACACACACGTTTGCAAGTGTATGAATGTGTGTGCAGACATGCACAAAAATGCAAATGACAAGGTCACTGCAGGTAGTGTAATGCTTTTTTAGGCCTTTTCTGAGATGATTTTTAGCAAAATTTAAGATTGAGATTAGCACAAATAGTCTTTCTCTTTGCACTTTGAGATAGGAGCAAAAATGTCAATTTAACATTTATTGCAATACATATCAAAATCATAATTTATTTCATGTTTAAAGTCTGGTGTTCAGTGAAAGTTGGAGAAAGCACATGGTTGGTTGCAGTGCTAAACTACATGACAAATTTCACAAATCTAGAAATAGAACTGTCAACATCAAAATATGCAACTATAAAAGGAAACAAAACACTGAAATGAACTGCAAATGTTTTAGCTTTGAATAAAAATTAAATAAAAGACAAAACAAAAGCTTATAGTGCGATAATAACTTGACTCAATCTTATTTTAACATTAAGTTGTGTATTATGGTTTCATGCAGAGGAGAATGAATAGGAATATGGTTATGAGACAGAAAATAAAATCAGTGGTAGATTTCAAGCTTAGTAACATTAGAAAGGTGGAGTTTAATGCAGAGATGTTCAAACTGAAATAAACATTATTAAATTAACACAAAAAGTTTGTGATAAATAAGCCTCAAAATTAAATTTTAGCACTGTTTAATAGCAAAAAAATACTTTAAAACTTCAAGAACAATTTGGGACCTGCAGACACTTTGAATGATCATTCCCACATGTTGTATGTGTGTGTTTGTGGTCATGCGTGCTCACCTCTGGCAGCCCACACAGAGCACCACAATGAGGATCGTAACAACAAAGGCTGAGGCAGCAGCGATAGCACCCAGCAGCAGGACCTTGCCGTAGGGAGGAGCCGTGAAGTTCAGCCCGTCCTGCATGGAGGCCATGTGGGAGCGCTGGCGCTCACTTGCTCTCACACACTCACACTCACACCGTTACACACATGCAAGCAGGGAAGTGCCACGGTCTCACTGGGATCTGCAGTGAGAAGTCACAGAGTGGTGCTTAATTACAAAATTATCTAACCTTTACAAAACATTAAGTAGGTTAACAAAGCAGTGGAACCAGAAGTAAAATATTCACTGTGCACAGGCAGAAGGAAAGCAGACGCTTAAAAAAGAGGGAAGGTGTGAATTCTTGTCCAGTGCTGAAGCAGTGAAGTGAACAGACATTATGCCTCCGGCTTCTGCTTTACCTTGTCTGAGGGATTTACGGCGCCGTGTATGTTATACTTTCATCTACATCAACAGTCTGCACACCAACCCATCTTATTACAAATCTAGGCCTACATGCACAACTTGTCACCACAACAATCCTAAAATTCTGCATTTTAAAGCTGCTTTACACTGAGATAAGCCGAAACAAAATAATTCTGTATGTGAGTCACAGCAAAGCTGAACATGCCAGCAGGAGAAGTGACCTGTTACACTGAAAGACACTAGAATGGAACCAGGGACAGAAAGCACACACAGGAACATCTTTTTTGTTTCTTCTGTTTTAATTGCTGCTTGCCAGACAATCTCACACTTGGCAGTGTAATATGTTTCAAAAAATAAAAATAAAGACACAGAGCTATAACAAAAATACCAAACAAACACAAACACAATCTAATCTCTGTCAACTCATGCCATCTGTCCACTGTGAGAATGTGTTTTCATGTGTGTTTATTGGCAGTGTTTTCTCTTGTCCATCAGCAAAACAAGATTGAAACAAACCCCATGGTTTGTCCAGGGTCTTGTCTTAGGTTTTGGGATGATAATGCTTTAGTGTCTGTCCTTATGCCCATACTTTACACTGTCACACTATCAAAAGCCTGTCATCTGTTTCTAACCACAGATTTTTCTCTACACTTTGGGATGGATCTTGTCTTTTTTAACCTTTCTGCATCTGTTTCTTCTCTTCTCGTGATTAAATCTGACACCTTCACCGATGTTCTTTCATAGTGGACTCCACACAGATGTTTTCCTTCCAGACAATATGCAAAGTCCAAATTAGTTTGTCTGTGAGCCATCGTGTCACTTCTCTGAATAGCAGCCAAAGCCTTGGACACAAGATGTTGTGTGTTACAAGTAATAAATTAGATAATAAAGCATTTTCTACAATTAACGTAGCATAGACATGCATGAATGTATGCTTTGCTTTCATTAACAGCAACAAAGCCCCTCTGTCCTGCCGAAATATCCTTATAACAGCGTCTGTTTTCAGTTTCCTAAAACATCCATTTTGGTATCATCTCTGAGCTCCACAGGCCATCAACATATGAACACATTATAACAGTGTTCAACAAAATATGACAGATGGATCCAGGATATGAACATGAAGTCCTCTTTTCAGACAAAAGAAGACGAAAAAAGGGTTATTTGACAGCAGAAGGGAAATATTCCTCATCTTTTTGCTGCATTAGTGATCAAACTGTAAGAGGAAAAGATGACTATGTCTGTAATCTTTTACAAGTGTCACCTTTCTGCTGGTGTGACATGAACACACCTGAGTGGAGGGTGGGGTCTCTGATGACCATCACTGGCCATTTTAGACATTTTACACTGAACTACACATTTAATCCAACTGTTCCTTCAGTTTCCTCTGGTGTCCTCCTTGCTTTGCTTTTTCTCTGTGAGTATTGACAGCGTATTATTTGGGTGACTTTGTGTTACATCAGACAGAGTGAGACAGAAAATAGCGCTTACGTTTATGGAGATCAGTGGTGTTTTATAAAAGGCTTGTAGTGGTAATTTGTCTATTTTAATAGATGCACACTATGAGCGAGAGATCCATAATAGCATCTCCTGACCAGAAAAAAAGGTATTTTGTCTAATTTCTTGATTCAGTTGAACAGAGATTCGTCATATCCATTAACAGTAGGTTTATAATTTAATACTTTCAGAATGCTATATAAATTATTTTTTACATTTTATAGGATGCAGTTACCATCTAAATAATCTGACGGACATGACACCAGTGCTTCACTACCACCAGTTTGTTCTGAACTGTTATATAGAATATGCAGAGCACAGGGAGTGATCATTTAATTCGTTCCCAGTTGCAACAGTGTGAGTGTAATTATATCTGTGCTGATTTGACAACAGAGGAGGTGAGAAGAGACGGAGAGGGTATGAGGAGAGAGAAGAAAGGGGAAAGGTGTAGGTGTGGAGGAAAAGAAAGGAGAGCGAGGAGGGAGGAAGACATGCGTGGGAGTCCTGTGGCAGGTGTTTGAAGACGCTCAACGCAGATGATGAGAAGAGGCTGTCACATTCCCCGGCGAGGTTTCCTGGCCTTCCTTCCTCATCCTCGTAGCTTTCCCCGTCTCACTCTGTGTGTCCACACCTCCCCACCCATTCTTCTCTCCCTCTATCCCCCTGCCTCCGCCTGCGGTGTTCAGCCAGAGTGACGCCTCAGCACTGCAGTGTAATCTCTGGCCCGAGAGCTGCCTTGTCTGAGCCAACCAATTGGACGTAGAGCTCAGAGCAAGAAATGCCCCTCCGCTGGCAGCTTTTTTTCCGCTGAACAAAGCCCCCCCCCCCTCCGTAGAGCCCCCTCTGCCACAGGCCACAGTGAGCTCCGTCCTCCCTCATATACCTGCAGGGCCAGATTTACCAGGTGTTGCCCTGAACATGTGCTACTTACACTGAGATGGACCAAATGTGGAGAAGGAAGTGGAGCTGTGTTATCAGATGTGTTAACTAGTGATGGGAAATTCAGATTCTGAACAATTTCAACAATAGCCGACACTAATGCCAACATTATTTTTGGCTTGTTTGATTTTGGTTCTTATTGTTACGTTTTCATTTTTTTTGTACAGAGGAAATATAGAATTCCTTATAGTTTTTTTGGGCCTTTATCACATCTTTGAATAAGAACAAATTTATGGATTATGATTACCTGTCAATAGCCAGTGTCAGTCAGAAAGGCCGATTCCTATCAACTCTACCAAACTGAGCCTTTTGTAATAAAAAAGTAGTAAATATAGATGGGGTTTTATCTGTATGATACACAGGAGACATGATATCAGATAAATGTGTAAATGTCAACAGTGGGTCACCTGTTGACTTCTATCTAATTTAAACAAAAAAATCTTGGAGCATCTAAAAGAAGAGCTAACACATTGGTCTAATCTCATCCTCAAACACATTTTATAACAAATCTTACATACTTCCATCCCAACACAAGTCTAGTCTGTATAAACAATGACAATTTGCATGTTTTCAGCTTCTGGCACCTGACGAGGCCATAAAGTCAACAAGGAATTATGGTGTAATCCTCAATAAAATGGAGTAGGAACACATTTAGCCCTAGAAATCAATACCAATAGGGTAGATTTTCCCAGAACATGTTCTGCATTTACATGTGTGTTCATTATTAATAATACTGGAGCTCCTTTAAACAAGCCAGCCTGCGTGCACTGGCCTCGCTGCCAATCTGCTCAGGTTTTGATAAACCACCTGGGAGTTCATGTGGAGCAAAAACCTCACCCTCTGTGTGACACAAATAACAGCAGTGTGTGTGCGTGTGTGTATGTGTATGTGTGTGTGTGTGTGTGTGTGTGTAGAGAGAGAGAGAGATGGGGGGAGAGAGAGAGAGAGAGAGAGGAGTCTGCTATTGTGTGAGAATGTGAATTAGGTCAAATGTTTGCTTGCAACAACGATTAACCATGCCCCTGTGAGGAAGAAAGCTGAAGCCTGTGTGGAAGAGGCTCTGTCTTTATTTATCTGAGCACCACTGCCTCTAACATAAACACCGTCTGATTTTATTTGTCTAAAGCATATTCTAATAATAATAATTTCTAGGGATCACATCCTCACATCCCTTCTGGCAGCTTTAACAAATTGATGGCTGGGAAAAACAACGCGAGGGCTGCAGCTGAAACACAGGCAAGGATGTTAAAAGCAAGCCATCCGTGTCATGTTTTGCTTATTCTGCCTATGCAAAAAAAAAAAAAAAAAAACCAGAGGATCCCCTGTAATCTAAAAAAGGGCTGGAGTGCGTACGTGGCTCATGGTGGCACCCACTCAGCAGGCATCAATCACTCACTGGGTGACGGTTCGGATGCTGGATGCCCGGCTCGCCGCGCCTCTGGGCTCTGACACCTCCAACTGCAGTGGTGCTGATGGTGACAACAGGTTACACACCACGACTGCACACTCCGATCACACAAAACCCGGGTGGGCACCGATGGAGGGGTCGGGGTAGGTGGTGGTGGTGAGGGGGGGGCTATCTGGGGTAGAGATGCCCGTGCAGGTAGATGGATATGCGTTAAAGACTCCCGTGGTCATAGAAAATAGAAAATTTCAGGGTGATGCAGTGGTTTTGTTTCATTAAAGCCTGTAGCGCAGAGAGATTTCTCCTCTCCTCTTCTTCTGCTCTAACCATCAAAGCGTTTCCGATTCATTTCCAGATCAAAGTGAGGATGGTAAAGGATGTTGTGTCCCTGAGGTCAGCTGGCAACTTACACGACAAAGCCCGTTCCCCACACCCCCTATTTAGGAGTGAGGGAGGGTGTGTGTGTGTGCGTGCGTATGTGTGTGTGTGTGTGTGTGTATGGGGGGGGTGCAAATGTTAACGGAAGGTCTAACGTTAATTATCTTTATGGTTCACAGTCACCAGGGATGTTACGCACAAAACAAGAAAAAAAAACGCGTGATCGGAGGCTCCCTGCGCCTTCCTCTCGTCAAATCACAATGAAGTTCTCTAATGAATGCGTTGATTTGGGGCTAAAATAACAAAAAGGCAATGCAGTAAGGCTGAGGTGGGTGCACACGTGTCTCTGTGTTAAATGTATGATAAGTGGCAGAGCAGAAAAAGGGAGTGTGAACACAAAGAATAACACAAAAAGCGGCACAGTTCCGGACGAACATAGGGTCCGCTGAACCTACTGCGTCTATGGCTTATCAAGCGGAATCTATAGGCACATATGAATGATCCCCCCCCACCACC
>JAPTYQ010000028.1:9661868-9693952 GCA_029814465.1 Ostorhinchus cyanosoma | reverse complement strand
TACGTGTTTTCCTCACGCGGTAGTGAAGTGCACCGTGCGTATCCTACTCGTCTGGCAATGGATCTGAAGCTTCACATTTTCTGGGCCCATGTTTGAGCGATTTTAGATCCGTTAGACTTCAGTTTTGTTTTGTTTTGTTTATCTTTTTTTTTTTTTTCTGACACGACCAGACTCAGGGGGAACAGAGGATGGGCTGCTGCTCGGCACGATGCATGCTCATCCTGTTGTGTTGTCTGCAGTTGGTAAGAATATGTTTTTCTCTCGCACACACAAACACACGAAGCTTCAACATGAACACATCTGTTTACACATCACTGAACAGGTGATACTTGAACAGCATCTAATAAGCACACAATAAGGTAGATTTAATCATGTATTTAAGACTTATTTATGATCAAACTTGTCATGTTTTTGCTTTAAACACTAGTCTTTTATTTCCTCTGATATTATAAAAGCTAAAATCTTAAATGCATCCCTTTATATTCATCAAAACACACTTAAATCATGTCTTTTTTCAGTTCACATTAGTTGACCTTCCATTCACATTGTCATCATTAATTCATGTATTTGCATCACATGCGCCTGGAAATGGAACCTAGAGTAAAAAATATGTCCTTTTGTGACCGTGTTGTTAGAGTTATATTTACTCCAGATATGGATGCTTCTAAAAAAGCAGTGAGTCAGTGACCGCCCACCACTATAACCACCACAATGAAAGGCTGCACCCACTTTGTCCTCATCCTCTGTTTCCCACCCTGCCCCCCCTTCTTTAGACTGACTGGGGCACCATCCTCAAAGGACATAACACCATAACCCAGGTCTGCCTTTCCCTTCAACGCTTTGTCCCCTGGGCTCAGTTACTAAGACAACTTCTAAGAAAAAAAGCTATGTGGGATGCATAAGTAGGAGATGAAGCTAGGGCAACACTGTCTCGCCCTGACACAGTGTAAAAGTGTTGGGTTTTTTGGTTTTGTTTTGTACATTTCATCATATCTGGTGTTTCTAAACTCTGCTTCTGTTGATTGTGCAGATAACGGCCCTGGAGAGGCAGGTCTTTGACTTCCTGGGCTACCAATGGGCCCCCATCATGATCAACTTCTTCCACATCGTCACAGTCATCCTCGGCCTGTTCGGTGTCATCCAGTACAGAACACGCTATGTTGTTCTGGTGAGAGAATAACAAAAAAATTATTCTTTTGGCTCATCATTGGTGTAAAACAGTGGTTCTCAGACTTTTTACAGTGGAGTACTTTTTTATCCAAGTACCCCCAACTCTCATTTCAGCATTTTTCATTGAAAAAAATTTGGCAAAATTTG
This sequence comes from Ostorhinchus cyanosoma, assembly GCA_029814465.1. NCBI lineage: Eukaryota > Metazoa > Chordata > Actinopteri > Kurtiformes > Apogonidae > Ostorhinchus > Ostorhinchus cyanosoma. The sequence continues at coordinate 9,692,635 of JAPTYQ010000028.1, read as the reverse complement.
TTCCTGTGCCTAAGGTGTCTGTTTATATTTTCAAATGTTGTAAACAAACAGCATATATTTAACTGTAATATATAAAAAAATACATTTTTATAAGTAGATTTTGTGTGCAAAATATAAACTGAAAAATGCCATTTTTAATTGATAAGAAAAATAAATAAATTGGTCAATAATTAATAAATGAACCTTTTATCAACAAAAATAATTACTTAATTGCTCAAATTCATTTTGAATAATATAAAATAGAAATGTTCTTAAAAGGTTATAAAAGCTTAAATAAGATGATTGACAATAAAACTATTATATTTATTGTGTTTTATGTTTCAGTATTGATTCTCATCTTTTATTTTGTATTTGGTACATGATGACTTATTTAATGTATTTTTCAAAAAAATATTTGAAGTACCCCCAGGGCTTTTTCCAAGCATCCCTGGTCACCGTGGGAACCCCTGGTGAAACAGATTATGGCACTGATGTTAACAGGATTTGTGGGCAGTTTTCCAATTATTGCACTTGAGGGATTTTTAGAAAACAGCAGAGTAGCAATTTTGCGCAATGTGATTTTATTTATTTTCTTTTGTCTCTCCTCAATCATCAGATTGTCTGCACTTTGGGCCACTTTGAGATGCCCCAGAGTTTGGGAATCAGTTGTTTACATCCTGGTTATAAACAGCTCTGGAAAAAATTAAGACCAAGCTGAAACGTTCCAGGCCTGAACCCCATTGAAAACCTCTGGAATGTGATCAAAAGGAAGATAAATGCACACAAACCATCAAACCAAGCTGAACTGCTTCTAATTTTTTAGGGCAAAAGTGGTGTAAAGCGCCCAAAGATGAGATAAATAGTAAATCAATTACCTTTAATTTTCCTCCAGTTGCATGTTCACTCATTAACAAAAGAGAGAGAGAGAGAGAGAGAGAGAGAGAGAGAGAAGATACTCATGCTGAACACTTGTGTTTTATTATTATTATTATTATTTATTTTTTCCAGTACCTGCTGTGGATGATGTTGTGGGTCGGCTGGAATGTCTTTGTTTGCTGTCTCTACTTGGATTTGGGGGGGCTTTCAAAGGTGGGTCTAATGGTCACGTAAGTGTCTCATAATTAGAGAGCCAAACAGCTACAGCCCATAAACACTGTGTTCAGCTCCGTCTATGCCTTCAACAACAGAAGCAGAATGATACAGCTCCTTTATCCTGCTTCTGTTCTCTGGTACAAACATGTTAATGCTGTTTGTGAGTCCTATGAGCATCAAAAAGGTATAAGGGGGATGATAACGGCATGATCTAAACACTGATTATTTGTTTTAATTGTACTTACATATTACTTGATTGAGCAAAAAGAAACTAAATTGATTAAATAGTGAATATTAGCCTTTTTTACCTGACAATATTAAGAATATTCATCATTATAATTAAAATACCTCACTACATTTTCTGATAATATGATTGCATAATTGTAATAAAATTTTCTCTATTTCTTATGATAATATTTGGACGTTTTGTGCAAAAATTATTTATATATTTCGCAATTTATTGAGAAATCGTATCCGGATATCATTGTTAGCTGCAGCTCTACACAAGAATATAAGGTTTACACAACAGGATCATGTTTGTCCTGTACACGTGCACTGTTTCATCTCAGGTTTCTATTTCTACTACACACACTCTACTCTACTACACACACAAAAAAGCACAAATGTATTTATCAGCCTGAACACTGGACAATTGCCAGTATTGAGAAGTAAAACCCCGTCTATATCATACATACTGCAACCCTGTATATTGTGAAATATGGTAAATGAACTGAACTTCTATAGAGCATCTACTGCTCATCCTTTGGTCATTGGAGCCGCTCTACCATCTGAGCCACAGTCGCCCTAAAATACATGCAATAAGTTTGTGTGATAATCCTCTGTAGTTTGTGCAAAATGCTCTGTTCTTGCAATAACAATGCAATATTTATTCAGACATGAATGCACTGTTTTTATAGACTTGTTCATACTTTTAATAGTGTCATATTTTATAGTTCTATTCTTATGTTACTTTTTGTCAAATTTTCTGTTTTATTTTCTTGTTTTACTTTTTAGCTTTTGTTATTTTATATTTGTTCTATTCTTATTTTCTTATGTGTTGGTTTTTTATTCTTATCGTTGCACTGACAGGAGTAACACTTCTAATTTCATTGCACACACACTGATACTAAAGGTTATTCTGTGATTCTGTGGCTGTTGCCATCACATGACGTCCTCCTGTGTTGTTACCGCAGGACAGTGACATCCTTTCTCTGGGCGTGTCGTCCCATCGCTCCTGGTGGAAGGACAACGGGCCTGGGTGTGAGAGCGACGCCCTTCCCTCCACTGGGTGGCAGAGCCAGAAAAACCCACAGCTGACCACAGTGCTGAGCTGCTGGCTGGAATACCAATACATCGAGATCCTGCACTGCATCGTCCAGCTCCTCATTTCAGTAAGTGTCCTCTGCTGCTGTTTGGCACTGCACATTTTTCACAGCAGTTTATGTGATCACATTAATCAATAAACCACTGAAAAACGTAACATAATAATGCACTGATGTTGTTAAGGGAGCAAATTAACAGACAGATTAAAAAGATGGTAATAAATATGTATATGTAGCAGGAAACTGTTGCCTGGCAAATGCAAAGGTGCATTTTAATACACATTTCTTGATGAGTTTATTTTAATTACAAATCAAAATCTAATTTAAAATATTAACCCAAAAAGACCCAGTGCTTCTTCTCTGGTAGTTCCCAAATGAATTTTTCTCTATTTTTAACCTGTCTTAACTGATTTATCACAATCTATTCTAATATTATGCTCTGTATTTTTTGATTTCAAGTATAAATCAGGAATTTTCCTATATTTAATTCATTGTTCATGTAGATGTTCCTAAAAGTTCAAATTAAAGTTGAGGTTATTATATCAAAAACAGAGAAAACAACAAAAAAAACGTGACTTTTTTGTAAAATATATCATTAACTGAGCATAAACCAAGCATCTCCATCCGCTGTCATTGATCAAACTCCATGGGTTTTACTGGTGAATCAGTGTTTTAGAAGATGATGGTGTTTCCACGGTAACTATGGAGACTGAACATCCAAATGGGTCATATCTGATGACCATGAAAAGATGACAAACTGCATTTTACACCAATTATTTACATGTATTGATAGAATCAGTGGATCTACAGGTATTAAACATTTTAGACCCATAGATGGTTTTGGACATTGGTGGATGTTTGGGTCTTTAGGGGTTAAGAGTCGTACGTGGTTTTTCTATATCAGTAATAATGTGAATAAATGCATCATCAGGATATTGTTGTTCATAAGCTTCAGTTTGTACATATTTAATGAGAGACATTGATTATTTTCAGTCACTGCACTCTTTACTTAATATCTCTATGAATATTTAATTGCAGAAAATAATGCTGCCGTTTTTTTGTTTTTGTTTTTTTTTTCACTTTTTGAAATAAGCCTTATGTTCTCATAATAAAAGCCATGTTGATTATCCATTGTTCACCTCTGGGTAAACATCAGATATATAACAACTTCATGAACAAAGCCTAACAACATCTCCCTTTGTGTAAATCTGTGACATTAGTAAAAAAAAAAAAAATACAATAAATTAGTAGCTTTCATCTGTTAAATGCAAAATAGGCTGCACAAAGTGATTATCAGAATTTGTGATGTTAACTTATTTAGAGAAGGTTAAAACTTATGTGGCTCCATTCAGACATTAGATCCATTCATTATCTCAGTTTCTGTCTTGTTCAGAGAGTTCAAACGAAATAAACTATTTACAACTATCAAGAATGAAATAATAATATACATTTTCAAACACAAAAATACAATGAAATATCATACTTCTAAATCACTAACCCACCTTTAAATACCAGAAGTCAAAACCACATAAAATGTACTATACATAGAATACAAATCAATCCGTACTTAATAAAATCTATTTTAAATGTTGTCAGTAAAATGAAACATTTACTGTGCAACGATATTGATTCATTGACTTTGTTGAGCTCATTATCTGCTGGAAGTTTTCTGTTTTTAATTAGTGTATCTTTCACTGGGATACATACTGATATAAGCTGATTAAATCTCATTTAATTACAGTCATTAAAAGTATGATAACTTTTATCAAGTCTACTGTTATTTCCCATCAGAGACTGCAATCTATAGACACAAGTGAAATCTGCAATACTGTCATTGCCAAGAGAATATCTGTAAGTTTGTTTAGTGATAAGACACTTTTAGCTGAATGTGATTTCCTTCTCACAGCTCCTGGGATTTGTTTATGCCTGCTACATTGTCAGCACTTTCTCAGATGACGACGACAGCTGTAAGTATAATTAATGAACGCAGCAGGACAAGAAACAACCAACATCATTATTCTATAAAGCGTCATTTCTTTGTGTTTATTTAAAGTTCATGATCATTTTGACTTTTTTTCCATAAATGTGCTTGATTTAGAATTTTATTCCCAATATATAAAACATCTCTCCTTATTACATATGTTGTTGCTGTATTTATTTTTGTTGTTCTTTCCATATATTTTAGTTCATTTCAATGCCGAATTTCATCATCCATCCAAACCCTTTCAGTTACTCCTCTAGTCGACCGTTCGATGGTAGGTACGTTCTGTAGTTGCTGTTGGATGCCTTATAAATGTGTCAATTTGGAAAAAAAACAAAAAAAAACTTGAAAACAATACACTGCTCTTTCTTTATTCACTTTTAGATTATAAATAATTGACCACAGGACCAATGTTTGGCGTACACTGAAGTAACTGTGATGCTGAAACACCTCTGAAGACTGTTTGCATCTCTGCTTTCCTGAATCATGACTGATATTCACTGTTTGTCACTGTAGAAGAAGTCGTAACACGTTCATCAAGAGTTTTCCTCAGGCTTCAAATGCTATAAATGTAAATGATGTGTATGAAAGAGACCACTATATCACTGTATCACCATTAAGCACTCCAGTACTGCTATCTAAATAAAATATGATGTGAATGATGTAAATATGTGCTTTGTTAAATGTCTTGATGATTGATTGTTTTTCTGTTGTTTTCAGTAAAATACAGCGTGAGCTTGTATCAGACTGTTTCATACATTCAAACATTTTCTCTTAGCTTTAACTTTTAGCTTAATGGACCTGTTTTTTTTTTAGCAGTATATATCATAAACACCAAAAGGGCATAACAAAGAAAATAATGCAAGAGTAAGTACATTATTTATATATGTTCAACAGTTTATTGCAATATTTTTCTATTCCACTTCACATTTGACCTATGAGACAATGTGCCACATTTTTATTTTGATGAGAATATAAGTTCTACTAGATAATATGCTTTTAGGCTCCAACAAGATATAGGTTAATAGTGAATAATGATTTGTGCTTTGTTGTGTTTGTGTTTTTAATCAATGTGGGGCTTAGTTTGCTTCTTTGCTAATTTTGTTAATTCTCTTCATTTAAATGTATTTGGTTTAATTTTGTAATTTCTGATGATTCAGTAATTTTTTGGGGGTAATTTGCTTTAGTACTCGTTCATTTTGCTGTTAGGATTTTGCAACATTTTCACAACGTTAAATCGAAATGACTCAGCATTATTATCCTTTTTTTCTGCAGCAGGAGTAGAAATGCAATGTTGTGGGTTTTTGATCAATGATGCAACCTTGATATTAAAAGGTTTTCAGATTAATATTGTATCAATGTCTGTCAATGTGTAACTCTTTTACATTTTACTAGTTGGAATCTCCTCACTCTTGTCAGTATAACTGGTGTTATTTGTAAATTATTTCATTTTATTTTAACAAAACATAAAATATCCAAGCCACTTGAATCATATATTCTGTGTGTAAAATAATAAAACCAAAGCTAAAGGCAGGTAACTGACATAATAAAGACCATAATCATCCTCCTGGTGAGCACGCTGACTGCCGCTGCTAGGTAACGCTAGCCGCGGACGCGTCCCGTACGTCATGTACGTCATTTCCGCCTTACGTTCCCCGGATGAAGCTGCCATTGGGGCAAATGAGCAGGGCCACCGAGGCTGGTAGGATTTTAATTTATTGGTGAGAGGGGTCGGAGTGGATTGAAGCCCCTCTGGATTAATGTCGACAGCACAGCTCGAAGTGCCAGCAGGGCTACGACGAGCAAACTGTCAGCGCCGAGCGGAGCCAGAGGCTAACGGGAGCCGCTAACTGGGAAACTGTTAGCAAACTAACGCGGAGCAGGGACACAGCAGCTCCTCTACATATTATTAGCTTCTCCGGGAGCACAGCGGAGTTTTTGCAGCTCACACACACACATACATATACTGCGTCGTGTCAGAGCTTTAATCTAACACAACACCTGCTGGATGAATGATGTCTGCAACGAGTATCGACCCACAGGTAAGCGGAGAACAGACACGCACGTTTTTCGGCTTCAGTTGGAGGAGGCAGGCGGGCTGTGTGCAGTGTGTGCATCCTACTCCGGAGACGATGCCACCTCTGTCAGCTAGTTAGCCAGATAGCTAAATGAGTGGGTAGGTTAGCTGCAAAATGCTCACTGCTGGAATCCAAACAAGGCCGATCCAGCAGCTTCCAGAGGCTATCTGTGTACTAAACCTCTGCACGGTGCACTGTTCGAATGTGTTGGTCAGATTTCAGAGAAGACGCCTCAATATGTCAGCTGAATTATGTGGCATGCTTCGAATATCATACACGACCCATGCGAGCTTTCTTTTCCCCCCTCTTTTTTACATGCATTCCTCCCTTCAATATGACCACCAGACATCCAAAGGACAAGATGCAAGTAAAGGTAAGAGAATAAAATGTACTATTCATCAAGATGCCTCTATATTGAACCTTAACCACGTGCAGCTGAAGACCTGATGTCAACACAAACTCACTTGATAAAAAGGCATCGCATATTTTTGTGTCATTGCATAATATTTGTAGTACCTGCATGCCATCAGGTAGGTGAAGATTTTCTAATTATGTAGTTATTCTAAATGGTGTATCAATAGAATACATGCACATTTTACAAGGTTGCGTTTCATCAGTAAACTGAATTATATGTTTGACACTTGCAGATAAAAGGCAACATAGCTGACTAGTCATGGACATATATTTGCACTGTAATTCTTGGTCTTATTCCTTTGGAATGCTTCTTTTGGGAATGAAGCACTGAATATCTGTAAAAACAATGTAAAAGATTTTGCTGTTGAATAGACAAAATTTTGCCTATTTTATTCTGACTAGAGTATTCAGCATCTTAACAGTATTGAAAACCGAAGCTGTTATCACAGTTTTAACAGATGTTGTCATTTTTATAATGTGTCGGTATTAGATTTAAATCTGATTTTCAGCTTTGACAGCAGCTTTTATTTAATTGCAGCCTTTCCAGTCTCGGTGCAGAATGGCTCACTCCACCAGAAGGATACAATCCATGACAATGACTTTGAGCCTTATCTCACTGGCCAGTCTAATCAGGTGGGAGACTCTGCTGTCCTTCTGTAATGCTACATTTATTTTCATTATTGTGTATCTTGCTTCTTTTGCTCTAACAATTTTTTCCCTTTTGTGTTTTGAAATTCAGAGTAACAGCTATCAGTCCATGACGGACCCTTATCTGTCCAGCTACTATGCTCCCTCCATTGGCTTTCCTTATCCTCTCAATGAGGCCCCGTGGTCTACAGGAGGTGATCCACCAATTCCCTACCTGACACCCTATGCCCCGCTCAGCAACGGAGACCATCACTTCATGCACGACACAGTTTTTGGGCAGCCTGGTGGGCTCAGCAGTAGCATTTATCCTCACAGGTTTAACTTTTTCCCAGAGAACCCGGCGTTCTCTGCCTGGGGAACTAGTGGTTCTCAGGGCCAGCAGACTCAGAGCTCAGCCTATGGGGGGAGCTACAGCTACCCACCTAGCTCTCTAGGAGGCACCCTGGTCCCTGATGGCCAGACTGGTTTCCATAGTGACACACTGAGTAAGGCACCAGGTATGAACAGTCTAGAGCAGGGCATGCTGGGCCTAAAAATAGGTGGGGACGTGACAGGAAGTGGATCAGGAGTAAAGGGTGCAGGTTCTGTGATAGGTGGTAGTGGCAGCGTAGCTGCAGCTGTTGCTACAGGCAACGGCGGCACACCAATAGGGATGCCCCCTCCCAAACCTACATCATGGGCTGCTATTGCTAGTAAACCTGCCAAACTGCAGCAACAAAAGGTCAAGACTAAACCTGGGACACCCATCATTGGAGGAGTTCTGCCCCCTCCTCCCATTAAACACAACATGGACATCGATACATGGGATAATAAAGGGACTGCTACCAAGGTGGCTCCCCCTCTGCCCCCCCACCACCACCATCAACAGCACCAGCCGCTTCATTCCCATGCTCCCAGTCTCATACCTCCCCTCCAGCAGTCCCTCCAGTCTGCCCAGTCTCTGGTGCAGCAGATGACCATGCAGGCTCCGCCTCCTCCTCCACAGTCTTATCAGAACCACAACTCTGGTCCACCGCCGCAGACCCGCTGGGTGGCGCCACGCAACCGCAACTTGTGCTATGGTGGTGGAAGCTTGGACAGCAGCGGCTCCTCTAATGGTGGTAGTATTGGCAACGGAGGGGGAGGAGGGATGCCTCCAGGATCCGAGCTGGGATCAGAGTCCCACCCGGTGCTGGAGAAGCTGCGAGCTTCCCACAGCTACAACCCTAAGGAGTTTGACTGGAACCTGAAGAATGGCCGTGTGTTTATCATCAAGAGCTACTCTGAGGACGACATCCACCGCTCCATCAAATACTCTATCTGGTGCAGCACGGAGCACGGCAACAAGCGCTTGGACTCAGCCTACAGAGCCATGAACTCTAAAGGGCCCGTCTACTTGTTGTTCAGTGTCAACGGCAGCGGTCACTTCTGTGGCGTGGCAGAGATGCGGTCACCAGTGGACTATGGCACCAGTGCTGGCGTTTGGGCACAGGACAAGTGGAAGGGCAAGTTTGACGTGAACTGGTTGTTTGTTAAGGATGTGCCTAATAGCCAACTGCGCCACATTCGCCTGGAGAACAATGACAACAAGCCAGTCACCAACTCACGCGACACTCAAGAGGTTCCTCTGGAAAAAGCAAAGCAGGTGCTCAAGATTATCGCCCAGTACAAACACACCACCTCCATCTTTGATGATTTTTCCCACTACGAGAAGAAGCAGGAGGAGGAAGAAGTGGTGAAAAAGGTAATTTGTGGTTTTACACATGGCACATACTTGAACTAGATGGTTAAATTGGTCTTTAATGTCTCTGGATGTAATGTTTGTGCTGGGAGCTGGTTGTTTGTACCTAGAGATTCGATTTCTGAACAATTATTATACAGTTTTGTCACAGTAAAGGAAAAAAGAAAAGACATTGAAGAACTAGAAGAAAAACCAAGTCTTCTATATAGAGATTAGAGTATAAGCAGGTATTTTAGATGCCTGTTGGTTAACGATTATGCACTTCTAACTCCCTGCACCAAATGGATTTCAACACAAACTTCACATAAATGTACAAGTGGAAACATTTTTGGCCTGGTTAAAAACAAAGACCCCACCAGGATTTATTTAACTTAGTGTAACTGAAGTGATTGGGTAAGAGCCTTCCATTGGATAATTACAGCAACTCATTTAATCCAAACTGAGGCAGTGAATAACTTTTCTTTGACAGCCATCAGTTTGATAGAAGCGTGAAGATTGCACTGTGGAACAATAGGAAAAGATCATGTGGTCTGATGAGTCCAAATCCTGATCTGTGGATGCATAAGTTAATCAGGTGTAGGTTCAACAACATTGTGTGCCTTAAAATAATGGAAATAAATGTTGGGATATTTCATGAGCTTATTGAAATGATGGCAAATGGGTTTTGTAATCAAAGCTAAAATACAGTCCAACAGAGTACTAGTGTGGGACATTTTTTGTCCAAGCTGGCTATAGTATTTTATAGATTTTTATCATAGATGTAGATATTGTTATTTGGATTTATCTGATGTTTAAGTTCTTGCATGGTTTTCTTTTTTCCCCAACAGAGCTATGAACCTGCCTCAATACAAAGCCGATCACGAATTGATCAGGTAAAGTCTTTTATATTTATTAAACATACAGTGCTATTTGTATATGTGAAGGCTAGGTGATTAGTTGAAATATACATTTTTTAAATGATTTTTCAAAATAAAATGCATGTTAAATAACAGTAGCATCAGGTATCGTTTTCTCAAATCGACACTATTAGAAATCCAGAGCATCACTTTAGACTAAGCAAATAAAAAGCTTAAAGACTAAGACCTGTTTTTGCACTGACTTTTCAAATTAGTTTTCTCTAAATGTAACCATTACTAAGTGATTTATCACCATTTATTGTAATATTATCCTCTGCATTTTGCAGTGATAATCAGGTAATTTCCTATATTTGATTTACTGATCATGTAGATGTTCATAAAACCACAGAGTATTAAAGGTTATTATGTCAAAACAGAAACCAAACGATAGTAAAAGTGACTTTTCCAGTCAAATATATCATTAATAATTAATAATATATCATTTGAGGGTTGAAGTTAAAAACTGAAATATCAATTAATATTTAATTTCTTGTATTTCTCACTTACCTGTTCACAGTTTTTACAATTATGACTGAGTGATCATAAAAGTAACTTCTGTATTTGTTTTATTTTTCTGTTGCTCTCCTTCAGGATCGCCAGAAGTGAACGGTAGAAGACTGCCACTGACTGCTCGATTAACAGTTTGTGCATTGATGGACATATTGATCCGTAGATTTAAAAAGAAAATACAAGGACATAAAGAAATCGACAACTAATATTTTTTTTCCTATTTAATTTTAGTGACTTTGGCCCTTGTCAAACTTTGAGCCACATTGCTCCCAGTCTTTAAGATGCGTGCAGGGATGAAGCTAGTTCCACCGGTTGAATCGCTTCAGAAATATATTTTCTTGATTTTTCTGTATTTTTTAGCCTTATAAATCTCTATTGCTACCCCAGAAGTTGCATTCTTAACTAATAATAAGTAACAAATATCTGCACGTCTGTTTTAAATCTTTGACAACATGCTGCTGATATTCAGTGACTGTTCACTTTGTGGTTTGTGTGTTGGAGAAATGTTAAGTGCTTGTATTGGTTAATCTTAAGAGTGAACAACACTTTATTGACAAAATGTCTGCTATCTGTGTGTGGCAAGTTGTATTTTATATTATCAGAAGAAAAAAAGAAGTTCTATTGCGCCCGTTTTTCATGTAAGGGTGTCTTAATTTGGTGGAGGAATGTGTTCACTGAAAGTTTCTGTATGCATAGACTTAATTGTGCAAGGTTGTGACTTTAGGAAGTATAAATGTTAGACAAATATTTTCAATATTGTATCACCTGGCTATCAATTGATTTACACGGTGACATTAAGGTGGGAATATGTGACTTTTTTTTTTTTCCCTCCTGAGCGGAGCCTTAATGTTTCTTTTCTGCAGTAGTATAAATGATTTTTTTTCTTTTTTTTCAGTACTGTACCTCAAATTTATCAGCAAGAGATTCAGGGAAAATATGTCTGGAGATCAAACGCTCTTAAAGGTGGTCCCTCTCTTTCTTATTTATGAGATGGAAATAATCTAATTGAATGTGTTCGGGTTTATATCGGTTAAGATTTGCTTTCTGTCTCTTTCCCTGTTGGTTGTAGAGTAACTTTTAGTTCCCTCTATTCCCTGCCGTTCCAACAGGGGTCCCTGTTTATTACCTTCTGAAGACAATGTAGCATGTAGTGCTTTGAAAAATCAAGCCAGGCCTGTCACTTTTTTTTGTTTTGGGTTTTTTTTTTGTTACTTTCTTGTTCTTTAACATTATTATAATCTTGACATTTTCATTGGTATAACCTGTCTTCATCATCCTCAGAAATGTAAGCTTTAATGTACTGGCATTTCTAACTGAGATCGCCTCAAATGTTTAACTGTAGCATTATACTTACTGATTTATTGTCAAGTGTATGAAAACCCACAGACTAGGCTATATGGTATATGTTTGTGACTTCTTCTTTTTTTTTTAAATTGCTTGCTGTATTGTGCGTAAGTGTGTATGCAAGGGCAAAAGAAAAGAGAGGGAGTATGATTGTGGAGCAATCAGAGTTATATAAAGGTATTGGAATATAGAACATTTATGCAAAAAAGTTTTAAGTCACCCCTGAATTGTATCTTCATTGTACCAGAGGTCACTATCTGATTCTTAGATTTGATCATGTTCATTATTAAAGATATACTTATCTGTTGTTTGTGTTGTTCTGTTACAGTTGTCATATCACTGCAGCTCACACAGAATGTATTTATTGCAAAATGAATCTTAATGGTAGATGTTTAAAGTCAAGTTTTTCCATTTGGCTCTTACATAGAATTTTTTTTTTTTTTAGATACAGACTTTTTGCATGGAAGATATTTGAGAACCTTCCAACATTTTGTCATATATTTTTGGTTTGTTTATAGGCTCTCCAACTAAGTGCATCATCTTTAGTTGCAGTCATAATTGATATATGATGTGGAGAAAATATTTTCAAGTCGAATTATCAGGTTTTGGTTTTTTGGTTGGTTTTTTTTGCATTTTCTGTTCTGGGTTTAAGACTTGCCACCAAATGATAATTAGTCTTGCTTCACTAATACAAACATTTAACTTAGTTAAATTACTATTGATTAAACTATATGTAAAAAAAAAAAGAGTAAAATGTATCCATTCGTCATATATACATCCCGTCTTAGTGCTGACAACTTCCAAGAGTAGACAATGTAATCTGATTAATTCTGTGTGTAAATTAAGTTATTATGAATCAGTACAGATAATTAAAATGCAATCTGTGGTTAATTAAATCCTGATGATGCAGAATCCATTGAATAGCGATAATGTTCTAAAGCAAGTAAAATGGATTCAAAAAGTGGATCTAATGTGTTCCCAAAAATAGTTGGATTTGTTCAGGTTTTTTTAGATAGCCAGGATAAGACTGACTTGAAAAATCTCTGTTATGTCCTGACCGAGATGGACAGCAACACAAACCAAACATTTACTTATTTCACAAATCTAATCTAGTCCTTAGATTTTTATCTTTATTGGAAAAATATTCAAATAAACTCAGTGAAATTAATTTAACCCTTGGGGATCCCTCAGACCATTTTCATATTAACCCAATTTGAATTTGTGATGCCACTTGTTTTGAGATATTTTCCGTGGAGGGATGTGGCCTTGTTTTTTGTCAGTCTTGGACATATCAAAAATTAACAACAACACTGATTTCATTGCATCTGCACTTTTTGTTCAGTGCATGAGCTTCAGGGCAAAGGATGCTTTATTGACTTACAAATCCCCTTTTTTTTTTTTTTTTTTTTTTAAATCTCCCATAAAAAATGCTAATGCAGTGAAGTCAGTGTTGTTGCTACTTTTTAACATATCCAAGACTGTAATCACCAGCAATGCCCCATTCATTATATATGTCTACATCTCTGTTTTTGTGGGTTTTTCCCATAAATAACTGACACCATGTATTCAATATGAATGTGAAAAGGTTAAAACTGTGAAAATGATTGAACTTTTGATAGTATTGATCAGAGCTGAAGTGGTTTAAGAGATTAATGCAGAAAAAAGCAAGAGCGCGCGCACACACACACACACGTATATATATATATATATATATATATACGTGTGTTGTATGTTCATGTTTTGGGTTGAGGGTCCCTGGAGGTAAGTCAATCAAGTCTGCAATATTTATTAAATTTTTCCAGAAATATAAAAAATAACCCTTTTTGTCATCAGAGCATCAAATATTATGTAAAAAAAAATTCTGAATGTGTTGAAGATTCATTAAAACATGACTTTAAAATGAGTTCTATTCAATATACAACATTAAATTTTGTTTTACTGAAACTGTTAAAAATGCAGTGAATATGGTGATTGGTTTAATTAAAATAGGTTTGACGTGTGAAGTGTATTTTATTAGGTCATTATTGCATTTCCCACCTTATAAGACCCTTATAGTAGTACCATGTAACACCAGTAATGATGACACCACTGTAATCTAAATAACAATAACTGTAAAATGTGATGACAGAATGAGTAGAAACCAGGAGCTACAGTGAAGCAGACAGTCAGTGTTTATTGCTGGAGCAGAGGCAGGTGTCCTCTGCAGTTGTCTTAAATCTCTCCATCTTCATGAATGATGCAGGACGCAGAGTGTGATTCCTCTCTTGGCATTCACCGCGTGCCTTAATTGTATGGCTAATAAATCAAGGTCCGCCGTGAACACGAGGAGTGGCAACCCTGTCCCTTATCCGGGAAAGTTGAGGCTGACAAGCATCTGACCATTACAGGACCATCAAAAAAAAAACAACCAAAAAAAACCACAGATGTAAAAATAGACACAAAATGAACGGATCTCAGGCCTGTGCGTGGATGCTGCGCGGGGCTGTTTGTCTACTGTCATCCACTGTGATCTATCCACGCATGAACACACGAAAGGCTTTAATACAGATAATAGGTTTGTAACATACAGATGTGCACCAGCAGATCAGACAAAGCACCTCTTCTCCTCCTCATATTAACGCCATAATGAACTGTCCCATTTCTCCAGTTCGGTGCGTGGGGTGCGCGCCTTCATTCCGCAACACAGCTGCTGTATCTTCAGCTCCACTCATGACACTCCACGGACCAAACATCTCTGCTTCTTATTGTTTAAAAAAAAAAAAAAAAAAGATGGATCCGTGTTGCCAAAGCGAACCAAACAATAGCCTACATCTGTCCGTGGATCTGGTTTTGTTGGTGGATTGAGGCTGGCGGACACCGGGGCCCACTCATGTCCACGCAGACGCAGACGTGGACCAGCTCATCCAGGTCTTTATGCTTCATTATCGCCCAAACCTCCTCCGGTGTCTGATATTAACATTTCTTCACAGCTGAAGCCTACCCAACCTGGTTTGCGTCTGGCGTTCATCTCCCGGTCCTCATAGGCTACGACAGTGACGTCATGACGCACATCCTCTTCTTCTCCATCGGATGCTGAACGACGCCCCGTTAAACGCGGCTCTGGTCCCGGGCCGTGGATCTGCTCCGGGCTACGTGAGGCGCTGACCGTGGTGCTGAAACCGGACCAACGGCGAATCGATGGAAGTGGAGAGTCACGTTCCACCGCAAAGGAGCCTCTGTGGGCCCGAGGAATCATGGGATACTTCCAGTCAGCAGAGCCTAGTTAACCAGGCTGGTTAGTTTTATCACCCACCAAACTCATTTATTTAAATCAAGCCTTTATTGAGGTTCTAATATTGGATGTAAGTATAGAAGTGAATGAGAAGGCTAATTAATGCCCCTGTGACCATATTTGTTTTTTGTTTGTTTTGATGATGTCTATGTCATCACTATGTGTTTTTTTTTTAAATTTATGTATAATGAATGAGTGTATTAAATAAATGGGAGTATTTTTATACATTTTTTTATACAGCAATGTTCATAAATACGCATGGTCTCTATTAAATAAACCAATAAACAAATAAAAAAAAGAATAAATAACAATATGGATGCATTTATTCAGACCTGAAGTTTAAAGACATGTTGAAACAGATGGAGTTTTATGTTTCAGCCTCTTCTCCCCAGTTCATTGCAGACTTTTGCTACAAATAAGAATACAAACCAGGTCGTAGATTTTGTCAGATCTAGACTGACTGACTGACTGACTGACTGACTGACTGACTGACTGTGTGTGTGTGTGTGTGTGTGTGTGTGTGTGTGTGTGTGTGTGTGTGTGTGCAAAATAATGTTTTTAATTTCTACTGAAACGAAGAAAAATAAATGTCTGTAATATTATCTTATAGGCTTTTTTGTTTAATTACTATTATTTACTGTTTCTTCTTTGATTCTATCTTTAATATAATATATATATTTAAACTATTTGTGGCCCATGGTGTACAGACCTATTCTTTCACTCAAATCTCAAATGAACCCAAGTAAAATGAGGTTGTAAAGAAATACAATTCAATTATATTTGAAACTATTTTGACAGACCATTTCAGTACCAGTGAAACCCACAGTACTTAGAAACAGACTTTTTTTTGTAGCTTATTAACACTGTTGTATGAAAAACAACACTGGCACAAGTGAAACAATTGTCAAACTGAACAAAACCACACATTAAATCACTTTTTACAAACTGTTCTTTGCAATAAATATTTCCATTAATGTTTTTTTTTTTTTATAAATACATATGAACAGCTGTTTTAAATATATATGGAGAACATAAAGTTCTTATTGACAAATTGCACAATAAGACAGAAAACATCATACAGCATTCATTTCTCTTCCCACAGAAAAAAACCTGAGTATATATAACATTATTAAGTGCACAAAAATAACAGATTTCATCTCTTAAGTAAGATATCCATTGAAATATGACAAAAAATTCTTGAAAACATATCATTGTAAACATTTCTGTGTAAAAATGTGAAAGTCTTCGTTTATCTTTGTTCACATGTGGCAAAAAGTGCAGGTCAAATCATCCTGACTGGGTTGTAAACCTCCAGGTCGACTCGATAAGCGTCTCCAAATAGGAGGTAGATGCCAAGACCGGTAGTATTTACTAAAGTGACGAGGGAGAAGACCGTGGCCCACGTCAACGTCACCTCAATCAGGTAACCCGACAAAGAGACCATCACCACCCCTGTAGTGCACATCAAATAAGCACAAATGTTTCACATCAGGAAATTTGCATTTTCTAAAACTTTAGATGCAGTAACAGATTTTTCTTCTTTAAAAATATTAGCAAAGTGCATAAATATCTCAGCTACATACCCATGAGAGATCCCATCATATTCATAAATCCTGTGGGAGAAAAGTCAGTGGGATTAGATAGTGATTAAAAAAAAATAACAAGAGAGTTTTATAGATTTGCACAGTTACATGAATTTAATCTCACCGTAGAGGGTACCGGCACATGACGGCGCCAGATCTTGAACATTCACAGACACACCACTGAAACACATTTTACAGAACAATGAGCTAAATTCATTTATTTACTAATCTGCAAATAAAAACCAAAGTTATGTTTTTATCATCTTTACTTCACTGGATGAAAAAAAAACAAAAAAAAAATAACAGTCATTAGCTACTGGAGGACATTTTGGCTAAATCAGGCCAATTCCAAATCTGAAATCTAAATTCCTCCAGCAGGATTTTGAGTTATGTGAACACGATAATGTGAAGATGTGAACAATATGATCATGCTAATAAAGTGAGTTGACCTTTAACCTTGATGTAAAAAAACCCCACAAACATATGCATTCACCATCTGATAATATTATGTGCTAAACTGCTTAAATTACTCATATATGAACATCAAACCCATTGAAGAGCAAACCTCAGTAGTAGAGCTTAACAATTTAGTTCAAAACTGTTACAAAATGTTTCCAACACTTGTTCTTGTTGGTTGTGACAGTTCCCTGCTAGTAGGTAGGTGTTGAAAACTATCTGCAAACTGAATAATAAGAATAATAACATGATGTACAGCATCCTAACAGCAGAACGGTAGTCTGGCTGCCTTTTGGTGCTGAGCGATTTTGTTTTGCCAAGGGAAACTTCATAAAGTATATGAGGCTTCCCTTGATATTCTTGTCCTTATTTTGAGTTTGTTGAAACACATCTAATTAAGTCAGGTCTATGATATTGGAATAATTTGATTTCCACATTCCACATTCTTCTTTTTATTCTTTTTCATACACATCAATAATCATCTTTAACCAGGTCCAATAATTACATATTCAGTCCCAGTGAGACTTTATCAAAAATAAATCACATTGTCGCAATCATTCCATGAGAAGTGTGAAAAATATTTTATTCCAACTTTATTTGTGTATTTGAAAAGCGACACAATTTGGTCATTTTGACAGTGTACACCACCAAAGTGGATGATGTGATTGAAGTGTGGACTTTAATTCAATGGGTTTTAACAAAAATATTGCTTGAATCATTTTAAACACGGTCGCTCCATTTTCAGAGATTCAAATCAAGCTGAAATTTCACACTTGAATCACAGCTTGATTGTTTCATTTTGCATCCATTGTGGTGGTAAAATTACAACATTTGTGTCACTGTTCAAATACTTCTGGACGTGACTGTAAGCAAATCCTAATTTAGGTAAAATCAAGTGTTTTTATTATCAAACCAGGACTCATCGATAAGATTTTACCATTTGTTGCATTAATACAAACCAAAAACCCACCTGCCCAATCACACAAGTGGTAAGAAGTATTACACACACAGAGCTAAGTCAGTTCATTATTATTTCTGATAGAAAATAGTGGTGAGTGAACAATTGAACAAATGCATTAGCGATTATTTCTTTCATCCTGAAAAAAGGAGTTTAGTTGAGGATGTCGGCAACTATTTACTGGACACTTTGCTGAGAGACTGACAGTAGGGTGGATAAAATGTGGTCATTGTTCAGAGACGAGGAACGTTTCTGAAAACTGACACCTGAGTTCCAAAAGAAGAGCAAACAACATTGTACTTATATGTGAAAGCACTGCTAAAAACTGCAAATAAATGTCACAGTTAACTATAATAAATACGAATGAATTAAACAATTTGTATAGGAGTATTTATTAAAGGCTGCTAGATTTCTATGGCGTTAAGATGAGGTCAGATGACGCTGTACATGTACGTGAAGTATTATGAGCGCAAATTAAATTTTCTTAAACAAAACCATGTTTATTTTTGAATTTTTTTTAAATGCACCTACAAAACTTATTTTGCTCCTACAATCCCATTTTTGCATTTACAAAACTTTTCTGCAGTTAAAAAACATTGTGGCCTCTTTTTGACGTGGGGGCGGGGTTAGATGAGAGGCGTGTTCAGTCCTTGTCCAATGGAGCGATTACGAAGTACCTCTGTAATGTGTCTATTTCACCTTATAAAACACTCATTATTATCGGCAGAGGGAAGTTGGTTGTGTTCTCGAACGCAGTTCCGAGAACTGTAAATGGAACCTGTTTCGTTTACAGAACACGAAAACAAGCCGTGCTCCATTTGGAACCTTGCAAATAAGTAAAATAATGATAGGTTGTGTCAGGTGATTAAACACTCAGACATAGAGTATTAATGTATCAACTCACCCACTGGAAAAGGTAGTCGCCCCAATTGCAACAGAGATGAAAATTACAGCAGAGTGAAACCTGGCAGTAGTAGACAGGAGCATAATGAAAAGACTTGACACACCCATGGCAACACTCTGAGGAAGAAAGGAGGGGGGAAAGGTGAAGGAGAGACACTCAAATGATAGACATGTAATTAAAGGGATGGTCTGAAAAAATGTAGGAACACCACATTCAGCTCCTAAAGAACTGATACTGTTCCAAATTTAGACCTGAACCTGAACCCACTGGACAGAAAATGATCAAGGCCATAGACGATCACAAACTGAGATGCTCAAAAAAGTGGCATAAAGCACAAACAATAATGGGTAAAATCAGGATCAGTTCACCAGATATTAATTTCTGACATCTGAGGTTAAAACATTAGCCTTTTGTTATTTAAAAAAGACTCCACGCATATCCTGCATTGTCATTATCTCGACTCACCACCATTTTATGCAAATAAATCACATAGTTTCTAGCTTGATAAAATAAGGAAAATATGTCCTTTACTCACATACTCACCTATAAATAATAAAAACAGAAGTCTTTTCTTCCAAGAAAACACAGAAGTGTCACATATTGACCCTCATTCACAAACTCTTAGAAGTCCAACTTTTCATTGCTCTTAGTTTACGTACATTTAATTACAGTCACATTCAGAAGCACGAACAGTGAGTCACAGTGTTTCTTGTGGCCTGAGGAGGTTTCAGAGGCGTGTAACTACATGTGAGGCCGTTAATATTCCAGAACACTGGAGGAACTAGTCAGGACAGACCTCTCTCACTTCACATACTATTCACTGCTTTCTACGTGAACCACATGCAAAATAAATGCACCTTCCAGAGTAGGTTATTCTGTACTCACCTGCATAAACTTTCTTACATATCCTACACTGTATCCTGCAGGAAAAAAAAACAGCATTACATTATGAAAAATCCTTCACATCAGTTGTTTGATCCCATAAGGACCCAGTGTGACTATTGCAGCAGTTCCCAAATGAATTTTTCTCTCTATTTAACCTTTCTTAAGTGATTTATCACCATTTATTATAATATTATCCTCTGAATTTTGCCTTTTTTTCAGTGTAAATTAGGTATTTTCTTATATTTGATTCACTGATCATACTGATGTTCATTAAAGCTCTGATGATGGTGTTTCCATGTTCACTACGGAGCCTCTGAACGTCCAAATGTGTCATATCTGATGACCATGAAAAGATGACAAACTGCATTTTAGACCAATTATTTACATGGATTGCTAGGATTAGCGAACCAACGGTTTAGATCATTGGATGGTTTTGGTCAGCAGTGGATGTTTGGGTCTTTATGGGTTCATATAAATAGTCAAATTTGTTTAATACCTTGGCTAATTAGGAAATCTGACACATAACCTCCACATAGAGCTGATGGGATTGCAGTTAACCATGGAATAACATTATAGATCCATCCCTGTAAGAGCAGAAAAGTTGGAAAAAATACATATGTATGGATTGTAAACCATATAATTCACAAGCCTAGATTGTTTGCACAGTATATTAGTGACTACTATACAAAATATGTAGAAAAATACTCACTGTGCCACTGGGAAATGATTCTTTAAAGTATGTCGGCAGCCATGAGAGTAAAATGTAACATGTGCTGCAAATACACATGTGGGCAAAAACCATGGCCCTTTAAAGAGAAGATGATGGAGGAATGAAGAGAAATAGACAAAGGTGAGGTGGAAAAATTAAAAATATCATGTACTCGTAAATATTAGAGGATGAAATAACATCGGCTGTACCAGACTGGAGGTTTCTTAAAAAGCGTCAGCCATCGTGTTCCCGACATTTTCCACAGTGAACCATTACTCGACTCAATCTGCTTAGGGGTACATTCATCTGAAAAACACAATGACATTCAGTGGAAATGGAATATTATTTAGAATATGAACACTTGGCTCCCCCAGTACAATGAGGAAGGAGATGATTTTTCTTGTGTCAAAAATTAGTTTTTTTTTTTTTAATATGCTGTATCAACCACTTAGTTTCAGGTATTTTCAGTGGAATAAATAATAACATGGAGCATAACATGACCGGCTTTTACTGGTATTTTATATGAGTAGATATTACATCAAGTCATGATGTATTTCTGTATGTTAGAATGCCCATGCCTTCATCTACTGTTTATTTGACTGTTGTTTGTTTTCATATCCAATTCATTCTGTAAAGCCCTGTGAGGCAACCATGTTGTGATATAGGGCTCTACAAATAAAACTGAATTGATTTGAATTGAACAGAATCCCCAGAGGACACATCTCAACCTGAAAATGTATGGGAACCCCTGCTTCACATAAATAAAAACAAACTGAAAAAAGTCACCGGAATGTAAGAAATTAAATACAGAATGCACTTTTTTTTTCCCCTAAGACTAAAAACATCCCCACTAGTGTCTCATAGCGAACAAACTCTACATCCATACTTGTCATATAAGTTAAAGAGAAACATCATGAAATCATTTAGCATTAAGTCCAGTGCAATCTATAACTATTACACTCCTTTACCTTTGATTAACCACTGCCAAACGAGGAGCGCCCATACTCCAGACATGGCACTGATGCAGTAAAACACACTTTCCCAGCTGTACCGATCCAGCAGCAGGGACCCCAGCCCACCTGCTAACAGCGTCCTGACAGAGCAACAAAATCAAGATCGGTTTCATCACTGATACGTATTACATTGATAGGTGGACTGATGTGTACTGGTACAACATACCCAAGGTAGGTGCCACTGGTCATGGTGCTCATTAAAAACCCTCTTTCCCCTTCGACCACACGCTGGGAGCACACGCTCACCAAAGATGGGTAGAAAACACCTGCAAAACATGAGGTTTTATTAAAAAAATTTATTTATTTGCTTGGAGAGTTAATTTCACTCTAGTCATTCTTAGTGGTCGTGACGTTTAAGCATAAGCCCCTCTGCTCTCTAAAGGAAACTCAAGGTTACTATTTTTCCACTTTTCCAGTTACACAAGTAAGAAATCTATTCACCCAAAGTCATATCAACCTGCCTCTAGTCATTCTTAATGGGAATATTTAAAATACCACCACTACAGAGATGTGCATAAGCACAGTTGAACTTTAATGTTATTTGTAGCTGAATTAAGTATAGCCCAGAGCCCATTTTTAACCCACACAGCCTCAACTTTTAACAACTTCAACATTTATGTAACAGATGCAGGAAAGGATGACAAAGGAAACAATGAATTTACAATAGAAAGCAAGACACTTCAGTCCTCACCCATTCCCACCATTACCTCTGGGATTAACATTGTATTAGATTTTTTTTTTTTTTTTTTGAGTGTGTAAATTTCTTGATTTACTGTTGTGTAAGTACTGAAAAATAAAAACAATGATGTCGTTAATACTATTGATGTCTGAGGGCTGACTGAGTAACTATTCATTTATTTATTCGGTGGACAAAGGTGTGGTACACTCTGGATAGGTCAACTATTTATTACAAGGCTGACAAACAATCATTCACTCTCACATTTACACTTATGGGTGATTTAGAGTGACCCATGAACCTATTAGGGTGCATGGCTTTGGATGGGGGGTGGAGTACCCAAAGAGAACCAATGAAAGCACCAGGCCTGGGATCAAACCTTGCCTTTTGAGTGATGAATATATTTTAAAAAATGTCGTTGGTTTTCAGCTCACAAGATTTTCCTGAAATATTGCCTTTAAACACAACTTTACGACAGAAACCAGCACCTGCGACTTCATTAAGCTCTATTCTTTGAGAGGTCAGTTACACAGAGCAGATGCATTTGAGGGAATTGCTAGAAAATCACCTCAACCACTGAAGCACTGGTGTTTCTTTTTCTATGGCTCACTTTGACACTGTTACTTGTACAGTATTCACTCACCCTGGAACAATCCCAAGAAGAATCTGGCCGTAGACATGAGAAGGACTGTATGAGATCCCAGGTAAGCCAGAAGAGGAGTAGCAGCTGTGATCAGGGCCCATAAAGCAGCAGACATTAACAGCACACGCTCCCCACCCACCCTAAAACAACAATTATGTAGTGAATTTAACGCTGAAACTTACCAAACTTAGCTCTTACATCATTGTTAGAAAAGGCCACACATCCACAGTAATGCTTACTTATCACTCGCGTGTCCCCCCAGGATCTGTGTGAGACAGTATCCCCAGAAGAACCCACCCAGGACCAGCCCTGAGTCGATCTTGGTCCAGTGGAAAGCGGCTGCCATTGTGACGGCACAGATTGGCATGGCCATCCTGGCACAGTAGAGCAGGCAGGAGCCCACAAACAACATCGAGATCCATTTCCGAGCCAGAGGTCTATCAGCATGAAGCATAAGGTCATTTTGCATGACAACATGATTAATAACTTCAAATTTGCAAGAGAAACAAAGAAGGTAAACAGATATGTAAACTAGAAATGAAGTCAGTGTGGTCAACAACTCTGGAAAGAAGAGGAAATATTTCTATTAAACACAACGAGAAAGAAATAAGATTCTGGATAGTCTTAAAACTCCACTCCGCTTGAAGCCATAAAGACCCAAACATCCATCATTGACCAAAAGCATCTACTGATCTAAACTGTTTAATACTTGTTGATCCACCAATCCGATCAACACATGTAAATAACTGGTGTAAAATGCAGTTTGTCATCTTTTCATGGTCATCAGATATGACCTGTTTGGAAGTTCAGAGGCTCCGTACTGAACGTGGAAACATAGTCAACTTCTACAACATTGATTCACTTGTAAAACCCATGGACTTGGATTAATGACAGTGGATGGAGATGGTTGGTATACGATCAGTTAATGATAGATTTGAAAAGTCACTTTTTCTGCAGTTTTCTCTGTTTTTGATCAATTAACCCTTAACTTTAATCTGAGCTTTTATGAACATCTACATGATCAGTAAATTAAATGCAGGAAAATACCTGATTTAAACTGATAAAATGAAAAAAGCAGAGGATAATATTATAACAAATGGTGATAAATCACATAAGAAAGGTTAGATATGGAGAAAATGTCATTTGGAAACTGACACTAAAGTAACACTGGGTCTTTATGGGTTAAAAGTCTAGACCAGAGGATGGTAAACATCCAGCCCGGGGGACAAATCTGGCCCTTGGGACAAATTTCCACACCAGTCCAATGTGATTTCAAGTGGGTTGGACCAGTAAAGATACATTGTTGTCCACAAAGTTGGAATCATTTTGTTTTCAGAGGCATCACACCCTTTATTCCTGTTTAAACAGCTCATAATCCTCTTTCACCACATCTAATCATTACATGCAGAGTCAGGAATGGCAGAAAGCACCAACATCAACCAGACAAACTGGTATTGTGTAAACATACATATGGGTCACCATATTCTGTGGATAAATGCTCTATATGATGAAAGTTAAACCTGGTGTGTAGAAGAAATAATGCAGTTTCTGGTATAAACACAAATGTTTTCTTATATGTTTCCTCTTTCAAACATGAACCCTATTTACATTCTATCATAAACTGTAAAAGTGAAGACATAAGACATTTCATTGTGCTGTTGCTTCTGTTGTTTAAGACTTGAAAACTCCCTTTACTAAAAACATGCAAATATTCAATGTTCTCACCTCGTCCACAGGTTTTGATCTTCAGTCTCTTCTGTACAAATAGAATCCTCTGGTTTCAAAGTGTCCAAGGCTGAACCCTTAAGTTCATTCCTACTATCTTGTGATGTGTGTTCAGCCATTAAGAGACCAGGTATTTTATGTTCATCTGTGCTGTTCTAACACAGCAATGAAAACTTTAACGTCACCTCATTTCCTCAGGCTCACAGGAGCAACAGGTAAAACTTGTTGTAACATATAACAGCACTTTGTTGAGATTTGCACACCAGACTTTGGAGTTGCTGGCAGGCCTTTTATTGGATGTAGAATTTGCATGCCCTGCCCATAAACCATTACGACATCTTTGTTATTTCTAGCTTTCAGTTTCATTTACAACCATCACTACATTAAAAACAAGCCTTGAAGGCAAAAATACCTGTATGAACTGTACAGAAATTACCTTAAAATTTGGTGGACATCCTTGAATTTAAACACATGCATAATCATAACAGAAAAAACACTTTATGGTTCACAAAAGTTTTGTTTATTTTAATAATTGCAAATTTGATCTTAAAAATGTTGAATAATAAAAGGGATGTGAGCGCTCTGGGTCTCGGTATTTGTCAAAGCCAATATCTATAAAGA
Organism: Ostorhinchus cyanosoma; assembly: GCA_029814465.1. NCBI lineage: Eukaryota > Metazoa > Chordata > Actinopteri > Kurtiformes > Apogonidae > Ostorhinchus > Ostorhinchus cyanosoma. The sequence goes on along the minus strand of JAPTYQ010000028.1, from coordinate 9,667,207 downwards.
CAATACAACCTTAAAAGAAATTAAGAATGAACAACTAGCAGCAAGTTTTTTTTTGTTTTTTTTATAAAAATAAAATAAAATAAAACAAAACAAAAAATAAACAAACATAAAGTATTTCCTTTCCCCAACTGAAAAAAAATGTACATTTACATGCAGTTAAAAAGAAAACAGGTTAAAAAGTGGAAATCTGTGATGCTTTCAAAGTGCCTGATCAGATTTAAAACATGTTTAATCTTTGTTATAAATCCTCAAAACAAAACAAAGCCTTTAAGAATCAGTTCCAGCCCAATGAATTGAAAATGAGACTTACTAAAAGAAACTAAAACAGGAGTCAGTCCCTTCGTTCATTAGCATTTCCTGGTCACAGCTGAACTGACAAATCCCACTTCTGAACTCATAAATCCAAATAAACCGTCTGCAGCTTGGTGGTGACGCTGCATACCACCACGACTGAAAAGAGGCTCAGAAGCTCTGCTTAAAAATAAAAGCTGCTCTACTAGTTTCACCCAGTCGATCAGTACCTAGTTCATCTTTACAAAGACGCATAAAATGTTAAAGCACAAGGCAGTTCATCAGCTTATAGTGATGAGTGAGGAAAAGGTAAAGAAACATCATTAAGGTAGTTATATTTTCAGGGGTACAAAACAAAACAAATCACAATCATAGATTATAACAAATCAAATACATTATATTAATTAAAATAGCATTAGATTAATAATAATAATAATAATAATGGATCTTTTCATATAATTGAAAAATACTCATATTTTTGTAAATTTTAGACTAATTTCTGGTGTACAGTGTGCAATCTGAGCGTAAACTGATGTCTTCTCTAAAAAAAAGAAAGCATTATTGATGTGTTTGCAGCCTCAAATTGCACCGCTTGACTGCCCTCAATTCCAGAGAGCTCCGACTTTGGATCCACACTCCACAGTATTAAAATTTCCCATGTATTCAAACCATCAACTTTCTTTATGGCAAAATAATGTCTTGGCGGTGAAAAATGATCACAATAAATAATACTACTGGTATAGGCTTTAGAAAGACAAAATATAAAACAGCAATTTAACTTTTGTTGTCTCCAAGATTGATCTAAAAATCCAGGATCAATATTTAAACTAAATAATTTCTGTCACTTTGCAAATACAGCAATTTACAGTTTGCACAATGAATTAAGTCTTACCTCTCATGAATGATAAATGAAAAAACAACATAGCATTTGTTTATACATATATGTTACCTGGTTGTCACACAGTCACTGACTGATCATAAATTAGGGGACATGGAATGGGGGGAGGGGGGGACGTTGGGGGGGTTCACTTGGGGTCCTCGATGGTGCCTGTGCTAAGGTCAGTCATTTTGGGATATTTCACCTTCTTCTGGTCCAGCTCGTTCTGTGCCCACAGCAGTAACTTCAGGAGTTTAGCCAGTTTGGGCGTTGACTCCCTGTTTTCATAGTCCAGCACAGCTTGGTTCACCTCGCTCCACACCTGGGGATCAGCATGAAATAAAGCACTCACTGTGTTACTTACTTCTTAAATGTACCCTCATACAGCTGTGTTTAATGATGGGGGATTTGACCAAAAAAAAAGAAAAAAAAAATCAATCAAAACAGATATTATCACAAGCAATGCACTGGTCTGATAGTATCCTGGTAATCCCTGAAATGTGAAGAAAGACTGTTCACTGGCTTAAGTTTAAAAGTGCTTTCCCAAACCTTAGGGTCAGGAACTGTTTATTAGGGCATCAGTTGCCTGAGTAAAACACATTTTACCTCAATAAAATACAAGTTTGCTCTGGAGAGTTTATAAATGTTGACTTCAACAAAGTCATGTGAAATGTAGAGGAAAGCCCTTGATCACAAAAGACGCAACAAGATGAAAATTATTTACAACACGAATTTCAAAGATGTAAGGCATGATGTAATCTTGTAAATTTGGGTAACAAGGAGATGCAAAATGTATCTTGCTTGGAAACTACTGCTTTTGAATATTACCATGGGGAAGCGTTTTCATGCACTCAATGAAATGACAGGTGGAGTGTTATGAAAAAATTTCTCCTTTCCTATGCTATCAAAAAAATTGGGGCCATTTGACTTTACTGAGATTTCGGAATTTACAAGGTGTATAATATAGTACCAGATGAATGCAATAGTTTGCCATTTGCTCATGCAATTTGTTGGTTAAGAAAATAGCAATTTTCAGCAGCTCCGTTCCTGTGTGCGTGTGAGTGTGTTAAACTCAGACAGCAGCAGGAACATCTGAACGAAACCAAAACAGCAAACAGAGACAGAAGAGTTTTGTTTGAAACTACATGACAACTCTAGTAACTCTGGTACAAATATTTACCTGCCAGTGTGGCAAATAGCACAATGAGATTTACTTGCCAAACAGAAAATCTATTGTGTCACATTTACTTCTTCTGTGTGAAAGTCTGTTGGGTCTATCCAAAGAGAAAAATGTCAAAGCCTGTGTCATTGTTTTGTGACTGATTTATCACACAGCACTTGCTGCACCATATGCACCAGCAACAAATGAACAGTGCCATTAAAGGCCTTTGAGTTAATTTCAAAGAACAGAAACCCCTAAGACCTTGCATACACACTAGCCTACCTTTTGCCGTTGCATCATATTGAGAAGGTCTCCAAAGGGTGAGTCTTCTGGGTTGTCAAAGGCGAGAAGAGCTAGTGTTCTCTCCATCTCTGTCAGACACTCGCGGCTCTCCTCCCCCTGCTCGGCCAACTGTGTTTGGGCAAACTCCAGCGCTGACTCAGTCTCCCTTAGCCTGATTAACTCAATCAAATGTTGCTGCTGCAAAAGGGAAAATGAGGCTCAAGCAACAAATGTTGGTGTTTCTCTAGTATCACAGCATTTTCAATTTACCTAAGCATGCTGACAGAGAACATTATCTTATTTACAATGGCTGTCTGTTATTATATACAGCAGATGGAGATTTATTCATAACATTTCCCTCCACACTTCAGTGCTGCACCTAACGTTAAGAGATGACAGCACCAACTGCATTCACAAAATATAAAATGATCAATCACTAAATAAAGCCAAATGTGGCATCATCTCATCTGTAGTAAAAAGAGCTATGAACTATTACCACAACTACTGAAAGTTTTTCCCAAAAATTTGCACACACGTACCTGCAGATGAAAATACAAGTATCGATTAGTGTCCAGCAGCTCTGGATGTAGGCTGTTGATTAGTGCAATAGCTTCCTGTATCTGTCCTTTCAGGATCATCTCTCTAATCTTTATCCTTTCGTCCAAAGAGTCCAGGTCCACACTTGGCTCGATCCCAGACTCCATCCTGAACTTCTCTGCTGCCTCTTTGAATCCCTCTTAAAACATGTAAGATACAGGTAGGGACACAAATGAAATATAGAGCTAACATGTTAGCTGTACATTAATTAATTGTTGGTTACATGTTATAATTAAACTGATGAGCTCAGAGTAAAATTGCAATGAGTTCTTGATTACTTTTTGACTATTAAATAAATCAACAGCCACTGCTGTTGTGAGGTAATTTCACTAAAAACTACACATTTATGTTTAATTTTAAAGTATGTTATTAAAATTCTCATTCTCATTCTCAAAGAAACACACTCATTGAGGAAGTCCTAGTTCAGTTTTGAATATTTTTAATGCAGAAAAAAAAATTAACTTCTGATTCAAGACATATTTTCTGGTTTCTTCACAACAGGAAACTAAATACAGTATTTGGGCTGTGGATCAAACATGACTTTTGGGGGAGTTATCCAGGGCTTTGGGGAAACACAAATAAAAAAACAAAACAAAAATCACCATTTTCCCAGAAAATGTATCTGTAATAAATATAATCATTAGTCGCAGCCCTAGGGTACAGTGCCTTTAGTTAAAATGCATGACTTACCTGTCACCAGGTAGTTCATAATGAGTCTGTTCATGTCGGCTCTCTGTATATGAACATTGTTCAGTTTGTCCATCCACTCCTCTTTTGTGATGTCCTCTGGCTTTTCAGCATAACTCATCATTGGGATCCTGAAAAGGGAAAATTCACCTGAAATACAGCGAAACGTGAGCAAGACTGACACAGCTTGGCCATATTTTGTACCTACACGCACAGTAACCGTGTACAGACAGTTATTACAGAACTGAATGCAAATGGAATAATACGCTTCTACAAAATAGCAAATTAAGAACAAATAAAAGTCAAAAGAATTTTGCAATTAAATGTCGTTTTCTACCATAAATAAAATCATTTGGAAATGGTCCGATGTTTCCAAAACAAACCCATTTCCTCTTGGGTAACAGCCCCTGCTAGTTAGCTGACTGTGTGCGTTTACTCAACTTACCGTGCAAACAAGGTCCGACGATTAACCTTCCTCGCAGCCGTGAGAAGATAATGAAGTGGCGATACGCAGTTCTTTAAATGCTTTTAACAGAATAAAAGTGTAAGCTGCGGGTACACAAATCAAGCTTTTCGCGGTTAGCTAACTAACCAAGCTAATTTGGTAACCTCGCGATAGGAACGTCAATGTGGCGAGCTCTGTGATTGGCCGGGAGTGTGACGTCACGGTTGCCGAGGAACAGTTACAGTCCATATACCAAAAACCGCTATGGCGATTGTACCGATTATTTTACATGTTTATCTTATAGACACCGTTAAACTATCAAGTATATGTGTGTTTCTCAGAAAATGAACAAACGATGAAGACGACAAAAATATTCTTACATAGAGAGTAAGGTGTGGGCCTCCTAATGAACCTGAGCATGGTGTAAATTCATGTGTTTTTTTTTTTTTTTGCTTTTCACAACAGAACAACCACAAGTAAAGCTAATTATGTTTGGGCCACAGCAGGCAGTTCCTTGGAAAATATGTTCTGTAAAAAAAAAAAAAAAGAAGAAGAAGTATAAGATTTGAAGTAATTACCTAATTCTGTAAGCCTGCCATGTAGAGCAATGCTGTCCCAGAATCCCAAAATGAATCTGTAATGATTTTTTTAGTTGAGTGTTCACATGGTGCACAAGCCTAAATTAAAAATTGGTAATTCAATTACAACAAACCCACAGAAAGGCCACCAAGTGTTATTACAGTGTCATCACTTTGTTTTTATCTCTAGTCTTTAATTGCCATGGTTTTTCTGCCACTTTCAGCCATTTCAGTGGAAAATTTCAGATCTGTATTTTATGATGGTGTTTGCTACCACCGTAAATTTCCACATAACTTGTTGGGTTGCTTGGAATTCAAATGGGGTCACCTGAAATTTCCAGTAATCGATTAAACTAAAAAAAAAAAAAAAGCTCATAAATACATACATACATACACACACACACACACACACACACATAA
>JAPTYQ010000028.1:9651226-9661742 GCA_029814465.1 Ostorhinchus cyanosoma | reverse complement strand
ATAGATAGATAGATAGATAGATAGTGAATTGAGACTATCAAAATACCTAAAAGACATGACAAACTGGTTTAAGATGCTGCAGCTCTTTCATAATTTATAGTTTGAGTTATTGGACTGACTGTACACATCCTGAACAAGGAAAATAAAATTCTCACTTTGTGCAGTAATCTACACCTGGCTTTTCTGCCTCTGTCCATAATAATATAGATTTTTGCCTAAATGCTGTCTAAAATAAATATATATTTGCAACATAGTATAGCAAACTATTACGTGATCAAAAACACATTCATTTTAGCAAAAAAAAATGTCTCTGTTTTGAATGTCATGGGTTGCCAGAAATTTTTGATGTTAAAATGGGGTCATGAGCCAAAAAAGGTTGGAAACCACTGATATATAGCCTATAAGCTAAGGAAACAGATAATATAAAACTTTTCTTTCATATTGCATATCTCTCATTTCTTTATGTGAAAGCAAGAATATTTTAAAGTTTAACCAAAATATATAGTGTATTAAACCTAAATTATAAAGCAAAACAACACTGGTCTCTTAAGTTAGACCAACATTGACATTTTATGCCTAACTGCAGTTGATAGATGCTGCAAAAATACAAGAATGTCTTTCAGGGGCACTGCATTGTTCAGGGTCCGGAGGTATTTGCCCTACTTTCCCAGTAGATTTTCCAGGCATGACAGCGGAGTTGATATACTGTCCCACCCACAACGAGCAAGTCAGACATTTGACAACAGCTGAAAGCTCAGCCTCATAAATACATGGCTGCAGTTGAGGTCAGGTTTAGGGTCTTCTACCCAGTTTTCAAAAACATAACCTACATTGGAGACTGAACAAGATATTCCACACTTTGCCTTATTTTAGTGGGATTGTTTTATATTGCTTTCATTGTTGTTTTAATCCCCTTGATTTAATTATTATTTATGTTTTTCTTTGTTTTCTTTCACAGGCTTTATTCTTATATTAGAAATATTTCCTTGTACACTTTTCATGCTATTTGTGTATATCATGTTATTTTGCATTTTTCACACCTTGCTTTAGATAAGTGCTATTAGCATTGCAGTGTTACTTTCATTCGGTCTTGGGAAATATCATACAGGTGTGATATTTTTCAGTTGTTCTTTCTTTTGCACATATGCTACAACTTCTTAATGGGATGATTTATACACTGTTGTCCATAAGGTTTGAATAAAATATTTTTATTGTCTTCTCATGAAATGATTTTGACACTGCAATTTATTCTTGACAGACAAAGTGTCGTTGGGACTCAGTTTGTCATCATTGCATTTGGACAGAGGAGATAACTGATGTGCATAAATAGGAATCAAAAGAGGAATGTGACTGATAACCTTATGGTCAACAGTGTAGAAGGACCTGACACTGCCAGAACCTCTGACTTCCGGGGGATTTAAGTGCATTTTAAAGGAATGGTAATATAATACACTTGATCAATTTGATTGTTTCTTATTTATCTTTGTCTTTCATTGTGTATAACTAGATATTTTGTTTATTATTCATTTAATGTATGGAAGTTGTTTGCTGTGTCTTGGCCAGGTCACTGTTGGAAAATAGATATTTAATCTCTATGAGGATTTCACCCAGTTAAAGAAAGGATAAATATTTTTTCATACTCATAGAACAGATTGTGCATTTTATTGCAAAACCTTTTGATTTGTGATATTGAGGTTCCTTGAATAAAATTTAGTTTAGTTGCAGTATTTCTTTCACACAGCCATCAGATAAACTGCACACTGCCTGTGTAAAACATAACATAGATACGTCATTTTAGAAGCAGGGTTTGTACAGATACAGATGCCTATGATTGCTTCTAAAGTAACCTGTACTTAATTTATCTTGGTCTTTCATTAATATAAATAAATAGGCCTATTGTGTTTTATTTATTTGTAGTGCATAAAAGTTGTTTGTTGTGTACTGGCCAGATTACTTCTAGAAAATAGATGTTTGATTTCAGTGAGGATTACCCTCTCATGTTTTTTGTGCAGTTTATTGTAAAACAATATGACTTGTGATATTGAGGTACGTAACAAAAAATCTATTTAATGTCATAATTTTTTTCACACAGCCTATATGCCTACTGAACACTATGTTGAAATAAATAACGTGTATGTCATTTTAAAATCAGATATAAATGCCCATGTGTAATTGTATGTGTTAGAGCGGTGCTCTCCAACCCCTCCCTCATCCTGGTCCGCTCGGGAGCGCGCACGTCGGGTCGCTGTGGGGTGTTGAGGGGGCGGAGCCTGCGCACTGCTGCAGCTGTCCATGGTTGTGTAGTGGGAGCCAAAGAGGGTCCGGGTACGTGCGAGATGCAGCCATAGTCACGCTACACTGTCAAAAATTATAACCTGCTGGGATCGTTAGGATTGCAACGCATCGGAGTAGACAGAAAGGTGAGCCTCCTTTTGCATTTTCATTTTTTATTCTCCACTACACACTGGCCCTTGCCCTTGAAAATTAGTGCTGACGATTCATCCCTGTCTTGCATCAAGAACAGGCCAGGAAGCAAACCAACATGGATGCTGTGCGCTATAGCAGTGCTGATGATGATGCTTGTACAGAGATTATGATCCCAGCATCGTATACATAGTCTAATCCTCCTTATAGACTGTTTAAGATGGGCTGCGACTCATAACAAATGGACGTTTAACACAGAACATGTCAAAAAATGTTAAAATAAGACACAAAGGCTTCAATTAGACTAATGCTATCATTTATGTCACGATGACACCCATTTGGAGGCAGCTATGTTCTTAGAGTCAAGGCTTTTCCTTTTATTTTTGCAGCATCACTTTAATAAATCTTGCTTTCTTGCAGGTTATAGATGTCAGATGTACTTAGAACAGCAGAGGCATTCAAAGACAAGAATCCACAGTCTCAATAATCATGTAACTTGACATTTTATATGTGTAATTACTATGGAAATTAAATTACTGCAAGAAAATGTAATAAATCCAGTGTTTGGCCTTTACGATTGTGAATTCTTGTGTCTGTATTACACAGAGCTGGAACAGGACAGTTGTATCTAATCAATTACATGTCCTGGACCAGCTGTTGCCTGCAGTCTAAAGGATTGTGTCATACAGCCCTTCTAGTTGCAGACCTCATATGTTTTGTGCACATTAGCATGATCATAAACAGTAGGTACAGTCCTCTAAGCAGTGTTTTTTTCTCTTTCTGTGCCCAGCTTGGGGACGTGAGGAATCATGGCTGAGCATCAGAGGCAGCGCTCTCTGTCCACCGCTGGTGAGTCCCTCTACCATGTGCTGGGAGTTGACAAGATGGCCACAAATGATGACATCAAGAGGTCTTACAGGTGAGGGATTCCCCCGTTTCATTCGGTTACCCTTTGGTCATCTCTGCCATTATCGCTGAAGATGTGATTGTTTCTGTTTGTCACCCTTCTGTACAGGAAACTGGCCTTAAAGTTCCACCCCGATAAGAATCCTGACAATCCAGAGGCAGCAGATAAATTTAAGGAGATAAACAATGCCCATGCTATTCTGAATGACCCCACAAAGCGTAACATTTACGATAAATATGGTTCTCTGGGACTGTATGTGGCTGAGCAGTTTGGGGAGGAGAATGTTAACACTTACTTTGTCCTGTCAAGCTGGTGGGCTAAGGTGAGTTTGTGGAAAGGCCTGGACGATTAACTTTTCACTCTATGATTTCAATTTCGCTATAATATGTTACTCCATCTCTCTGTTTCTGCTTCCTCCCCCACACCCACCTGCCCCTAGGCTCTGTTTGTACTCTGTGGCGTGGCCACTGGCTGCTACTTCTGTTGCTGCCTGTGCTGCTGCTGTAACTGCTGCTGTGGCAGATGTAAACCGCGGCCTCGAGAGAACCAGGATCAGGAATTTTATGTGTCTCCTGAGGACCTGGAGGCTCAGCTGCAATCCGATGAGAGAGGTGAGAGTATGTCACCTATGTCTGAAGCCCAGAGTGTCTCAATCCTGCCACTAGGGGTCCCTCAATCAAAACAATAGTTAAACAATGTAGCAAATGATGTAGCCATGGATCATGGAAATTATATTCACCAAACAAAAATCTTCTGTGACGGTACTCAGGTGTGATTTACATTTAAAGAGGGGGTATTTTGTTATTGTAATATACGCGATGTATTGTCACATTATGTCATGGTCAGTGTGACAAATTATCCATAAATCATGTAAACATTAACGTTAGTGAAGGGGATGTGACACCGCTGACAGATGAATGAATGAAACTGGCCGTTATATTGAATAAGCTTAGAATTTTCCTCTGGATTCAAACATTGCTGCTAACATTTATTATAATGTTTGAATACAAGGCCTGAAAATTAGACCTAGTAATTTTAGATATTTTAACATGGTATTACTGCACCTATTAAGAGCTTGCAATATTGAGAATATTTTATTTCATATCAGTTCAGTTCTGTTCAATTTTATTTATAGAGCCCAATATCACAACGAAGTCGCTTCACAGGGCTTTACAGAAATTGCTGAATTGCTAAAAAAAAACAAAAAAAAAAACACACACAATGAAACTGTTAAGTAATGAGTCAGTAAACAGTCGGTGAAACAAATGGATCAATGTTCTGGGCATGGCCCGTCCTTAGACCCTCCTTCTCAGGAAGGAAAAACTCCCCAAAAAAACTGTGGAAAACAGAGAAACTTTGTGGAGAACCACAGAGAAGGAGAGCTCCACTCCCATGGACAGACAGGCTGTAGATGCAATCATGCAACATTTCATTTGGTTATGGACATTATATTGTGCAAAAATTCTGTTCATTGTTTTTCCGTTTCCTTTTATCTGAGGGAAGGCCACTCCCTATTTACAATGGACAACTGCACTCATGCTGTTTGCTATATGCATGACAAACTAGTGCTGAAACGTCAGATGATTTGAAATAAAATATCTTCACTATTGCAAACCTTACACCAGAATTTTGATTGATATGGCATTATGTTCTCTTCTTGTGAACCTGTTTCCAGAGATAGTCCATATATTATCCATTCTTTATTAGATGTTCTAATGTGGAAATTTTACTTAGCAATGCAATCATAACAAAATCTTGTTACCCCTCCCCCCGAACGGGAAGGCAAGGGTTAATGTTTTTGGTTTGGCTTGTTTCTTTCTTTGTTAACACTCTAGCAGCAAAATTATTGGTTGAATTCACCAAATTGAGTTTATAGATTGCCGGTGACCCAGAATAGGTCTTATTACATTTTTCGAACAGTAGGTCAAAGTAAAATTTTTTATGAATTTTTTTAATCTTTTTTTTTCTCTCATTTACTTATAATGGGTGAAATCTGGTAAAACATTAATTTTGTTTAAATTTACTTCAGACTTGGTGCATATATAGAGGCAATTGATATGCTGACATCAGCACACCCAAAGACATGATGAGATCAGCTGGATCGATGCCAAAATAAACTACAATTTGTGTGAGGGGTGGGGTTTGTTGCGCCTGGCACCACATTTGGACTCATTAGGTTCTGCTGAAACTTCATTCATTCATTGTGAAGGGTGAAGGTGTGGGACACCCTGGACCCTGGATGTGTCACCAGTTCATCGCAGTGTTGTTAATATGAACACTGATTAAATATTAATCCACAGGCTTTGGCACTGATCCATGAAAAAATAAAGATGAAACATGCAACATTTACACTAGCAACAGAAATATAGTTTAAAATGATGTAGACAGTCATTAACTTTGGAGTTCTTATGTGTCCCTGCTTTTACAGTAGAGGCTGGTGGTGAACCTATAGTGCTGCAACCATCAGCGACAGAAACAACCCAGTTAACATCGGATGGTCACCACTCTTACCACACCGACACCGGCTTCAACTAACCCTCCTTTCCCGTCAACCCTGGCCTGCGGTCCTGCCTGCTTCCCTGCTCCACCTCAGTGAGATGAAAGAGGCTACCCATCTTTCCACTTCAGTCAGAGAGCCATGCAGAGGAGAGGGACGAGTAAGCATGGCCCGCGAAAGGAACTAATGAAGACACACTCCCCTTTCACCCTCCCTGATTGGTCCGCTACTTATTCCCCCAGTATGAAAAGATAAAAGAAAACACTAAATTGTTTACTTTTTATTTCTTCTTTTGTATTTCTTGGCCTTTAACCACACAGGGCAACTACCCCACCATCCCTTCCCACATTTTGCATCATGGTGTAGCATGCACTCTCCAGATGGTCTCCAAATTTACTTTCATCTTTTGCAACATTTTTACTTTGCAAGATTCACATCTTTGGTGCATATGTGCAATATGTTCACATGAGTACAGATGACTGGGAAGGGGAGGGTGAAGAGAATATTTATACGAAAGGAAAAGAAGAGCCATGGCTCAGGGAGGTGCCAGTTAGTGAGATGTATCTGTTGGCTTCGGTGGTCAGTGCCATCATTAAACCCTCAAGAACACAGTTGTCATAGACTAATTGTAGTTTTTCACACACAATTTACAATCAATAATATTTTAGTTAAAAATGCCACCTGCCATCAGACCTACATTATGTCTTTGGCACTGTGTTTGTCTTTAATGTGTTCCCCAGAGTATTTTCAGTGTGAATCATGAGGTTATTGTTAAGACACAGAGCTTTATTTGCAGATAGTTTATGATGAATATATGCTGAAATCATAGTTTTACATTCATCATTATTATTTGAAAACATTCAAAACAGCCTTTTTTTTAAAAAAAAAACAAACAAAAAAACCCCAACGTATATTAATCGATATTTATTTTAATATTACCCTATTGTTTGTTTTATGAATTATTTAGTTGACTACAGTTACTTTTTGACCATGTGCCACATGAAGCCAAGGAGCTCCAGGTAAATCAGGTCTGATCGAGCTGAAAATACATCACAGATCTCCGTCTGCAGTAGTACTGGCTCAGAGTCTGACATGTTTTAACTCTGAGCTGTTTTGAATATATTAAGTAGTTAATGTGATGTGAAGAAAGACGTGACACTTGACTTAATTTGGGAGTGAAAGACTGCCGGATATCCAAATGGGAATGTTCGAGGCAGTGAGGGAAGATTTTCATCATGTTTTTAGTCTTTGTGTTTTGAACTGAAGTCTAATGATGCTGACATTTTGTCTGATGCTGTGACTGTTTTTCCTTGTTGACTTTTTTGAATCCATGTAGAGTAAGAATCTCGTGTGAGGCATATCGTGTGAGCCAGCGCTACCGGCAGCTCTGAGTAAAATGACTTGAGATTTTTCATACACTTCCATTTGAGTTTATTGCCACACATTTGCAAATTTCCATAAATTGCCATAAACATTGCCACTGTCAGTTCCATAGATGCTAATAATGTGTTTTAATGTTTTACAATTGGTGAGCTCTTGTTGCCCACCCTCTGCTATTAACGGTATGGATGTTGACCTCTGTGGCCCTTGTATGATGTTTCCTGTAACCTTTGATGAAACATAGATGTACCTGTCATGGCTTTTTCATTGAGATACTGAAAAATGCTACTGTAAATGTTCTAAGTTGAATGCACTGTGTGTTTAAAAAAAACTATAATGGATCAATGATCAGGAAATAACTCCATAAAAAGACAACATAGTATATAGTGTAATTATAGTGAAATGGTTATATGATGCATTTTTGGAATTTTATTTATTTCATACCTCGTCACGTTTGAAATGATGATTGGCTATAATTTTAACTGGTATGGTGTCGTAATGTAACCATTAAATTTGCAAGGAATGATTTAATGGTTAAGATCGCTTGTACATACACTTTGCCCATATAAAGTATAAATCTTAACGTTTATGTTGTAGCATGGTAATTGTGTGTCTGGATGAAAACAAGTGGATCATTGATCTGATTTGCTGTTGTTGAATAAATGTTCTTGAACATTTTGACTTGTGTTCTTATGAAACTGTGTCATTATATTCCACATTTTCTTTTTCATTTTACACTATGACAGAACAGTAACTTCTTACTTCCAAACCTTTTTTTCTGTGTTCCTATATTACTACTTTAACCCATGAAGACCCACTACTACTTTTGGGGCCGTTCCCAAATGATTTTTTTTTATCTTTCTTAAGTGATTTATCACCATTTGTTATATTATCCTCTGCATTTAGCTTTTTTTCAGTTTAAATCATGTATTTCCCTATATTTAATTCACTGATCATATAGATGCCCATAAAAGCGCTAGATGAAGTTAAGGGTTATTATATCAAAAACAGAGAAAACCAAAGAGGAATTGACTTACTTATCAAATTATATCTTTAACTGGACATAAACCCAGAGTCTCCATCCACTGCCATTGATCCAACTCCTTAGGTTTTACTGGTGAATCAATATTGCAGAAGATGACAGTGTTTCCATGTTCACTACGGAGCCTCTGAGCATCCAAATGGGTCATATCTGATGACCCTGAAATGATGATAAACTGTATTTAACATCAATCATTTACATGTATTGATAGGATTAGTGGATCAATAGATATTCAATGTCTTACAACAGTAGAAGATTTTGTTAGATGGTGGATGTTTAGGTCTTTATGAGTTAAACACACTTTAAATTCTTAGTAAAGGGGACAAATGCATTTAGCAAGTTAGGCTTCCTTTCATCAATAAAACAAACAGAAAGGATTTAGAGTCAATGTGATCCAATCACAATAATACAATACAATACTGTTCTGACTGCATAACTTGCTTCCTATTGAAATACTTGTGATATACATATGATTACTTGCATTATATCTAATAAAATATCTTTCACATATTAAGAATAAAAAAGCAGTCATATTTGTATCAGTGACACAACATTAACATAATGAACAGCAAAAACAGTAAAAAACAAACAAAAAAAAAAAGTCTAAAATTTTGAGTTGTAACAAGGGCTCAGTTAAAAACTCATGAGGGGAAAACAAAGTTAGGCCAAACAAAAAGTCACTATATCTTTTGTGTGTCAAACAAAAACGAAGATCTAGCAATCATTGAGTTGTGGTGACATGTGACCAGCAGATGGAGCCAAGCATTTCAGCTTGTTAATGTAGCTGTGTCTACACTCTGCATATTCTACTACATTAGTGGGTCTCAAAGGTTTTGTTTGTTTGTTTGTTTGTTTGTTTGTTTGTTTTTGTTTGTTTGTTTTGTTTTGTTTTGTTTTGTTTTTTTACAGCGGAGTACCCCAAGAAATATGCTTTTTTTAGCCAAGTACCCCCAATTATTATTACAACGGAAAAGGATGGATGTTAATTGATGACGCTGGTAAATATTGGGGCAGCACATTAATCTGGGATTGAGTATAATATAGATGGCTTGGCTAATATGTAGTGGTCCACATGTATATGTTATATATTTTATTTTATATATGTTATAGTTGTATAAACTAATATAGTTGTGGGTTAATAAAATAATAAAGGATAATAAAACATAGTTGAGATCAATCATATACACCATAAATTACAAGGAAATTCTATGTGATTATAAAATATAACCAATTATATATTGTATTTATATGGATTGATATTTGTCACAAGTAGTGGATTATAATCTAGATTTATATATTGTTGACGAACCGTCTCAAAGGATGGACAAAAAAAGGAGGCAACCACACAGGACACTTTAACGTTTAACCCAAATTCATTAAAGAAACTAAAATGAGCACAACAGTTAATCAGTTCATCAATTCATTTTTTAAAACATATTTTTAGTTCATACATTTATTTCATTTTTATATGTCCGTTATATAACATAAATTCATTCATTATTATGTGAATGTTTTGGTTTTTTCTTACATTTTAATAAATTAGAAATGACGGGTACAATTGCCAATAATATGTTCCTGGCATTCAGCAGCCAGTGTTTCATTGATGAGCAGGGCAGATCTCTATTAATTAGTAATTACATAAGAAATAAATTGGACTGTTTCATTAACATTGGTTTTCAGGTGACTTTTGTGTTGATTGATAAGGTTTGGTGTGTTCTTTTTTTATTATTATTATTTTATTTTGTGGTTTATTTTTCCACTGTGGTCGTGACCAGATGTGTTTTAGTGTGAGTGGGTGAAAACAGTATCAGTCCAATAATAGCATGTGTGATCCTGACTGAACCTGCCTCGCGGACACTGAGCTGATTGGATGGACGCAGCGGAGCCGGCTGACGGACAGCAGACAAGCTAGTCAAAACCCACAACAGGTGAAAGAAACAGCGATGAGCCGACAAGGTAAGACCGTCCATCTGGAGGTATTATCCATATGGTAACCTACGGCTGTTTTCCAGAAGTTTGTAGTGGGTTTTAGTTCGTAGTTCAACGCTGAGTTCCGTGTGCAACAGGTACCGTTAGCTTTAGCTTCAGCTAGCAAAGCACATAATGAAGTTCAGCACTGTGGCTAGCTCCGAGTTAGCTCATGTAAACCTACTGATGTTAATGGAACAACAGGAATTACACTAACTGTCTTTAACTACACACATACATACACACACACACACGCACGCACGCACGCATATATATATATATATATATATATATATAT
>JAPTYQ010000028.1:9624351-9642609 GCA_029814465.1 Ostorhinchus cyanosoma | reverse complement strand
TATAATGTTTTAACGATCTAAAATAAGAAAATACTTCAAAATTCATTAAAACCTGCATGTGAAAAGGTGACAATAAGGTCCTCACCCTCAGTTCATGGTCCGTCACGTAGTCCAACACTGGAGATGATGACGGTGGTGATGAGGCTGGTTTTTTACCCTTAGGAAATAGTTTGCTTTTCACTTATGCATATGTATAGTATGTTTTTTATTATGACCAAACTTGAAAAAAAAAACTATGTAAAAATGTTTTTCATTGTTACCTTTTACCACTTTAAAACTGAATAAAATGCTGAAAATCAGAACTTCTTTGTTACCCTGTATTTTTACTAATCCACTGTTGGTATAATCATAAACGCAGAAAACACAGAAACATGTGCATAATCATTATTCGGTAATAAGTTTCTACATTGCCAGCTATTACAACATCCAACCAGCAGCTGTTTTATAACTGCTGAGCAACTCTGGCGGCCTACTTACTAAACATATCTAAGCTGTTTAATTTGATATGATCCGTTTAATTCAGCTGTTAATACAACTTATGCAAGACCTCACTGTAATGCTTGTATGTGGGTCAGCCTCTTCCAAAACCAAAGGTTAAGGTGGTAATTTGTTAGATGTCACCTTCATTTGACTTTATGGTCATTTCCATATTTTGTCTATTCATAGAAACATGCAGACCATTATACTTATGTCAAACATTTCAAGAGATCACTGTCCACTTATCAGTTTCTGCTAGCACAGACCACATATATCCTGTGATATCTACACTACATATAAATAGAGCAGACCACCTGCGCTATTTAATCTACATGTGACTGAATGCACGTTTAACTGAATGGAAATGCACCATCACATTGTTGTGACAGATTATCCCTGTGCACGTCACATGCTGCAAAGAAGGAGCTTAAATGTGACTTTGCAGCTTTTGTGATAATGTTTTCTTCAACCTTGACATGCCGTTCAGGTCAACTTTCACCCAAGTTGACCATAATACAAATACAACAGTAATTTTGAAGCTTGAGATTAAACAATTTTTCCTGAAGACAAAATTAAAAGAAAATATTCAACTTTGCATGAGTATATGATGAGTATATGGTGGTAAATATGTTTGTATACTGAGGCTGATTTGAGTCAGTTTTGATCCTTATGTGTTAAATCCTTTTTAATGATTATAGATAAATGATATAAATTAAATCTCTCATAGTCAGAACTTTACTGTTTCCTTTCTACAGTTTTAAAACATCTTTATGGCTGAAATGTGCTTTTTAATTACAACACGGGGGTACGTGAGTTGGTATAATAGTAAAAACGATTGATGTAAAACATTATCAGATACATTCTATGTTCTCTCTGAAACATCAATCATCTATTTATTAATGTCAGATATGTATCAGTTTAAACAGATGGGTAGTTCACTGACCCAGATGCACAGACAGGTGAAGGTGGGAACTGTCAATAATGTGTTACTGAATGCAACATGCATAATTCCTGCATTACAACTTGAAAAATAAACTTTTAGTGCTTCATTAATTCTGAAGTGGAATAAAAATGTCATTTATTAATAATTCAGTATCAATCCATCAGACATTCTCCTGTAAATGTGAGGGGACAAATATTGCGTTGGTTCCCTGCATCGATCCTTCTTCGAAATAAGGCAAATTACGGCATCTATGAATAGACTGAACAAAGTCTGTTCAGAGTCCAGTCTGGAGGCAGATAATCATACTGTTCAAACATGAAAACCAAACCGTTCTAGTTTTGTACGTGAAATATTTAAAGCAACATAAAGCCAGCACGTATTTTCCCATTTGCACAGCCAAAGACATGATTAATGGCCTCAGAAGATCTAGATATTTTAACTATTTAAAAACCAAAGGATCTTTCCTCTACCTCGCCCTGAAGCTGATCTATTCCTAGCAACGCTTCTGAGAGGCACTTGGACTAAAAATGTCCTGCGATGCCAGCCAAGCATGCTGACACGGGAGTCTCCCTCCCTGTAGGCCTTTTTTTTTTATTAGTGCAGAGGGCATGGAGGGCTACGGGGTGCAATGTTTAGAGAAAAAAAAGCTGAAGGACAAATTCCCAGAATATTTACAGCAAAACAACACAAAAGCAAAGTCCACAAAAGATTAAAATAGAGCAAAAAAGACAAACAATAACAAAAGCGAGAGGTGACCATTGAGAGTCAGGTGGAAAGGTGTACGATTAGAGGCTGCATTTAAGGTCTTTGACATCAGTTTTGCAAATATAGGGCCTCAGAACTCATTCATTTGTCTTGTGGTTTAATTTATGAGGTTTTAATTGGCACAAATTAAATTGTACAATGCTTACATTTAGGTTTTTTGTCAGTGCAAGTGAGGATCCATTACATGAGAGTCCACAATTGTGATGTCACATCTAATTTGGTCTTTTAAGCTTCATACATGCACTGACCTGTTGCCAAAATATACACTGCTGCTCATAAAGCTGGAATGATTTTGTTTTCTGACACATTCCCCTTTTTATTCCTATTTGTACACATCAGTTATCAGTTTAGACCAGTGCAATGATTACATACTGAATCCCAGCTACACTTTATCTATAACGAATAAATCACATTGTTACAGTCATTTCATGAGGTAAAAAATATTTTATTCCAACTTCATTGGCAACACTGTAGATTAACATAACTCACTCATATAATCATATTCCTGCATAAAACCTACATTTACATAGAGGAACATAGATACTACTTACAATTTTCCTCCAAGGCTTGAATAGGGAAAAGGGGATTTTTCAACAAACTAATGTGAAATAGTGTTCAAAACTAAATGTGTTTTTAAAGTATTCAATGGACTTGACGGCAAAAGTATAAAGAAACAGAAGATTCATTGCACTTGTCCTCTAGAGTCATGAGGTTTTAAAGCACAAGGAGAAGTTACTCACAGACTGAAATGTAATTTTAAAACTGCATCGTTAATTATTTGCTTCAATATGTGGATCACAGTTTGCTTTTGATGAATCCATTAAAACATATGAATGAAAACCAGCAGCAGATTGGAGCTTAATGAAGCTTTATTTCACATCTTAGCAGGGTTTGATCAGTTTAGATTGAATCACATTTCTTTGTGATAGTGAAACTCTATTCCAGGGTCAGAGTCATCTTAAAACACCCATCATCTGTAGACAGTGGAGAATGTTGGCATGGACACATGGGGCAATCCTGGTCGTCAATCAACTGATAAGGGGTATGTAGGGCAAAGGTATCCCAGCCTCCGACTCAGCCACATCCACCCGAGAAGAACCCAGTCCCTCATAAAACACACAGGCGGGTCCCGCGTGGATCAGACGAGACCCTGTCAGTTTCCCAGTATTAGCTGAATCACTGTTGGATAATGTTTTAGTTACATGTTTGCCCTCTCAGTTGAAGGATCTGGTCTGTTTGCAGAGGCTCGAGTGTCGTCCTGTTTTAGGTCTGTATTTGATCAGGAGCATGAGGGGAGAATGTGAACCACTGAGCTCACGGGCGTCCACGTGGCACTTCATGATCAGTCATCACTGTTATCACATTGACTACCCACAGTTGTTTATTTGTGTTTCCTGTGTGGACTAAGTGTATCTTTTTCTATTCTGGGAAAAAAAAACTCTTATTTGACTAGAAGGTTGTCTGTACATGTGCAAATAAATTTATCACAAATTTATCAGGTAGTGCTCTGATCTAGTCTGAGTTTGTTTTTGTTTTTGTTTTTTTATTAATTTTATATCATATTCAGTGTGGGAAAAACATTTCAGTTTGCCAGATTTCATACATTCCTTTACTCCTGTACCTGAAATGATTTTCATATGAGAAAAGTATGTTGTTTTAAAAAGAGAAAAAACTAAGTAAGAAACCATTTTACCAAATAAATAGTCATGTAGAGGAAGAAAGAAGAATTAAAAAGGGAAAATCCCATTTATATATCCCAAATATGTTTTAAGCAATTTTTAATTAGTTCAGTGAAGTTTATTGCAAAAAGAACAAACAGATTAATACTTACTTTATTAAAATGGCTCCTTAAGCTCACATCTGTGTAGTCTCCAGCACTTTGAAAAAAAGAACTGTTTTTAATGCATTGCTTTAATCATCAGATATCTGCAGCTCTTATGAAACATTTGAATGAATGAAAAAACAGTTGAGGTCATTGCAGTTGTTGTTTTTAACTGGTGTCTCTGGTCAATATTCACCTCTAGTCTAGAACACTGTGGGATTTTTACACAGGACATCAGCTGTGAATGTTTGTTTGTTTTTTAACTGAAATGCAGCTCTTGGAATTTTTTTGGGACATTTTGTACAATTTAACTGTGTGAATATTCAACTTTTGTTTGAACAAACTATTCTTTGGAAGGTGTTTGCATTCTCCCTGGACACTTCAACTTGAAAGCAGCTCTGAACATTTCCGGACTCACATAAATGTCCAGTCAATCCGTTGGACAACACCACTGTGAAATGATAAAGATAGACCAGAACAGACTGACCTGGATGGAGACCAGTAACATGAAGGGTCAGCCAAAGAATAGAACTGTGACGTTATGTGTTCACAAGTAACTAGAAAAAAACGTATTTTTAGGCAGCAGTAACGGCCTGAAAATGATAAACATGGACCTAAGACATGATGAAAAACTATCGTAATCTGCAATAGTCTGAGGCCAACATTAGGTTTGTTGGTTTAGTAAAGTTCTAATGACAACAAATACACTTTTCAGTCTCTGTATTAAGATACAATCTGGATATATGTAAAGTATGTACAGTAGTAAAAAAAAAAAGTTTCAGGAAAAAAACAGCTTCTATAAACCAGTGGTTGCATTTAGTGATGCCTCCCTTTGTACTTAACATGTCTCTAACACTTTTGTTCAGATTTATTCCATTAATTTCTGATGTTTTTTCCTCCTGAGACCCAGCAATGCATTTCTGTCCTCTGTAGTGTCACAGCTTTACTTTAAAGAATTATTTTTTTTAAAAGTCCACTGAAAAAGGACATCATATAAAACATTTAAAAAAAAAAAAACGTATCTGAAAAAACTGTTGCATCATGCTGTTTCCTATTAAGGCAATTATTTCATGTAAAATGGCAAAAATGTTTAGTTACTGGGTCTCAGCAGGATATACCAGGTTTCATTCAGCACATGTCAGATGGTTTTAATTGTTTGTTTCTTGTCATGGGGTCAGTTTTTTGGCATGTCTCAAGGCTGTGCACGTAATTCCTGTATTTTCTTGTTGTATCTGAGAAAAAAAGGGAATAAGATATATATATGTATGCTCATTTCAACCCTAAAAAAACAACAAAGCTAAAAGTGGCTTAAGACTTTTGTAAAGTACTGGAACTTAAAATGGCATTTGATGTTTCTTTCACAAAGGACCCTTCTTTATTATTCATTTCACAGTAATTTCCTCACTTCTTATCATTGAGGAAATTAACTGAATAAAAGTCAGGAATGTGTTTTCATTATAGTTTTTAAGACAGTTTTAATGTTATTTTCATTCCTAAACATCTGAATTTCGTGTGTGTGCTTCTGAGCTAAAATTCAGCCTCATTTTCTAAACAGAACATGTACGTCTTCATAAACCCCATAAACAAAAAAAATATATTACCATCACCCAAAACAAACACACATAAACATATCTCACCTCATTTCACTTTTTAATATTTTAGGAATTATCATAGTGAGGTTCACTATGACGAATGATGTCTGTGCAGGATGTTTTCACATTTATCTGCTGAAACGACATGGTCTTCATTGTTAGTGTTTGTAGAAAGAAGGATTTTGGCATCAGAAGCAAAGCCCAGTCACTTGTTATCTAACCTACGACTTTAACAAGTGCAATGTTACAATCAAATTGTTTTGAAATGAAAAAATATAAGGAATAGGAGGTGCTTCTTTCCTTGAGGGATGAGCAGAATATGTATATATTTTTAAAAGTAAAGTATTTTGGTGTAATTCTGTTTAGGATTTGCTCAAATGGCTCAACTTAGCATCTGTGTAGTTTTCTGAACCTTTAAATAAATAAATACATAAATAAAACAAGTGTTACCAGGCACAACAAACCCTGCCCCCCTGCTCCTATTGTAGCTTATTTTGGCATCAATCCAGTTGATGTCATCATGTCTATGTGTGTGGTGATGTCAGCGTATCCATTGCCTCTATATATGTGCCACGTTTGAAGTAAATTGAAACAAAATTGACGTTTTATGGAAATTTTAAATGTCACCCATTATAATAAATAGGAGAAGAAAAAAAGAGTTTAAAAAATCATTAGAAATTTGAACTTTGACCTATGTTTCCCAAAATGTAACTACTTCTATTCTAGGTCACTGAGAATCTATAAACTGTATTTTGTATGAATTCAAATAACAGTTTTGCTCCTACAGACATTTGAAATTTCATCCATTATAAGTAAATGGGCATAAAAAAAGATTTGTAAAAAAATTCATTAAAATTTTTTTTAACTTTGACCTATTCTTCCCAAAATCTAATCAGATCTATTTTGGGTTACTGGTCATCTATACACCCAATCTGATATAAATTCAACCAATTGGGCGGGGGGTAATAAGGTAATCAGAATCTGAACCCGGCTGAGACTCCCTGCAGACACGTTCTTGTAAAGGTGTCTCAGACCTCAGGACACATGGGAGGTCTGAGTTCTTCTACCCAGATACAAAGTAGAAGTGCGTAATTTGTTATGAAACACTTTCATATGAAACCGTTTGTGAACTTTGACAAACCTACAGTAGTGTCCAGTCTGAGTATCTGATGACACCAGAACTCCACGTCCATTCTGAAACGATATACATAGACTGGATTGGAGTGGAAGATGACCAGAAAACATGAGAAGCTACCTGTGAATGTTGCCAGAACTACATCAATGTTCAGCCAAACCATTCCACTCCGGAACTTCATCTTATTTCTATTCTAAAGTCCTAAAGATAGACTGGACAAGAATCTGACAAGTGTAATTCATAAAACTATAACCTGAACACAATGAACATGAACCAAGGACATAGTTAACATTTTTATCACAATAAATAGTAGTATTTCTTCTTACTGTGAAATTACCACTTCATTTATGTATTCGTTACAAATTTAACAGTAATTTTACCACATTTTGTTATTCAGTACATTTAAAGTTTGCATTTATTGACTGTGTTTAATACAGTTTTTATCGAAGTTTTTCCACACAAACAATTATTCCCTAAACTACGAACTTTAATTGAATTGAATTTTAGTTTAGTTTATTTTAATTTAGTTTAGGTGCACACATTTTGTTAATTGCATTTGATCTTAATTTCTGTTTATTTTGTCCATTTTTTGACTATTTGTCATCAATTTGTGAATTACAGCATTAAGTTTGTTTCATATTGTTGATTATTTTGTTCTTTTGTTGGTTTAGGGGTGCTTAGTTTGTGCATTTTTGGTTTAAATGTCTATCAAAGGAACAAAATCAGTCCAATCATGAGTTTATCACACAGCAAAAGTAAAATCCATGTGTTTCTCATTTATTCCTCAGTGTTAAGTTGGTGCTTAGTTTGTGTATTTTTGGTTTAAATGTCTATCTGGTGCTTTATGAACTTGATGTATTGACTTTTATAAGTTTTGCCAGAGATCAATAGCAATATGTTTTGCTGGTTTGCTGTCGGGTTTTATGGTAATCCATAGTTTTGCAGACATGGCCAGATCATGACCAAACCTGAAAAACAAAATGGTAATATTTCTATTCATTCAGACCCTCAGCAGTCTTGTCCCACTCTGTCCAGTCATACTGTTTCTGCAGCCTTCTGTTCCTTTGCTGCTCTCTAGTGGACAGAAACAAAAAACTAACCAAACAGTAAACTTCAATATTTTCCTTATAGTCTTATGTATGCAACCACATGATCATAAAAAAGGAAATCACAGATGTTGTCTCAGTTTGATAGCTCATCGCACTGTTTTATTCAATTACTGACATCTCAGGAGAAGAGGAGAGCTTTGCAACTCTGCTGTTGGTAAACCACTGTTGTTTTTTTTTCTTTTTTTTATTCATAGCATTGGTGCAACACTGAAAAAGCGCTATTTCCAAACAAACACAGGTCCCTCATTAGTGATATGTAAGAGGCAGAGAGAATCTCACCTGGACAGTTTTGCATGAAACATACAAACGAAACAGGTTCAACCTTTTCTTTTGTCTTTTTGTAGTTTCACATATAATAATAAATATTCATACCTATAAACACTCCAAAAAATCAAAATATTAAGTCACAGGTACTGGAAAAAGCTCCACTTTTAAGTCACAATGATAAATGTACAAAACAATAGACATCTCATATAAATGTTAATGGTTTTCGTTAGAGACTTAAATCTCATTTCAGAAGAAATCAGTGGATAAAAACTAAACTTGGAGATTCAGTATTTCCTGAGGTTTATGGGTTCCCCTTAAAAGGCCAGGAGAGGGGAATGGCTTTTATGTTACAGAGGAGATATTACAACAGGTCAAAGTGTACCTTCAGGGATATTAAAAGATTCTGAGCACTTACTGTAGAATAATAAATGTAACTCTACCCCACCACTCCTCTTCTAGGCCACAATAGTAGTCTAAGACGGTTGATTAAAGACATCTTGATCCTTAGGAAATCTATGCCGGTCCACTTTGAGAAGTTGTGAAGCTCCCTCTTACTCAAGATTAACTTGTAAAACGCTGGAAGCCACCACAACACCCAGCTGACCACAACCTGTTGTCACGGCACACTCTGACCATGTGACCAAGTCATCAAAGAGGTCACGTCTGCATTTGATGCTATGATAACAACGAAAAGAAGAAAGTATCTGGGCTAATGTACACAGATTAGGGGGGGAAATGCGAGGAAAAATAGCCTAAAGAAAATGCTTAAAAAAAAAAAAAAAAAAATGTCTTCTGAAAAACTGTACATGTAAACATCACACTTTCACTGAGTCCAAAACCAGAGGGGAAATACAAAGCTTCACACAGGTATACAGTACAACCCCCTGCACAGAGCTACAGTCTCTTACCAGTGCAGGAGAGGCAACAACTGAAATAATATAAATAACAATAGAATCAATAAAGACCACCACCAAAATTATAAGTTAAAACAGGCAAGGGTTAAAACCACTTTGATTTTTTTAACATTGCTGTACCCACAGAAAAAAGAACAATTTAAAACATCTTTTATCACTCTTTGTACAGCTATACAGTACATATATCTGACCACTTTAGCAATCCACAAGCTACCAGGGCATTTTTAATCAACACCAATAGATTACATTGTCCAGTCAATACAAAGAGAAAATCCATTGGGCGCTAATAGAAAAGAAAAAAACAACAACATGACAACAAATAGTTGTTGTTGATCACAGTAACTCCAGCACACACCTAAAATGTTGCTCAGCATAGACTTAAGACAGTTTACAGATCTGCAAACGAATGCCAGGGGGTGGAAATGGTTCAAGATCGACGTACATGGCATCATCACTGAGTAAGACGAGTAGTGTAGAGGATCTGTGTGACCGCTATGGCTACAGTAACAAACAGTAAACGAGGAAGACATGTGCGAGGACTCGAGCCCCGCGAACATCTATGATTATCTGAACCCAGATGGACCATGCAAGCTGCTGGGTTCAACAAACGGAGCTCCTGTACGGTTTCCAAAAGAGGGGCCGTTTGCTCTGTTTCTTTTTTGTTTTTGTTTTTTTTTCCTTTTGTTTTAAAGCAGAGTCAGGTCTGCTTCTGATTGTGAGTCATGTCAAACTGTCCCTTGTTATGATCAGCTCAAAGTGTGTTGAGCTGATGCTAATCCAAATGAGGTAAAGACACTCATATCACTGTGTTATGTTACCTTAATCCTGAGCTATAAAGTGCTTCCAAACTTGCAATAGATGACAGAATTTACACTGAAAATGGGATGCAGTCCAATCATGACGTGATGATAAAATGTAAAACTCCGACTGGCCTCACAGCGACATGATCTGTAATGTTGAATGAATGCATGTACAATAAACTGATAAATTTGATAGATCTGCGATAAATACAGAAATATATCTCTCTAAACTTTGAGTACTCTGACAAATCGTTAAGGTGCGAGCCACGTTGGCTGCTTGAAGAGTCATTGTCTTTGTCTGGAATGTTTCAGCCTATTGAATACTTCACAGATTCATGATGTACAAACCGGGACACTCCAATTATACACTATCAACAGAAAAATCTCAACATACTGTCAACACCAACACTTACATCAACCGAAAATAAGTTAAAAATAACGCCCCATAAACACACATACACCACTGCTTTTGTGCTGAGTGACTCACCATTAAAAGTGTCTGTTGTGAGACTGTGCTCTAGATCTGGTTTGAGTACTCTGTGTGCCTTCAGACCACACACACACACCCCAAAAATCCGAAAGCTGGGAGAGTAAACTGTGATGCGATTACATCTTCTACAGATTGTCTTTTGCTTTTCAAACAGTTTGTTTTTAAGTGTGATATTGATGGTGAATGCAGGGATGGGAGAGAGAGCTGAGGTCAGACGGGGGACGACAGACACAGACGGGTGTCTTTGTCTGAAGCGACTCAACGCTGCATCCCGTGAAGTCGTATGGATGGATCTGAAATGGATGCACGTGAGCGTATGTGACCCTTAAACTTACAAAAAACTGAAATACTCACACAAAAAAATCCTTCACAAAATGACCTCAAATCACTTTTAAGTAAAAAAGACGTGCAACATTAAGTCTCATTTTTCTGCCAGGCCCTTTTTTCTTTCTATTACGACGGACAGACTGATCCCATTACACAAAAGTGCCTCAGTTCTGAGGTTAGAGAGAAAGATCAGTATTCATGACAAACAACATTGAAATCGGCTACAATGCTGCGTGGGATATCAGTTTTTATCACTTTTTTACAACTTGACAGTTACAGCAGGAGGGGATTGTGGGAATGTTCTTCCCCTCTTTGCCTTAAACGCCTCAGCTAGTCTGATAAAGTCCTTTCAGGAAGAAAGCCATTACTGATTATCTTCAATATTGCACCTTTTTCCACTTTCCAGTAGCACTGGTTAAAACCAAAAGTCTAAACAATATATTAATCTCCTTTTTTCCCTGACAGGTGTCTGTGACCTCAATTTGCATACCCAGGCTTCTTAAAAGCCTCTGTTCATTTCATGTACTGGAAATTGGCTGTGATAGAAAAAACTATATGCACAATGAGATAACTGAAAATAAACTCACTTTGGATGATGAGTCTTTGTCTCTTAGTAACCACATGCTAAAGAATCTGGAAACAGCTAATAAATAGGACTGCGTCTAATTTCCACCACATGACTCGACAGATCTGCCCTGCTGAAAACTGTCAAGCCCTTCTAGGTTGTCTCATCTTTTCTCTAGATTTTTGCGTTTACAGGTCAGCATAACCTAAAATAGTTGTGAGGTTAACAGGTCAGTGGCAAGCTGCCACGTGTTTTTAGCAGCAATTCATCGGTGAGAATGCAATGTTGTTTGTGAAAAATCAGTAAATTTGGAGATAGATATTTAGAACTCCATCTGTTTAGAACAGACTTGTTAAGACAAACCAATTAAATCACGCCACTGTACAGAATATTTTACATTTATGTAAAAATAGAAAGTAAGTAATGGCACTGAATTAGTCTTCTGCAACTACTAATTTATCTGCACAGCTATGTAGAGTCATGTTCAAAGCTAATGTAGGGTTAACACCTCTGGTAGTTGTTTCCACATGTCCCACAGATCATCGCTTCCTGAGATGAATGGAGGTTGAAGTGGTAAAATGAGCTGAATGGGATGAATGGCTACAGATAACAGGGCACTAAGATCAAAGTGAACCAAATGCATAAATAAACATTTTTCATCCTGTGATATGTTGTGACCCTTTCAAATACATGATCTTGTGGGAATAAGTTAAGGTTCCGTACCTACGGGACCCACTGTGCGCTGCGGTATCACTCACGAACATCTGTGTCTCTGTGCTGATTTCAAAGTCTGCCCAAACATGTGTGACTGAGAGCGATAGAGATGAAGAGGCTAAGAGAAGGTGTTGGCACAGTTCGGCCCAGTTCAGTTCTGCTGCAGGATCAGGTTTTCCAGCTCGTCTGCTGAACGGAGCAGGAAAGCCGCGGACTCCCGGTACCCTGCGATGAGCTGCCTCACTGCTGTGACCTCTGGTGGGCTGAGCTGGGCCGAAGCCCCGCCCCCCCCTCCACCCTGACCGTGGCTGTTGGCACTGGAGGAGGAGGAGTTTGGACCCACTGACTTCATACTCAGATCTGTAGGACCTGACAGAGAAAAAACACAAGATACACTTAGAAAAGGCAGTAAATAAAACAGTAAAGACAATCAAACTGGAATCTGATCAGACACCATAAGGAAACACAGCTTGTTTCCTCCACAGGAATGTTCCCCAGGACACATGGACCTTTGGAGGAACATCTGCCTCGGGGACAAGGATCTGAATTCTTTTACCTCCTAAACATACCAGAGACGACTCAAGAGTCCTTCACTGTATTTGTTCCATCCCTGTTTCTTTAAGAAATTACCATCAATCATTCGAGTCTCTTCAGTCCAATGGAAAAGTGAGAGTGAGCACAGATTATGACTGAGTCTTTCATCCCAAACTCACCAAAAATAATAATATGACCCAATTTCCAGACAGACAAATCAGAAGGAAGTTAGCGTCATCAGACTAACACATCATTTCTAAAGATAAGATGAGCATTGTTCATGTTGCAATGCCCTTCTAGCAGCACAATACATGACACTATTGTCTAATTATTTTATTTAGCCTTCATCAATCTACTTCCATCATTTCACGGAATCATCTCAATCCTTCTGACTCCACCCACATAGAAGATGAGAGCTGTATCTCCTTTCTACCAATGGTTATCTTTACACTTTATCGTTCTGACACTGAACTATAGACTTGCAATGTTGAACACGTCTAACTCATCAATATTCCATTTCAATTCAGCCATTGCTTTTCATCTCACTTCTTGACGTGTATGCAAACTAATTAGTCTCAATGGATCCTTAGACTATAGTGTAAATGCAGACAATCCGCCGTCTGAAAGAACCCGTTAGTTCCTGTGATGAGAGCTAAGGGAATTTAGGTGGAAATGTAGCATATGCAGGATATTTTTGGTGAATCAATCCTACAATAAACTTGTACTGCCTTCTACAACCATCACATTAAATGAATAATCAGTATAACACATACCTAATTTTTCATTCTATTTACTTATTTTCAGGTGATAAAATTACTGACTGTATTACTGCTATATAACAAATAAATTCAAAACATTTTAGTTACAACAGTTTGAAATGCAAATGCCAGTATGAATTTCATTTTTTCCACTGTGTTGCCACTCTATCACATTTAGCCCATTTATCATAAGTGTAGTGTCCCTGAATGCAAATATAAGCCACATGTCCTTATAAAAAACAAGTCTTGAGTCTTAACCTTCAAGTCTAAAGCAAGTCCTAAGTCTCTGTGATGGAAAAAAAAAACAAGTTGAGTCTCTACTAAAAGCAAAGTACAACAAGTCAAGTCACTGTTCAGGTCAAACCAATGACAAATCCAGTCATGTGACCATCTGAAGACATGTCCTAAGCTATTACTGACAAGCCTCCTAAATGAACAATAATGATGAGCTGTGTTTTAACATGATTCAACAAGTAGAAAAAGAACATTTATTGGGTGGAATTGTGGATGGCACACTGCCTTGGAACGGCCAAATAAATAATATATTGCAAAAAATGGATGGGAGTGTGGGAATAATTAGACATTGTAAGAAATGTATTCCCCGACGACTGACCAAACGATGAGTACAATCATTAGTGTTATCTCATTTGGATTATGCCTCAGTTGTTTGGTCAAATACTAATGAAAACAATTTACACAAATTGAAAGTCACACAGAACAAAGTGGCATGAATAGTTTTGGGTTGTCCATACAGAACTAATATAACCACAATGCACAACAGTTATGCATGGTTAACTGTAAAATATAGATAATTTTTTTTTCTAATCATCATCTATTCGTAACATTTTAGCAACAAAATCTCCAGCAATCATTTGTAGAAAACTGTCCTTTTTTATTGTACAAGACAAACCACTGAAACACAGTGTGTGCTGTCTTTAGGCAGAACAAATCAGTTGCAGTGAACTTCTTTTTTTTTTAATCAGCCATAGCTGCATGGAATGGACTGCCAGGGTTTCTGTTGTTAGAAAATAAAAGTAAATGTTTTCAAAATAATTTAAAACTTTCTTGTTGACACAGAAGTCATGATATTGAAAGGGTATTGATAATATTGAAAGATGTCTTATGATTTGTATCAGACAGCTGTTGTTTGGTGAATGGACATAAATGTATAGCAGTTATTTTTTGTTTATTTATTTTTATTGCATTGGGCTGTTGCTGTTATATGTCCCATTTGTGCATGTGTGAGTGTGGGCGTGAATGGTGTGAAGTTAATATAAATAATTAAACTTGTAATGTAATGTAGAGGAGACCCCAGGTAGGGGTTAGGGTTAGTTAATGGGGATCTTAATCACTGAAATGAAACAGTCTACTGCATTCTTCATTCCATTTCTGTCTTTTTATACAGTTGGAAGCTGCTTTATTATGATAGGCACGTATTACATTAGAAATTACCCAATGATGTCTCTAACATCAAATGTGACTTCTTGATAATACGTTTCTGACTCGTCATGTCATTTGATACAAGTTTAAGTCAAATCAAGTCTTTTGTGTAAAATCAAGTCTTAATTATTGTGGCTTCAGTCAGACTTAAGTCAGTTATATAACTTAAGTTCCCCACCTCTGCCTAGGTCATCTTTTCTTCTGAATAATGAGCATTATCGTGTCTAACCACATCCTGTGCTTAAGCAGATGGTGCAGATGGTCAAGGCCTCTCACCATTGGTTTGTGCAGCTCCGGTGTTCTGCTGGTTGCTGCCGACTGTCCCATATCCCCGTAAATTGTAGTTGAGGCCTCCATTGGTGTAGAGCTGGTCTTGGGCAAAAGCTGTGCTGGAAAGTGTAAAACCCGACGGAGCCACAGAAGACGGGTCTCTGGAGTTGGGTTTGTCAACAGAGGCAGGTTCATCCTATGAAGAATGAAGACACTTTGAAGTGAGGAAAACACTCCTATGTCTTCTGTGCAGTTTGGCGTTAACGATGCATAACCACTCTAGCACATTCCCAAATCCCTGCTGGGCACAGTCACAAAATCCTCATGCCAAGACATTTACCGTCGACGGGTACACATCGAGCCGCATCCTCTTGGCAGCATTTCGGGTTTCACTCTCGCAGGCAGCAGCGAGGATGTTCTCAGCCATGGCAGAGGTGAGGTGAGGAGGTGTTGGTCGTATCTGGTATCAAATGTCAGCAAGATGTTTTCACATTAAGAATGAGGATCATTGCATTTGATGTAGACTGATTAAGTGTATGTGTATTGTTAACAGTGTTTCATCCTGGAGCATTTTGTACCTCAAAACCGCCTTTTTTCATGCGGCGACAGGATTTGAGGTAGGTGCGAATGCGCTTGCGGGAACGCTCCTGGAATTCGGGAAACTGGCGGCTACAGGACTCAATGATGGCCTGGATCTTCTCCTTGGGCTGTTTTGAGATGGGGACCATGCGGTCCAGATTCTCATCCACGAACAGACGCACAAACATCTGACAGGGCGAGGGGGAGGGGAGAGAGAGAGGATGTAGAGCAGAAATATGGAGTGGGGGTGCAGGGCATGGGGAGAGGGGTGTGAGAGTAGAAAACAAAAGAGAGGAAAGCGAAGGCAGGGGATGGGGGAGCATTAGAGGTAGAGTGGGAGAGGATAAAGAGTGAGGGGGAGGTTTTAAAACAGCAGTGGAAATGAAATCATTGCTCACATGCAGGACAATATTTACAGTCTTTTTTCACTCATGTTGGAATTTTTCAGTTCTCTTAAGCTTAGAATGTTCATGTCGACTTTCAGTGACTTAACACATATGAGCAGCAGTGTATTATAAAGCCTTCACTATAGTATATTTAAAGACTACAGGTTACTTACATTGAAGGCTTTGAGTCTCTCGGGGTCCATTCCCTCAGCGTCGTTGATCTTGTCGCTGTCATCGTGGTCGTCGTGATCGTCATCGTCATCATCAATTATCTGTGCCCGGCCAGAGGTCAAGTCCTCTACGCTCATGCTCATTTCAGTTTTCACCGAGTCATAACTACCTGAGCTGTACGGAGGGGACTGCAGCGACACAAAATGACATTAATTTAGATTTATACTGCAGACCCACAACTATAATAATATTCAATCACATTGGGCTTATTAAAATCCAAGACGCAAAGTGCTTCACAAAGGCAGCAAAATGAAGCAGGAAGTTAAACATATAAACATATAATGACTATATTTTAATATAAAAAGTATTTGGTGTGTAAAAATATCAAATGATCTTCAATAAAAAGGACATAAAATGCAGCTGAAGGAGAATAAATCTGAAGTAAATTCAAGAAAGGTTCTGTTTTTTTTTTTAGATATGGGACCTCTAAGAGATTTTTCTACTTGTTGATCAAGAAACACAATATTTAAACACCATGAGGTTTACTCAGAAAAAGTTTCCGTCCTTACCTTGTTGGCGTACTCTGTTTTCATAGGGAACTTTCTGTTGGGGTCTGCGGGGTATGAATTTGGCGGTGAGCTCCCTACAGGCAGCAGTCTGTCGCTCAGATTGACTGGCTGCTGATCCTCTGAGGAGGATGAGGATGAGGTGGTGCTGAAGTCCAGGGGAGCGCTCAACCCGTTCTCTGTCACCTCCCCATAAGGGGCCCCACCATCTGGGGGGTTCCCACCCGCAGCCAGCACCTCCGGCGAGGTCAGGGCTGGCAGCCCATTGGCGCTTCCGCTGTCTGATGAATCGTCATCTGGCCGAGAAGGAAGAACAGGAGGACGGGGTGAAGACGCAGATACAGACATGAGCAGTTTGTCATGGTCAGATTTAAGCATTAACATGGAGTCTGTTTACTACAGCAGGCTCTATTTTGGTCTCATATAACACAAGAGCGGATGTGTTTCTACAGGGGGATGGGACTTCCTGTCTCATGTCTGTATTTGTTAAGGTAGTGGGTATTCGGGTCAACTGTCAAGATAAATAAAGGTAAAGGAGTTTAGGAGTTTTAACAGTGGAAGAAAGAAAAGCAATGAGGATGAGGAGGGACTGGTGGGGGAAGGGTGTATTCACTCCCTGGTGGGTGCAAATTACAGCTTTTTAACCCAATTTGCAGCAACAGACTTTCACTATGATGTTTTCTTCATATGTGTAATGTGAGTGTGTGCCTACGCTCACAGAGTACTTCTTCCTTTCAGTGATTTGTCCTAATTTTTCATAACAGTTTATAATCTGTGAAGGTTATTATCGGCCTTTGTCCTACTTCTTTAAGCCCTCTACCCTGAGAGAGGGGTGCACAATGGATCGGGGCTGCAGTGGTGTCCCACCCCCTGTAACAGTGGATTTATTTGGATTAGTTCACTAAGAACAAGGCAAGCTGTTTCCTCTACAACAGCAAGCTGCCAGAAAAAAAAACACCCTAAAAGATGAAAATGATATTCAGAGGATGTTTACGGTTATTTATGTGAGATGTTAAAGTCTTACCGTCCTCCTCTTTAATGGCGGTTGTCAGGTTGTTGACCCGCTCCCCGTTAGGTGGACTGGGCTCAGGCACTGGGGGCTGCTCAGCTGCGACCCACGTGGGCTCAGCGCTGTTCATGTCCTCACTGCTCACTGAACTGTCATCCTGGAAGAGAGAAAGGGACTGTCAGGCAGCAAACTGGATTTACAGGATCCTGCGAGGGATGCACCAAATGGGACGCGTTGGCTTGATACTGATGCCTTTAATATAACAACATGTCCATTTACTGGTGATAACAGACAGCTCATGCCAATACTGATGTCTTTGTCTTTGTTTATTGTTTATATAATATTTACTGTTTTTTTTTTGTTATTTTGTTATTTATTTATCATTTTGAGTCATGGAATAAAAATTTCATTATCTAAAAAAAGCCTTTTTTCCTTTCCTCCCATTATCTTTGAATGAACTTAAATTCCTTCATGAATATTAAAAAAAAAAAATAAAAATTAGAATGCAACATTCATTCATTCATTCATTCATTCATTCTCTGGATCGTTTAATCCTCGAGAGGGTCACAAGGGTGCTGAAGCCCATCCCGTCTACCACTGGGGTACACCATGGATCTGTCACCAG
>JAPTYQ010000028.1:9598632-9617169 GCA_029814465.1 Ostorhinchus cyanosoma | reverse complement strand
TCTTTCTACCCCCCCCCACCCCCCCTTGCTCCTTCTCTCCCAAGTGCGAGGTAATGATCGTTGCCAGGGCAACTAAAACCAGCTCACAGAGCGGGTTTGTTTTAATCCGGCCCTCTCTCCCTCTCTCTCTCTCTTTTCCTCTCCCTCTCTTTCTAGCCACTCTCCCTGTCAGCATGGGCTAAACATAATGATAATAAATGAAATAATAACAATCCTTCACCTCATCATCACAGCTGTAATCTTTTGCACTGGAGGTATCATCATTCCCCCCGTGACATCACCACCGCTGCTGCTTGGGACAATGGTGTCAGGTCCATTCACGCTGGATTTAGATAATCTCATACAACTGTGGGGTGTGCAGTGCACCCACACCACTGACTGCTGCATCCTCCACTGAATTCTGCCCCAACAAAATATCCAACCATACACAGGAGATACTCTACTGCTAGTGCAGCAGAAATCCAATAAACCAAAAATCTTATACATGCAGTATATGCAATCCAGAGTGAGACCTGGTAGTGAGCCTAGCAAATTTTGGTCAAGTCCTCCCATGTAGCACCTTTATAGATATTCTCCACAATATTCTAAAATAAGCATTATTCTCCTCATAAAATCTTAACTGAAAGGCATGCGCTGTAGATATTACTGGTATATATTTTTTTTAAACCATCTTTTACTGTACTTTTGATTTCTTCTGTTTTATATGTGAAACAACTAGTGCTGCTCAGTTGGACCTTACATGCCAAATAGACAAATGAATAAATAAAAATGAATAACAGAAAATGTTGCTTCACAAAAAAATTTGCAAAGCAGTTGCATACCTTGCTCATCTAATAAGTGCCTGCAGCCAAACTGCATCTCTTTCATCAACTATCATGTCACCTAAAGGCCTAGCTTTCCACTGCATGCTTGTAGTTTGCCTGGAAGGCTATTTAGTGGCTTCCCAAACAAGTCAGCAGGGAGTTAAACATTCACCTTTCAACACAACTGCCTTTGAGTGTGTATTTGCACGAGCAATGTGTGTTTAAGTACAGTAGCCGGAGCATCTCGGTGGAGAACAGCTGTTGAATTGCTTTGTAGATATTTGGTCTCATCAGCAGCACGCCGTTTTAAAGTGCAAAGGAGATATGTCAGCATCCCTAATCACTAACAACACATCATGAACACAGCTCCACAAAACTCTTGCCCTCCTTTCACTCTTCCCTTTTCCTCCTTCCCTCTATCTTTCTAATCCCGCAGGACTTTGCTCTCCCCAGCCACTGTACAACCAGCCCCCATCCCCTGCGCGCTCTCCCTGTCCCACACCAAACCGCTCTGTTGCTAGGAGACTGGAGGGGTTGAGTCGGCTGCCCCCACCCCCGCTGGCAGTCTCACATAGACACACATACGCACAGACTGGAGCAGAGAGTCGCTGAAGGGAGAGTGGTCCTGCACACAGGCAGGTCAGGAGGAGGAGATGGAGGGGGCTCACGGGAAGCAGCTGGGTCACAAAGGCAGCCCGGTGAAGAGCGAGGAGATGTATCACACATGAAATTAGCTCCATTGGAGAACGGATAAATACTGATACAGAGCAGAAATTAGCTCTAAACTTTTATATCCATGCTAAGCTGCAACATGAGCATAAAGATGTTGTGATGTAGCTGTAAAATAACTGCTTTTAAGTTTGGTGGCAGTGATGTGTGTCTGGGCATTTTCTCTCTTTCATCTTTCATTGTGTGTGTGCATTCATGAAGGAGGGGGTAAAGATGGCTGGCTGTGTCAACAGTACTCATGACTCAGATTATCTCACTGCAGATGTGACAACAGGTCATCTTTTAAAGCCCCATCTTCCCTCTGTAAATCTATCATCTGGCTAATGGACATGTAAATGGGACAATCCTTGCACCCTGTGTATCTGTGTGTGTGTAAAGGTGTACATAGGGGTCTACGTGACAAAAAGGCTGAGATAAAAGAGTCTATTACCTACATAGTGTCCCCCATTGTTATAAAATCTGCCCTCCCCTTCTATTTCTTCAGCCCTCCCTCTTTTCCTTTCCACCATCATCCTCTGCTCTCTGCCTCAATTCATAAAGTCCCGTCATTAAATCCACATTAGGTGCTCGGGCTCTACCCCTCTGTCCGATGTCGGTGTATGTATGCGTGCTTCTCTCTTGGCTGCCCCCATGATGAACATTATTTGATAGAGTGTGTGACATCCCCAATATCCCACAGAGCCACAGACACAGACAGTCCCACTGGCCCGGAGACGGCCACTGTTGACGTTCCAGTCACTGCCTCAAAATTGTATGCAAATGGCTTGAACATACATCATCACATCATCCAATTCGCCATTTTCAAGCTATTAACATACTGTCCCAGTTTGTTAAATGTTGGCCTTGCAAAGGTATTAAAAATGACAGTAGCGGTGTGGTAGGAAGATTATTGCCGTCTTAAAGACCGTGTACATGTGTATGTGTGTGAGTGTGTGTGTGGAGCAGAACTCAGACTATCTCCCACACAGGGGGGAGGCCCCCAGGCCAGTTAAAAATGGTGTTAATTTCTCCTCCTATGGGAAAGCAAAGAACGATCTCTCCATGGCAACAGAGAGGGTGCTGTAGGGAGGAAACACAGAGCATGCGATCAGCGACCCCCTCTTTGTACAAGCACACACACATGCACAAACTATCACATACGCACATATGTATTTGGTCACTCATTTACAATAAGTGATGTACACACCCCCATTGACATAGTAGCATGACTCAGTTTTAGTTTGAGTCTGATTCAACAAAAAAATGTTCCCTAACACAGGTACATCAACACATTTAAGCACTCAAAACAGAAGTCAGTCATCACCATAGAGGTTAATTCTGCAAAGTTCATCAGCGGGTCCGATGACTAGTGAAGTGACGACAACCTGGTGAAGCTTCTTTAGCTAGAGAGTGTTTGTTGCTTGAACCCCTGGGTACAAGCCCATGTGTTGCCACTAACAAGCCAGCCAGAGAGGAATGAAACAATGACACTGGACAAAGCACCTGAAATTCAGGATGCAAAAATAGCATTAATGCAAAAGCTGTTGAATAATAGAGCCAGTATTCTTTTGACTCTGTGGCCCTCCCACAAAAGAGGAGCTCTCAGGGGAAATGTGGACTAATTAATCAGATAATAATGATGATGTTCCTCTTCCCGTCTGATGTTAAGGCGCAAACATTTACGTCCATTTTCCAAGAGACACATTGACTGACACCAAATTTATACTTAAAGAGAGGACGTCTCAAGAGCAGCCTTTGTTTTGTGAATTAATGGCATAATTTAATCCGAAAGTCTGAGAGCTTTTCTCAGCTTCAATGCTGTCACTGAAATAAAGTATTTGTTTTTGTCAGGTAAATTATTATTATTATTATTTTTTAAATTGTTTTTTTAAGTTTTACAAAAGCAAGTGTCGGTTGGATTCCTAATTCTATTGTGCACTTTCAAACATCACGTGAAGTGTGAACATGTATATGTGTATCCTAATACCTGAGAGGAAGTGAAATATTTACAGATTTCAGTTGGCATAGCAACAAAAAGCAACAGCTTGCATCAGTTCAACATTTTCTGTGTGATGGTCATATCAGCCAAAAGGAAATCCATAGTGCGTTTAAGCGTTTCTGTTGAAATTGGGTGCACCCCTTTGGAAAGGCTTGTGCTATGGTGAGCACTTCTGTGGTGCATCTCCGTGTCTGCTTCTGGTCCTATTCCCCTCCTCCTCTGTACCGTCCTCTAATCAGGACATAATGAGAGCTAAACGAGGTTGCATCTCCACACTGACGGTTGCAGGATTCTCTGAGCACTGGAAGGACTTTGAGTTGTGTAAAAAGAGGGTGAGACAACACAGACTGAAGGATAGAAATGAGTGAAAGAAAATAATTCCTTGTAGTGTGTGACACATGAAAAGAAGCGTCTACTCTGAGACTGTCCAACGTTGATACGATGGCCTGTCTTTCTGTCCCATCACACTGAAGCAGCCTTGTATGCCTCACTGACACATAGAAGAGACCTTCTCTGTCTGCACATCAACCACCATCATCCCTACCCCCACCCAGCCTCCCGTCATTTAGCCCCATGTCTGCCCCCATACAGAAACTTGGCACACCCTGGGAGCAGCTGCAGTGGGGCTTCCAATGCACAAGCTCCAGAGACACGCCCCCGGCCCTGCAGCCGTACGAAGAGGCAATAACCAATTGTACGTGTGTGTACGTGTGTGTATGAGTGTGTGTGCGCGCGCGCATGTATGTGTGTGCGTGCATATGTGTGTATTTGTATGCCTGCTCTTGTATGCCTGCACTTTTCCACTGGTCCAGGATAGACTATTTATAAAACCCATGAATGCAAGCTGAATCAAAAATCATGCTTTCCAATACACTTAGAGTCACATGCATATAAATTGGGTGATTTGTTGCTTCTGAGTCATCATTAGAGGGAGCTTGTGTTGGCTGATGTTTTGTTTGTTGTTTAAATTTCCCAAGTGGAGCTGAGTCAGGGGGAGGTTTCCCCCTGCCTTATAATATTTGCTACAAAGCATCTTCATTGCTCTTCAATAAACAGTAAGCTGTAAACTGTGCCTCTATCAACATTTTGTGGTTTAAGTTGGCCTCAGAGAGTTACTTCAGCTCTGCTATTATTAGATTGTGTAGGGAAAAAAGATTGACTTAAACAATATGGAGATTTTTTTAAAAGTTTACTCTAACAATGTTACATTGATAAATATGATGGATACAGGGCATGGAAATGTATCATTGATTTTATCTATTATTAAGATAACAGGAGGTAAAGACAAGCTTATCAACAAATTTTAGGCACCATCTGCACCTGCAGAGCCAGAGCACACCTGTCCACTTGCCCAGAGGGAAACTTAATATTGAGTGGAGATTAGAGGAGTTTTGTAAAGGCTGTTGGCCTAAATCTAAATCGTGCATTCACACAGGTATAACACCTGTGGAGGGATCAGTGCTATTCAACCAATATCAAAGGATTCAATCTGTGCCAATATCTACTCCAGTTTGTTAACACAAATTGTGTTTCTGCTCTCTGAGGTCCAGAGAGACTCTGTCCCAGCAGGACGGGCGGGGGAAGACTATTCCCCGAAGGCGCTTATTTAAAATGGTGGTTGTCTCCTTGCTGCCACAGCAGGCCCAAACACCATACAGAGCCATGGACGAACGCGCACGAACACAGGCGCGCGCACAAAGAGCTCTGCTGGGGCACAAGCTGACAGTTCATCATCTACATGTTTATTTGACATTAAAGAGGAGTAACGTGTGTCTCGGATGTACCTTTAGACAGGATGTGTATAGAGCAGGACATATGGTGACATAACTTCCTTTGTACTGAGGACAGATCATAACCTCAATCATCCAGAGACACAGAAGTGAAGTCGGAGCACTAACTGTGGGCGTATGTCGCTATCAGTTCCGAGCAGACCCTTTTGTTTCCGCCACAGCCTCTCACGTGGTCACCAATTACGCACAGCTGCCGTTCTCCATAATGTGTAAAAAAATTATCTAAAAATACTTATATTTGCAAAGACAGTCTGGGATAGGTTTATTAAGATTGGCGTCGGAACCCTCTCAATAATATGCGGCAGAGGCAGACTATCCTGGACTACACAGGTGTTGCCAGAGCAACGGGTGCTTGTGAGCCGATCCGCATCCTTCCCAGGACAATGAAAAGTGGGATGCAAACACTGAGACTTAGGCTGAATGCCACACAATGATATGTTAAGAAATAGACAGAATCCTAGGTTTGGTGTAAAACAAATGTTTGAATTTTTCATTTGCCGACGCACGACACTGTCCGTTTTAAAGGGCTGAGATGGGACAGCGAGGGTGAGGGTCCTTTGATAAATCACTGACAATCAGCCCCGCTGAGCCCCACGGTGGAGAGGTGAATGTGGAGTCTTCTATAAGCCACTGGCTTTGATAACCTGTAGTCCCTCAAGGATCACACCGAAGTACACTGACATAACCGACCCGCGAGCATGCCGTTGCATCCAAGCACGCGCACGCGCTCAGCACCATACCGGGTTGCAGGAGACCAAAACAGCACGGTTCAACCTAAATGTTGTCAATAGCCAATTATCTCGTGCTTTGCACCCGGCAGCATGCCGCTGACAGGACTTCAACCTCACTGGCGAGATGGCTATGCATGATAGCCTACCTTTTACAATTGCGATTGCCAGGAGGCACCGGCGTTGCTATGGCAGCAAGGGATGAGAGTAGGGCTGTTCTGGTTGGGATGTGGACAAAGTGACGCTTTATCGAGAAAGATGAGGGCGAGCCGGGACGATAAAACACTAAAAACACTATAAGTTGCCTTTTATACATGTGAGAGGTGCATGTGTACAGCAAGATATAATGGCAACTTACAGGCGGCAACGGGACATCTCGTGCGCGTGTACATGCACATTCTCTCGATCTCCCTTAGACACACACACACACGCACGCACACACACCATACACACACTTTACCGTTGACTTGACTGGGACATATAGAACGGGTTTCCCCGGAGCTCCTTTCTTGTTGTGTTCTCCCAAAACGTTGTTCCCGACCTGAAATCCTTTAGACTTCACCCAAAATTTGAATTTGGCGTTGATGTGGCTGTTGTCGACATAAACGCCATCCGGCTCTTCGTTCTGCAACAGTGTCTGCATGATTTTATTATATTTTCTCCGGGTGACTGTCTTTGTTTTACCGGAGTCTCCATAAGTCCGGAGACACCAGTCCTGAAATTCACTGAACATCTCCGCCTCCAACACGACCGGACTCCGGCTCCTTTTGGGCGCATCCACGCACGCCTTTTTCGTTGCCATCGCTCTCCCTCTCTCCCTCTCTCTGTCTGATCCCGTTCAAAGAGCCCAGGCTAATAAAGAACAGCCTCCAACGGGTTGGTTTTCTTCCTGTGATCTCCGCTGTCCCGCGTCGAAGACACTTGGTTCAGGATTTGGGACGCTCCCACCCTGTGGTTCCTCAGCAGAAGTGACCCGGACAGAAGCACACCTGTTTGCAGAGGAGCAGTGCTGTCCCGAACCGCAGCGGTGAAAAATGTCACTTCCTCACATCATCAGCTGAGGAGCAGAGAGGGGGGCTGTCCTATGCTGAGCGGGTATCTCCCACCTGTGCGTAAAACGCTCGGGCTAGGGAAAAAAACCACAGTCCTCGCTAAACAACAAAGAACACAGACAAAAGCGTGGAAACAAACGTCGCTCTCGGTTCCTATCGACCTACTTTCTAACAGCCAACACTATTTTCGGATGCGGGTTGCTCAAGCCTTAAAAAGCGTGAAGATGCTCACAATCGGCTCCTATATGGCCACATATCCGATCGACATGCGCCACCTGGGATTGTTTCTGCTCCTCACACCTGTTTGAATGGGATTTGCGCTTGCACTGTCAGCTACACAATCCCGTAAAACACACACTCGCCGCTGCATTACACTAGTAACTGGCTTGATTTGCACCAAAGCTTCGGTATAGGCTACAAGTAGCGTTATGTTGGCAAGTGGCAGAGAGAAAATGTCCGATGTGAAAACGTGGAAGGTGAGAGAGGGTGGGGGTGGAACGTCTTTCATAGTGCCTCAAGAATATGCTGGAAAACATTGACTGAACACACTTCTCTGGCCAGCAAACACTTTTTATTGTGAGCAGCCATATATTAAGGGCAATAAATTGAAAGTTTTGTTTGTTTTTTACTCATGAAGCAAATAACCCCAGAAAACTCAAAGTACATTCATATAATTCATCTTTTTAGAAAACAATTTTGTGGCTATTTAATAAAAAAAAAATGTTTTGCCATTACCCCAATGATTAGTCTACTTTGTAAATATGGTAAAAACGCATTTAGCAAAGCCCCACAATATAATTCAATATCTCTCTTGTGAAACTTTAATCCAACCACAATAGGTCTATAGAAAAACCTCTCCTCACTGCATTTTGGGGGGAAAGAAAATGCAACACCCCATTTCAGTCCCTAAATGACTGTTGCACTGCTTTTATTCAGTGAACACGGTGCAGATGTTTGCACAAAGACAAACTACAGCTTCTGTTTTTATTGTATATATTTTTCTAAATTCTGGCCTATGTGTTGTGCTCTTATTGTGTGTGTGCAGCCTGACTGTGACTCCTCCTGGCCTGTGCATCATAGGCCCATGCTGGTGGTGGTGGTGACTGCTGCTGTTGCCATGACAGCAGCGCAGCAGTGTCTCTGGCCGTGCAGAGGGTGAGTGGGATGCCCCGTCCTCATCTCTCCATCCTGACTCAGACAACGGAATGCTGGACAAAAGCCCCACCCTGACTGAATAAAGAACATGCTCCATAACCCCCAAAAAACTGAGAGTACACATGTGTTTGTGTTTTCAGTGGTGGATGGCCGAGGCCCTTGCTTGATATTTCATTTCATTTCATCATTTGGTCTGAGCTGTATCTTCTCTCAGGACTGGCCTGTATGCAGGATGAGCTGGAGGGCTCCCCATCCCTCAGGGGAGGAAACATCTCAGTGCTCAGTGCTAATTTATTAAGGTTTAGATTGAGGCACGTTTCCACAGTGCTATGATCAAACACTGTTTTTAAAGAGATTCAAGCAGCAAAGGATGAATTCTTTCACATTTTAAAACAAAACACACATATAGTACACCAATCAGTCAGACTCGTCTCTTGTACTACTCCATTGCTTTTCTTCCACTGACTGAGCAGAGATGATCTCTCAGTGCCACCATCCGTGCGGTTCAGCTGTCGGACCTGTAGGCAGGGTCACGCCTCCTCACTCCTAATGAGGCAAAACTGCTGTAATTATGCTCCCAATCCCCCTCTGAGAGCTTCCCTTTCACCAGGAGGTGGACAACTCCTATCCTGGAGGGCCACAGCAAGAAACATCTCACACTGAAAGACCCCACATGCAAAAATAAAACCCCTCATTTAGATGAACAGGCACCATGACAGCATTTTCACACCCATCCTGTCCTTGACCTGTACCTTACTAACCTCAGCATTTACTCACTGGTACATCCAGCTCCTCCTTTTGCATCCAATGGGTGAAAACTCCCTGCTGGTAAATGCTCTGCACATGTTCCATTCTACATGGTATCACTTGCTTAAGCAGACAAACTCAAAGTTTTCTCCTTGGGGGTATTTACACCACTAACAAAAAAAAAATATGTTTGCAGGTCTTACAGTAAAGAGAACTCTCATGTAGTTGTAGTGTAAATAAACAAACTGTTTTCCACCAGTGTGCAAAAAACCTACACACAGCTTAAGGGTGTGTGTGTGGAGAGAAATAGACTGACACAGAGCAGTGAGTGTTAGACTGAATAAGTGTATGAGAGGCAGACAAACTGAAGGGGAGTGATGGTGAATCAGCCTCAGTTAGGTTGACAAGTTTACCCTGCTCAGCCCTTGTTGATCTCCCAGCGTGATAAAGTCTGAGTGACAATTTGATGACTACTGCCTCCTGATGGTGAAGCTGAAAATTGCGCATCCTTTGTGTCACCCCTTGTATCCGGACCTGGCCTACCCATGCCCACACATCAGTGCACATCTGTATTAGACTTAACTGTATATTTTGTAAGTGTGCTCTGTAAAATGAACATTTAGGTTGAAATAGGTAAATATAAGCCTCCTGTCAGCCTATCATCCCAATTGCATCCCATAGTAGAATTAATGTTGGTTCAAAGTCTTCAAGATGTAAAGGCTTTGAGAGTTATGCTGCAGAGCAAGTTATGAAAACAACAGTATTTGTTGCACTTGAAATGATTTAAAAATAACATTTGTATCATCAATAGCAGTGTGTCTTCCTAAATGGTCCCAGTTCCACAGAACATTCACAAAACTCAACAATTTAAATGAGTAACTATTCCCATTATGAACTAGTCATTGTGCGGTCTTCTTGCATTAGTGAATGCTATCTGGGAAATATGT
The DNA here is from genome assembly GCA_029814465.1 of Ostorhinchus cyanosoma. Taxonomy (NCBI): domain Eukaryota; kingdom Metazoa; phylum Chordata; class Actinopteri; order Kurtiformes; family Apogonidae; genus Ostorhinchus; species Ostorhinchus cyanosoma. Next base: position 9,607,240 of record JAPTYQ010000028.1, on the reverse strand, counting down.
TTCCTTTGTCTTTTAGCTGTATTTTGATGTCACTACAAAAAGAATGACTGAACCACCAGGCATGACAGAAAATATTTGTTTTTGTTCTTTTTCATAATTTGGGGCGAACCCACCCTTTCAGGAAAATATTACAGTGGTTTTGTTCTTTTCAAGCACTCATGTTGTGTTTGATGTGTGAGGAGATGTAGCTGCGTAAAGGAAAGAGGGAGCTTGCTGACTGCATATTTAGTGTCTATTATATCAACTCTGTCTTTGTCTGCTCAGTCAGTCACAACACGGACCAGCCAGAAGTTGGATCACCAGCCTGGCATGGTGAGGGGCTGCAGTGCGACGTGAACACACACTGACAGCCTTATGGGACCACAGAGCACGAAAGCAGGGAGGCAGGGAGCTGTGGGTCAGGGCCCGGGGTGGCTACAGGCCATTGGGACAGCACAGCCAAGAGGCAGCCAGGAGACGACAGAATGGGCACAGTCACCATGGAAACACAAGCGGCCCAGGCAAATCATGGCAACTGGTAACTAAGTAACAGGAAACGACGGACCATAGAGGGCGATGAGTGTGGTTAATCATGAAGAGAGGGGGTAGCACAGAGAAAGGAGGGAGGGACAATGACAGGGAGATAAGGGCCACGGTTCTGGCACACTGCAGACCCTTCTCCTCCAGAGTGCGAGCTCATTCCCTCCCCACGTGCTCTGGATTGACACTGGATTAGTGTCAATGAGCTACAGACGGTGCCTCCACCCTTCTTTCACTATCATTTTCTTTGTAAATCCATGAGGGGGTGTAAATGAGCACACACTAGAAGGAATGGGGAAATATGTTGGAGGGCAGCCATTGAAATAAGTACATGTGTTCATTTTATTTCTGCTTATGATACGCAGAAGCTTTGCTCTGCCCGTACATCTAATAGTATGTCATTACTGTGTGCTGAGCATGTGTATGTCTTGGTGAGGCCTTCACCCAGGAGTTAAGGTACGCCTCAGCTTTGCTACTGAAAGGGAGATAATACTGACATACAGGAAGTAGCACATCGTTCTGGGCCTTCCAAAAACACCTGCCCTTCATAGAGATGATCGCTTTGATAAACACTGACATTCAAGCCATCTGACAATGTAGGCGACAGCTGTATAACACTAGCCCTGGATGGTTTTTTTTTACTGCTGAACTTAATAATGAATGATTTAAAATGCAATGCACATACTTGTTTTCATTTTCTTGCTTTCTCAATCTCTATGATTTGAAGCTGTTATTGTTGCAGCACATTTTACAAAACATATAAATATATATATATAAGTATAATCTCAACAGAAAACAGAATTTGTCACTGATGATGCTTTTCTCAATACACAGGATAGGCTGGGAGAGACTTTAATTTCCATCAAATGTCTATGTTTTTCAGTTTAGGTAATAAAAACTCTATGGTTTAGGTTTGGAAAAGACTGTCGATTGTTTTGAATATATAATACATGAAGGTTCGTGTCTTGCTTTCTTTAAGTGTATGAAACCAAACCCTGATTTCTCTAACATCAACCAAACTCATAAAAAGTGTAATGTTTTGTTATGAGCGATGTGGTTATGTTACTTTTTACAGCTTCATTCTCAACATACTAAAACATATCAAGAACTGTTGAAATGAAGCAGAAATGTCATGACTATATATATCTGTGGTTTGCAGAATCATTCAGTGGTAACATATTATCCTGGCAGAGTTGGTTGAGCAATAGTGAATGTAGAGACACACTGTAGGTCAGGGCAATGCTTCTCCCAGATCAAGAAAACATCAGTAGTTCCTTTTTGTTACTACAGAGTGTGACCCTTTCTACATGCATCTTGGGATAACAAATTCCACTATGACTAGGAAATACACAAGGTCGCTCTAAAGGATGCTTACATTCTGTGCAAGAAAATGTGTTCTGACGTGGACAACAGGAAAAGTCCTATCAAAAACACAGCAGTGCAGGATTATACTTGAATAGGCCTCGTTAGACTATTTGACAAGCACGTTACATAACAGAGGGAATGTGTTTCCTAAAATATGGGAGCCTTTCATGTCATACATTGGTTTTTGTAAGAGGGTTTGTATGATGGACATGTATAATCTCTGGTTCTGTGACCTGTGGACATCTATCTATGATCCCAAATGTCCTATCTTGTTCTAAGTTGTTCAGTTTGTTGTTAAAAGAAAAAAAAAGATGTTTTATGTTTGCTGTTTGTTGAAGGGTGAATTATAAACTAAGTTAGAGAAGTTGTGTATTTATCATAAAACCCCTCCCATAAAAGCTCTTGAACTTGCTTCTTCTCCTTGGCCTGTGGTTTGAGGCTGTGAGGGGCCCAGAGGAAGCCTGTTACCTCTACACAAAAGCAGATTGTATGCATGACCCCAGTGCCCTAACTGCAGCAGAACTAAACCTTTATCTCTGACACAACATCTGGTGATTGAACTAGAAGGCATGACCGAAAAAAGATATAGTGAATTCTGTTAGTTGCACAGGTTAAATCTCTAAGGTAGCTGTATTACTATTAACTGATTTGTCCTTTTTCAAATGGCTGTCCAGGAAATTGCAAACGTATTGATGAAGCACTCCATCTCACACGCATGAGATCTGTCAGCACCACCTGTGTTTGTTCCCTCGATCATGCCAGTACAGCTTTCCTCGATCGTAATGGGCTCACCGTGGAGAGACACAAACACCCTCTGCTGCTCAAACACTCCACAGCTCTTACCCTGCACTCCTGATTGGCTGTGACATGCTTATAGTGGACCCCCACAGCTGCACTGACATCCACTTTGCCATGGCTGTGTGACACATGTGATTGCACCTGTCAGACTCCGTCCTCCAAAGTCTTATCCCCTAAATGCTCCTGTTGACCTTTGTCTCCATTTTCTTCCCCTTTTGAGAGCTTTCTTCCTTGTTCTCAGACCATTTGTTATTCCTTGACTCTCTGCCCAAACCAAATGACACTAAACAGAGCTTAGTTAAGATCTTTTTCAGATTCAGGTTAACATTAGATTGTAAATGAAATGAAATAAGTGTTGAATGCGTGTAATAGTGGTTGCTATGACACTTTGTTATTCATTTTCTCATTTAATTAAAAAAAATATGAAACCCACACATAGAAACTTAAGGTAACTTGGCAACATTTCTCTCCATTACTTCCTAAAAATGGACTGGAAAATCTTTTTACAATTAATTCCTGAGTCTATCTGGTCAAAAACATGATCACAGTAGCTTGATTTCCACTTGTTTTTATGTCAAATGAAAGAAAACTTGTAATAATGTGCATCTAAACCAGTGTTTTTCCACCTTGGGGTCAGGACCCCACGTGGGGTCGTCTGAAATTCAAATGGGGTCACCTGAAATTTCTAGCAACTAATAAAAACTAAAATAAAACCTTACTAATAAAATTATATGGTGAGTTGAGAGAGATAATCACAATCAATAAAAGACATGACAAACTGTGAAGCAGAAACTGAAGCACTGTGGTTCTGTTTATCTGTCAAATGTTCATTGTTTCTGGTTTCAGATGCTGCAGCTCTTTCATAATTAATAGTTTGAGTTATTGTTTTTCCAGTATTAATTTGCAGCCTTGTAAATCCAAGCTCAACTGACTGCACATATCTAAGGAAAATAAACCAAGGAGTGACAAAGAAAAATTAAATTCTCACTTTGTGCAGTAATCTCAGCCTAGTTTTTATTATCTAGCCAAAATATCATCTAAAATTACATTTATTTGCCACATAGTATATCAAACTATTCCATGATCAAAAACAAATCAATTTTAGCAAAAACAATTCTCAGTTTTGAATGTCTGGGGTTACCAGAAATGTATGATGTTAAAATGGGGTCACAAGCCAAAAAAGGTTAGGAACCACTGATCTAAACTGAGAAGAGAAACTCAAGAAATGGCTGCATGTATTTTGTGAATTCATGCTTAAATCAGTTCAGTGTTGTAAAGTAAATTCTAAAATCCCACAATGGATTAGAGGATTAATACTGCTATCAATTTAAATGCAGTGGAATGGAAAACATTATGCTCTAAAACATATGTTTAATGGTACACAATCAATCAGTGAGTGAATTTATAATAAATGAAGACAATTGTTGAAGTATTTGTTAATGCCATAGACTCATGGCTTTATGAATTAAGTTGTAATGATACTGCAGGGTTTATGAAAAAGCTGCTATAGATGTAAGAAGTATCACATCTCAATTAGTCTATGATAACATAAAACCCTGGCAAGATTATATTCATTACAACATACTAGATATGTTTGTGTTCTTTTCCTTTACATCAATCATTGATAGAAATGGCTAAACCTGTCTGCCTGCTCAAACAAAAGATCTGGCAGGCTCAACTCAAAGTTTTGAGTGCGGTGGCTGAAGAACCCAAAAAAAATCACAAGAAGTATGAATGAAGCTGTCAGCACTCAGAATTCAGTGTGTAATACTGTTTAATACCATATGACAGCAAAAAGAAAATAGAAGCGTTTCAGCCCAAGGCCTCTTGCAGCATTATTTCCTCAACATTCCTCTCTGAGCTCAGTCAGCACCAAAACCAAAGGCAGCACAATTTTGTCAACCAGAAAGGAAATTATTTAAATTAAAGCCATAATACTAAGAGCTGTTAACCAGGAGCCCTATGAGATCACTGGAGTAAATGTAAGAAAATGCTGCAAACAAACACAAAACATCAACACACTGATCACCGAACTGTGAGCTGCAAGGAGTGAAATGTGCGTCCTCTGACTTCACCGCTTGCCCTTTGGGAGGATGGGCTAGTGGGAAGCTGGTCACAAACACAAAGCCAACACTGACCCCTGTGACCCTGCTGTAGGCAACCTCTGAAGTGAATCCATACTCACTACAGATTGTGCCGCAAAGCCCTGGAGTCTCTCCTCATAATGGCGTCATAAAGTTTACTCAGGGACAATGTGTTGTTCTCACTATTAAAGCGATATTTCACACTGTTAAGGTATTTTCACATCAAACCTCAGTATCAGTCCATAAATACTGTGCCAAGAATGGAAGCTCCCCTAGCAACACAGTCATCAAGTGTGTAGCGTTTATGGTTGCATCTGTAACAATCCACCTACTTTTATACCAACACTGCAGATTGAACATAAATTCAGACTCAGACACATTAACTCATGGACCTTCACACTGACTCCAAACACCATTATCTCTACAGCATATGATGAGTAACAGGAAAATGCTCTTAATCATTTTAGTCATAGCCAAAAAGCCAGGCCTGAAATGTATGGAGCCTTAATAGACATATGCTACAGGAGCAATTTATACTTTATATCTGAATATTGTCTCATATTTTTTGTTCAACCTTTATGAGGCTGTAGGACTTCACACTCACACCTCCTGCATTTACATGTGCACAGCGCTGATTGTATCTTGAGTAGCCTATGTGCTGTAATGTAGGCTAAATCTTAGGGACACCTAACTTTGTCCCATCTGAAGGAGTGGATATGCAAGTCTAAGTAGAACTCTGTGCTGTGAGACCAAGGTTGGCTGATCAAGGAAATCAAGACTGACAAAAATAAATGGTCTCAGATGTCTATATCAACATCAACCAAAGGGCAATGACATCAGCTCTAAAGTCAAATGACAAAATACCCTAAAGTTGGAACACAACTGATGTTAGGGATGATTCCAACTAAATTCCAGACATTGACTAAGACTGTAGAATGACTTTATTACACAAACCTTGGTGATATTTACCATTTTACTACATCACTATGCTAGTGTTTTTGTATCAGGTCACTCCTGACCCCTCACCAATGGCCATTGATTTGTATTGTACCAATGTGCCTCTTGGCCAGGTCTCCCTCAAAAAAGAGAGTTTGTCTCGAAGGACTTCCTGGTTAAATAAAGAATAATGAATAAAAATATTTATTTTATTAAATTGAGAGCCCTACCCTTTATGGTATTTCAGAAAAAACTGCATTTCAGACAACACAGAGAGACAAGTAATTTTTGATCTCCTTTGACTTGTGCCACTAATACATAATGGGCCAGATCTACTAAAGGTTGGCATGTATAAAAACATGTGCAAACTTTTTGCACACACAAAAACATGTACAAACTGATTTACTAAAAGTGGGCACTAAGAGTTGCATCTTTCAAAGGTGCAAAATAACGCATCTGCATCCAGTTAGTACGTCTGCCACAATGCAATATGGTACATTTACACGCAATTGTGTGTGTGCTGGGAGAGAGAATGTAAATATATTAATTTAGCACATGCAAAGTCAATTATCAAACCTGAAAGCCACTTTTCTCATAGAAACTGCATCTACATTTAACACTTCTCCAAGGGAGGTACAAACGGTTTGGATGCATGATTCTGCACACATGGAAGTGATTATTGTAGCAAGGAGACATCAAAACAATGAAACAAGATTCAGAGAAGACATTTTTCATCCTCAAGTGAACATTTTTGCAATGACAGAAGAAAATAGTTAAGGTGTATGTCAAACCACGGTTCAACCCCACACGCAAAATTCTAGATTGCGCATGCAAGTTTGCGGTGTTGCTAACCTCTCCAGAGTTCACCTGTCTTTCACCATTCCACAAGTGTTAGCATGGATACAGTCCTCCGCCCAAAGTGACAACTGCTTGTGGTCCTCGGTGTCTCCCCAGTTTGACATCTTTCTGGTTGCACTGATATGTTTGTTTACTGTACATGGCCTGCGCTCATTTTTAAATCCTCCCCGGTGTGGGGGTCGCACATGCAATACATCATCAAAATGTCACACCTTGGTCGAAGAACAAGAGGTGTTCCTTTTACATAACGTTCTGGAATCATGATTCCACCGTTATCACAGCTCTGTTACTACCTCCAGAGGTGTTACAAGGCCGTGACAGAGATGGGATCAAATGATCCCACCATTTCATTTACACAGACATTCTTCTGGAATAAAGTTGAAATATTCCTGGAACAGAGGTGCTGCGTAAAAGGGGCTATTGACTGCAAAACCATTTTTTTCTGAAATAAGGTAACACGGGACCAGAGATGCCATTACCAATTGTGGGCCTCGTGAGAGCTATATGTGGGGTGCAGTCCATACATAATGTCATTTACGCTAGTGTGAAAACGAAACTGAAACTTAACATGCTTTTAACGTCTGATTCCCGACTTCTTTGCCTCTCTTATACTGTACAGTGGATCTTCTATGAAAATTTCAGAACCTATAGCCTGTTTACACTGGACCACCTCCTCTGCTCTATGGGCCCCCCACAAATGCTGGTCCCCATGAATTTCTCATGTCTACTCCCTCCCTTATAGGCACCCCAGCATGGGACACAACCAGAAAGAGCAGGACTCTATGAGCCCTCTGCATTCCCACAGCTCCATCCCTTTTGTCAAAATATATCCACTTCTGGCAGCAAAAAAGCAAATCACAATCTCCTGGCTTCAACATTTATGAAATCAACAGATAATGTCATGGTTACTCCAGCCACTGATTATATACAGTCTATAGCAATGGTCACCAACCTTCAAAAGCCCAAGATCTCTGACCTCAGTGTTGATGAAAGAGATCTACCTACTGAAGAGCTAGAGAAAAGACAGCCCAGATTGTACTCTTAACTTGAAGGCCTTTATTTAGATTTAAACACTGTCAATGAAAGCCCAAAGCAGTAGACAAACTCTTCTATTTGCTCTGAGATTGAATTAATGGAGAGAAAAAAAAACACCAGGTCACTTATTAGAGGGTCCAAATAAAAGGCCTGAGACCGAAAACACTTCTGGCAAAATGTATTGATGTAGTTAATTTTAAGTGTAAGGTAGGCAGGGATTTTTGGAGACAAACATAGCCACCCAGTGGCCATCAGTGGCATTACAACTTTTTGTTAGGTTAAATGTCCCTATTAAGCCCAACAAGTCTGCTTTTTCAGACATTTCTATTAATGTATACCACCCCACTTTAAGTGTTTTAGTTAAAGGGATAGTCTAATCTCTCATTTGAAGTGTCAAAAATGAATTTATACCATTGTTTAATGTTTTTATTGTTTAATTTATCAAAGTATGTCAAAAGTCTAGCATGGGCTGAATGGGTACTTAAAACTCTTTAAACCCATGGGTGTTCCAAATAAGTACACTTCATGATTTGTCGATAAATTAATATGTATATTTTAAAATCCTAAAAATCCTAACTTGTTCTATTAAAATTTGAAATCTCTTAGCTCTCAATAGGTATTTTCATTTTCTCAGTACTAGTCTCCTCTGGTCTGTAAATGGCATTTGAAATAGGCGCGATGAGGCTTTTTGCTATGTTGTCAACACAGAAAAGTAAAACTTATAACATGTCTTCTTTGGAATGTAGAAAGAAATGTATTTATGAACAAAATTAATGGAAATTACCCTTCAATAGTTCATTGTTCAGTATGGGTTGTCATTTTGTCTGTATCTCTATCCTACATTGTACGGTTAGCTTTTAGAATTGGCCAGGTCCAGCCAGCTGGGTGAAAGTGCAGAATGTAGATGTTTAAAGGATAATAAATGAGTCAATGTCAGTATTTACAATTAACCAAACCCTTTTAATTGATTTTTAAAACATTATAAAAACACAGTCATTAGGATTGGGGGGGGG
>JAPTYQ010000028.1:9522178-9534618 GCA_029814465.1 Ostorhinchus cyanosoma | reverse complement strand
ACCACTAGAAGCAGTGCAGTGCCAAGTTTAATGATTAAATTTAAGTAATTTTTTTTGCTTTGTACAGTTTTTCAAAAAAATTGTCCAACGGATTTCTTGAAGACTACTCACCCAAATATGATCAGACTGAAAGTTAAGACTTGGGCACAATGTTTGTCTTGTTTGACTAAACTACCCAAAAAGGACTGGAATTTAGTTCAATGTAGTTTACAGTTGGCTATGCTAACTCTACAAATAAAACTGAATTGACAGAGCCCAAATCACAACAAAGTCACCTCACGGGGCTTTACAGAAATTGAGTTGATTTAAAAAAAAAACAAAACAGTAAAACACAACAGTAGCTCGAACCCCCATCCCAGATGGTCACCCATCTAGTGCCTATACCTTTGACCTCTATCAGCTGGAATAGGCTCCAGTGATTGTACAGAGGACTGAGCAGTTACAGAAATTAGTTTAATCCAACTGGTAACAAGTATTTTACATTCTAAAGTAGGTCATCCTAAAGGCAATGAGCGAAAAAGTAAATGGAGCACAATACCCTGCCGAGTCAGGAATTAATTGAGTTTTAAATGAAAGATAATTGTATTCAATCTAATCTTTTAAGCTGAAAAAGACACTAAAGTCTGTAAAATCTGTCAATGCACAGAAATATCTGAAAGAAATTTCCTATTTTTTTACTTGACTTTCTCATGCATCTATTCTTTTGAGTAGTGTGTGTACTTTTGTTAGAATCCTGGACGTTTGTGTGTTTGCAGATGTGGAGGCTTTTGCAAAAGCCATGGAGACGGAGACGAAGTCAGACCAAGATGGAGACACCAAAGACAAGAAAGATGACGATGAGGATATGAGTTTGGACTAAGAACTGTTCTGATTAATGTAATATTAATTTATTAGCTGCTTCTGCCGTTTTGTAACTATTACATATAGATAATTATTTAATATGGTAGAAACTGTGACTAAGGCCTCGTCTCAGCTGATTGTGCCGTGTTCATCCTCCAGTGTGTTGACTTTATATACTCTGTTTCCTGGAGCTTTTCCATTAGATTAAACTGAATGAACACGTCTTCTAACTGCATGTCGGCTTCCCGCCCATTCCGTCCCAATACAAGGGAACAGTAAAATGAGCAGCACCCTATTTCCTGACTGTTTCTTTTCTGTGCCTGTTTTGTTAAATTCATTTATTCTGCAGGAAAAAAAGACAAAACTGCTGCGTACACACATGCATTATTGATTTAAAGGACACAGGACTTTTTACAGGATCGTAAAATATATTTCAAAAACATTCATTTGACAGTTTGAAAACAATTTGACACCAACCGTACAGGTACGACGACGGCTCTATGTGGACGTTTAACACTCATCTACTGGAGACACACAAACCTAAAAACACTGTCCTGTCAACACTTTTAACAAAGACCTCCTCTTGACAAAAAAACAACCTCAACATTTAAAGATCCATCCAGCAGCAGGATGCAGAAATGTCAACGCGAAATATCACTGTGATAACATGGTTAACCATTTCACTGCCACTGTAGTTTCAGGCACTTTTTCTAAGTTGCTGTGCAATAAGTACTGCCTCAGGATAATATTGTGGCATTTACAGAAGAAAACTAATACATCCATTCACATACTGAAGATGCAAGATTAGACTTAATCCACAATCATTTCAACCCCCCACGGAGGCGTGATGGAGCACAGGTGGTAAAGCCACAGTAACAAATAACATTTCTTTGGGTTAGTCAAAGATATGAGAAAGTAAAATTCCTGAGAACTGAAAATAAGAAAACAAAGCGGTAACATTCCAGTGCATTTTTAAGGTACGACAAAACAAATCCCTGGGTATTGACATAAAACATTATAAAACATTTGCTATAAAGGGTCTCCTAATCACGTTTGCTTTCATTTGACACCACAGTGGTTTTCTATCAATAAGTCTGAATGCTGAGCTGCCGCTGAGACATAAGAGTGATATCCTAATAAATGCTTGAATGTTACTGGATTATTATTGTGCAACAGACAGCCAACATCTCTGCTCATTGGATGAATATGAACAAATAAAAGGCCACTTCTCCAGTAACAAAATCTAAAATGATGTCTGCCACCCTCAGTTCTACAGTGTAATGTTCAGTCTAAAATGCTTCAGCATCACAGTGGATTTAAAAGGCATTTACAAAAATGACTGGTTCTACGTAATTATCAAAGTCTACTTAATAAATACTATGCAGTCATGAGAAAAAAATACACAAATGTCACAGCATAAATGTCATTTAAATACTATACACAAAGGTTGACGTACCAAAAATATGTCACGAGAAAACGAAATAAAAGCACAATAAACGTGCTCATTGTACATCTCTAACATAGAGCTCAAGACAGGAATCGACATCAGAACGCTTAAATGCTCGAAAAGACAATCAGAGACACACATGCCATCGAGTCTACAAGTGTAAACTAGTTGCTTCATTTACAGTGAGACATTCAAGTCACGACTGACAGAAAATAAATAGGATCAGGATTATTTGTTTTTCGAACGCCACAGCTTATGACCTGGTCGAGCCGCCTCCTCTGGGTCCTCGATGCTGTAGTTGGCCGTCACGACGCGCTGCTCTAACCCTGCTGCACCAGTCTGCGGTAGTGTGGCATGACCTTGCTCTCGGGGAGGTAAAGTCCCATCTCCAAGGCAACCAGCACCGGGAACTCCAGAGGAATCAACTCACGTCTGTTTATGCGGAAACGTTCCTCCAGCTTCTGCTCGTCCATGGGGAGAAAAACAGAGGAAGGGTTTGAAGTGGTGAGAGACCAGAGAAGCAGACGGTTGTACACTGAAATATTAAAATGTTGAAGTGGGTCATGTTTCCTGCTGCTCTGTTTTCATCACCTGTTCTGCTGTTTGATGCCTAAAGTCATTTGTTTGGAGATGGTTACCTTGTCAATAATGACCAAAACAATTTAGAGTATAATAAAAATGCAGAGCAAACAATCTAGTTGTCTCAATGTTTGGAAGAACATGCAAATTAAGGATTGAAAGCCATACAACCAAATATGAGTTGATCTGACAACGGCTTGTTCCTCTGTTGCATTATTAAAATCATTCCTCTAATTGTAAAACCTTCAGCTAACGGAAATAATTGGACACCAAATGTATTAATGAGATTAATGTGAATGGCAAAAAAAAGAAGTACCAATTCCTCCTTTTTTGAACTGAAATATGGCGCCTAGAAACTTCCTCCAACCACATTCTAAATATTTTCTGAACCCATGTAAATCTTTTCATTAGACTCAATTTCTTACACAAGACATAGAAGCCAGTAAAATGCAATAAAAACCCTTAAAAGAATATCCATTTTTCTTGCTGTAGGGACAGATTTTCATATATATACACACACACACACACACACACACACACACACACTACATAATTAATGTTTAATGAAAACACTGTTCGCATATTTAACTGAAATATTAACTCCACAGTAATCAGAGCAGAGGAGCCATTTGCTCTTCAACAACAACTAGCGTGAATAATTCAGTTTCATTTCTTTACTATAAGCATTTTCTTTTTGATTTTGAGATCTTAACAGAATAATGGTTATAAAATAATTCTAATCCTCAGGGCTAGTTACTGTAATTAGTTACTTTCACTTTGTTTACATTTTCCTTTTTAACAAAGAGCTGCATACTAGAAAAAAAAAACGCTTATTGTTTCTGCTTCTGCTGACATGAACATCTTTTTCAGTGGAAACTTGACTCACATCAATGAGCTGTTTGACTTCTGGTTTCCTCAGATCGCTGCTGATCTTTGCCGCCAGCAGGACGCACGCCGCTGCCACCAACTTCCTGTTCTGCTTGTTGAGTCGACCCTGCAGTACCAGCTTCTCAAAGTAAACAAAAGCCATCGCTATGGTGACCGGCTGCAGACCACACTCCTCGCTCATGGCCCGCATCTCCCTCTTCAGGCTGGAGGAGAGGAGGGAAAACGCCTCATTTACTGATTATGCCTCAGATACAGAGCACAAGGTACTGCGTGACTACTTTGAACCACAGCTTTAAAGGGCTCAAGAGGAAGTGAAAGCTGTTGCACATGGTATTAACCTTCAAACAGCAGCAAACTAAGACAGGAAAGAGAAAAAAAGGAGAGGGATATAAAGCAGCACCTTCTTATTTTACTCAGTGTGAGCTTGATGTGAGGAAATTTCTCCTTAAAAGTCTCATTCATGTCTTTCTTCAGGTCTGATGGTTTCACATACTCGATAACAGTCGTCTGCAGAATGAAAAACAAACCAGCATGTCAATATGAATGTGGAACATGTCAGCGGTCTGCCTCGGCATGAAACACAGCTGCAATAAACCTTTATGATGTTCCTTGTAAATCATCTCCATAAGGATCATTTCACCCACACTCATCATGGAGGTTATGGTCTTGTGACAAGAACTACAGAGCAGTCATAAAAATCATGTGAATGTGGCATAATGGATGCATTTTAGTCTGTAGCAGGGCTTGAAGAATGGTCATAAGTGACTTTTACTTCACTGGCTATTTTAGATCATTTACAAGTCAAACTGAAAGCTCATGTACCTGTTTTCTTAACCAAATGAGGATAGCTGATATTTGAGAATAAAGGCCGACTTCTCACTAGCTGGTCATCAACAGACCAATTCTCAAAAGAGAATCATTTTCAGTCCCTAAGGGGTGTTCAACAGGTGCAGAATCCCAACAATAGTGATGAAAAACTAAACCAGAATGAGTCAAAATGGCAAATGTAATTAACCCTCAAAGACCTTAACAGCCGCCAGCAACCAAAAGCATTTACTGATCTACAGTGTTAATCTGTATTGAACCACTAATCCTGTTAATACTTGTAAATAATTCAGATAAAATGCAGTTTCTCAGCTTTTCATTGCAAGATATGATCCATCAGAGGCTCCGTAATGAATGTGGAAACACCGTCATCTTCTGTAGCATTAATTCAACAACATGATCAGGAATGCATTTTCTATGAAACTGGGTACATTTTGGTACCTGGCACTTTGCCAGATTTTTTTACACCCAATCATAAAAGAGAAATTCAGACATATTTCCCCCCAAGATGTACCTATATAAATGCAAAACAAAATTATACTCTTGCTCTGTGCCATCCCAAAATTACTGAATTTTTAATAAAATATTGGGGCCAAAAATAGGACAGGAAAAGCTACCTAGGTGTCAGTGCATTTGATCTTGAAAACATGGCTGAAATGGTCTTACATACACTATAAATAAAAACACTGTTAAATTTGTCAATCCTAGTGGTTTTTCTAATCTAGACATGCAGGTTTTTCATGAATCTCAGTCTCATTCCAGGTTTTGTGTGTAACCCATCGTGTCCACTGGCATTACATGCGGAACCTGCCCATTTAAACATAAATAAATCGCAAGTGATTTTGTGACAGCGGTCATTTTTGTGAAACACTCTTTCTTGCATAATAAGTTTGATTCCCAAAATGTACCTGTGAGAGAATAAAAAGACAGTCAAAAAATAGTAGCATGCCATTTTCGTGTTCTTTTTACTGTTGCATGCAGATTTTTGTATAAAAAGAAAATAAAAATGTGTTTTATCTAAAAAAATTGTTTCTCTTTTATCTCAGTAAATACTTATTTTTAAAAACAGACCTATAATGCTTCCAACATTAGTCTACATCTGGTTTGAATTTTTAGCCCCTCTGTCCTGTTTTAAGGAACCAGTTTCATAGAAGCACCCAGTTTGACAAATGACAGTAGTTGTTGAAGCATTTGGTTAATGATATATTTGCTGAAAAAGTCACTTTTTCTTCAGTTTTCTCTATATTGATAAAAACCCTGAATTTACTCTGAGCTTTTATGAACATCTACATGATCAGTTAATTAAACATAGCAAAACACCTGCCTTTTACTGAAAAATACATACCACAGTGGGTAATAAATGGTGATAAATTACTTAGGAAAGGTTAAATGTCAGAAAAATTAATTTGGAACTCATCACAAAAATCATTGCAGGTCTTAAAGGGTTAAAGATACGTTTTCTTTTGAGAAAATATACAGTCATTGAATACCAAATAGACAGAACTTTCTAAAGCCTGCTGCACATCAGTGACAGCATTCGTCTTCAGGAAAAAGCCTCAACAGCATACACTCATCGAATCAAAACCACACTTCATCAGATAAACAGTTCGATGTGCAAAGGAAATCTATCTGAGCAAGAATGAAGTCAGGTGGATCTGCTAGAGCATAAAACATCAACTCTGACTTCTCACCACATACGACGCAAATGTCAGGACTCTCTTATGTCTCCCACAGGGCCACTGGGGGTCACTGAGCAGGTTAGGGTCATATTCAGCCAGGTCCTCTATATCTGAAAAAGACAAATACGAGTTACACACACAAACTCTACATAAAATCTATAAATAGTAAACAGATACTATATGTGAAGCTGGGCGATATGGCCAAAAATGTCAGGATGAACATGTTCCTATTAGCTGATATCTGTAATTATCAAGATATATTATTATTTCTTTCAGGTTCTAGGGCTGATTTTTTTATCTTAAGTGAAGAAACATGATAGTTCTATGTGGTTTTAAATTATTCTTTATGGTCAAACCCTGACAAACACTAGCTTAACAGTGGATAATTTCCAAAAAATTGAAGATAAAGTATCAAAACAATTAGGCCTATGATAAAATTTTAAGCAAGTTATAGTACAGACTACAGAGTAAAAGAAGTAAAACAGCAGAGCTTTGTACTGTCTTGTGTTTAGCTCAGTGTAAACAAAATAAAGCCTAAACATGAATAAATTTATAATTGAACCGAATTGCTTTGTCGTTGTACAGTGTAGTACAACAAAATTTGGAAGTAATTGAAACAGATGTAAAATAGAAAATATGAAAAAGTAATAAAAGACACACTAAATCGACATTATATAAACCTTCAGGCCTTCAAGTCAGGAATGAATAAAAATATACAATAAACATTAATATTGTTGTGCTGCCCAGCTCTAATTGTAGATGTGTTCATGAAACAAATTGCCATCTTACATGGGTCTTGTGCCACCGAATTGTTGAGACGAGCAGGGGTGAAGTTCCTCTGCCCGTTGCCACGGTAACGTGACTGAGGGGTCTGAGCTATGCAGCTCTCTGGCACACCACTGCTCTTCAGTCTCACCAAGGCATTGGTCGGATACAGAAACTGAGCATATGACACAGTCTGAGGAAGAAAGAGATCAGTTGAAGGCCTTCCAATAAAGCACAGTGATCTAAATGAAGTGGTATCCGTCATGCCTTTCATTCGTTTACCTTCCCAAAGGCGCTCATCTCCACGCCTTCTAATGAGGGAAGCAAGTCAGTAACAACCACAGAGGACAGCCTTTGTCTATGAGCCTCCAGCTTCGGATCACTGCACAGAATAAAAACATCACATGCATGTCATATAGGCCACATCACACACACACACACAGATGGGTTTTTCCTGATAATGATTATGGATCACACAAGAGGATGATGAAACAGAAAAGTGGAGGATGGGTGCACTCTGCTTGGGAGGTTTCTGTCTTTGTACCTGAGGTGAGCACTCTCTCCATAGGGCAGCACTGAGAAAGCAGCATATAGCGACCGCTTGGCACAAATCAGCATGATCCTGCAGGACACAGCAAGTACAGGCAGACAAAACAGATGGTGTGTCAGTCTACGGGCAATGACTGCAGTCGCTGCAACTCTACAGCTACTGTACACACTATAATCATCAGTCCTGGCGCTAAAGTGAGGGAGATCAAACACAGAGCCGTTTCTACTGAGCTACATCACTGCCATCACCAAACATTTAACAACAACTATGTAAAGGTCAAAGCAGGAGGGGTCATCTAAGAACTAGTCCAAGTAAAGCCACGGAGAAGCAGGGAACAGCCACGATACACATTCAACAGGAATCCTTCAAAGCTGCAGTGCATGATAGTTCAACATCACTGGACAGATATCCCACAACTATTCAGCATATTGTGATTCACATGGTCTGAGACAAAACCAGAACTCTTGTCACGTATTCTGATTCACACAGAGCAGATTTTCTATAATCACAGATGTTGTCAGCCAGACAGGTGATAAAAATGTGATTGACAGCTGTACTTACTGATCAGACAAATACCTCAGATATGATTCTACTATTCTACTTTGTGATTCAACATGGACGCTTGGAAAATTGGACTCTTCTCCACAGCGGCGTGAAAGAGCATCAGGTTTATCTGTCTTTATATTTAATGTTTTGATTAGGAGTGAGCTGCAGAAGGAAGGTGTGCATATTCCCATTTTGATGTTTATTTCTCCCAGGGAACATGTATTCACTGGCTATTATTACAAAGGAGATGCCCCCCATGTCGAAATGCAAGTGGTTGGACTATTACAGTGTTTCTCAGCGGGGATGGTAGGAACCCCCACATAAGGATCCTGTGTAAGCGCTGATGTAAGAGAGGCACATACTACAATTTTTAATATTTCATATACTAATATGAGCTTAGATGTTTGCTGTTGTAAAACTGAATTTTGTTTATAAGTATATTCACATGTTAGGTCTGGATTTATTTAGCTGATAAATTTCTTCCATTTACTTTTTCATATTTCGCACATATAATTCCTTGGACTTCATTGACTTGGTTTGTGCTCCGACATGCACTAACAACTATCTAACCTTCCATAGAAAGGTGTGTGCTTTTCCAAATTATGTCCAATCTACAGAATTTACCACAGGCAGATTCCAATCAAGTTGTGGAAGCATCTGAAGCATGAGTGGAAACAGGATGTACCCGAGTGTCATTGAAAACACTGTGAATAAATATGTACATGTTATGTTTTTGGTTTGTATGTTTCAGAAATTTGCTAAAGTTTCAAACAAACTTTTTCACTTTGTCATTATAGTGTCTTGTGTGTAGAATTTTAGGTGCAAAAATTTAATCTATTTTGGAATACGGGTATAAAACAAGAAAATGTAATAAATAAGTGCAGCACTGTGAAGGATTTCTGGATGCTCTTTTAGTTTCTGGGGGGCTTAGTTCCTATATTTTCTTTTTGGGGTTTTATGGGACTTTTTTTCTTACTAAAAACTGTACATTTTCATATAATAATAGCTCAATATTATTCATAGCTTATTAATATATAGCTACATTAGCAACATTTGTTATTTTTACCATTTAAAAAAAACAAAACAAAGCCTGGTCTTCATGATCTACTATCCTGCATGTTTTAGATGTATCCCTCTTCCAACACCTTATTCAAATGATAAGTCTATCATCAAGCTCTGCAGAAGCCTGATACCAACCATCAGGTGTGCTGGAAAAGGGAAAAATCTAAAACATGCAGGATAGTAGATCTCGAGGACCAGGGTTGGGGACCCCTGGGTTAAACAATAGCGAGCAGATGTATCATTCATATTTTTGATATTTCCCTCTTCCACCACACCTGAAAGCCATTACATCGTTATCAGGCTTCTGCAGCTTGATGATGAGCTGATCATTAATTGAAACAGGTGTGCTGGAAGAGGGAGAGATGTAAAACATGCAGGACACCGGCCCTCGAAGACCGGATTTGAAGACCCCTGATTTAGTGAGTCCATAAGTGACAGCAAAATGTAGCAGTAAAACTACAGCATAGTTTTCCCCCTTTTCACCTGGTCTAAGTGCTGTGAAAAAACATTTTCTGTTGCAATGAAAGTGTGCTACTGAAAATGTGGAAAAAGGGATCTAAAGAAAGGAAGTAGGAATGGGTTTTTGAGTGTCCTGTATATAGTTCACATTGTAATAATAGGCCATATGAGTCATACAGTCTTTTAACATGTATTATGTGTGTGAGACGTTACCAAAGATCTACAGTTGGCATTTAAACTCTTGGTGGTATCGCACAGCCCTGAACCATCACATCTCAAACCATCTTCCTCAAACTAACTAAACCACACACACACACACACCAGGAACTACAGTTTGTCACAACACACCAATCAATAACATACAGTCAGCAGTCTGTGTCGTGGACACTCAGCAGTAAACACCCAGGTCAGACCTTGAGGGAGAGATATCACATCTCTTACAGGGGACAATGTCAAAACATAAAAAATGTGCTGGTGATAACTGCTTTAGCTACTGTATACACCCTATTCCCAGGCAGTGCATGACCCACACAAAAACAGAAACAGAAAGTCAGACTGCATGAGACATATTACGATGCAAGTGGGTATGGATATGAAACTGTCTCTGATGGTGAAATGCTGGTAAAGTGAAAGTGAAACGAACAAGTAATTTCACTAATTTAGTTTTCATCAGTGAACAGAGTAACCATTTCCCATGATAAAATAAAAAAACATGTATTCATACTAACTGGTCAAAACAAATGAGCAGACAGCCAGCTGTGTGATATTTTGGTCCTGTCTCGCATTGGGGTTACCTCACTGTTGGTGCAATATGGTGTTACATTTCCACACTGCACCTCTTTTGGCTTTTGCTAAGCTTCCAAGGGTGATTAAATTCACTGTAGCAATCACCACTCAGCAGCTGTACCACTAATATTCCTCTGCAGACCAAACTAAGTCTATAAGCAGTGCCACAGTTAAGCAGCTTATTACAATATTACCAGAAGGAATATGGAACTGCTTGCGAGTTCAGAGTCTGAAATAAAACTATCTTTGTTGTATTTTCAGTTCACTGAATGGGAAGCTTCTGTGGTATTTTAGAGTTAAATTTTGCTCTACACAGAGTACTAGAGGTTTACTTGATGTAAATGTGCTTTGCTTGGACTCACCTACATCCTCTGGTATCATACTGCCTCATACTCTTGATAAAGTGGACTTTCTTTGGCACCTTGGGTCCAGGAGAACCAGAGACATTCCTTAACCTGAGGAGAAAACCAGACAGATGGGGGGAAAAAACAAGTACAAGTGGCTATCAATAAAGTTTAATCTAATCTATCACATTAAATGGCTTGTTGTGTGACAGTCTCTTTGTTAGGGATGCAAAGGTAAAGAGGGTTAAATCTAAACGTCGTGACACTAAGGCCACACTTTTCTGGACTTTACCTCACACTGTAAATCTGGCAATGAAACCAGATTTACAGACTTATTCAGAGGCAGGCAGGGGAGAATGAGTTATATTCACAACAGGGACAACACAAGAATGCAGCCAAACAGGAAACAAACCCATACCAAATGTGTGCATTATTAAACGAATCACAGAGACATGATTCAGCTTCTACAGTAAAAATCCACAGAACCATTTATTTTTAATGAAAAAAATCGTTGTTTACAGGTAGATACGGGGTTTTATGCAGAGATACGTGTTTTTATGCGGAAGTCAGCTGCTTGTTTTGAGGCCCACAGTGGGGGTCAGTGCACTAACCTCTGCCGGGAATCCAGACTGTTACTGGCCGGTACCGGGCTCACAGCGGGTGTGGACCGGACACGGGCGCAGGGCTGGTGACCGGGCACCGGAGACACCGGGGTGTCAGGGAGCAGCGCCTCGGCCGCAAACCCGCCCTCCAAAAATACCTCGTTGGCCCCCACGGCATTTGCCCCGGCAGGTCCCGGAGACATTACCAGGGAAGGTCGGAGAGGGCTGACCACCCCGGGGAAACTGGAGGAAGAGCCACTACCGGCCGCGGCAGGTTCTGTCACCTGTCCGGCGGGTCTCTGTCCGTCAACCGGCGGAGGACCGCCACATTCACTGCCGTCCCTGTCCCGGGGTCTGAGCTCGTCTGCGGCTTTTTGGTCGATATTTCCATCGCTAAGCTGAGACTGGGGGCGTCCGTCGAGAGAGATATTTGTGAGGAATAACAGAGCCGCCTGCCTCCTCCTGGAGTCCTTCACCCTCCTCCGGTGCTCTCGTTGAGTCTTGGCCGTTTTACTGTTGCTGCTGGTTGACTGCAGACCGCAGACAGCGGTCGCCATTCTAGTTTGAAATGTGGCTGTTGAACACGAAGGCAACGAGCAACCGGTATCAAGGCTAGGCCACGCCCATCTACCCTCTGATTGGCTTTAATGTTAATTGTACAGACGGGGACGTGTTACTACTTGTCGATGATTGGATAAGAGCAGTGATATGTTAAAATGTTCTCTGTAGTCGTCGCTGATTGGATGCATGAAAAAGAGGGGGGATCATCTGGAAACAAAAGACAGCGGTCACTGTCATTGACTTTAGTTTTCTGATGGTTTTTTTTGTCTTCATTTAGTTTTTCAAGATCTAAATTGGCAGACACACGACTCTGTTCTCCATTCTCTTTCTAAGTCAGATGAGTCACTTAAAGGAGAAGGAAGAAGGTTTTTCAAGTTTCTATTTGACACGTTGGCACTTAAACTTAGTGTCCCATCTCTCTCTCTCTCTCTCTCACTCTCTCTCTCTCTCTCTCTCTCTCTCTCTCTCTCTCTCTGTCTGTCTGTCTGTCTGTCTGTCTGTCTGTTG
>JAPTYQ010000028.1:9502269-9514916 GCA_029814465.1 Ostorhinchus cyanosoma | reverse complement strand
GTCTATAAAATACTAATTTCCTTAGCTTTATTATGCAAAAATGGAAGTAGAATATATTATGGGAAATATGGAAGGCTTGCAGCTCCGATATAAAACAAAGTCACTTAGGAAAGATGTTATCTTAATACACATCCTTGTAAGTAGGAGTGAGTAACTTATGGACAAATGATGCATTTGTGTCGACACTGTTAGTGCAGAAACATATGAGAAGGCCAACATTTCACATGATTTCTTTTGCAAACGTATTGTCACAATATGCCAAAGGTTTGTGTTACTTTTAATAAAACACTTTAGTTCCCATATATGGATTTAAACCCATGGTCTCTTCTTTTACATTAACATATCCAAAAAAGAAAGACACCTTGGAGAAGAAGAAAAAAGAAACAGAGTTGTCATCAGGCTGACAGTACAAAAAAGGAGGTGAATTTCTTTGCTGTTAAAAAGCAGAGAAGATATCTTGAGCGTATGTGCCGTCTCCTGCCATTTTGCGAGTGGTGGAGTAACTCTGTCAGCTGTTTTCAAAATGTTCTGGAGAGGACTTGGAATGCTGGCACGATCCACCGGGAAACAGTTAATCAAACAAGTTTCTGCAAACAAGAAAAACAACATCATTAGCATCAGTTAAAGATATACAGTACGTGAGCTGTTTAGAGAGCAGTCACAGCCTTGTTTCAAAGATTTAATCTGAGTTTATTCTAGTGAGACACGGGTGGGTATTAATCACAAAAGTCCTGGATATGTTCCAAGTTTTAGGGTTTTCCGGTCTGTAAATGTGAGAGAACACAAACTGTGGCACATAGAACTAATTTACTGTATAAACAGAAGTGCAAGCAGAGATAGAGGAAGTTCCACATTGGGAAATTAGAGCTACATTATAATGTGCCATATACGCACCAAAACACCCCCCAAAACACATCACATCTGTCACTGGAGGATTATGTATGTCCACACTATTTTTCTCTTCACGGGCTGGTTTTACGCTAAATAAGCAAATGTATCTTCTATATACACACTACATACTTTCATTTATGGTGTTATTTCTTAGTCCAGAGGCAGATCATGGACAATGCTGTTATATCTCAGTTCCAATGTTCAACAGCAGGTGGAGCCACAACATTCAGTACAACATCACAAAAGAATCAAAATTCAGTTTTGCAAAAATCAGCCTGTCATTATGTGTCACTGTTCCAGGATTTAATTTAAAAATAATTGTCCTTCTTAATAACTTCATCGTGAAATAGTGGGTGACGCACTTGTCACAAAGCAAAAAGGAAAATAAAATGACTTTCTTTCCTTTTTAACCTGAAGCAATGACTCACCTTTATTTCAAGGGAACCAACAGTTATTTGAACTTATGTTGATGAGTTTATCCTGCTGCTCCTGCACATGCCTCTCTCTCTATCATCATTTAATGAAAAGGCTTGATTCATTTCTGAAAAAACCCTAAAAACATTTATCATCCAACACCAGCACATATCTGCTTTAAATTCTGTTCAACACCCACTCACCTGGCCTGGAGCTCTGTGGGAGGGCATTTTAGAGCAGTGTGCAATTTGACTTCTTTTTTGTCTTCTTCTTTTCCATCGGCGTTTTTCTGTTGATCTGTCGCACCAGATCATAGAAAATCTACAGAAGGACAGAGGAAGTTGAAGGTCTGAACAGTTTGTTCCCATAATGAGCGAGTGTCAAAGCCATCTGTGCAACTGTCTCATATACATTCTGTTCTAAATCACAACAGAAGCCCAGTTCTTCAGGCGGTAACATATAGACGATATGAGAACTCACCTCATTAACATTGATCTTTGATTTAGCTGAAGTCTCTAAAAAGGCACAGTTGTTCCACTGGCGGGCCAGATTCTGACCCTGTTCCTTTCCAACCACACGCTCGTCCTCCAGGTCACACTTGTTTCCCACCAGGATCATGGGAACCTGAATTATTATCAAAAGAGCAAAAGATTTAACTGTCAGAACAACTTCACTTTATACTAGTGAAAAACATAATAGTATCCTGAATTCAGATTTTGTTACTCTGTTACCTTCGGCTTAATTTAATTTGTTGTGTCTATCTTCTGTTTTAGATTTCTATTTTTTAGATTTACATCTCTCTTTCATATTCTATTTTATACATATTTTTATATTTTTCAACAGTGCAAATGTGGATGGCTGGAGAAAACATTTTCCCTGAGGGGACCTCCCAAAGGGATTAATAAAGTACTCTGTCTGGTGGTTTCACTATATGCGCTAGTGCTTTTAAATCTGCATGACTGGTCTTTATATAGTTGTGTATTCTGTACAGTCAGGCGTGAATACAACAGAAAAACATTAAATTCCATCATGTATAATCAAGGCTTGGATTAATACAGACCTTCTGTTCTTAGCTCCATTAAAATTATACAATATGCCATGTAATCATTATGCATTCAATAGTTGCAGAAGATACATCATCATTATGCAAACTAACAATGGTGAAAACGGAAGTTGAGAATAAATAGATATGGCAACTTCAACACTGCTTCCTTTTCAAAAGAATGTACTGAATATATTCATTTATGTGTTATAAAGACATAACCAGGTTATAGAGAAATCCCCTATTGATACACACTGCACTGTAGCATTTCTACTAATGGATGATTATACATGAAATATAGAAAAATAAAGAGTGTGATGCCTTTTGAAGTATTACAGCTGTTATGTCAGCTATGCTACAGTCTGATGGATGACAAAATTCCTACAGTTTAGGAAATTAAAACCGGTATTCTCAGTTATAGTCATGCTGATAATGTTTTTCATTTTCAGCAAATCATGATATTCATCACCACAACCATTTAACACATCTGTGCGAAGTGGATGTTCATATTTTCACACCATTTTTTTTTTATGATGTGAAAACTAACCAATATGCACAACAAATCAAGAAACATGCCATGCCCAGCACGTTGTATATCCTCTCTGTAAATTAAGAAATGAGGAGACTAAGACTGAAAGTGGCAGATAGCATCTAACAGCAGCTCTGACATTTCAACCCTCTCACAAAGTTCCTGCCCCCCTTTGCTCTGCCTCCTCTCCCACAGAGCTGACTCTAATGAGGGAGACATGAGCCTGAGAGGTTACAGATTATATAGAGACACACCAAAGGTTATCACTGAGGAGAAACTCCACAGAACAAGGAGCTGCTTATGGGATGAAAGGGCTGTACAATAGAAATGGTCTCATAGCGTCAGGAAAAGCCGTGTTTATGTTAATTGAGT
Source organism: Ostorhinchus cyanosoma (assembly GCA_029814465.1). Lineage (NCBI taxonomy): Eukaryota > Metazoa > Chordata > Actinopteri > Kurtiformes > Apogonidae > Ostorhinchus > Ostorhinchus cyanosoma. The sequence goes on along the minus strand of JAPTYQ010000028.1, from coordinate 9,511,668 downwards.
ATAATCCAATACATGTAAACCTGTGTTAACAATTAAGTGATTGTCATTTAATTCCCATTTGTTCCCTTAAGCAGATACAGAAAAAGCTGACACCTCATCTTGTATTTTTCACTCTGTACCTCTATCTACTGAATGCCAAATATCACCACACACTCTACCTTTGTGATTCTACGGTTGCACAGGCTGACGTTGAAATTGCAATAAAGCTCAAAGATATACATTTGTAGAACAAAGAACAACTTGTAGGTATGTATCACTCACATCCTCTGTGTCCTTTACTCGCAGGATCTGTTCCCGGAGGTCCTGTAGGTCATTAAACGTTGACTGTGCTGTAATGGAGTACACCAGGGCAAAGCCTTGGCCGTTCTTCATGTACAGGTCCCTCATCGCTGTGAACTGTTCCTACACAACACCAGCAAAAGACAAACATCATCAGCCTGGTTGCATTCATCTTGCAAGCTACCAAATGACACCTTAAAATGATTGACTTACTGTTCCAGCTGTGTCCAGGATTTCAAGCATACATTGTTGCCCGTCAACCTCAACTTGCTGTTGGAACAAATCAAGTTTTACAAAAAAGTGGTTACAGACTTGCTTTGAGAGTAACACCTCCCAAAACTCAATTAAAGCGCTAAATGTCATACTACACATTACCTTTCTGTAGGAGTCTTCTATTGTGGGGTCATACTTCTCCACAAAAATGCCTTGCACAAATTGGACTGTCTGAAATTGACAATGGAAGAAGATCATTAACATTTTACATAACGTGTAAGATCAGCAACCACTTCATATTCCAAAAAAAAAGGATATTATTGTACTGATTTCTCCTACAGTACTTCGTTAAATTGCTTAACAAGGTTATAATCTTCAAAATGGCTGTAGTTGTTTACTTTCACAGTAATGCAGTGTGTGCCTTAATTAAGCATCAATGACAATCCTCATAATAAAAACACATCTGTACTCAGTTGTCAGTGTTATGGCTAGATCCTGCCCATGACTGCAGACATCACTCACCAGTGCTGATTTTCCCACACCTCCTGATCCCAGCACCACTAGCTTGTACTCACGCATGGTGGGCAACTTCACTGGACAGCACAAAAGTCTGTCAAAAGGTAAGAGTGAGACAAGCAATTAGAGGGAAGCCAAGTTTGAATAATGGAAATCAAATCTACATGTTTACCTCACCATAATCACCCTGTGCCAAAGCAAAACAAAAATAATCCAATATATTCTGATACACTCGACATGCTTTGTGGGTCAACTATTACAACTTTTCACTTAAACCCATGTAATGTAAGAGCTCCATAATAATATTAACCAGGAACCTGCAGGCAGATCTACAATACATATAAAAAATGCAGTTAACCAAATGTATAGCAGCGTGAACGCCCTGTCAATAGAGAATCTACTACAATGAAATATTGTCACTGACATCAGCAGATCAAATTGTCATTTCACTGCCAAAAATGAGCTCTCTTTCACACCCACTGCCATGGGACTCTGCTGTCATATGATAGGGGTGTATCCCCTTTTTGAAAAAGAAAAAACATACAGAGGAGCTGAAGAAAAACCACAGACTGGTCCCTCAACGCCACCAAGTCCCTCTAATATAGAAACTTTAATGAAACTCAAAAGGCTCTCGGCACTGAAATGTGTTGGGAAAAAAAAAAGATCCTGAAAATGGAAAGACACCACACAGTCAGTAGGTGAGAGTGCTGCAAATAACTTAATCTCATTACATTACAGAGGAGAATTGCCACAGAGAATGACCTTTCATCAACCTGACACAGTTTAGACAGAACACATGGCCTAAAAAACAGCAGTAAGACGTACAGGCACAGCCATAAAGATGTTTGGGACAAAACGAGACACATGAAGTCAGTCAGTGATTCACTGGTGAATATCCAATGAATATCAAATAGTATAAACCTGAGAATCTGTTCCGATTAGTAATACTTTGCGTGGCATTTCAGTTCACAGACATGAACACATACAAATGAAGTGCTTTAAGTGGCAATACTTTAATTGCTATTCCAAAATGCAAATGCGTTGTTCATTCATTTGATGTACAAATGTCAAAGAGGGGGTGATGCATGGCAAAATCTTATTTGAGAACCTCTTTCAATTTCCTCATCACACTAGGTCTATGAGGCCTTTGTCAGACACTGAAACAAACAATACAACAACCACTCTGTCACACTCAACTGGCATTTGCAATTCTAACTACGATGTATGAAGCACCACCAGAAACCCACAGTGAGAGACAGGCACACGAGGCGCTCTACAAAGGGCCATTGTAATGACCCTCCTCCTCTCAAGTACACCATACAAACAGAACACAGAGATCAGAGGAGCATGTATGACCACAGTACCAAGATCATTAACAGGGAGAGGGGGTGACGCCAACATGTAGCTCATGCATTAGTTGGCATAATAACCTATGTAAAAGGAAATCACAAAATGTAAATTTATGTACGTTTTACGAATCTTGCTTCAAAGCCTTGACATCAGATAAGAAATCTAAGCCTTCCTCTGATTAGATATGAGCCGGCACTGCAGTTTCAAGTATCATGCACTGACGCTGGCAACCTTCACCAATTCTACACACTGATTTTTTTTAAACTACTGAGAGTGTTTCCTTGTTTGGAAGGTGCAATGGTGACAGCTAGTGACGTGCTATACACTTGACTGTACACTTTCCAAATTAATGTAAAACAAAACAGGCACAAAAGGGTACTTTGTACACACCATTACCAATAAAAACAAGAAAAATCCACCTACTGTGTACACGGCTGCTACAGATGACAACTCCCTCTACATCTGGGGAGGGGAGGGCCAACAGATCCTCAGGTACACTGATGTCAGCGGACAGGTGCTGAGGGTTGATAGCCAATGAACTAGGCTATAATTCTCAGGAAACCAAACCTAAAATATAGAAATACTTAATTACATTAATTTCAGCAACACATGAAAAAGAATTAATGTTGACATGTTCAAATTTCACACTTCAGTCAAAGAGTGAGACAAGCTAGTTTGGGTCTGCACTTTGATTCATTCAGTTTCTGTTAGATCGAATGAGTTACAAAATAGCTGAGGGACAAATCACAAAATAAACTTAATGGAGAAATGAACAAAAGGCAAACCAGTCAACAACAAACTTCAAGAGTAACTGAAGAAATCTTTAAAAAATTAAGTGGGAATATTTAAAGTAGTCCATAGGGGTTTACATCTGTTGTGCTCCTGTGCAGTCACTCAGACAGTGAGCTGACAATGCCGATGACTGATGGCTTTTCCTAGCAAATCTACCCACTGTGGGACCTACTTCCATGCAGTCAGGAGGCAAGTTGTCACATGTTATATAACAAAACTTTACTTATTCCTGGAACAACTTGTTGCTGATCAACAGACAAACAACATAAAATACAGCCACGCCTAGGAACATAATCAAAAAGCAAGATAGAAAAGTTGCGTGTTTTGCCTAGTTAGACTGTTCATATAAATCTTCGTTCCTTCAACAGTTTATTGACTTGAAGTGTTTCGAGGCGTGAATGAGTGACAGAGCCAGAAGGGGGCAAATGCATTTTAACTTAGCAAAATAGCACAAACAAGTGTTACATATTTTTAATAAACCCCCAAAGTATGTAAAAGTATATGTATAATGACAATACGAACAATAAGTTAATAGTGTATGACACGATTACATAAAAAAGAGCTTATTTATGTTCTAATTTGGAGCGTAGTTGATTTCGAAAGGAAGGGTGTGGCTATTAGTTTCCCCAATGTAAAAGACTAAGGCTTCTGCAGTGTATAAAATAAACAAAGCACCCAGTGCTAAAGTCGCAAAGTAAACTGAATATAATTTTAATGTTGTATTTGAGACGTCGGTGCCGTTTCTAAACACTAGTTAGCTAAATGACGACTAACGCTGGACAACCTAAAGACTAGCACACAGTTAGCGTTAGCAACATTTGGGCAATGTTAGCTTACCTATTGGAGTGTAAACGTAGAAAAGATAACGACGAGCGGGACAATTTGAGTAGTGCGTTAACCAGTGTAAATTTGGAACAAAAATAAATTTTGTTAAAATGGATAAATGTCACTTCAGATTTTGCAACCTTTACTGTTGTAGCTAACTGATTAACTAGCTTCAACCGGGGCTACAAGTTAGCTAGCCAGTTAGCATTCCGATAAACTCTCAAACCTCCATTTATATGCCATTTAACGAGATTAGAGCCGCTTACTGTGTTTCTACCAACATGTGTAAGAGATAATAAGAAATAGAGGACAAAAGAGGCAAAAATCAGACTTCAAATAAACTTGAACTGCAAACCATGTTTGTATCGACAACTCGTTAGTCATTAGCTGACGTTAGCTCGTCAACCCAGTCGTCTAAGGTTAGCTTGTAACGTTAAGCTAAGATATGTTTTACTCCAAAATTATTCTGCTATCACTGTGCCAGAGATGATTTTAATGCTACATCGCACATCAAGACATATTTAGGAAACAACCTTAAAATTAATGAAGTCACTGCGTGGGTAATTAGCTTCTAAAGTGCTAATTTCTCTCCGGGGTAAAGCTTCTCAAAGCACTTACCGTGTTCCGCTATGTGTGCGCTAAATCACACTGGGCGAATGTACGGAAGGGTCGGGAGGGACAGCTGCTATTGATTGGATCAGCATCAGCCTATCACAGCTATCCAGGTTAAGGTACGATTCAAGCTTCTACAGCCAAAAACATGATTCATCCTCCTCTTGTCAAAAAGGCATCAGGACCCAGCTCTGTTCAAGGAGAGACAAGCCAACATGTTACATAAATAAAGCATAACACACTGTCCTGCTGAAAAAAAGACAGATTTTCTGGAGGAACTGATGCACCTGTGGCACCGATAAAACGCACACAAACACCAAAAGGTAGAAGCAAAGAAAATGTATCATCTGTCGGACTGGTATAGCCTATTCTCAAAATACTCACTTCAGTGTCTACATCCATCCTACTAAATAGTTCACTTTATTTACATCTGCGCAGAGGAGGGAGTTTCAAAGATCCAAACAATTCAAAGGGGATTTAATATCATTCAATTTTGCACATACAGTGACATTTTTTTTTGGATGCCCTATGCATTTGTGATATTTTGCATTTAGTCATTGAACTCTGCCAAGTATTGTTCCATTCTCCAAACCCACATGCTTCCTTCTGCATGTGCCAAGATAATGGAACACATCCAGGACAGGGCATGTTGAAACTGTCAAGAATTTAGTTTTTGCCATTCTTTTTATTGAGAAACAAAAAGAAAATCACTACCATTACTTAGTGTCTTTCTGATGCAGCCAAACCGTTTGAAACACACAAAATATTTTTTCCCCACAAATATTTCATGATAATACTTGAGATTGTGTAAAATTATCAGGGTGTCCAGAAACATTTTTCCACTACTGAATATGAGAATAAGCCAAAAAGCATCATGAAATAAACAAGGAGCAAACACAATAATAACACCAAAAGATAATATACGCAGCCATCAACATAATCTAAACATCAAACAAAATCTAATGCACCTTTAACGTGCAGAACAGAGCAGTCATGTATATGCAAACACCTTTAGTGATGTACAAAAAAAAGGCTGAGGTAACTTTTACTGCCAACACTTAGAGATCTAATGGTGAAGCAGAAAAGAGAGGACACATACATTTTGATTAAAACACTAAAAACTTTCCTTTTTTTAAATCCTGTAGCCGAATAAATGGTGTTGCTGAACTGTCAACGTTGTCTGTTGATGCTATGTCTTTATTGTTTATTGGCTAAATGTTTATTGTCATTTCCAAACTTAATGTTGAGACCCTAAATGCGTTACAGATGTTTTTAATGGGTCACCAGCTGTCAATGTAAAATTCACAACAGAAATGTAATATGTGAATTAATTTTTTGAATTAAAGTAGTAGGGGTGTTTTCTGGTTTATCCATGAGAGAAATTCAGAGAATCTGAAATCCAGAAATGAACAAGACAATGATGCAAAATATGTAACAAGAGGAAAAGGATGTTATAGAGGTCATGACAAAAACACAATAGACCTTCTGACACTATTTTGATCATGCAACAGTGTGTAAAAAAAAACAACATCATGGCAAGTTGTGATTTATTTTTGTAAATTTTGTTTCTAAGTAGAAATAACATTGCTTTTTTGGGGTCTCAAGCTGAAAACATTTAGTCTAATCTTCCTACAAAGAACCAACAAACTCCCACTGCAATCTCCTTTCGCTTTTAAAGATGGAAATTATGTGTAAAACAAGAAAAAACATCAGTGAGTTGGATTTTAGAGGAAACAGTCTCTTCAAACTGCAGCACCATTTCACATAAAGGGGTGAATTTGCGGAATCGTTCTAATGAGGAAGTGAAAGCCTGTTTAACATGAATATGAAAACAGATGATGGAGTGAGACTGTGGTTAAAGTAGGGGAGGAAGGATATGAGACATGCTCTATGGTTTATATTGTCTTTTATTTATTTATCTATTAAACTTAGACTCAAGATATTTTCATGTTTCCCTCATCTTAAAGTAAGATTAAAAGTGGAGGCATCATTAAGCAAAGCCTCAGCCTACACTTTTTTCATACTGTTTTGGTTGCTATTTCTTATGTTATTTTACTGTTAGTTTTTAAATCTCTTATTCTCTCTTTATACAGGGTTGTCTGGGGGTGTAAGTGTTGTCAGATCATGTGCTATTGGGATTTGAGGGTCTACTCCCTGGAAAATATGATGTCATTTGATTGGAAACTGCATTAGTTTAACAATAAGGAAGTCTTTTAATTTTTCATTACAAAAATCTTAATTCTTATCATTTTGGACCATAATATTATCATATCTGTGTAGAAAAGTCTGGAAAAGGTGGGGAAAATAATACATAAACAACAAAAACATTGCAAAAGAAGTCCACTGGGGACCATCTACACCCAATAGATCTGGGAATTGTCATTTATTTTTCATGCTGTCCACAATGATTTTACATTAATTCGACTTATTGCAGGTGCCCTTGCATCTAAGCCTTATAATGGCGGGGATAATCTCTAATATATAACTAACATTGCTTTCTAACATTACAAAATTGTTGTTTGTGTTGGGAAGTGGTGTCAAATAAGCCCCCCCCCCACACACACACTGAAGATTAATAAAGCTAATCTAATCTCATTTTATCTACTAATACTAAACAGAGAGGAAATTAAGATAAGTGGCCATTTCAGAAAGCACTGTGTAGAAGATAAAGTGCACAGAGAATGTGTAACCCATTTTATAATAATGAAAAGTAGAACAGCTGCACTGAGAACTGAGGTTTGGCAGGTGATTTTTTTTTTTTTGTGTTTGAAGTCGAATCCAAAACAGGACTTTGATGCAGACCATGTTATTTATAAAAAATAAAATAAAATAAAATAAAGAGCCATTCCTATGTTGTTGTCTTCAGGTTTTTGGAAGTAAAACTATGACACAAGCAGCAGGCGTCTAAACACTTTGTCGAGTTTGTTAATTGGGGTCAAAAGCCTGAGTCTGATGGATTAAACAAAGCTCTTGTCTTATGTTTTGCACTGTCATCATACTGAATATTGCAGTTTATTTTTGCACCTTACAGCTTTTTTTTTTATATATATCCAGGTGTGTCTTTATATTTCTGATTTATTATGTATAGTGTGCTTGCTCTTGTGTTATTTTTTTGTTTATTCATTTATTTTTTACTTTTTTCTATTACGTATCATGCTGCTGCTGCGCTGTAATTTCACAGTTTGGGATCAATAAAGTACATCTATGCCTCTATCTGTCTATGTATTTAGGAAAGTCAGTGTCTACGCGTTATGTGTGATATGGAGTATATTCAGTGTTAACCTCTAATACATGTACTTTCCATATGATCTGCATCTCTTTCAGGCAGTAATCTGATAAGGCAGCACATGTTTAACTTTGGGATCACATGACGCTGCAGAGCAGACTGAGCTCCTGGCAGCAAAGAGTCGATACAGAGGCACCGACTGCGATAATCTGACTGCACACAGAGCTCCAGCTGCAGAGACGTCAGCAGCTCAAGTCTGAGTCACTGCACATCTCCACCGGCATCGTCCCATTAGAGCCACAATCAATAAAGTGCTAAGAGTCCCCACTCACATCACCTTTCTTCAGTTTTCTCACCTGCGGCTACATATTCACTGAAAAAGAATATCTATGATTCAGCGTTTCAGGGCTCCTGTGCTCATCTTGAGAACTAAAAATAGTCTGGTAATATTTTCTTACTCCTGACAAGTCCCAAGACACAAACTAAAAGCATTAATTATCCAGATGCAGGGTCAGATAAAGCTCTGTCGTTGACCCCAAACTATTTAAGACTCTCAGTAACACATGCTGTAATTAGTGATATGTTACCTTACTATGTTGTTTATTTTCTGCAAATGTTCACCCTCCTGCTGTGGCAACTACTGCTAGATGTGTGTTTATCCGCCTCTAAAAATAGTCCCCACCTCCTCCAGATCTCTATTTTATGCTCCAGGGGTCAAATTGATAAATGTTGTTCCTACCTGAGCTTTAAAACCTAAAGGAAGGTGAGATCTTGGAGCTGAAAAAAAAAAAAGTTTTATTTCAATGAGGAGGTGGGGTTGATTCTAGTTATGTAAAGTAAAAAATAAAAGGAAGTTCTGAATTTAACTCATCCTAGAACATGCAAAAGGAGCAAAGCAAATGCGTGCAAATATTTTGGTCAAAAACACTGACAGGAGATGGAAGAGGAAACAGAATGATGGTAAAGGAAGAGCATGCAACTTCTATATGGGAATCAAACCTGGAACCTTCATTCTATGGTTATGGTGCAATGAGGTGACAGCGTGAACTCCCTTTTAGCACCCGTAGGATGTATTTATTGGAAAGGAGTAATTAATCATGATGTGTTAATGGACACAGAAGAAGAATCAATAATCTTTATGATTTGTTAGTCATGGAAAAAATGATCAGACCATCAAACGTCATCATCATAATCAACTCCTGTGTGTGGTGATCAATCAGTTAAGAAAAGTTAAATATAAAGAAAAAAATATTCAGGACCTGCCATGACAGTAGTACTGGCTCTTTATGAGTTAAGTAATACTTAAATACCCTGATATAAGCCTTTTTTTTAACACATTTAAAAAATAGATATATCTCCTAATATTCTGTTTCCTCACTGTTTTTCTCCCTCAGGAACTCTTTTAATAGTTCAGATGGTTGGTGAGTAACTTTTATATCCACACTAATCTACTATGAACTTTAAAGGCCAGAGTTTTCCTAGGATTTCATCACTAAAGTTTATTATTATAATCTTAAAAGTGAATATGTAAGGACCGTCACATCATTGTTTGAGGATTATTAATGACAAGACAACCCTTAACTTGA
>JAPTYQ010000028.1:9473195-9495306 GCA_029814465.1 Ostorhinchus cyanosoma | reverse complement strand
GGGGGGTGGTGGTACAGGATCAGTGACACATCCAGAATGGTGGCTTCATGACAGGCGACTTCTACCATCCTTCAAAAGCAAAAAATGTTTCTCTTCATTTTCTGACACGTCCATCGCTTAATGTGCACCTGACACAAATGTAGTCCTCCTTCTCCGCCATCTCAGCTGTGACGCCGACGCAGACCTGGTGAAACCACTGATTACAGCTGCCGTCGCACTGGACCCAATCCACCTGCACAGACACCAACATATGACATAAGGTCAATACAGGGGTCTGTCCGATACTCTGTTCTATTAGGATGATGACAGTATTCAGGCTGCTGCCAGTTTTAACAGTAAAATCTTGCACATGACTTTAGTGAAAGCAAGAAAATAATTTTCAAACCAATCAAATTATTTTAAGGTTTTTGTTGTTGTTGAATTATTGATTTCTGTACTTTAATATGTAGGCTAATACACAGGTACAGTTAACTGATCAATACTACAAAATTAACTCTGACAAGATGACAGGACACCAGCGAAAAGACAAACTATGAATAACACTAGAAAATCCCAAATATTACACATCTTTATTAATATTCCTTTAGTATTACTGGCTGTTATTATGAAAACAAATCACTGCTATGTGCACAGCTTTAATCATAGATTCTGGAGACCATTTTAAAGCAATTAAAATCCCTTTAATGTCAGTATTTAGGGTTACATGACTCATAAATTACTGATTTCTGGTTTTACAGCTGTGAAAAAGACAATCTTAGAGTTATGGTTTAATAAAGATATTAACCCTATTAAACAGTGGTTATTCAATGTACAACATATGGCTAGTTTAGAGTACTTAACAGCCAGACTTAACCAAGCAAAGCCCCAAACTCTAGCTAAATGGTCACATTTTGTGGTGGATATTACTGAAATATTGAAAAAACTAATGTATTTTTCCTTTGGTTTTTTTGTTGTTGTTTTTATAGGTATGTGTATGTATTGTAACCCTCACTTTTTTCTTTCATCTGTCAAACGTGGTATGCCCCTATTTTCCTTGGTTTTGGTTCTTAATGAGATGACGGTCTGTGTTCTTTATGTTTTTGTTGTGTTAGTGTTGTTTAAACATTTTCAATAAAAAGTAAATCACACAAAATTTTTTTTTACTGATTTCTTTAGTAAGTAGCTGTGTGACTATTAAATCACTTCATGTATTCAGCTCATCAGTGCTGATCCATAATGTCAATCAAACTTTTAAAAAAATACCACTAAACATTTATATACATCCTGAATAAAAAATGTCATGGTATATTAATCTAAAGATCTAAATCCATACATATGTTTTTCAGAAATAAGCTGCTGCTTTACTCATACTTGCATAAAAACACAAAGAAGTGCCACATTGCAGTCAGAGGTGTAAACATAAACATAAACACAAGTAGTGAAAATGGCTCCTAGAAGCTGTGAGATAAAGTCCACAGAGTCAGTCATCATTGTGAAATAAATGTGTCATTCAACTTGTCTGGGTTTATTTCACAGAAATGAATCACTGAGCTGTAACCCTGACTTTATATTTGGCGTCTGAAGCCTTGGGCTGATCCTGAGCTCCTTGACATCGATGGAAACTAATCGTCTTTATTTAGTCTGATTGCATGACTTTCTTGGATTCTGACTGACATTCATTCTATTTCATTCTATTATTCATGTGTAACATGTGTTGAATTTAACTACACGTATTGGGCTTTAATTATTGTGTAAACTGGCCTGTTGAAAGAACACGTTAACATGTATCTAGGACATTGTACAAAGACCTGACAGACAGATCAACTTCCTCACCTCGTCTCCCTCTGGCATCTGACACCTCTCTGCCGGACACACAGCCATTTCCTCATCTGAGTTATCAGACTGTGAGAAATCAGAGCGAGGAGAGGAGGAGGTCGAGGCCGGCCTGCGCTGCAGGGGCTTCTTATTCATCTTTTGTCTTTTGTACGAGTGTTTTTTGTCATTCCCCCTGCACTCTGTCTCCAGATTTTCTCTCTCCAGAAGTCGCTTTGCTTTCTTCTCTGAGTTGTTGACACAATCCTGAAAAATAATAATTTTAAAAAAGGCAAAAATTTGAATTTTAAACTGATGTTTGGCAGAATTTTACTGACAATTTCATGTTTCAGTTTATCTTTTTAGTTTTGGTAAACATTTTTTGCCGAAGTTTGAGTTTTATTTCAAGGACTTGACATGAAAAAGGCAGAATGAAAGAATGCATTAAGTCAAATACAGCTAACAAAAACCACTGTTTAAAAAAAGCCAATCAATCAATTAAATTTTATTTATATAGTGCAAAACCATAACAGAAGTTCTCATAACACTTTACATTTAGAGTTGGCTTAAACCAAACTCTTAAAAAGGTCTCATAATTTGCACTTTATTCTTGTACACTCTGAAAAGTAGGAGAAAATGAAAGTAAAGTGGATTCTACCACTCCTTCTGTTCAGTTGCAGTCTGTGTTGTTTAGCGTAGGTTTTATTTAGCAGCAGTCATTATGTTCGTCATTGCTCGCTTTTATCATGCAACACTGGTCTTAATCCATCATTTAAATGAAAACACTTTGTACCTGGTTTGATGGCAGATGTTTTTCCTGAGAAGTGAACTGCATGTGTTTGTCACAGTCTGCTGAATCGTCCTGTGGTGGCGACATGCATGTGTTTGTGTGCTGGTTGGTGGCTCGGTCTAGCAAAATGTGGTAGAGACTCTGCACTTCTGGCACTGAAACCTGCAGCAGAAGCCCCTCCACCATGAGCTCTTCCATTTCTTGGCTCAAACCTGAGAAATACAGACACAGAGAACATAAAATAACATACACAATGTTATTTTAACCAAGAATCTTAAACCCTGGGCCATTGGTTTCTAGATGGAAACATTTCTATATAGCACAACAATGGAGCAGCTAATAGCTGAAATTTCATTCATAAACAACCAAGTCAGAAAATAGTAAAAGGTAAATTCATAATGCAACCTTTGTTTTTGCTCTTCTTCGACTCATTCAATGACTTTTAGCGGTAGAGAAATAATACTTGTACTGTTGGGTTTGCTCAGCAGTGGAAACTTTATGGCAATGGTGTGCTGTTTTATGAATTTATTCATGACCAAAGCTGGTCTCAAACTGTTTCTGCTTCTTTTCAATATTCAGCCATTTGAGTACTTGTTTGGATTGTGTTCTGTTGTCAGACAACCGGTTTTAGCTGGCATTCTTCTGGTTATGTGGTGGTATAGCGTGTGATGTGTCATGTAGCATTACTATGGCAACAGAGACAGAGCCGTAGCTGCCCTCAATACCAGGTTGAAATGGGCTTAAGAGTCTACCTGAACTCTAGTACACATTAAAATGATGCCACTGACCCTGCAGAGGTATGCATCTCTGCTCAGTGTAGAACACTGTCTGAGCATGGCTGGTCCTATTCCATTCTGGAGTCAAACAAGGAGCCTGTAAAAACACAATAATAGAAAAAACTAAAAAATCAGCAAATATTCATAGACTACTTTTTCAGTGACCTGCAGGAAACATGCAAAGGGAGCAGAGAAGTAACCTGAGTGTTGTTGAGGGACTCGTGGCTGCCTGTTGCCCAGCGGGTCAGTGTGGGAGGAGTTCCTGGTCTGTCTTCCAGTTCTGGTACCTTACATGACTGTGAAATCTGCTGAGCGCGCTGCTGCCAGTCGACTGTCCTCTCCACTAGATAGTGCAGCGCTTCGCCCTCTGGCAGGCGCACGCCGATGCTCTGCAGAGACGCCAGCAAGGAGAGGACTTTGTTCAGGGGAGGTTTTTCTGATCGCTGGCACTGTGGACAGAGCCACGGCTGAGCTTCGCAGGGGTCCGAAGGGTCTCGGACGCACACGCTGTGGAAGGCGTCCCGGCAGAGTTCACACTGCAGCATTGCACCCATAGGAGCCTTCTGGCAAACGCACACCTTCAGGTCCATGCAGTCTGCAGTGGGGAGGAGCTTTGACTCGTTTGCTGCCCTGAGGTTGGAGAAAGCCTCCATCTCCCTTACCCGTAGCTCCTCCAGAGTTGCCATCTAAAAAATAAACACACACTGGGTCAAAACACTGGCACTAGGAGTGTTTCTATAAACTTATTTTAAGTCCTTTTAAAGTTTGTTAAAACATAGAAATGTTTATGGAAACAAAATTTGTTCCTTTGAGGTGTATTCTTCCTGGTATTAAGAATAGTTAATGTACATAATAGTCAATAAACTTACCCTTTTTTAATAACCTCTGACTCAAGAACATTTAACTCAAGTGATTCTAGGGAGTCTTCCTGAGTAAACAATGCTCTGTTCCTACTCTGTTTATTATAGTTATGTGTATTGTAGCCCATAGCACCACCTTCTGACAGCATGACCCAGCTTTGTATAGTTTCACCAAACCGGTTTACCCAAGTGTAATTAATTAGCATGATCTTTTTTGTGACTTTCACACAGTTTGCTTAAAATTATCTTGACATTTTGCAGAAATATGGTGAATGACAGTTTACTAATTCCATTCACTACTGCAGTCCATTCAATATTCATCTACACAGTCAACACTTACTGCAGAGGTAGAATCAGTGGTCTCTGAAAGCGCTTTCTCCACATCACCAAGACTGTTGAGTCTTGTTTTCTTTTTGTTGGTTTTGGGTGATTCTTTTGCTTTTTTGGCCTTCCTTTTTGGAGATCCTATATTTCCAACTTCACATCTTGGACAAAGTATCTGTAGTGAAGAGAATAATAATGATTATGAGTTCTTTAACAATCTTAAAGTAAGTGAGCAAGTTGAATCTAATTTTGTGCATTTTACCTCCAGTAAAGAAAGGGATGAGTCTTTCTGATGGAATACTGTAGCTGCCGATTCTTTCCATTCCTGCACTTCTACCACTAAAGTCTCCAGCCTGTCTAAGGGTTCCAGGTGGACTTGAATGGCTTGTCCTCTTAGCACCATGTCTGACAGGTGATCCGCTATCGGGATGCAACCACTAGTCTGGAAATGGCACATTATTTCATTGTTTAAAATCACTGTCATACTAAATTACTCCTCAGAATGAAATGTGGATGGAGTCATTACCTGGAGCTCCTCTGCTTCCTGAAGCCATTCTCTGGCTTTTCTGATCGTGTCTTTCAGGAGAAGACAATTTGGGAGGTGAGCAGGGATGCCAGATGTCTTCTCAGCAGCTGTACTTAGAGTCTCTATGGAGTGTGGAGGTCTAATGGACACAAAAAAACACAAGCGATATAAGCAGGTAATGGCCTGACATTAATTTCAAAAACCTCTCTCATTTTGTTAATAGGCATCTTTACAGAAAACAAGTTTGAAAATATCCATTATTTTAAACCTGTCTTTTGTTGCTGCCTTATTTGTATTTTAAAAACTAAAATGATGACAGACTGTCTTTGTGAAGTGTAACTCTTAAGTAAATGTCAAACATCCAGGGCAAAAGATGCGAAAAATAAAGATTTAAATACTGTGAATCCCAGAATTTCAAAGCTAAAGCTCTTTTGGTAAATGCAACCTGACTTAGAATGAGTTATTCTTCTAATGGGCAGAACAGATGCACATTCCTGACAGCCATGCCATTAAAAGCCTTTCAGAAGCATTTGTGACAGTTAATACTGAACAGCACTGAGAACCAATGGGACAACGGCAGAACTAAATATGATGCTCACTTTTTGTTGATCTTGTTGAATATTCTAGCAGCAGCATTTTGCACTAGCTGTAATTAAAATAAAGCAAAATCAGGAGCACTGATGTAATATTACATTATTCAGTTACAATCAGTGCAAACACCTGAACAGATTTAAACCGTGAAAAAAATCACACTGCTGAGGAATAAAAAGAGAGATCTCAGAGTTTTAAATAATTTGCACAAGTTTTTGGATTAAAGCTACGATTAACAAAGAACTTTGGCTAGTTCCTGCGAGGCTTTGATGTGAATATCATCATGGATCAGTCAGCGCTGCCTCACCTGGCTTTAAGGAGGCTGCTCGCCTTGTCCTCCCAGTGCTCAGACATAGTAAGCAGCTCCTGAAGCCGAGCCATGGCTTTCTCCACTGACGGATGAGGGGTCAGACCCACTCCCTGGTCGATGAGTCTCCTCATGGTCTCCAGAGTCAGGGTGGCGGGCTGGCTGCTGGCCTGCTGCACTGCCTCCAGCCAACGGGCCTGTTCCAGCCTCACTCTGAGGCGTGGCAGCTCCGGTAGCTCCACGTCGAAGTCAAAGCTCACATCTAACAGGCTCTGGATCTCAGCAACGCTGGGAACTTCATCTGCCAGGACTTTCTCACTATGCTGCTGAAAGTCTTCAATCCGATTCAAGAGTTCCTAAAGACAGACCACAAACAGGTGTACAGGTACGAAATTAGTGATTTTATATATTGTACATGGATTACTTGACACTCAGGACCCGAGTGCATTTGTCAAAGGGCCAGATTTTTTTCCATACGGATACTACAAGGCCAGACAACCACATTATACAAAAGTGTGTTTTTATTTTGGTTTAATTACCCTGTTATTGTTTAACTCACAATCACAAAATTAATTTTATTTTTATTAGTCTGTATCAGTCTACTTAATATTTTACTATTATTTGTTTTGATGCTGTGATAAAGGTAGGCCTGAGTCCTGCATTATGCTATTTACACTATGCACAAATAATCAGATGATATAGAGAATAATCACATCTTTAGAATCTGTGATAAAACAAATTTTTGGAGTGTCAGAAAACCATCCCCATGCTTCAGTATAGGAATAAAAAAATACTATATATCCTCAGTACCCAAACACATTTTTCCGCCTGCATTTTCTGTATTCATTATTATTCCACAGAATGGCTGGGAGAGTTTGATGGGGTGGACGTGTCCCACATGGTCCCAATTTACAATCACTGCTCGAGATCACATTGACAGCAATGTGGCAGACAGATTTTCACTAAATTTTAATGTCTACCTTCAACATGGGGGCTTGAGGGAGACTGCAGGAGAGATTATACAGCTGCCGCACAAATGAACGCAGCTCCTCCACAGTCAGCTGGCTTCGTGATTTCCCACTTCCACAGCGATACCTGGGGAACAGCATCCAATGAATCAAAAATATGAACCCCATTAAGTACCAATGCCGCTGGGAAATACTTAACAAGATGTGAAGATGTCTAGTTTCTAACCCAGTCTGATGGTATTTGCTCCTTACCTGGTCTGCCTCTTCCCATTCAACAGCTGCTGTGCCACCGTGGAACACTTCTCCGCATCCTGTGTGACCAGACGTAGCCGACGCAGCAGGTCATTCTCGGGGAACATCCTGGATTCTGATTCAGCAAGAAGGTTGCGAAACACTGGCAGACCTGAAAAAAGAACACCTGGTTAATGACAGGCTGAGAGAATGAAGTCTGCCACAACAAGTCACACTCGGAGGAAAAAAAAGCTGACTGCTGGGCAACCAATACTGTCTGCTTCTACTTGTTTTAATATAATATCTGGCTGATGTGTGAAGTGCTGAGGTATTTGCTTTATGCAGTTGTTTTCTTATTTGTTCCCACTGCTTACCTTTCTTCTTTTCCAGTTTAGCCTCCAGAGTCTCTGTCACAAGGGAGGCCCATTCATCATACAGCTCAGATCGCTGCTTCACAGCATTCATCATGGGAAACAGGTCGTCCAGTGTGTATCTGTAACTGCAGGAGGGAACAGGACACTGAATTTATAGAGGACATAAGATACACAAATCTATTCAAGGAGACCTTTTAGTAGCAAACTACATTTTTATTCATTTAAAAACATTGATATCAGGCTGTGAATGGGCTACGGACAGACGTACTTCAGTGTGTAGTTGCTGACATGGCAGGTGCAGAGGCTGGCGATGTGGTGCAGACAGACCAGAGTTCCAGGGCTGCAGGGACAGGTGACAGCAGACAGGTAGCAGGTGGTCCTGCACTTAGTACACTGCCGCTCATCATCCTGGAGATGATCGTATTGTGCCTCCTTGCACTGTAACACTCCCTGAAGGTGTGAGACAACAACAAATGGTGTTAAAAGCAAATCCAAGTAAAGCACCTCACGGAAAACATATTTGCTTGAGTGAACGTGGTTGCTTTTAACAGTGAAGAAAGCCTTAAACCTTGAATTAGAAGCTCCACACAAAGTTCCTGCAGTTAACATGGTATTATGTTTTATACAGTGTCAAGGTGAGTACATCCCTTCTATATTTAGACAATGACTCAATGGGGGACAAAGGCAGCGAATCTACACACTGAAACAGAATTCATCAGGACAGACAATGCACAGAATAAACACAAAAAATCTCTATCATCCTACCATTTTTCTGACTTTCTCTCTCATCTCCTTCTCCTCTTTGATCATGATGACCATGTCCTTGTGGACCGCTGATGCCAGGACCACATCGAGTGTTTTTGCTTTCGAGGCCATGTTGCACACCATCTCATCGTGGGAGAACACATTGTACCGATGCAGCAAACGATAGTGGTCGACACACTGCCTGCCGAGAGGCATCTGGTACAAAAAAATAAAGGACCGTTCAATGTAACTCATGCTCATGTGGAATTTATGACAGAAAACACAAGACACCAACCTCATCTGTGTTCTTCAGCATCAAGGTTATAACAAATGGGGCATTTTTAGTCGTATTTAGTTCATACAGAACAAAAATATTAAATTGCAAAAAAGTCATCGTATGAATAGAATGAAGATGATTTTTTTTTAGCTTTCACACAGACATCATGACAGAACAATGGCAGACCTGTTGACTGCTTGCATCTTTAGCCTCTCTGAGTGATTTTTGACCAAGGACACAAAAATATCATGACAAAAAAACTGAAGCTACTTTGATGTGTCTCCAGCAGCATCACCTAACAACTCGTCTCTCAGGATGGTGAGGAGTTTATGTAACAGCACATTAATTAAATACAGGAGGCTCTGTTTGCAGCTTTTTACCTAAATCCTGCATGTAACATAAGAACACATAGGCTTTATATGAAACGATGCTGAATCTTTCATTTTCCTAAAGAATGAGCTAATGCAAATGTCTTGGGATGTTTTATTGAACAAATCTTACAACTGTCAGTATATTACGTTACTGCAAGTATGAATGGTTTTGATTCCTTTTTTTGAGATGCTTCTTTGTCATTTTCATAGTGTATTTACTTAGATTAGTTAATGTTTTGTCTTCAATTTTGAAGTCTCTAGTCAAAAAGATAAAGTTATACAATAACTTATATTGTTTTTATTTCAGTAATTTCTATTTCATACAAAAGTGGTGTGATATAAAGTCAGCAAGGATGCATACATACCCAGTCCACAGTGCAGAAGTTAACTGCCTCTGCGAAGTTAAAGCCCTGGTTGAAGCCGCTGTGGTAAGCTCTAGGAAAAGTGATGACAAACTCTCCAGCACACTGGTTTGTTCTGTAAATCTAAAATACACACAAGACAGGAGATAGATGATTTTGTGCTCCTGGTAAGTATAATGGAGCAGTGGTTAGTGTGAAAGCAGCTGCAGTGAATAAAGACGTACTGGGACTCCATGGGACATGAGGGTGTTGGGGTTCATGATGGTGACGAGCTGGTGGAGCAGGTCGGGCTGGGACTCGAACAGTTCTGGAGCGAGTTTCTTCATCACCTCTTCCAGCTGCTCTGCCGCAAAACCGGGAGCGCCATACCAGGTTTTGGGTTCCCCCCTTGAAAAAGAAAAATACAGAAACAGTTTAGTTCAAATGAGCGAGGTCTAGAGAAGGGGCTGCAAACATGAGCAACAATGATTGTATTTTTCCTCAGCGTTAATATCAGCAGGACTGTATTTCAGTACCAGTGCAGGTAGTTAATGGAGTAGCTCCAGTGATCTTCAATGTGCCAACAGAAGGAGGAGAAGCACATGCCAACATAAAGCCACGGCAGCGTCATCCCACAGATATCAGCTGTCACATGAGTCAGCACAGACGGGTTCATCATTGCCAAGTTGTTGAGGTTCCAGCCGCACTTGAGGTATTTCTGCAAAGAGATGACAAATATACTGTACTTTAACATTACATGTCTACACCTGATATAGTTAAAGGATAATTCCACAGACAGGTTAAGGGACTGAATGACTTATTACAGCACATACCTCATCAGCTGAGGAAACTTTAAACTTCCCATTAGGAATGGGGAATCCACTCCCAAACTCCTTTGAGGCGATATCTGCTCCATATTCAACAGTAACATCCTCCTCGATGGCTCCCACCAAACGCCAGAACTCTTTCTCCACCAGCTCTGTGGGAACCATCTTTAACACAGACATACATGACCGACAGTCAGTTTAAGAGAACTGAAACAAGACAGACTGAATATTGTATTATAAAGCATTTTCTACTCACATGAACTGGCATGTTGAAGTAGTCGGATTTGAACGCATCAGCCATTTGTCCAAATGCCCGCAAGGAATAGTCTCTGTAAGCCTGCTCAAAGCCGAACGCCTCATGAGGTTTGTTGCATTCCTGGAGGTGTGGAAAAAAATGAGCTTTAATACCATTTCTGTATTTTTTAAAACTGTTAATAGTTTTTAGCTCTAAGGAGTAAATGACTGTTAGTTTGTTTAGGTCGAGTTAATCAGGTATCACAG
Source organism: Ostorhinchus cyanosoma (assembly GCA_029814465.1). Classification (NCBI taxonomy): domain Eukaryota; kingdom Metazoa; phylum Chordata; class Actinopteri; order Kurtiformes; family Apogonidae; genus Ostorhinchus; species Ostorhinchus cyanosoma. The sequence continues at coordinate 9,484,707 of JAPTYQ010000028.1, read as the reverse complement.
TTTATCCTCACCTGAGCCAGACACTTGGGACACCTCCAGTCTCCTCTGGGTACATCGTGCAGTGGAGGGATCAGGCAGAAGGTGTGGTAGCTGTCGTCACAGCCGTCACACAGCAACAGACGGTCCTCATCTCCCCCACTGCCACAAACCAGACACACGACCAGGTCCACCTGGAGAACAAAGGAGCAGTCTGTAATGAATCCACTTCAGAGCCATGTTTACTGACAAACTGAAAGTTAAATGTTTAACGTATCAGTTTTAGTTACAGTGCCTGACATTATTTATGTATGTGGTAGTTCAAACCTGCTTTACATCAAAAGTACTGTTCCTATTTCCTGAGCATTTCAACTAAAAACTAGTTAAAAATGTCCCCCTTCTGCAGGTTTCAACTAGTTAAATTTGAACAATTATGAATCTCCAGTTGTTCTGACTTTAATGAGCCCCCTGTGCATCAAAATACTACTGATGGCAGGAATTTGTTGCTGGCATTGTATGACATCTTTATGTGTGTGCGATTAATGCCTTTTAACCCAGAGTTATAAAGTCCACATTTTTTTTGCATTTGTCTGTTTTCTCGCACAATTCAAATAAGTTTCAAACAATAATTGCAGCCAATTTTTGAGATGTCAAAATTACATTATAGTATATTTTAAGGTCTAAACTTCACATTATTGGATTTTACACTTTTTAAAGACATAAAAACCCTGTCATTTTACAAAAGTACATGCATTTTACATTGACAACAGTAGTTTTGTTGCTCTGTTACTTGTCTGTGCAGGAAAAATAAAAACTACATTTAAGAATGTAATGCATTAAGGTCCTTATATTTTACTGTTTTAATCAAGAAATGTGGTCTCTTATACAACACACTGGAGACATACTGGGCTTGGCAGTAGTGGAGGGAGGATTTTCTTGTAACGTGATTTGTAGGAAAACTCTTTGACTGGTTCCTTGGTTTCGACTGGTTCCTGTTTCACTGGAATGGGAATCTCTTTTTCTGTAAGACACAACAGAAAACATTACTAACCATTTACAGTAAGGCCTTATATTTGAAAACATACATGATAACTCTGATTAACCTGGTTCTGGTTTGGCAACAAAGGAGCCCATCCTTCGCCTCAGGTTTGGCTTGTTGTCGCCTACTTCACCTGGTTCAGTTTTCACAAAGACAGCCTGCAAAAAGGTGACCAAAGAAAACTTTAGGTGAATTTAATCCACTAAAAATATTAAAACAGTGAAGTGTAATATTTGTGCTAATGGTTTTAAGAAGGTTTGTGGAGCACTAGCCTCAGCCTTCATGCGTTTTGCTCTGCGAGCTGAGGGGCAGGTCTCAGGTGCCTGGACAGGCTGTCTCAGACCCTGGTCCTGGAGCTTGTGCTCTTTGGTGTCTGGATTCTCCCCTGGACTCAGTACTGGCAGGGCTGGTTTCTGAACACACTAAAAGAAAACACATAAGGGTCATAACCACGCTTCACAGCACATGAAAAGGTTTTATGTACCTGGCTGGAAATACCAGTATGTATAAACACAAAAACTTTATTTATAGTGAACTTTTTAATATGATAATGAAAACTCAAACCAACAGGAATGATTCTACTGTCCAGAGGTGTGAGCCAAACATAGCCTCGGTTATAGTAACATACTTAAATGTTTACTACACAAGTCAAAATGTGATACCAAGGCTAGTTCTATGAGATCTTAATTTTTATTTGATGTATGTTGTGAGCTTTTTGGTGCTAAAAATATAAAGTCAGAGACCCTGAAGACAGAAGAGGCTCTAAGAGGGATGCAGTTAGTTACAGTTTGAAACCCCTAACAGGGAGCAGAGAAGATAAAGAGGAAACATGCCAAATCAGAGGAGGCCAGATCTCAGCTCAGGCAACAGTATACAAACAATGAAAGACTTCACTTTAACCATACTAACACTTCAATATATTTCAATTTGCACCTCTCACAAAAGCTTTGTGTAACATATGTACATGATAAATGTAATTTAATGTTCATAATGTTCAATTTGATCAAATTGCCATGAAAAAAGCTAATTATAAACCTGATGCTTTCATTACAAATATTACAACAAATAGAGTTTAACGTCCAGCCAAACAAAGACATGCATGTTGTTAATTGTGAGGCCTGGTGGCTTTGTAACCATGACACAAACATACCTTTTCAAGTTCAGGATCAGCCTCCAAACGCATCAGTTTGGAAGCTGGCTCTGGTGCCTGAAGCAAGAGAGAGCTCTGGTAATTAAACAATTTAAAGTGACCTATGAAAGAGGTCACACAGTACCAATCGAAAGGACCATAAGCTCTCTTGCAAAATTCTCCAGAATATTAAATGAAGAAGCCACAAAATGGCTGAACTAGACACCAGATAAATTACATTGACTACACTGGCATTAGTCACACAAAAGGGTTAACGTCTGACAGACACAAAAATTTCACTTCAAAATTAAAAGATGTAAACATCTAATGCTTGCATAAGACCATGCATATCCTAATAATGCATTTATTTCTGAATAGAATCAAAACATTCATAAAATCTGTGAGAACTTTATGACTTCCTCTCCAAAGTACATAGATTTTAATTTAAATTGCTATTTGAGTGCTTGTTGTAAACTAGACATATAAGTATTATTAGGTTTGATTCTACAGCTAATATACAAGTGTCTAACTGGGAACATAATATGATATCATATTGATGCATGCATCCAACTCACCAGCAGGTTTGCTCCGCTCTGAAAGAGATTGTAGGGATAGAGGATTTTCTCATAATGCGCTCGCAGGTGTGAGCCAACAGCTTTGCCAGGAGCAAAGCCCATTTGTAGTGCAATCTTGGTCCATCGCCTGTCCTGACAGACAATGTCAAATCCACCCTCATCTGCTACAAGCTGAAACCAAACATTAGTATGTTAATTTCTTGAAGTGCATGATTAATGATGTTTTAAAAGGACTATAAGTCTAATCAAAATCAACCTTGTTTAGCTTATATAAATCCAAAATCTTCCTCTCAACATGAGGAATCTTCAGGGAACATCCCTGCAAATCCCAGAATTTGGCAATCTGGTCCAAGAAGTTGAGCTTGACTCTGGTCTGTGCCTGCAAAATGACAAAGCAATTACATGAGTTAACAACAAAGGCCTGCTTTCTTAATTTTGACAGTTTGTGTGTGGGGGAAAATCATTTAGATACATGAACTATTGTTGAGTGTGAGTGTGTGTGGAGAGAAAACAGTCTAACAATAGAGTTCTTCCAGTGCAGAGATATAAAACAGGGTGCACATGTGGTATTGTTAAACCTAAATATTCTAAATTCAACTCTAATTTGGTTTATTGCAATTTGGATTTTGTAATAAGTGATTGTTCTAAACATGCAGTTTATCCTTTGTTACATAACATCATTGTAACCCATTTATAACGTTACTGTCCTTTGTTCTGACAAAGCCTTCACAGGCCTACAAATGGCATTACAACGTAAAACAATGACAATTAAGAGGCCTTTAAAAGTATATGTATTACACAAAGAACCATTTGTATATCTGATTAACAATACTCACCTCCAGTTCATTGAGCCTCTGGATGCGAGGAACAAAGTGAAGTTTGTCAACATCACAAGCAAATGGAGGCTGCCAGCCCTAAAAAGCACCAAAAAAGTAAAAGAAATGATGGCGGACAGTGGTCAGCACATTCTGAAGTATTTATAAAGTGGAAAGTTACATTCTTTATTACTTTGTTTATATTAGTGAATCTATTTTTTCTTCCATGGTCATCCACTGTTCAGACATTTTTCAAACATCTGGCAAGGATTTAGAAACAAAAATTAAATTTTTCATCTGTAGTGGATGAAATAAATACTGATTAGACAAATACACAAAGCACATTCCTTTATTTTATCAAATTATTACACTGGTGGTGTCTAGTAGTAAGAAAAGGCCCCCTGATGCAAAAGAACACAGTGATCCCAGTCTGTTTATTTGTCACAACACCAGTCAATATTGGTGGCATTAGTGCACATGGGCCAGCATAAACACAGACAATACCCCATCAAGCCAACAAAGACCCAAGTTCTTGTTTTAAGTCAGTAGCCTACATCCCCCACTGACACACAAAATGGCCAGATGGAAGACTCACTCACCAGCCCAGCTTACCACAAAGCCAACATGGAGGACAACACCCTACTAACACAGGCTCATACATGAACATAGACTCATCTAAGTGAAAATGTTCAAAACCAGGTAGCATGGCTGTAATGTTGTGTAATGTGGAGGCTTAAACTTTAACTTCAAAGTCACTGCGCCTTATTTAACAAAAAAAAGGTCTTTGTCATTAAATAACCCAGAGTACTTCTTGTCCCAAGTTGGTCAATGTCTTCAATGACACTTCATCATAACATAACAGGACATTTCGATTGGTTTAAGACATACAAACAAACACAAAGTTTCATTACTAGAAACCAAAAAGTGACAATGACACACTGACTGAAGTCCACTCTGATCATTTGCATCATGATGCTCTTCGACAAATAAGCCACAAATAATATTAAATTTCGGATTTTCACAAACAACTAAGGCAGAAAATGAAGAACTGCTGTTAAAATACGACATCTATCTGTGGATCCTATGACGATTAGCATCATCTACGGAGCAGAATGGCTTCCGCATAGCCACCTATGTCAAAGCCGTGTGCTAAATTATGACAGGTTGGCTGTTGAGCTGTTTGCTAACGTTAGCCTGGTACTAGCTCAGCCTCAATGATCGGACCGACTAGGCTTTGTTGACACACGGTGAACCAAGACAGGAATTCACTTTCAACACGCTGATAGATTAAAGCTACTGCTAAGAAGCTAAAACTGGTCCAAACACGGCGGAGTTAGTTCGTAAATAACCACGAATAATAGCTAGCTAGCTGCAGCAGCACAAAGAATGAACATAGCCTTATATCCGCCATGTTGAACAGTCCCTTTAAATCCCCGAGCACTTGGTCCATCTACAGCCGTCTTTAGCTCCACTAAAGCCGCATCCGCGTCCCTCTGCCCTTCCATCACATTTAGTTACACTCACCGGAGGTGGCCGGACTTTGCAAATGCCTGTTTTTTCGGCGATGGGACGGATCTTATTGATGAAAGCAAAAGGATCTCCAAATTCTTCCCAGCTGGGCTCGAAGACCGGGCACTCCGGGGGAGGCTTGAACTCGTCCGGCCGCGGCAGGCTCATCGTTTCGGACCGAACCCGGCGGTGGTTCTGACAGGACGGGTCACTGCTGGACAAGTATCCGCGTGTCACGGCTTCCCTGGAGTGTTTTTTTTATCCCGTTAATTCAGCGTCAGACCCACAGTGGCAGGCAGTCGACATCAACACGAGAGGAGGCAGCGCACACTCACACACACACATACACACACTCACACACAGTCACACACACATCCACGCACAGCGGAGAGAATGTTCCAAGGCAGTGAGCACGTCCGCTCGAAAAACTAGACACCGAGCTGGTCTTATCTAAGCCTGTGGCATTTGTCAGGTTTCACAAAGTTTGGTGTTGAATCGACTTTACAGCAATGAAGCACAGATAAATACAGCATGGATGATCGTCAGACCTGAAGTGGAACAAAAACAGCTGATAATAGTTTCACTGTCCTTCCCATTCCTTATGAAGCATCACATCGTCCCATTTTAATGTTAAACCACATATACGCTTCCTACTGTAGTTATTACGCACATATAACATCGAACCAGTGCATATTTGCGGATGAACAGACGATTCTGAGGTTGTTGTGTGTCCACATCGATCAACCTTCGATTAATGGTCAGAATCTGACACTGGAGAATAAATGAAATAATGTGATTAAATGTGTTTTTTGATGCCACAAAGTTAATATTGGGACTACACAAAGCACCGATGGGCTGCAGGACAACAAACTAGGGCATGAAAAGCTTTAAGCGGACGCATGTTGCATCTGAATTGCAATGTGGATAATGATCAGCTTAATATTATTCTATTTTAAGATGAGAGGCTTTGCCAAATCTGTTAATTGAATGTTGAAGAGATTTTTAGGACGCGCCTACCTTCATAAGCACATATTAAATAGTATTATGCATAAATAATAAATGTAATCTGTTAAACAATCTTCTTCTTTGTAGACTGTCTTATGTTTACACTTGCGCGGATGAATATTTTCAGGTGACACCTTCGCGACTGCCGGGACTCATTGTTTAAATGGCCACTGTGGACAGTTTGTGATTGGTTGATGTTTATAAAGGTTTTATAACATTTGATAATAAAAGGGAGCCAGAATATATTGACTCATCTGTCAAAGCAAAGCCCTACTCGTGGAGACACTTCAGGGATATAAACTATGAATATTATATATTCTATCATCTGTTTATTAGGACTATTTAATCAGTGTTTGTGTTTAGTCTGTTTGAGGCAAGTTAATAGATAATGTTAAAAATGGTTACTTTTCTGATGTTATGGTTGAGTTTCATCCTCAAGATGGATTCAGCAAGGATCTTGTGCTGGAGAAATGAAGGATCTATGCATTTTCATTTCATACTTTATGTGGTTTCTTCTTCCCCTCATCCCATTCAAGACTGGACATAATTATGTCTTTGTAACTTATATATATCTGTTTAATGAATATATACACAGGTGTACTTGTATGTTGTGGTTGATTTTTATTAAACAGCTGCAATTATTAGTTTGCATTAAGGTAAGTTTTGGGCACAGCTGCCTTTATTCAATAGAGTAGAGAGGAGATGCACACAGGATAAAAACATGAAGGATACAGTAAATTCATATCATAGGTGATCTGTTGTCATCTTAACCTGATATTAACACACTGGTTTTTATCATCACACATATCAATCCCAAAATAAACTTTATTGAACAGCACATTTCTAATTAATCTCAGAGACTGGGAATATTTATCTCTTTATTTTACTCAAAGGTATGAAAACAGGGCAGTAAAAATCAATGGTAAACTCTCATTTAGTGGATATACAGTGTAATTATGAAGTCAGTATTGACACAGTTGTGTAGCTGTTCAATATTCTTGGCCGTCGTCATCATCATCAAAGTCGGGGGTCATTTGACCCAACTCCTCGTAATCCTTTTCAAGACAGGCCAGGTCTTCTCTGGCCTCGGCAAACTCTCCCTCCTCCATACCTTCGCCCACGTACCAGTGGACAAAGGCACGTTTAGCGTACATAAGGTCAAACTTGTGGTCAAGTCGAGCCCAGGCCTCTGCTATAGCAGTGGTGTTGCTCAGCATGCACACAGACCTCTGGACTTTGGCCAGATCTCCTCCGGGAACTGCAGTGGGTGGCTGGTAATTAATGCCAACCTGTTGAGATAAAGAAAATAAAAAAAGAATCTGTTTGTGAGAATATTATTTATGTACTGTTATTGCACCTTTAACAGCCTCAGTTCATAATTGTTCTGACCTTGAAGCCAGTGGGACACCAGTCGACAAACTGAATGGACCGTCTAGTCTTGATATTTGCAATGGCAGCATTGACGTCTTTAGGTACAACATCACCTCGGAACAACAGGCAACACGCCATGTATTTGCCATGACGAGGATCGCACTTTACCATCTGATTGGTCGGCTCGAAGCAGGCACTTGTGATCTCAGACACAGTCAGCTGCTCGTGGTAAGCCTTCTCTGCAGAGATGATGGGTGAGTATGTAACCAGAGGGAAGTGGATACGTGGAAATGGCACCAAGTTGGTCTGGAACTCCGTCAGATCAACGTTGAGGGCACCATCGAAGCGAAGGGAAGCAGTGATGGAGGAAACAATCTGAGCAATCAGCCTGTTGAGGTTGATGTAACCAGGACTCTCGATGTCCATGTTACGACGGCAGATGTCGTAGATGGCCTCATTATCGACCATGAAGGCACAGTCAGAGTGCTCCAGGGTGGTGTGGGTGGTCAGGATGGCGTTGTAGGGCTCCACCACAGCGGTGGACACCTGAGGAGCTGGATACACAGCAAACTCCAGCTTGGACTTCTTACCAAAGTCCAGAGACAGACGTTCCATCAGCAGAGAGGTGAAACCAGAGCCTGTTCCACCTCCAAAGCTGTGAAAGACCAGGAACCCCTGCAGGCCGGTGCACTGGTCTGTCTGTGGGAAGAGACAGAATTAATTGTAGAGGCAGCATTTGTTAAAGACAGTGCTTTTTTTTCTTACAGGTCTGCTAAAACAAAGGTGAAAAGGTTTACACATCTACACTGAAGGATCTCCCATGATGCATAAAGGTACAACGTTCATTAAACTCTTGTTATTAAGGATACCAGTGACCGTTTAGTGAACTACAATCAGCCTCCTGTTGCTCTCACTGCTGTGCTCATTTGCTTTCATGTAGTTTGTGTTGTGCTATGAGATCATTTGTCAACTCCAATTCCAAGTTAACAGAAGCTATTGTTTAAACACTGTTGTTGATGGAGAGAAAATGAAACACTCAACAGTGAGCAAAGATGTCACATCCTTTGGATAGAAGTCAGGCTACAGGCTGTGAGCGTAAGAGAGAGTGTCAGAGAAAATACAGAAGGACTTTAATTTTGAATGTTTGTTACAATTCATTCAGATATTGGAAATGAAAAAAGCTTTATATACTTCCATTACATTGTTCCATACTGCACCTTTAAGTACCACAACAGACATGCAGCTAGAGCCTATTTTTCATGTCAGAGATGTCAGCACCACTTTCTGAAAAGGCACCTTTATGTAGGGAATATAACATGTAACTAATTACTTGATTAAAGGTTAACAAAGTGGTTTTTTTCCCACAATATGGCAACCATCAAAAGGGATCTGCAAAGGACTGATGGATAATTTGTTAGATAGAAAAATGCTTTTAGAAATAGTAGAGGAAATCTTTGCGTGTTTTAGTACTGGTAAGAGAAGACTTCATCCTGCTCATAAATTTATATCAGTCTGTTGGTTACAGAGGAAACAAATCTAGTCAAGCAAGTGAGCTAACATTGTCTGCTGATGTACTGTATGATTTATTCAATAACTGAGAGTTTTGCATCTACAAATGCACAATGTGGCCAGAAAAAGTCCCCACCAGGATCTAAGTCCTTATTTAAGTGTATAGATTAGATTCCTCATGTGGATAAATTACTGCTGTGATATTTTGGATGCAACTTGTTCTTTAACTCAAACTGATGAAGTGAATTCTTCTCATCTCTTTAACAACCATTAGTTTGTTACAGAGCATATATATTGGACTGTGTTTAACGGAAAAGGGCCGTGTGGTCTGATCAGTCCAGATCGACCCTGTTCCATAGTGATGGGTGCATCAGGATGAGAAGAGGATGAAGCAATTACCCATCATGCCTAGTGCCTACAGTACAAGCCTGTGGGGGCAGTGTTGTGAACTGGGGTTGATTCAGTTGGTCAGGTCGAGGTTTAGCAACAAAATGTGCCCTAAAAATTATGGAAATAAATGTGATATTGTATAATCTCATTCAAACAATGCAACAGTGAATGCATAATCAAAGCTACAGGCAATAAGGAGAAGGATAAATATTACAGTGTGTTGTGTTTTCTGTATATTCGCAGAAATAACACAAACAATAAAAATGTTATATTGCAAACATAAAATAACCTTTTCTCTTTAAAAGCAAAAAAAAAATAAAAAATCAACCAAGTGCTCGTTTACTACTGACCATTTTACGAATACGCTCCATGACCCTGTCAATGATTTCCTTCCCGACTGTATAGTGTCCACGGGCGTAGTTGTTGGCTGCATCCTCCTTTCCAGAGATCAGCTGCTCAGGATGGAAGAGCTCTTTGTAAGTTCCAACCCTCACCTCATCTGAAAAGAACAGGTTTATACATTTATAAATACAGATCACCTGAAAGCGGTTACACTTTGTCAGAAAGAGAAATTAAAGTTGAAGAATTAAAGAAAGTTAATCAAGTTTCTCTCTTTAAAGGAATTCATTGATCTGCATTTGATCCAAACACATGACACTGCACACATTTTTACCAAAGTCAACAATTAATTTATCAGTATAGACTTAGCGAACAGGTCAAAATATAAAATAGTTAATTTTCTAAAATAAACTGTTAAAAAAAAAGAGCCTGGATTAAATTACATTACTAACATAAAAAAAATAAGTGTCAGTCAATATTTAAACTGAAAAGGATTATTGGAAACCATGTTGTTTCCTGACAAAAACCAATTCAATATATCTTTCCACAACTTGCTCTTTACATAATACACATCAGAATCAAAGGGAAATTCAACACCGGACCTGTTGCCTGGATACCTGTATCCCTCTTCACAGTTACCTCCATAACCCATGTGGATGAAAATGCACTCACACAAGATGCATATGAACACACACAACAGGATAATTGAAACGGTAATAAACCACAGATAAGGAGGGTAAAAATAAACATGTATCAGAGACGACTTACCAACCACAGTGGGCTCCAGATCAACATATATGGCTCTGGGAACATGACGTCCAGAGCTGCCAGTGTTGAAAAAAGTGTTGAATGGGTCCTCACGAGAGTTCGGTTCAGAAGGACTGTCCAGAAACACACCATCGGGACCGACACCGTGCTCCAGGCAGAAGAGCTCCCAGCAGGCGTTTCCGGTCTGAACACCTGCCTGGCCCACATGGATGGAGATGCATTCCCTCTGTGTGTGCAAACAAGAAAAAAAGAAGGTATAACACTGCACACGGCAATGAAAAAAAGGTTGTCTATCAGCTCCAACAAGGAAGTTTATGAGTGGATTATGCAAAACTTTGATGAAACAAACAAAACAAACCTATTACATTTTGGAGGAGAGCCATAAAAATGGGTGGAGACACAAAGTGCTTTTCACTTCTTTAACTGTGAGAAGCTCCAGGCAAACTTTGAAATGAGATGGTTAAATAAATGATAATCATGCTCATGTCTTACTTTGAAAACATTATAGAGCTGCAACTTCCAGCCATTTTCACTCTTGATTGGTCTAACAAATGTAACAAAATAGTAGCAAATGTCGAATAGAATTTCCAGAAAGCTCGACCTAAGTTCTTAAAATGTCTTCTTTAGACTGAAATTGAAGAATATTCAGTCAATTTAATAGTGGAGGAAAGTAACCAGAAACATAATGTACTGCGCACTTTTTACACGTCTCAGTCAAATATAGTGTGAGATTCTGTTGAAAGTTACTGCTCTATCATTTAGACTCTTTGTGTAAAACTTATGACATATTGAAAGTACTCAGATATTATAATTGCACAAGGTTATTTCGGGCAAACATATCACCCCAACAAAGGGGTCATGTCACCATTTGATGCCATTTGACCTTGGAAAAGTAGGTCAAGGTGACCTGTTATCATTAGGCTTCTGCTCCGTTCCAAGATGCATCCACAGTACAAATGTGGTGCAGACATCTCACCGCATTCTTCAGATAATGCAATTATGTCGTTGAATGGACAGACAGACAGACAGACAGACAGACAGACAGACAGACAGACAGACAGACAGACAGACAGACAGACAGACAGAC
>JAPTYQ010000028.1:9444595-9469211 GCA_029814465.1 Ostorhinchus cyanosoma | reverse complement strand
TAATGGGACATTGTCACCATATTTTTCTAAAGTATTTGTCATTTCACAAATCCTGCCCTCTATTCCAACCTTTAACGAACAGTACAACTACATTAACAAACAATAGACACAAATGTATTCTATTCTTCAGTTAATGTAAACAGTCGGGCCAAAGAAAAATCCCACACTTTAATATTTGAGCTGACGCCTGTTAACCTTCATTATGACATTCACTGTGGTTTCTATAAACTTATACAACACTATGTTGTTTTCCATCATTTTTTGGACACATACAGTCACGGAAAAAATTATTAGACAAGCCCTGTTTTCTTTAATTTCTTGTTCATTTTAATGCCTGGTTGAACTAAAGGTACATTTACTTGGACAAATATAATGAGAACAACAAAAATAGCTCATAGTAGTTTAATTTCAGAGCCGATATCTATCAATTTTCCAAGTTTTTTTGATAATAACCAAAATCACTTCAGTTCTTACATCAATATCTATGGCAGTGTACTGACAAAACAGTGCTTTTAGGCATTCTATGTTTTCTTTTCTGTTTCAGTCACATGATACACAGGAGTTAGTACTTGATTGCATCACCATAGTTTTTGATAAGTTTTGATGGTCTAATAATTTTTTCTGCAACTGTAGTATTGCTGTACCTACACCTGACCAACTGAAGCAACCCCTGATCATAACACTGCCTCCAGAGGACTGTACTTCAGACATGAGGCATGATGGGTAATCTCTTCATCCTCCTCTCTTCTCACCTTGATGCATCCATCACTCTGGAACAGGGTGAGGAGTCAGCAGACCACATTGAAACACAGTCCAATCAGTAGGCTTTGTATCAAACTGGAAGTCGTTTGAGAAATAGGAAGTGACTCAGAGCATCATTTAAAGAACATGATGCAGCTGAAACATTAATCACTGCAGGATCTGAACTATTTACTTCAATGCAGGTGAGGACTTTTGTTTTTGTTTGGACTGTGTATTAGCCTCCTGTTTTCAATAATAATGACACTATGGTTGTGAAACTTCTATTGCACTGCTCTAACATTTTTATTTATTTTTTAATAATCTGCCTCAGAGATTAAATGTGCTAAACTTTACATACTTTAATAGGATGAATTGAGAAAAGAAATGTAAAAAGTCCTGGTTAAGTGATGTTTTCAATGTGTATGAGAAAGTGTTATTACATATACAGGTCTGGAAAAAAATAAAAGACCACTGCAAAATTGTATGACCATATATAAGTATGCGTTTGAGTAAAATGAACATTTTTGTTTTATTCTCTAAACTACCGACACCATTTCTCCCAAATTTCAAATAAAATATTGTCATTCAGAACATATATTTGCAGAACATGATAGAGCAGTCTGAAGATTTGCAGGAAAAACTACTGTAAAATCTTACCGCAGCGAAGTAAAAAAAATGCATTTTTAATAAGAGCATCAACCTGCATAAGATTTATCCTCAACTCCTTGACATTCCTGCAGTACTCAGAGACTGAAAAAGAAAACTATCCTGCAGCATTCTGTGTTCTTCCAGTAGCTTGTTTATTTTTCAGCGTTTCTCTGTTAAAATGGACACATGAGGATGTACAGAGACACATTTACTGGTGAAATGTGTTGAGTGGCTTCATGATTCCTCACATTTACTATTTTGGAACACCTGTCGTCTTGCAGGATGAGTCAGACGCCGCCGACTCAGATGCCATCGTATGAAACAGGTCTGCGGCACATTGACTCCCTGCTCCACTTAAACAGACTGAGATTATGCACCACAGATACCACATGTCAGTTCTTATAGTTTATTTACTTCCCAGGCGACAGTGATGACATGTCTGAATTCATAAGCTGAGGAAAAACAACAGATCACATGCACCTCATACTTATTACTTTGTGGTTTTTTTGATTTTGCCATTAGATGGAAAAAATAAAAAACAGTTTATTCAGTCATTTTTCTAAAACAATATTAATCTCTAAATATATATTCTGAGAGCAACAATAAGTATTAAACTTTCTTTAATAATAAAGTGATTTGATTCTAAATGCACTGGTTATAGGAAGGATACAAAAAGGGGGAAGTATTGACCCATTTATGACTTGCAAATGCCAAATGAGTAAACTCGATAATAAGCGACGTAACTATCATCAAAGTCAAATGGGAGGCAACATGAATGTTCACTGTTGATGTAGGCCAAAGTCATAAGGCATATAGCAGCAACTGGAGACTACATCTGCTCCATTTTCTCTGTTTTCTTTTGATAAGTAGAAATATATTGCACTTTGAAGACAAACTGAAAAAATAATCTCACAGGTAATGACAGCAACATGTACCACTGAAGAGAGTCATGCAAGTGGTGATGCTTTTTTTTTTTCTTACCACGGTGAAGCTGAATCTCTGTAGCACAGTCTGAGTGGTGATGAGTTAACCATCCAGGAGAGGAGGCAGCTCACTCTGCTGCATTCAAAGAGTTTTTGTTTTGTTTTTTACCTCAAGAGTACCTATTTGCATACCAGCATACAAACATCTCCCTTTGTGGCTCTGGTTTAGTGGCATTTGTATCAAAGTCTAGCTGCCTGTCCTCTTCTGTGTCGCAGAAAGGATCACTTTTCTCGTAGAACACAGACGCCGGCGTCGCACCGCTGTGTCGCCATCGACGTGACGACCTCCCAGGTGTCGATGACGGGGTCGTAACATTCAATACTGCTGAGGAGAGAGTTCCCATCGTATCTAGAAAGAGACGATGATAAAGAGGAGTTAAGATGTTAAAATATGAAACTTTTTAGCAAAATGTAAACGCTGACTATGTGCATGAATAAGATCATATAACAGCATTTTTAAGAATAATCCTGATCCATCATTTGAGTTCCAACCTTTCATGTATGAAATAATATACACACTTACAGCATTAAAACACACTGTTATGTGCTATTAATGATCCCAGCACTTCCAAGCACAATTCCTTTCCTTGGTATTAAATGGGGCGACATGATTAGGTCTAAGGTCAGATTGCAATATTGTGGGTAACAGTGATTTACAATTGCAGGTCGGACCTATTTACTTTGTAATCATGAAAAATACCAATTTGACACTGGACAACACCAAAAAACTGTTCATCTGCTACTGGAAGAAAAATATCTGTAATTTTCCCAAGTTTTTGTAGTATTTATTCCTAATCTGAAGATAATATGAGCTAAACTGGTCAAATTTGCTTCTAGATAAGAACACCATGCTGAATGAAGAATAAAGCCCATCAACTTGCTCTTGTGGAATGTGACAGTTTCTTGCCGAAGGAACCAACACTAATCATCATCATGTTTGGGTTGAAGCCTCTTGGTGCCTGGTTTCTATTTTGGAAATACAAATGAAATGAAATTGTCCATCATGTGCGTAACTCACATAACAATGACTGACTGGAAATAAAGCGCTTGAATCAATCCCAAGCTTTTAATTCAACAGATCTGATCTTTGAAGAGAACACAGGATCTCCAATGAGTTAAACTCCATTCTGGAGTCTAATGAAAGTTACTGCTTTCACATTAGCATCACTTTGGATCAAACATCTGCAGCCTGTCTGCCCATGGGAGTGGATCTCTCCATTGTGGTTCATTGTGGTTTTCTTTACCGACAAAGAGGGTCTAAGGACGGGAGATGCCCTGAACATTAATGCATTTCCTTCATCTACTGTTTATTTGACTTGTTTATTTTCATATCCTACTAATTCTGTAAAGCCCTGTGAGCCAACCTTGTTGTGATATCAGGCTCTATAAATAAAACTGAATTGAACCAAACTTTTCATTTGGGTATTGAAAATGATCTGAATTGCAATCAGTTAGACTTCATAAATCTAAAACGCTGATGTTCTATGATGCTAATGGATATATACTGTTTCATCAATGACTGTAAATCCCGACATGATGGAGTAAATCTGATTTCAGATTTGAAATCTGTGTACCTGCCACTTCAGGTAAAATCATGTATTTTTCTCCCAATAGTAAACTCTTTGTTGACCAGTGTTAATGATAATTATGAAACTATTTGCAAATGTTTCAGATTTACTACCTCTGGAAAGAATCAATGCATTTTAGGTGAGTTTGTAAAGCGGTGTTCTCCCCTTAGTGCTTATTTTAGAATTGAGCGACCAGCAGTAACCTGTATTGGACTTGACTGAGTCTGATCAGGTCATTTCTGTTATTGTGAAATTCTGCCCATTATTTATTATTTGTTTGCTCTCTTGGTTAAATGTTTTTGTTGTTGGATGTGAGTGTTTGCATGCTCATGGTAGTGGGACAGCAACATGACAAGGGTGTGACTTTTAGATGCATTTTACTTGACCTCATTTAGTTTTTCAGTTAGAATAATTTCACAGCTAATCTTTGTCCACCACGCTGCTGCCACTCGAGCTGCTTCTAAACATGTAATTTTACTAAAGATGTCCAATTAGCAGAGCTCTTATGAGACTGTACACCTCTGTTGAATGATTATCAGCATGGGTCCATGTTGTTAAAAACTCTGTTACAAGGTTTGAAAGCACGAGTCGGATAAGATAAAATGTAAGCCTCTGTAAGATTGGTCACCATCACCCACCCCTATCTAATGTCCAACCAACACTACACATATGAAAAGACAAGAGGGCTTCCTTACCCAGCAATTGCGTAGAGACGTCCTCGGAGAACAGTTGCCCCTACGTAACAGCGTGGCGTTGTCATACTGGCTACGGTGGTCCAATAGTCTGTTCTGATGTTGTAGACTTCAACAGAGTCAAGGTGTGACACTCCATCAAAACCTCCGACGACATAAATGTGGTCGTTGAGTAAAGCCACACCAGCTCCTGAAATCACAATGATCAGAGTCAGGATCAGAATAGCTCATTAATCCCCTGGGAAACTGTTGTGTGTTACAGTTGCTCCGTTTCAGGTAAATATTGCTTTCTGTATGTCTTCACATACCTGATCGCTTGGTGGCCATAGGTGTAACACTGGTCCAGTGTCCGGTGTGTGGGTCATATCGCTCCACTGAGTTCAGTATATTTAGTCCATCATACCCACCTGTGAGGAAATGATTCAATATGAGCCGACTGCAAAGTTTGCACAGATTGAGATATAAAATTTTAATTCCATACCTAGACAGTAAATAAGTCCACTGGCCACAACCAGACCAGCTCCTTCTCTAGCGGTTTGCATGTCTCCCAGCATGCTCCACTGGTCAATGTTTGGATCGTATCGCTCCATGCTAGTGTGACGCCGGCTGCCGTCGAAGCCACCAGCTACATAGATCATATCTGTTGAGACATAAATTGGGTTTTCACTCTAGGTTTTAACTGTTTGCTGCTCTTCTTCATCACTGGAATTTGATCTTTAATGATCTTGTGTATTCTAACCCTAACCCAATGTCCAATAAAGTACAGTAAGGTACATAAATGCATGAAATGTGTGACTTAAGCTCTGATGCAGCTCTGTAATCACCACTCTGAGCTTTCTGTGCCACAATCTGGTGCTGCTGAAGTGGGAACACTAATTAAGACTCAAATTTCAGTAAGCATTTCAGTTTTATTTTAATTTCTGAAAATTTGAGGAAAAATTTCGATTATTTATTTAGTAAAATATTCAGTTAACTTTATGAGGAATGCCACAGTGCTTATTGTGCTTGAAGGAATTTCAGGCTTTGTGTTGGAGTTTGTGTTTTGCTACATTTGACCAGATTTGTAAATGTACTTGGCTGTGTGAAACTCACAATACTACCTTTAGCTTTCTTGTCTGCAGGGTTGTAATGAACAAGATAGAGCATTAAAAACACAAAAATATATCAAAATAAATGGCTTCTAGAGGCAAAAGTCATTATTTAGTTTGACTATTTTTACATGGGAAAAAGTAGCCAAAAAACATGAATAGTTTGACATGTACTGAGTGAAACAGGGGTGACTGCAAAAAAAAAAAAAAAAAAATCTCAAGCCTGAAAATGTTTCTTCCGGTTATGAGGAATGGGTCGTTGGTGGGCCTACATCCGGTAATTCACAGGTCTGCATAGGAGGAAATTAAGAAATCATAGGCCCCTGAGCAATAAGATCTATTGGTCCCTCAACCACTCAACTCACATTGAATATAGATCATGTAAAGGGAGATTTGAGGGCCCTCTCCTGAAAAAATGTTGAAAATTATAGCATCTGAAGTGACTTTTCATGCAATTTCAGATGGAATCTACTTGTTTGAGTATTGCACAAATACAATGCAATTCTGCTCATGAATCAACCAGTGGATCTGCACTAGGAAGTATGAGCTGAGCTTTCAACGGTGATGTAACAACGCTTGGTTTAGGCTTTCACTTCCCAGAAATAAGAGATCGGGGCCAAAACAACATTAATACATGTAATCTTATTTTTTAACTGCTGTTTAATTCACATTGGACAATTAACTCTATATCTAGAATTGTTTTGAACAAAATTAACAAATTTTTAAAATGTGCAAGAGGGTTTTTGAACATGTTTTTTGGCAGAGCCAGAGCCAGATCACAACAGATCATAGGGTGGCAATAATACTCCATGTGACGCACACACAGCAGCTCTATGGCTAGGGTCAGCTTCATGAAATGAAAATATTTTCATACCACTCGTCACATATTTCCATGTGTGTGAGCATAATTTACAAAAAAGATTTGTTGCACCAACTGCCTTTAGGCTTTCCATTAATTCCCACCTCATCTATCCACACCCACACACCATTTATTTTTCAGTCCCTTGTCAACTTGCAGGACGTCTTTACAGGTCTTCATCGGCTTGCCTTCCATCCCTACCAGCGCCACCGTGTACAGTTGACTACTCTGAAGTTGTTGGCTCCAAACCAGTGTGTTTGTCTCCACATGACCCACCCCCTCTACTACTCACTGGCTAGTAGCTGTAATTGGATTTCTTGGGAGCGAAAGCCATTGGTTGAGAGTGAGAGCTTTATCAACGCCCAGGTCAGAGCCCTTGATATTCTACTGACTCCGATCTTTTCGCATGCATGATATATGCCCTGCACTTCTCCCCCTTGCTGATTGCCGCACGCTGGAAATTCAGACAAAAACACCCTCCTCACCTCCGAGTGTCGTGGCCCCTGCAAGTCCTCGCCGTACATTCATGGTGGCAACAGTGTACCAAACACCATCCTCATCTGCAGTGTAGTCCAGACACTCCACAGAGCTGAGCCTCGACCGCCCGTCGTAGCCTCCGATCACGTAAACTCGATCATGGAGAGATACTGTGGCTACGTAACGCCTTTTCCGTGCAATGTTCTGTAAAAGTTCAGGCTGAATTAGTCTAATCTGCTGGTATCAAATGTAAAACAAAGTTAGCGTTCAATTAATAAACACTTACAGGAAGGAAGCTCCATTCTTGAGTTTTCGGATCATATTTCTCAACTATGTCTATTGGTGATTGCTGGCTGCCAAACCCACCAATAACCAACAAAACTTCTTTGGCACCTGAAAGAAGTATAAATCCCTTTCACCATCAGCAGCAATCACAAGGGACCCATATAAGAGTAGTGTATGTAGCTAAATTACTGTCAAGAATAGGATTCCTACCTAATCTGGCTTGTGTGCGTGGGCCTTGCATCTCACTCCTCAGCTCTGGTCTTAGGTGGAATTTCTTGGCCTCATCAACAAGGTCTCGACACGGCAGACTGCACCGAATGAGGGGCTAAAACATGTCAAAACCTGCTTAATTATGTGACAAATACTCTGACATGCAATGCTCCATTGCAAGGCTTTGAGTGGGATTACACAGTGAACGGTTGCGTGTCACTCGGCTCACCTCGGCATCAATGACATCTGTAATGTAGCGTGGGGTCAGGAGCGGCAGTCGAACAAACTCAAGCATGTCTGGCAAATAGGGCTCTCTCTCTTTCCGGTTGTGTTTGACCCAGTTTAACACTGCCTCAAATACAGGCTCCTCTGAGTCCACCTACAGACAGACAACAAATATATTTATATTAAACAGCAGTAAATCAATTAGCCTTTACAAGAATTTCCCAACACTTGAACACTTTGGAGCAACAAATTGTTGTACAAAAACACAGTTCAGATCACTTGATTACTGATTACTCCTGTTCTATGAAACACAAATAAATTACTTCCGGATGTCACACATTTTTGTATAACCATTTGTCTTGCTAGAATCAGAGTGTAATGTAAATATCTACAATTGTTAACAGTCCAAATATAATGTGCAAATGCAGTTTTTTTAAAAACTAGTTTAAGTGTAAATGTTTGCAGTCACCCCCCAGTTTATATATACATGTTACAAATACATATTTCGTTACCATTCTCTTTGTTAACTGTTAACTACTGCTAGTACTTTTCATTTACATCTCTTAGTGTTAAAACTGTGAATTTTCTTTACATTTTTATTTGTCTATTTATTTGATGGCCTGTACTTGTGTTATTTGCAAACAATTATTCTGTTAATCACTATACTTTCTATGATTTTTTTTAATCATCATGTGACAAAAAATCTCTGTTATGTCACATATACACTTGTTCCTGAAAAAATTACATAAACACCCCCTAGACCTATGCTACTGAGAACTGAAAGCCCAAAAGGAACTGACGGAAAATCCTGGTTTAGTGACAAATGCAGGTAAACTGTTTATTTCTGGAAAATACCTGCAATAACTGTAGCTTATCTTTTCATCGAGATACACAATTAATGATAGAAATCATTTAGCAATTGTAAAAACAAACAAAAAAAATGTTGAAAGGTGCAGTCTGCAGAAAGTAAAAACAAGAAATCCTCACACGTGTTCCTCAAAAATCCAACAGAATACTTCTACTCAGAGAAAATTATGTGTAACTTTGATTTACATGTATAGTCTAGTTTTATTTTAAAAACAACAAAAATGACAGGAAGAACCCACTGAGCGAATTGATGATCTATAAATCATCATGTGATAATGACTGTGTTTTCACAAAGCAAGACATGTGGTTGGAAACAGGAATTTCCTGAGCACAAAGGCCAACTTAAATCAGGTTTTCTTCTCTGCAATTTCATTGTCAGCCCTATCCACAGGAGTAAGCAGCACTGCGGGGGGGTCGGGGGCCTCTAACTGATATTACAGCAAGTTGGTACTTGTTTTTCTCTTCATCTACTCAGGAGTTTGAAAGAAAATATGAAAGCCGTGAAAGTTAAACATAATTCACACCTTGCAATTATACTCAAGTAATTTCTCAGGTATCCTAGAACCAACTCTGACAATTACAGCTGCAGCGTGTGTGCAGAGGTCAGTTACAACTACACAAAAGGTATATATCACCTGTCATATTCAGCAGGTCACACTCTTGACAATAATGTTACAAAGATGTAGAGACATCTGGCTTTTCTACCTGGATTTCATCACATTTAATGAGCTTCTCAACTTCTGTTTGGCTGAGCAGCATGAACTCTTCGTGTTGAACCACCTCGGAGAAATGCTTCTGAGAGAAGAGCTCAGCTGCCTGCATCAGGTCAAGGCAGTTGTGAGTTTCAGCGAAGTCTCGAATACCCAGACAGTTTGATGGATCAAGCTGACTCTCCAAAAAGTCGCAGCATGCTCTTTTCACCCCTGAGGCAAATAGAGACACATTTGTACACACACGCATGTATCACTCAATTACAGTAGCAGATCAACAGTTATAGTAACAAGTCAATCATCACTGCCCACATAGTTCAAATAAAATTCACCGATGAATGATTCCCATTGTATTACATCCTCAATCAATGGCATCATTAACACAAGAAGAGTCTGGTAAATCTGAGCTCCCTTTTATTTACAGTGCTTCTGAGGACAAGCTATAATATAAACAGCTGCATCTTGTCTACCAGTATCTGTAAGGTCCACCTGAGAATGTAAACATTTGAAAAAAACAGAACCTAATGTATAAGTGTGAATAATCACTGGCCCTACAACTAGAGCTGTACAATTAATGTCTTAATGATGCAATCAAATCATTGTAAAAGTCATGATAAGCCAATGTCTGTGTACTCTTATCAGCTGCCTTACGCACACTTTTTATATCAGACACACCTAAACCTACCTTTGAGCTGCAGCAGACACGCAGCAGGAAGCAGTTCTTGTACATTCTCCACTGTAACTAACACTGTTTCTGTGTAGACAAAGTCCAACAGGATCTCCATAGTCGCTGCTGTTAGCCCCTGAATGTCAACAAAAGACTTCCCCTTCTCTGCAAGCTACAAAGAAACATTAACAGATGATCAGGTGTAATGACACAAAACATGTCGTTAAGGGATTATTTAGAAGCATTAAGGATAATCCAAGTGTTTGTGCTCATTATTGGCTCAACTTAAGTAATGAACTAATGTTTACCCTGAGTTAGAAAAAAACAGCCTATTCAGATGTGGCTGGATGAACCTTTCCCTAATATATAGTGTAAGGCTATCAGCGTGACATAAGGAATTGATTCAATATCAGTATTTCACATTTTGGGAAAATGTGATTACTACAAATTGTTAGAATTTCAAAATTACCTCACTGGTGAACATGGCACAAAAGTAATCACTGCAGGCAGCCAGCACAATCCGATGTGCTGGAAAGTCAGTGTTCTCCACCCTCAGAGTGATGTCGCAGAGTGTGTTGCTCTTACGAAGTGAATTCATCGCATTGAGGATGGATTTGGCATGGGAGTTGGTCATGATGTCTTTGGGAGCCATGCTGCCTTGCGAATTTCCCAAGGACCTCAAACTACTCAAAGAATCTAATTGATGCATAAAAGAACATGGAGAAAAACAGAAGAGATTGAACTGCAATATATACATATCTTCAAACAGCAAGCACAGTCATCTTAAACATAAACACAAAGCACGTACTATATTAATATTTAGTGACATTAGAGACCAGCATTAGTTAAACACGTGACATGTAGACTTGTGTTTTAATTCAGAAAGCATATGAAATAAATATAGTAATGCAATAATATAAAGTATCAGCGTATATTCAGGTACTGTGCTTCATTTGAGGAAGTTAACTTTTGTAACTTCAAGTGGTATCTCATCATTGTTTTTGTTTCACTGTATCTCATTTGTTTTATTTGTCTGAAGATGTTACATGCAAACTAAATAAATCCATAAAGCTGCTTTAATATGAAATGTACGGAACAGTCTATAGTTATATAGCTTTAACATTAATATTACTTATATAATAGTGGTCCTGTCGAAATTAACCACTTAAATAGAGATGCATTGTTATATATACCAGCTCATTCATTTGCACGACTTAAATATAACTTTGAGAGCATGCCTTTTACTTTTACTCAAGCCTCTTGACATTATAATACAGCTATTGCAACTTACCGTTAAAAGATTTGAATACTTTTTCCACCACTGGGAGGCAATAACTATAGCTACACATTAGCTAGCAGCCAGCGACAACTGGTGGCTAACGCCAACGCTAGGCAACTACTGAGAAAAATACAGCTGTACAGAGTGAGCCGACGGCCAGAAGAAGACAACACATGAAGCGACAGACACAAAACCACTTGCCAATAATTTACATGTACCTGTCACTGTGGTAAAGCTGATTCAAAACGTCTAGCTAAGTTGCTAACGTTATTAGCACCAAAGTCCCTTGTCCCAGTTCTTGCTGTCAGTCACACTGTGTGGAGAAAGCCACTGAACTACATCTAATCCATCATGACCTCTGTTTGATGGCACTCTACGCGACCTCCTGGAGGACACATATACCTGAAACCTCAAAATAATGCCATAATATCCCCGGTACGTGTTTTAATCAGCCCGAAAAATTTCGTTGACTAACTGCAGCAGGTCATAACAGCAGCAGCAGTCTCCACAGATTGGACGTAAATAGACCATTACGTGACTATACGTGCGCGCTACCGGCACCGCACGCGTTTCGTTTCAACAAGATGCCTTCCGCGCGTCCTCGCCGCTCTGAGTCCACAGCCGCCGTAGCAATGGTAAAGTGACTCTCACACAAAGTTACACATCCAGGTCCGACCGGGACTTGAAACCAGGCTCCGGGTCAAAAGAGGATTAGTAATACCACTTAAAAAAAACCCAAACATATTCTGTTCTTTTGCAGCCACACAAGAACGGCGGCTATATCTTGTAGGAGGAGCTTGCGGCGTGTTTCCGTTAAGAGCAGGCCGAGGGGTAACACGGTGATCTATGCAGCCCTACTGAGAATTACCGAATAGTGGCGGAACAGGAGCCAGCTACTGGGAACACGGAGAGCATAAAGTGTTGAATCATCGGCTGGCTGCTGTCCTTCACACCGAGGGGACACGAAGAAGAGGAAGGAGTGGCAGCCGGACTGTCTGCAATGGAAGCCGAGTTTCGGGAAATCGATGAAAACGGCAGTTGGACCGCCATCTATCAGGTACGACTGAATCAAGGTGGAAGTGACTGAAGTTGAATGTGTCATATTTACAGGGTTAACCACTCTATAAGGCTCCAATACTGTTTAGTGTATTGTTCTGCCTGCTCGGACCAGTCAGATGATTGATGTGCCTGTCTGGGTTCTTCAGGCTTCACATCCCATCACTGAACTGGAACAGGATATAACATGTAGTGTTCATGTACTGTCCGTGTTACTGTCGTGGCAGGTGCGTTCACGTGATTTCAGCCTTTATTAAGATGAAAAAGCTTGTAATTACAGCTGTTAGTGAATCCCAGCTGATATTACTATCTATGTGGATTCATCAAACACGTCACTGTCGTATTAATACCCACAGCATCAGAACTTTACATCTGTTCTGAGGTTGTGTCCTGAGTTAAAATACTAAAGATCATCCACCTTTTAGATCCTGCCACCCAGAGCTGCACAATTCATCTATAATATGTATTCTGATATTATTTTTTATCGTGATAAATGTAAATATCAAGGTGTAATTTATAGCAAAACACAAAAATGCATTTCAGTGTTGAATACAGTTATGTGAAACCCACCCAAAATAACCACTGCATCACAAAATCTAAGATGTTTTTTGCTTTGTAGTGTCTTCTGCCTTTTTACATCATTTTCATCCTCTGCCTTTTCTGTCATTTTCATTTTGTTGTCTCTTTTGTCTGTTTTGTGTCTTTTACTCTTTTTGTTTTGTTGAGTGTTTTATCTCGTTTTCATAGTTTTGCATCTTTTACTTCGTTTGTTCTCCTGTTGTGTGTAAAACCGCAAGTAACTAACTCACGTCTTGAAGTTTCATCAGACGGTGGTGTATAGGTATAGTGATGTGACATTTATCATTTATTGATATTGACTGATGAGAACATTTTTAGCATGATAACATGTTTAAGATAAGTTATGATAGTAAGTTATTAATCATGAAGGAAATTCAGGTATGTGTCAGGTGCTGAGAATCACTCATCATTAAAAAAAAAAAACAGATATCAAATAAAATTTGAATACAATAAGAACACATCAACCAGCCACTAACCACATAGGTACAGCTTACAGCATCAGACCTATGGTTCATAAGTGAAATCTCAAATATAATGCTGTGTGTGTTCTTTTTTCTTCATATCGTGTGTCACAGGAGATTCGCCAGCAGTCATGTGAACTCCCTTGTAAGGTCGCCAAATTACCCGAAAACAAGACTCGGAACCGTTACAGAGATGTTAGCCCATGTAAGTGTGTCGAATATTTCTTAAACTCAATCTCCACATGCGTTGTTAGGTCACAGGTAGAATGGCTAAAGCTCTGTAATCTCCTGTTTATGGCCAAACATCAGCTACTGGCAACAGACTGAAATAAAACAACTGCTCAGCTGAATATTACACAAACATAGCAGTTTAATTTTATTTAATTTCTAAAACCTGCATTTTGTGCCTGGCTTCAGCTTCAATTTTCTCTAAATATGGCTAAATAAATAATACTGTGCTTCATATTATTAATTTCCAGTGTTTTTACTTGCTAACTGTCACTTCTAAGTATGTAGTGTGATCAGTAGCTTTAATAATTACACATTTCTGCTGATTTTAGGAATACTGATCAGTCATTGTCTGTGTTTTTTTCATGTCACTGTGTTGCTGATATGTTTTATAAAGTAAGAAAAGTATCTGGTGTCTTCTGCTGTTTAGATTGTTTTTCTCTAAAATGTTTTCCCTTAATGTCACAGTCCAACAGTCCAACTATGTGGTTTCCTCTTTTTCACACTGAATAGTTTATGCAAATGATACAGAACATGTCAGTTACTGTTCATGCCGTCAAGTTTGTTGTATATGTATTCATTCTGTAGATAACGTGTAGATATCTAACAGAAACTTGTTAGTTTCAGTTAGATATTTTCTCTTTAACTGAAGCGTTCTTTCACACGATGACAAAAAGCTGATGTTGTCTTTTTAAACTATATAAAAACACTGGTGTTTTTGTTCAGTGACAGCGATCATATATTCTCAGAAATTGTGTAGGTGTGAGAATAAGCTTTAAAATCCCAGGGGTTTGTGAAACATCAGAAACGTGAGCAGACTTTAAATATTTCTTTTTCAGTTGATCACAGCAGAATACATCTGCAGCTGGATACAAATGACTACATTAATGCCAGCTTAATAACAGTTGAGGAGGCACAGAGGAACTACATCCTCACTCAGGTAAATACAGAGAAGAGTCAATACACTGAGATCTTTAAATAGATGCAGTGGTTTTATTTAGTTTATCTCGAAATAGCACCTGCTGTTCTAACATGATGTCGTCATCTTTGATTTTAGGGACCCCTTCCAAATACATGTGGCCACTTCTGGGAGATGGTGTGGGAGCAGAGGACACGTGGTGTGGTGATGCTAAACAGGGTCATCGAGAAAGGCTCGGTGAGCAGCAGAAATAAACTACAATATGTGAAGACTCTAGGTCCATTGTCATTGTCTTCCTGTTGTATGTAACGTGCACCCTTTTTTCTTTCTTTTTTTTTTTTTTTTTTAGATTAAATGTGCTCAATACTGGCCACACAGAGAGGAGAAAGATGCCATCTTTGAAGACACCAGTTTCAAGCTTACCCTTGTGTCGGAGGACATCAAATCTTACTACACAGTCCGTCAACTGGAGTTGGAAAATCTGTCTGTAGGTTTCCTCTCTTATGTTTATTTTCTGTGTAGTGAGTAGGTATGGACAAAAGAGATTTACTCACTCTGTGTACATGCACAGTAATGTTCCACAAATGAATGGGTATACTTCATCTGGATATTCCAAATTAGACCTCATTCCAAATGTAGAATTGTGGGAAATGCTGATAGTATATGGGTTTTAGCCGCAGTCTTTGGCACTGTAGGGACTTTTTACAGTTCCTGTAACCTTTTCAGGACCTAGGCCCTTTTTCCACGCATTCAGACAACATAGGAACTTAGAACCACAGACCACAGTTCCTATAACCACTTTGGCTCCTGCTCCCAGGCAGGGTCTTTTGATGGTTTCATAGGAACTCATATGATGTAGGTTTATGGTGATTGGTAGAACTCAGGCCACGCCCATTGCCAGATTTCCACTTCTTGCAGTGCTGCAATTTTTAAAAGTAACTGTTGCCATTTCTTAATATCAAGAATGGAGAGTAGGGTCTTGTGAATTCAAAAAGTACTGTCTTGGTAAGAACGGACCCAGAGAATGGACTTCCTAAGAACACAAGTCTCTCTGTAATTGGAACGGCTGGTACTTGTGAACTTTCCTCCCTATTTCTACCATTGGCTCCCAATCGTATTTCCCTTAAATCACCACAGTGTCTCTCGATTTGATTTCAGTACATTTGTACTAGTATTTACATGTCATTTTTACATTTTGTATATTTTCCAAAACTGTAATACATTTTATTGGTTTGGCCGGGCTGGGCGGTGGAGCTCCTGTACTGGCCGTCACTGTCACAGACATTTGCATCACACCGGTCCCTACTATGGTCTCTTACTGCCTGTGTGGATGCAAAACGAAACCGTTCCCCTGGGAAAGAGTACTTCCTACAACAAAATTTGTGGTGGACAGTTCTTAAAACTGTGCTCTTAGAACTTCTCTGTTTTTACTACAGTTTATGACAAATGGCCTCTATCCTGGTGTCTTGACCTTTTCTTTGTTCGTTTTTGGTGTTTTAATTTAACTCGGCTGTTACTGTGTATTAGCAAAGATGTCTTGCTATCATACACTGTAAACATGTATAACTTGATGTTCAGTTTTATTTTTCTATCTCGCCACAATAACATACTGTGTGTTGAAACCTGTGATTGGTGCCCCTCTATTATCTCATACACCAATGAAAAAAAAACAACTCTTTTCCACCTCTTCCTATGAACACAGACGATCAGTAATCTGAAAATCTACCATCTGTTTAGAGTCAGCTCTGCACGTTGTTTTGCATACAGACCAACTAGGCAACATTTGCAGAGTTGGGTTTGAGATACATGGCCGAAAGAAAAAAATCCTACTTTCTTTTTCAGGATGAGAAACATTGCTTTTAAACCTTATGAAACTGATTTGAATATCAGGAACAAATATTGCAACTCCCACTGCACAGTGAAAGTTTGAACTGGAGTAAGCATGACTACATGTGAACTGGTACAGTTCTTAGATGTATTTACTTTTTCTGTATAATGACAAAAAACAGAATATTATGCACATGCAAACATCACTGAGCGACTACTGTTCTTGCACTTATGCAAATTCTGCCCTTTTCCTTATTATTGCTTTAATTATTTTCCCTTTGCCTCCTTCTACAGACACAAGAGACTCGTGAGATTTTACATTTTCACTACACCACCTGGCCTGACTTCGGTGTCCCAGAGTCTCCCGCCTCCTTCCTTAACTTCCTGTTCAAAGTGCGAGAGTCGGGTTGTCTCAGTTCAGATGTGGGGCCGGTGGTTGTGCACTGCAGTGCCGGCATCGGGCGCTCTGGGACCTTCTGTCTTGTGGACACCTGCCTGTTACTGGTTTGTATACAGCTCGATAGTGAGAAATTTAACAGGGTTTTTCTCTCGCACTATTTCCATTTACATTCACAGGAAATTAGTTCATGCTTATCTGAAACAAGTGAAATAGTTTGCAATAGTTATGAAGATTTTGCTAAAGTAGCCAAACTCCATTTTAGAAATTAAAATGTAGTGACTCAGTGAAGTACTTTAGATTGTTAAACTCTGTATGTTTCTGCTGTTTTTACATGATCTGTAGATGTCCATTCGTAAGGATCCTTCTTCAGTGCGTATTCGTGATGTGCTGCTGGAGATGAGACGCTACCGTATGGGTTTGATTCAGACAGCTGATCAGCTTCGCTTTTCTTACCTTGCTGTTATTGAAGGTGCCAAGTACATCAGGGGAGACACATCTCTGCAGGCAAGTCCTCCCTCTCTGTTTTTAAGAGACATTTCACCAAAGGCATAATGGGTTTCAGGCATGAACATGTTTGTATTCTTATATTAAATTAATGGACTTATTTTCAGTATGGTGGGACTGTACAAAACTCAGTACAAAGATGATGAATGTCATTTGTGCATAATGGAGTCCATGAGAATTGATATCCCAGTCCTTTACATCCGATATGTTAGGAGTAAAAAGGAAGGGTGTGCCAATTGTTAAGGAATGTGGTCCAAAATCAACAGATGACAAAGCAACAAATAAAGCAGTGTTGCTGGTGCTATATCAGAAAATATAAATATAAGGTCACAGCTGTCAGTGACGCATCATCTCTGATGTGATGAAGCAAAGCGAGAACTGTCTAACAGGATTATCAATGACTGATATGAGAGGAGAAAAAAGAAACAACACAGTGACAAATATTAGCCTGTATATTTCAGTTCTTTATAGTAGAGCAACAGTAGCGTCAGACTTTGAAAATACACACCTTCCTAATGTAAGACAAAATATTAATATTGATGAATCAATGCCATTTCGCTCTGTTGCTTTTACTCTGTGTTGGAACTATGGAGTAGAACAGTATTGTCACATAGGAGGGAGTCTTAGGAGCTCATGTCAATCATGTTTGACCCTTCACTTGTCTGCCAACATCTGAGTACACAACCCATAGAAGGGGGTAGAATTCCTATTTCCCCTCATTGTGCTTCAATTACAATATACTGAAAGACAACTATGGAACTGATGATGCTTAAAAACCATCAAGCACTGCAGCCTTAGCAATAGGTTTTATATGATCCTAGATAACAATAGAGATCTCCATTTCCTCTGAATCATGAGAGGGTGCAGTTCAGGCATTTGCATGAGGTCCTGTGTGCATTATCTATTATTATCTATTGCATATCTGTGTGTCTATATTTGACATTGTTTTTTTCTCCAGGAGTCATGGAAAGAACTCTCAAATGAGGAGGATGATCCTCCAGAGTTCACCCCTCCGCCTCCCCTTCCCCCTCCCAGAGACCCTCCTAACGACAAAGTCGAGTCCTCCTTTTTTCCTGAAAATGATGCGGTCATCCAGCAGATGATCTACAGTCAGGGGTAATTATTCTAATACTTCTCTTTCAAGCTCCACAGAGACATTGAAGATCAGTTCTCATCTTCTAACTTTACTTCTCATTCAGATCCTCACGAGAGCCTGAGCTGCGAAAGAGGAATTTTCCTGCCCCCCAGCCTCCTCCTGACGGTGCTGATCAACTTGATGGCCACGTGGGATTTGAAGATCATACCTCCACAGCTCCGGCTGCATCCCTGGAGCAGCAGCACGAGACGAAAGAACAGGAATTTCCCGAGGCAGTGGAGCAGCCGATAGAAAGCTCTCCTGTGCCGGGGACTTGGTCCCCTCTTTTAGCCAATGTGTGCCTGTGTACGGCACTGGCTCTCAGTGCTTATGTCTGTTATCGAGCCTATTTTCACTGATGTCTGTCCTCCTCCCTGCATTTTCTTTGTCCCTCTTTTTCTCTGCTGTTGTTGCAAAGTG
Source organism: Ostorhinchus cyanosoma (assembly GCA_029814465.1). NCBI lineage: Eukaryota > Metazoa > Chordata > Actinopteri > Kurtiformes > Apogonidae > Ostorhinchus > Ostorhinchus cyanosoma. Next base: position 9,450,383 of record JAPTYQ010000028.1, on the reverse strand, counting down.
GAGTAGGCTGTCCAATCGGCCTGCTCTGACTGGGTTTACTCTGCGAGTGAATTATTTGGACTTCAGTGGATTCAGGTTCACTCGTTTAATTTTTACAAATGCTGTGCAGAGGGTCAGCTGGTTGGAAATGACAAGCTGCCAATCCTTATCTCACACCCCAAAGTTTTTTTTTTCTCCAATACGTTATCTTGAACGCTCAGGGCTTCAGTTTTCAGGTGTCACATCCAAATATGTGTGCCGCGTTCAACACAGACTAAATATATAATATGTGCATCAGTCTGTGGGGGAAGTTAATTTTAGCTCCCTGTTCTGTAAAATTTGACATCTTGTCTTCTTTTTATTTACCAAATCATGTATATGTGTGTGTGTGTGTGTTCTTCCATTCATGCAGTCCTATTGTGTCTTTTCATCTTACGTTTGCTTATAAATGGATCAAAAATCACAGAGCCAGATTTTTGACCAGCCTGTCTGAAAATATGCCAGTAAGGGAGAGACTGTATTTTTGTTCTCTTGATGGGTAAATGTTAAACCCTACAGTAAGTATGTGAAAGTAAGAGGGAAGCAACCCTGCGCCCGTGAGATAAAAAAAATGCATGCTGGGGTTTGGCGTTGAATTGTAGGGCTGCAGGAGGCAGTACCAATGTGTGTTTGTGTATGTACACTTGTGTGAGTGGTAGTTAATGGAGCTTTCTACTGATGTTTGAGTTATGTCTACTTGGTGAGGAGTATTCAGCTTGTTACATCTACAGACAGATGTGGATGTAATCACCTCCTGGTAGAGAGTAAAGCTTCCCTGATAGCCTGACAGTGACAAACAGTGGTGCAATCGCAGGACACCTGGAGGTTCTGTTGGATAACTTAAACACCCAACTTTCCAGTCACATTGGATGAGAACATGTGGAGGCTTTTCACACACAGGGAAGTGAATGTGTAACATAACCTGAATGCAGCTGGCACGTGTTGTACTGAATGTGTGTTCAGTCAGCAGAGGCCACAGCTACACACAAGATCAACACACGGAGTAGCTGACACACAACTCTTTTTTTTTTTTTTTTTCTTTTCGCCAGCAATACAAATACTCAATAGTGTCTCCCTTTATCAGACTGTCCTGCCTGACCTGTCTGAACAGGGAACCAGGGATTCTGAACAAACCAAAAATTCAACACCAGCACGGGGATTTCAACAGTATGCTGTAGTGATGATCTGTTTTGTCATAGTGTCGCCCTGAGCTGGCAATATCGTTTTGTATGATGTTGTTTGACTTTTTAGCATGCTGCATTTGTGAATCTACAGGTTTGTCCTAAGAAGAGATTAGTTAAGCTGCTAGCATTCAGTTTACCTTTATGACTCGACAAAGTACAGTACTTGAGTCCGACAGCTGTATCTTTCTTTAGAATGTATAAACGTCCTGTTCGAGGACACTCTTATTAGATATATAAATATATTTTTTTTCAAATCAGGTTTCAGTGTGCTGAGTTTTTTTCTGCTTTAGCAAGGTATTAATTCTCAGCACCTGTGCAACCATTGCACCAGGTTCTCCTGTTTTTTCTATACTTATGCTGAGCTCAAAACATGTATTTTTTTTATTTACATTTGTTGTTTTCCTTTTTAAATAAAATTAATTCTTCTGTTTCTTTGTTCTTATTTCTAGAGCAGATTTACATGACCTAACAGGAATTACCTGATGGGGATAAAAGGTGACACTCATATTTTAATAATATTTTCATAAAAGGATTCTTCTAGGTAATTAACCTCACAACTTGGCTTGTCCACATTTTGGCTCCACATTTTAAAATCATTGCATTCACAATTTGTAACAAACAGGCCAAATCAGCCCTAAGTTATTGAACATTAATTATTGTTCCCAACTGCAGATTTAAATCACTTTTCATGGTCAGTGCTGCTGTGCATTGTAAACAACTGGAAATATCTCAGAACACTCTTAAGATACTATTTTAGGAACTTTTCCATGTCTGATTTCATATGGCTCATTTCTTTCATTTTACAGCAGACATGTTCTTTGCTGTAGAGACATTGTTTTTTAAATACACCACCAGGTGGCTCTGCAGGACTGTAAAATTCCTGCTAGTTTCTCAGACTGGCGCCTTTGCCTTTTCAAACAGCCCACTCTTTCCTGTTTTTCTGCTGTACCTGGGTTTGCTCATCAATATTTTTTTATTTACAGACATCTGGAGTCTGGAATATGATTTCATGATAATTTCATTTTCACGGATATGGTGATACTGCATAACTGAAATAGTTCTCATGTTTTCAAAAGGTTGGGGTAGAGATACAAATTTTGATTAAGCTTTTCATCATCTACTGGCGAGATATTTGAACATTTAGATGTGCTTCATCGTCCAAAAGTTGGCTGCAGACATTACTAACATAAGTTATGTTTCTCAAGTACTTCACACTCATTTCCTTATAATACACTGGAACAAAGCTTTTCAATGGCTTAACCTAAATCTTTGAAGAACCAAGAAGGTCCATGTGTGATTCAGTTTAAGGTTCATGTGTGTTTGAGTTTGAGATTCATGTGTGTTTCAGTGTGAAGACCTCAGCAGTGACCGCTTCAGTACAGTAGTGAGGAAGTATGTTTAGAAACACATGCATAGCTGCACATGCTGGCGTAGTATGAATGATTTGGCAACACTTGGCTAGGACTTCCTGTTTGGGAAACAGAGGAATGTGCTGGTACATGCTGTGCAGCAGAGTGAGTAATAGCTGACGTCTGTTGGAAAACTACAATCAAGGTGTGACCAGGACCGGAAGTCATTTAAAGTCACAGTTGCTCTATTGAAAATATCATGTGTGTGACCTGACAGGTCTGTTATGACTCATATTCTCAAATTTGATTTTAAAAGTAAGTTAAATGTCATTTAGACTTAATTCCATATCTGTGTACCACAACACAGTTCAGAACTACATATTTAAACCTTATATTACATGTAAGGTAGAAACTCAGCTTTACTGACAAATGTTGGATTTGAATAAAATGACAAAATAAACTTCAAAAATTATGCTACAGCTACAGCCCCCTTAGCCTAATTCTGAGCAGTGCTGACTCTGCAGTCTCAATCGACCAAAAGTTTTATCTGCTCTGCCCTCCTGACTTCCATGTGTCCTCAGTTTAGTTATTAACCTGGAACTTCCCAGTCAGTGTCCAGCTGTGAAGGAGAAGAGGCGGTCCGGCCCATGACTGTAAGTGTCTCCTGTAGCCTGCAGATCCTATTCACAAAGAGCCAAGAGGGATCAGGAAATTCCTGAATGTGAGGGGAGTGAGACTTTTCCAAGTGTGACGCTGCAAATTCTGAGTCACCACACACAGTACTGTTCAGTGGAAGTCTGATAGCAGGAAGTGTGCTGTCAGGTATCCCATGTCTCTTCATGCCTTCATCATTTCAAAAGTTAAGAAATACCAATGATTAATATGTAGGAAGCTTTCAGTATCAACCCAAGTTAAGCTATTGTTCCTTACAATAATGAAAGTATGTATGTATGTATGTATAGAATACAAGTATAAAAGGACATGTTACAATTACTTTTGAGAATTACAAATTAGTAAAATATGAAAAACATTTTTAAAAATGTGAACTTGATAGTGTTTTATTAACTGAAGAATCCACCCAGTAGGGCTGCAACTAATGATTTTCATTTTCAATTATTTTCCTGGTGCCTTGATTAGTTGTTTTGTCTCTATAAAGTCAGAAAATGTCACAAAAAACCCATAAGGATGTCTTCAAATGTCTAGTTTGATACACAGGATATTAACTCAGAATATTAATTGATACAATTTACAGGAGGGGGGACAATCTAAGAACACAACACACACATTGCCCAGGCCAAAAAAGTCCCACATGCAATATTTTGAGGGATCTCCGTTAGGTTTGAATACAGAATACATTTACCACGGGATCGTTTCTGCCACACAAAGCTTATACAGTGTCACTTTACATATCACAACAGTTTTAATGTCTATAGTTTCAAGATCTTGTGTTAGTGATGGGAGAGTCAAAACACTGTGTTAAGTCTTCTCTATCCAACCAGGTTCAGGTCTGGACTCTGCGATGGCCAATCCATGTGATAAAGGATGTCTCATGGTCCCTCACCCATTCCTTCATAAGCCTAATGAATCATAGAATTGTCTGGTCTTTATATTATGCTCTCTTGCAAATTTATGATAGTTGTAAAAGTGAGAAGGTACTCGTTGCATCAGTCAGGGTTAAATAACTTGTCCCTGGAACATAGTAATCACTACCGTAATCATTCAATCTTAACTATTTGTTTGGTTAATCCAGGAGAGGAGTGTTTTTGACCAGGCTGTGTGTAACAATGATAATAATGTACAACAAAGGAAATTAGTCACACTGTATGTCTGCCGTATGACAGTAACAAAGTCAATTCAAATCAATTCATATTCATATCAGTATTCATAGTTCGAAACTTATCACACATCCCACGTAAACCACTGATTTGTGGCACATCAACGGGAAGCACATATTAAAATAAAATCAGTCCTGAGGAGGTGAGTACCAAGAACTGATATGAATAAATGCAGACATTGTAGGAGAGCATTTTCGAAGTTGTAAGGTCTCACTGTTGAAAAGTTTCGGTCGCTTTAGGTTTGGCGCTTGGCCTCTAAATGTAAAGACTGAAGGCTGGAGTCAGGGGGAGGAGCTTGGTGGTGGAGCTGGTTGAGAAGTTGGAGGAGGCCCAGTTATGGTGCACAGGGAGTTACTGAAGGTTCTGGAGGACAGGGGTGATGTGTTGAGTCCTGGATGCACTGAGGTGTGTTTAGGGACTTAAGAAGAACAGCTGCAGTGGTAGATTCTGATGCAATGAAGGCTTCCCACCGTCTTGCTTGAGAACACTGATACTGATCAGCTGTAAAATGTTCAGCTTATATTGATAACACTCGCTTTACATGCTCAGAAATAGCGCCTATGCATCAGTATCTGTTCAGTTCTGTCTTGCCCTGTCTTTGGCTGTAGAGATTATTGCTTGCTTTTTTTTTTTCACGTCAAATGGAAAAGCACTGTGTTGTTGTTCTCATTAACCTCCAGTATCACACTCACAAACTGATCTCTTTGGTTACGTCTGTAAAGACATTCACTCGTGAGCAGTTCCTGTTCCTGTTCCTGGCCCCCCCACCCTCCCTCTCTGGTTGCTGCAGTTTAGGACCAACCGTTAGACGCAGACTGATGTCAATAGTCTGTGACATATAGTCCTCTGCATGTCATAGGCTAACTTCATGCATGTAGGTCATAGCGTAAAACCTGAGAGCCTGGAGCTGGTGCTTCCCCTTGCGCTTTTCAGGTCCCGCATCCTTCCTCTATGACGTTGAGTTGACATACAGTCCACTGTAAACAAAGCTCCTGACCTGCCTGCCTTACCACAGATGTCATCATGGTGTACCTTTTGGGTATTGTTGTTGTCTTCATAACAACTGTGGAAAAATACAGCTGCTTTGTAAAGACATAGTGTTTTTTTTTTGTAGTGTGCTTTTGAGTCTGATATTCTGATGCACTGCTCATTTTGAGAACAGCAAGGACATGAGCAGCAAATTAAATTCATGTTGCATCTCACAACTTTTCAGGAATGAGGTGAAAGGGTAAAAACTAGTGAACGTGAGCACTGCCACATAGTTGAGCTCATATGTGGGTGGTGAATGTTTTCATGGCTGCCACCGTAGTCAATATGCTCCACTTCCTGTTGAGTAATCTACATGTCAAACGCCACAGATCATCAGCACTATGTTTACATACGGCGGGTAAACTAACACGTA
>JAPTYQ010000028.1:9411776-9444178 GCA_029814465.1 Ostorhinchus cyanosoma | reverse complement strand
CCTGTTGAGTAATCTACATGTCAAACGCCACAGATCATCAGCACTATGTTTACATACGGCGGGTAAACTAACACGTACTCAATTTGTACATTGCAGAACTAAATGCTGTTGTGTGCGAGATAGAATATTCTCCTCCAGGCTGTCTGACACGAAGTTACAAAATCACAGAAGGAAGCCAGCTCAAATTGATCTGAATCGCACTAAATTCTCAGCTGACATGTCTTAATAGTTAGAATATTTCTTGTTCATACATATATTAAGGATGTGAATGTAAATTTTTACCTACGATATTATCAAGCGCTTCACATAAGAGCAAAGATAAATAACAAAACCCATAACATGGCATAACAAAATACAGTTCTTAAGCTGCAGAATTAGTTTGATCAAATCACTTTTTTATCAATTGACTGAATAGGAGGTAAAATATACAGACAGCTCTAATGTGTCACAGTTTGAAGCAGCTTTTCCTAAATGTCTTCACAGTAGAGGACAAAATTTCACTTCCACGATTTTCATGTTTTTTGTAGGTCAAAAGAGAACTGGATGTAGCTTAAGTGTGTGTATCACTGTGTCTGGTAATCTAGGAAAGTTTTAGAGGAGGGCAATGAGGAACAGAGCCATGGACTGAACTTTCTATATTAATGGAAAGAAAACTGCACTGGCTCGGAGGATCAAAAGGGATACAAGAGTCAAAGAAATCATCAACTATGTTGTAAATAATGTACTAATTATGGGTGTTGCTTGTGCTTTTCATGCATAAATGACAGGCAGTAGCATTCATGTTCACATTTTGACACTGATGATGAAATACACTCTCTGCACCTGTTTTTAATCTGTAAATGACTTCCTTTTCTTAATAGAGACACACTTTCACATTTTGCAAGAGTAGGTGTGAGACTGTGGGATATAAAACCTAAATATAAATAATAAATAAGCAAAATATTTTGTGGAAAACGGTGTATGCACGCACACAAGCACACAAACACACAAACACACAAACACACACATTTCATTTTGTAGAGCTCTATAGTGAGGTGTAACTTGATCCAAAATGATGATCATTTTATTTTTAATACATTTTTAGATGATTTTGATGATTTGATTTGATTTGTTTCCCCTTCTAAAACTGTCAGATTACCGGTCAATGAACTCATTCCGTACTTATTCAATCATATAATCCCTTAAAGACTTATTTTTGTGGTGACTTCCAAATTAATTTTAATCCACATTTATCCTCCAAAGACCATTTGTTGTCTTATTATCTTCTGCATTTAGATTTTTTCAGTGAAAATCAGGTATTTTTCCGTATTCATTTCACTGATCATGTAGATGTAGTTTATATATATTTTTTATCTTTTTATTTTTCTATTGTATTGATGCATTGTGTCTTGTGCTGTGGTACACACTTGGATTTCCCCCTTAGTGGATCATTAAAGTAAATCTTATCTTATGTTCATAAAAGCTCAAAGTGAACTCAAAGGTTATTACATGAAAACAGAGAAAAGTGAAAAAAGTTACTTTTTCTACACATAAAAACAAGTGTCTATGCCCTCTGTCATTTGACAAAATATATGGGTTTTACAGGAGAATCAATGTTACAGGAAATGATGGCATTTCCATGACTACGGAGACTCTGAACCAGTCGGATATGAGCCAAATGGTTCATATCTGATGCTGCTGAAAAGCTGAGAAACTGCATTTTACCTTAATAATCTAAATGTATTGAGATGATTAGTGGATCAAAAGTTTTTAAACATTTTAGATCAGTAGATGCTTCCTGTCACTGGTGTCTGTTTAGGGCTGAGGTCACGCATGGACAGCCCCCCTACTTTTTGATTCATAACTTTTAAACCAGACAAGTTTAGACCAAATATTGCACATAATTGGAAAAGTCAAAATGCCATCTTAAACATACTCAAAGGGCAAAATTTAGTTTCAAATATTTTTAAATGAAAGAAAAAATCAAAAACTACTGCGTCATGGATGGATAAAAAATTTACATGTATTTTTTGCAAGAAATAAAAAGTTCTCAAAAGTTCCTCAGATATTTTCATCCTAAAATGTATTCAGTGTATACGTTAAACGCTCTATTTTACAACCTAATAATTGGTTAGAGGAAAAAAGTATTTTATCACACCTAAATAGCAAGAGTTTTGAAAAATGGAAGCATCACGGATGGACAACAAAAGTAAATATGAAATTAAAATTTGTTTTAATTTTAATTATCAATATCATATACTTTTTTAAAACAATATTTACAACATACAAATAATATTAACATTATATTCAAAAGTGTTTTGCATAGATATATGCATTTATTAATTTTAAACTGTGTTTAGAATATGACATAAATGATATAATAGAGAGTTTATAAAATGACAACAGAAAACTTTGTCACTTTCCAAACATTCACACTCATAAAATTCCTCACATTTTTTTTTTCCACAAATGTTTTCTCATTTCAAAATACATTTTCCTGAAAACATAAGTAATTACCTTCCCAAAAATATACATTTGGTGTAGATTATTGTAATTAAATGTTTTCAACCTTCCCTTGACTTTGCCCTTTGGTCTTTGGAGTTGAATGCGACTTCTACCCTTTGACATGATGAGCCGTACACTGAAACACCACATGATAATTTAATCTTACATGGAACTTCCTTCTCTTCATACAGGTACAACAAACTCTATGTCAGGTTCAAAGTCAGTGTATGAATAAATAAGGACACAACAGCTGTTGACTCTCCATAAAGCATCAACAACACGGTCACACAGCGTGAGTGTAATTGACATGAACTCTTGTCATTGTCTGTTGATGCTGCTCTAATAATTAAACCAACATAATTTTGCAAGGGTGGCCTAATCTTACTCAACATTTGGGCAGTGACTCTTGCTGTGTAGTGACCACAAGTCACTTCTGCACGTAAGTTTTGTGTTTTTTTCACAGTCATCTACAGCAAAATAGCAGAAGTGAACAAAGATGTTGAAATCTTGGTTCACTTCAAGACAGCTCATGTTCTAGTCCGTTTACCGTAGCTCAGGCCGGCTGGCTTCCCGTTACAGCCCATGTCCCGGACATCCGGCGATCCTTTTAAATACAGGAGGAACTGTAATTTAACAAGAGAAACACAGTGGTAAAATCAAAAAACCTAAAACCACACTTATAGAAATCTGATCAAGTTGTGGCTAATATGTTGTCACACATTTGACTAAAGTGCTGGGACCTCGAGGCCAGAGTTCAAGATCTTTGGTTTCTAAATTAAAGACTTTCTTTCTTGACAATTCTTTTGCCATTCTTATACCTTATTAAATCACTTATACTGTGTAGATAGAGTGGATGACATGCAGCAGAGGGATCAGGTATTCAACCAGGTGAACCACATGGACATTTTCATTGATCGTGTTTGCTATAAAAATGTTTAGTTAAAAATCAAGATCAAAAGTATTTATTCTGTACTTGGCTGCTCAAAATAATTATCTGTTACAGTCAAACATCTGAGCATGAACCATCTCAGCATTTCAGTAAAAATCCTGAAACCAACCACAGTTTCTTCTATTCCAGTTATATGATAATTAATGTTGTGCTGTTTATAACTCAAGCTGTGAGACAAACCAAAATAAAGAACATTATCAACTATTTTCAGTTTTATTTTTCTGTGGGGAAAGGACCCTTGGATAAACATAAAAACTCTGCAAAACATTGTCCTGCTGCATCATTATATTTGAACTCTTAGATATATTGCTACAAATAACCAATGTAGCTTTATGCAAATTCAGCCTTAAGTCTATTGACATCCTCTTGTTCAACTTAACAGTTACAAGATGCAAAACGAGTCAACCGCAAAAACACATCAGACAATTTACAGACCAGAATAGATCTTTGAGTTTCTCCTCAGACTAATTATGCCTGGAATGAAACATATATAGCAATGTTTATCTGAGAGATGAAACTGACAGTGCTCAGACCTGGTGGAGCCAGTCTGAAATAGATTAATAATGCAGTGAAAAGTGATTTAGAACCATTTATATTAGCAAGTTTGATCACTAATTGTAATTGAATATACTGTATCTGTGTTTGTATCTGTAAAACTGCAAAATTTGTAGCCCTATAAATAAAGATGATGTATCTTGGTTCCAAATGTGTGCTGAACCAAAAGAAAACTAAGTGTAGGTTAAGCAGTCTTGTCTTTAAAAACGTACCATATGTTAATGTGAACACACATTTCCATATTGTTTCTATGATGATTAACCACCTGCATACAGTTTACTTTTGAATGTCAGTGGGTTTTCTCACAGACAGTGTCCTAAACTGCAGGATGAAAAGGATAAGTCTGAATAACAACATGAATGAAATTTAGCTGCTGCAGCTTTATTGTGACATGGCTATTGTTATTAGTCACACCTGTGTCTTTCCTTACATGACACGGCAAAATTTTAGCTGTAACAACAACTCTACACGTTAACATGTCTTAGTCTGAATGGTTCATAACATCATCAAATTACATAAATCATGATCGTTGGGCCAGGGTTGAATTATGTAATCTTATAAGTAATGACGGGCCATGTTAATTGATTTATTTGGAGTGTACAACCCAATACAATGTTGTAACGAATGTGTTTTTAGAACCAACTGTGACTCATAAGTGGAAGAAAAATCTTCCATTTCACAACTGGTACAGAGTGGACAGGTGTGTGTGTTTGAGCATCGTTGTCTATTTGTGTTGCCTTATCTGAGGAGTTTTCATGGGCCAGTTGGCCTGTGGAGGGGCTATGATGCAACGTGGTGGAGTTTACGGACAGACACTGCCCATTGACGGTAAAATCTGGAAAGAGGGCTGGGCTAAACTTTCAAGAAAAGAGGTCACCCTGTGTGGGAATTTCCCTCTCTCCTGTCAGCATGAGAGCCAGGAGCAGGGAAAGACGGCATGGGACTCAAATAGGAAACAAAGGGTCATCGAAGAAAAAATGCTCAGAATGCTTTGGTGAATCTGAGCCAGAACTGGCAGCTTTTGGCCTGTGCTGAGAAAGCATAACTGAGCTTCGAGTCTTTAAACCCCACTCATCACTCATCATTGTTTTACACTAATCACATTTTTAAGTATGATTCATATTTATTATCCATATCATGAAATTTGCCAAAACAGTCATTTTTACTTGTACTGTTTTGTGCCAGTGAATCCAAGCCACAAGTACTTAAAGCTATTGTCTTACTATTGTAGTTGGAGTAACATTGTCTTGTTTAATTGTGGGTGTAACATTCTTCATGTGGTAATGTGTTGGGAAGGGAGGAGATTGCACAACGGCTCAAACTGTTCATCATGAGTGTGTTGAAACATCCACTATATTCTCAATACAGCACTGTTTTGTTGACTACTTTGAAGAGATGTAATATGGCTCTGCAGTGTCCATATGGTAAATGCGACCTCGCTTGAAAAACTGGCAGAGGAGGTTTTTCCTCTTTGCAAATGAAGGTGAAATCTGGAAAACATTCCCCACCCTGAATTGTCAGGGATCATCTACAAATCCCACCGTGCCTCTGCCTTGTTTTATCTTCCCTTTGGTTTACTTGCTCCTTAAAGATAAGTTTCATACTGTGCACAGACACACACACACACACACACACACACACACACACACACACACACACACACACACACACACACACTATCTTTTAGAGCTTGGTAAATTCCACTGAAACCCTTTGTCAACTTATCCATCATGTGTGGTGTAACATACTGTGTCACTCCCATTTTAACTTCTACATTTTCTGCTGAGTGTTTTCACTTCAGGGTTAAACAGGGTTTGTTCAGAGTTATTCATATGTCAGCTGCACTGACTCCCATGTCTTGGCAGCGTAAGTCTGACCTAAGGTGGTGTGAGGAGGTTAGTTGTTGATTAATTTCCATGCAACCTTGAACCCCTCTCTGGGCCAGTGGACCCAGCAGACTATTGACAGAGTTGTGTGCTAAAGATAAAACTAACATTTCAGTGCTGCGTGCAGGGTGACTGAGGCTCTCTTTTTTTTTTGCTGCTCTCAGCAGTATCATTTCAGCATAAATTGGTTAGAAATATTCAGGATGTTCAGCCTTTTAGGTCACACTTTGAGTCAATCAGTCACAAAGTGCAAAGATTTCACGCCTGTTGCCAAAACAAAGATGGCACCAGAGACTGAAAATGTCTCCATTAACAATGTGTAGTGTGTGTTTTTAGGCTTCTTTTTGATTTTGAGGGATCACAATACTTGTCCTCTAAAAAGCAACCACCATTTCCACTGTATCTGGGTTTTACATTACATCGGGTGAAAATTTAGATAAAATAACTGATCATTTTGATGATCGTGACCAACAGAATCAGTAATATAAGATGTGACAGTCAGACATAAAATATTCAGTCCATGTCAAATAAGAAAACACACATTAAATCTCTGCAGTACATTTGTGTGTCTGGCAATTTTGGGATACTGGTATATATATAGAAATTACAAATTTATGAAACCTTCCCATCAACATGCTGTAACTGAAAGATTTTATATAATATACTGACTATGTGTACGTGTGTGGGGAAAGCGTAACACCCATGTCTGTCGGCATGTACCTGCACCTACTTCAAATACACAGAAAAAAACAGAAATTACAAGGGAAATTGTTTAACCAAAGTATAAATCTGTTTAATTCAATAAAATATCAAGTACAATTAAAGCATTTTGCCTTTTAATGTTAAATAATTAGACTTATTTCATTCATTGCCAATACTATTACAAAGAGTTGCATCATTTCACTGCAGCACAACTCTTCCCATGACAACCACTGCTCCAGATAGACAAAAAATGTATAAATTCACTCGCATGTATGTAAAACCTGCACAGAAATACTGCATACACAAAATGACATCTGAGAATAAAGCTAAGGTGACATGTCAAGAATCATGAATGATTGCGCAATCCATGCACCCACTTCAGTCCCATTCAAAGTGTCCTTGTAAACTGGTGGTCGCTGTCTTCACCTGTGAAGCGTACCGGTTCAGCTCAGTGGATCACAGTTCAAGTCCAAAAATGTTCAGACCAGAAGCCCAGAGAGCCGTGGGAAGTCTCCAGTGGAGGTACCTAACATTGTCCGGTGGCAGACAGCAGATTACGCAGGGTGGCCAGCTCTCTGGACAGCTGCTCCACACGCTTTTGTAAACGATCATTCTCTGCAGCCAGTTCCAGCACTTTATGTTGAGTCTCCAAGTTACGCATTTTGGCTTTATCTCGGCTCTTCCTCACTGCGAGGTTGTTCCTTTCCCTCCTCAACCTGTACTCTTCACTGTCCTTGTCCAGGCGTTTCTTTGACTTCCCGCTTGACATTTTGCCACCGTGAGACGGCGACCTGCTTTTACCTGACGGGGCAGGTGTGCCGGGCGGGCTGGAGCAGGTCGAGGACGCGGTGGAGATGTTTCCAAGACTGCCGCTGGGAGTGGAGTAATGCAGGTAGGACCTCATGTCAAAACCCGACGACCCGTTCTCCATCTTTGCGTCTTCCTGATTGTCGTCTCTGTCAGCTCCACCACCAGCAGCAGCAGCAGCAGCAGCTCTGTAGACACTATCCACCCGGGTCTCCTGCAGATCGGTGTAACCCAGTGCGTAATGGGACTCCCTGGGGTCCCTCAAGTTGTCGCACTGACTCGACTCCAGCTCGTTCAACAGCGTGTAGTTTTTGTAGTTCTGCAACGCCGTGACTCTCTTGATCTTGTTCTCCGCTAGGAAGTCTGAGAAAACGTCCCCCTGCTGCTGCTGTTGCTGCTGCTGCGTCTGCGTCGCCAGCTGCGGACAGTGCAAAGCCGAGTCCAGGTAAACACTGAAGTCTATTGCTCTCTCCCGCTCTTCAATACCCAGCTCCGTCATCGAGTCGCCGAGCCTCCAGTGTGCGCCTCCGCCGATGGGACTGATAATACTGTCTCTACTGTGGAAAGCAAAGCTGCCCTCGTCGTAGAATCCGGCCACTTCCATGGATCTTAACACCCGCCGGATTGCAGGAGCATGGAGGGCTGAGATGAGACGCCCCGGGTTGGTTTTGTTTTTGGTTGTGAAATGTCTCAAGTGTCGGAATGTCTGTGCGCTTTAATAGCCCAAGTGAAACCGCTGAGACAAACACTGTGGAAACACTCAGTGATTACTTTGAGGAGGCTGGGCTCATGGATTTGGAGGAATTGACAGGTCTTCCTTGTCTCGGGGGTTTTATTACAGCCAAAGGGGCGGGGCGTAACTGGGCAGGTGTGTGACGCACGGCGCGTAGCCAACCTGTGCGCCTCAGGACTTACATATAACTATTTTAGAAATGAAAGAAAACGGAATATTTAGATGCTTGCAACAGTTGCATAGCAGCTCTGTTTTGAATCTGCAGTAGAAGAATGGAAAGAGGAAATAACTCACGCGCAAATGTTCTTAAAGAGGGAAACTGAGGTAACTTAAATATGAAAAGTGAGAATATGAACAGTCACTGTAGCCAGCACATATAAAACAGAGTTGCCACAACAAAATACACTGCAAAGACGTTGTTCCCATTTCTGTAGTCTAACCGACATTTGTTGACAACTCGTCCATCTACGTCTCCGAAGTCAAATAGGAAAAATCCCACCGTGAGGCAGACGTGTTTATCATGTACGTTCGTGCGTAATCATCTCACAACAATGCTCATCAAACCAGCGCATTGGACACTCCATACAGCTGTTTGACCACAACACAAAACAAAACAAAACCGAGACTAGTTCTAACCAGACTCTGACTGTTGCTGAGGTCAAACTGAACTAGATGATGCATCCACTGAGATAGACCTGAAAGAGTCAAGGTGGGAGTTATGAGAAACATAGTCATGGTTTTGTCTACAGGATCTAGTCTCAGTTATAAATACAGCATCTCAAGCAGATTTCATGAAGAAACCTGATATCACGATTTTTATTATACTGTTAGTGGTAAAGGCTCAATACTATGACAGGAACTGGGTGACTCTGGCTTTAAAAACAGCCCTTGAAATCATGTTCAGCTGGCGAGTAAATCTAATGCAAGTGGAGTTCAACTCAGTCTTGGTTATACACGACAGTGATATGGAAGTACTGAGGACTTACTGCCATCTGGTGGTGAAGTACAACAACCCGCATAAAAGCCCAACAGATACTCACGACTAAACATCCGTGGTTAAAACACTGTTCTCTACCACTATGCAGCCAGAAACTAAAAAAGTTTTTCCCAGAATCACACCATCTCACTTTCTTTTTCTCAGATCTCAGCATATTCTGTGTTATACAGTGAGGCAATGTGTTCTGTGACTTATTAAAGATCTGTGACGAATCTTAGCAGTATCTTTGTTTTTCTTTTGACACAGTCACACTCACTTGATAAGGTTTAACTCCATAGTATTTAAACAGGACACATATTTGTAAGTATTAATAACTACTATGCTGAAGTAACAGAACAAAGCCAAATCAGCCCATGTATCTTTTACTTGTGCTTTCCAACTAAATATATAGCCTAGTAGTATACAAAACATTCATACAGAGGTGGCTAAAATTATTAGAACATTTGACATATTTAAGAGGTTTAATTTATTAACCCATAAAGATCCAAACATCCACCATCTACCAAAACCATCTACTGAGATAAACTGTTTAATTCCTGTTGATCCACTAATTCTATCAATCCATGTAAGTAATTGGTGTAAAATGTGTTATTTGTTATGTAATAATATATTATCATTATATTCCACATAATAACCCATGAATAAAACAAAAATAACCTACATTACCCACTGGATGCTCAACAGTTTTAGTGTTGATGATATTTTTAGCATATTAGGGATATATTTCCAAGTGTATCATTGTGGTGGTGACACTGTTATCGGAAGAAGTGTGGAAGTGGAAGGTGAATTGAAGGACTACACTACAACCAGCAGGAAGAAGCAAATGAAAGAGGAGAAAAAAGAGAAAATAATTTACTTCCATTCAAAAAATTAACACTATATTTTATTTGGATTTGCATATCAGTGTAAAAAAAATCCAAGAGCCAAATGAATGTTTCTCTATATCTAACTTTACCTGAGTGATTTATCAGTGATTATTATTTTATCCTCAGCATTTTCCAGTGAAAATCAAGTAGAAGGTTTGGCTTTTTCACATCAAATAATTGCCTTGATTGAAAACAGCACGATGTAACCATTTTTCAGATGCATTTTTTTTTATTTCCTTGTGGAAGTTTTCTTTCTTTCTTTCTTTCTTTCTTTCTTTCTTTCTTTCTTTCTTTCTTTCTTTCTTTCTTTCTTTTCATTTTTTAGTAAAGCTGTGAAAACTCTTGGCCACTACTGAGGTCAAAAATGCATTGCTGGGTCTCAGAAGGACATCAGACCAAAGAAAACTGAAGTAAAAGTAACTTTTTCAATAAAGTATGTCATTAACTGAAAGTAAAACAGCATTTACAACCGCTGTCATTCATCAAACTACGTGGATTTTACTGGTGAATCAATGTTGCAGAAGATGATGGTGTTTTGATGTTTATGACAGAGCCTCTGAATGTCCAAATGCATCATATCTGATGATGATAAAAAGCTTAGAAACTCCACTTCGCTTCAGTTATTTACATGTACTGATAGGATTAGTGGTTCAAAAGTTATTACATATTTTAAATTGGTAGATCCTGTTCACCAGTGGCTGCTTCAGTCATTGAGAATTAAGGAATATTATTAAAATCTAAAACATGGCTATACCTTCCTCTTCAATCTCTTCAATTATATCATAAAATCTATTATAAGCTAAATATCGATCCATACATACACAATGTTATATTTTCAGGGTTTGCATGATTTGATTCGTTGAAGTTTTGGGCCCTAAGTGACTTTTTTTTCATGGGTGCCGAAATCCGTGGGCCCCTGCTCATCTCAGGCCTGTACTGACACACACTGTCAACTTGATGCGTTTCAGATCACGCACACAAAAAGAGCGCCATCTGTCGGTGATCAGGTGTACAACCTAGCGGCCACCAGACAGGACGGGTGGGGTCAGGAAATGCAGTCTTTCCCCTCGTTACTCCATTGGCCACCCGGCTGCCCGTGACAGGTTTCTTCGCCGGCTGATTGGCTGCGTCACCGAGCATTTCGCCTCTGATTGGCTGGAAACGTTACGCTGTCTGTGGGCTGAGAAGTTGATGATTCTGTTGGTTCCTGGCTGTAAGTAGAGAGATTGAAGGGGCTGGGCCCACAGTGGAGAAATGGCGAGAATGGTAAACCAGAACGGGTGTGGAGTGGAAACACGGAGCCCAGAGCCGCAGGGACCGGGCCGGGGTGCGGCTAGATGGGGTCCACAACACGCCGGGGCTCGAGAACTGGCCAATTTATACTCGCCAGGTGAGTCGATACCTCCGGGTTCACGGCTGCCGATCCACCGGTTCAAGTGTCCATGAGTGGCGTGACATAACGACGGGCTTTATTTAGTTATGCTACTAAGTAACGCGCTGAAAAACTCCACAAATCACAGCGAAGCTCAGTTTATCTAATAATGCAACAACTGAACGGCAGGAAACAAGCAGAGACATAGAGAGCGGTAACAGTCACACAGCTGCTGTTAGCAACACAACAGGAAACACATGAGATTAGTTCAATTTCTGTTTAGCTCGTTTGTCCTTTGACATTTCCAGTATCAGGCAGCAGGAGTTAGAAGAATCCACTGCTTCTGCTTTATGCTCAGGGGCCTCGGATGGACACTGAGCAACTGTGACCTTTTGTAACACTCTTGCATTTGCAATGTCAGCTTGTAAGGCTGGAGACTTGAACTCAGTGACTAAACATGTAAAAACTAATCAGTAGGACTTTCACTAAGAATCCAAACCATGGGTGTCAAACTCATTTTAGCCCAGGGGCCACATACAGCCCAGTTTCAGCCCAAATCTATGAACATTACATTTCCTGAGAAAAATGAGTGCAATTTTAACAATATTATGCCTATTACTAAGTGCTTTGTGTCTTTGTAGATCCACTGGGATCTGTGTTTTAATGCACATGTGTAAATGCTGCCATGAAGCATAATATTATTCTTTAAAAAATTCAGGTTGTTTAAGTTAGTCACATTTTTTGTGAAAAAACAGTTTGTAGTTACAGACATATTCATAATGTAATTCATCTTTTTTTGGTTCTAAAACAAAGATATTTTTTTGGAGTTATTTATAGCTTATTACACGATTATTTTACTAGTTTGGTCCTGCTTGAGATCAAATTAGGCCGTATATTTGACACCCTGCCCTGACCTAAACCATGGGTGTCAAACTCATTTTAGTTCAGGGGTCACATACAGCCCAATTTAATCTCAAGCGGGCCGGACAAGTAAAGTAAAAAGCATTATAACATAAAGAATGACATTCCAAATTTTTCTCCTTGTTTAAATGCCAAAAAGTAAAATAAAATTCTGAACAAAGTATCTACAAACTATCCTCTCTTAGAAAATATGTTAATAATTTGGACAACCTGAAATGTCTTACAAAAAATAAGTGCAATTATACCTATATTATGCCTCAACTAATAATTTAAGCATGTGCATTACAAATCACAGTCGATCTACAAAGGCACAAAACCTAGGCTATACCAGCAGGAATAATATTAAAATGTTGTTTGGAATTTGGAGTTGTCATTATTTATAGGTTATTACACTATTATTTTACTAGTCTGACTCAGATGAGATTAAATTGGGCTGTATGTGGCCCCTGAACTAAAATGAGTTTAACACCCTTGCCTGTTAACATAGTCATTGTCACTTTTGCACTTTGCAAATTCATCCTGTGGGCCGCATTGGAACCTTGGGTGGGCCGGTTTAGGCCCATGGGCCATATGTTTGACACACCTGATCTAAACAGTTTTGCACCTTGGTTCTGTTTATCCATCAACCTTTTTTTTTTTTTTTTTTTTTAAATCACCATTAAAGTTCCAAGAAAGAAATCACAGTATCACCATTTGGACTTGACCGCACCAAACACACACCCTCTATACAAATATCAGCACCACTCCTCATATCAGACATGGAGTTAACTAGTCTCTACTTGGGGGGGGGGGGGTTATTGTCTTTTTACAATTGGTGGACGGAGACAGGTTTTTCAAGCCCAGCTGCTTTTTGAAGTCATATAACAAACAAGCTAAATGGGAATGCTGCTTCACTCTTTGCACGTCTTCACTGTTGTATAATATGGTCACATAATTCTGACTGATTGTAACTTACTAACCTTTGGACATTTCACTTTGGAGTATATTATCACATGGAGATGCTCCATGATATGACTAACAGTGCATACTAATGTGTCTAATTGTGTTTTTCTTTCAGGCAAAAGATGTCAAGAATGGATAAGTGTTGTCCTCTGCTTCTCTCTTATGGCCTTCAATTTCATTCACCTCCTTGCCAATTTCCACTTGGGGTATTCGTGGTACATTCTGTTGGGCATTGGTAAGTAAGGATCCTAAACACAGTTAATGCACACTACAACTGAACAAGATTTGAAAATAATAATAATAATTAAAAAAAGACAGATTTTGCAGTAAAAGGTAGAAGTTTACTGGGGGTGTTAGTGATGTTCTTGCTGCATTTTGCACCAGACGTGTTACTTTACTCCTGAAGAATATAATTTGGAGGCCAGTGCACGTCTGTAGATCCACAATGCATTGTGTAATGTAATGCTTTGACACATTTTACATTGGTCAAAAAATTGCAGCTCCTAGATATTGTACCTTACAATAATTTTGCACAAATCGCTTACTCCTAATGTACAGTATTGGTATTAGTTTGTGTGTTTCAAGCCTACATTTCCAAAAATGCTCATCTTCTTCCTAATGATTTTATGCTGCTTCTCTTCTCCTCAAACTCACGTTCAGTGGCAGGAATACTCACTGCAGACTTTGCATCAGGACTTGTTCATTGGGGGGCCGACACATGGGGCTCAGTGGACCTACCCATCTTTGGAAGGGTAAGATATCACCTATATTTCTCAACAGCTGCCTTTGAAATGAACACTCTTCTTGTCTTTAGAGTCAGTGTGTTTTATTTTTGCTCTGCTGTGCTATGTGATCTGTCCTGCAGGCCTTTATACGACCATTTAGAGAGCACCACATCGACCCCACAGCCATTACCCGTCATGACTTCATTGAGACCAATGGTGACAACTGCATGCTGACCATAGTCCCTCTAGCAAACATGGCCTTCAACTTTCTCACCCTCTCCCCTGGTGAGTTTTGTATCAACACAGCCTGGCATTTTCCTGACATTTTCCATATGAAAATGCTGTCCGAATGCAGTCGGACTTAATGGTTTACTCTAAAACGATCGTTCATCATTCTGTTGCTGTCTTTTAATTGCAGCGGAGATGTACCATATCTACCCCTGGTACTGCTACTTGTTTGCACTAGCCATCTTCGTGACTCTCACTAACCAGATTCACAAGTGGTCACATACGTACTTTGGCCTGCCCCGTTGGGTCGTGTTCCTACAGGACTGCCATATCATCCTACCGCGCAAACATCACCGGATCCATCACGTCTCCCCACACGAGACATACTTCTGCATCACTACAGGTTTGTCAGGAGATTATTCTTGCAGGATAAACTTGTATATTTTTGCAAATGGGGAAACACATCTTAGATTTCCAATAAAAGTATGCTAACGTATTGCAGCAAATCAAGCATGTCAGAATCAGAAACAGCTTTACTGGCCTAGTTTGTGCACACGAGCAAAGAATTTGATTCCAGCTTAACCTTAGCTCTCACAAATTTTAGATAAGATTCTATAGAAAACATATAGAATAAAGAATACATATTTTCACAAAACTGTACAAGCAGTGTGACACTTAACAATAGACAACAGTAGTGGAAGTATTAAAAAACAATAATAGTGCATTATAGGAGGACTATAGTGCAAATATATACGAGGTATACTGTCTCAGCTTGGCATTCAACAGAGTTAGCCTACTGCTTTGGGAAAGAAACTGTCCTTAAATCTGCTGGTTCTGTGATGCCTACCACAGTTTTTACAGCTCTGTAAAAATGTATGAGTCCTATTACTATTTAAGTCTACCCTTTCTTCTCCTCTTGTATGTTGTTTTGTATTGAGCTAAAAGGATGTAAACGGAGCTGATTTGTCATTGGCCTTTGTCCTTCCAGGCTGGCTGAACTACCCTCTGGAGAAGCTGGGTTTCTGGCGGAACCTGGAGGATCTTATCCAGGGTGTGACAGGAGAGAAGCCCAGGGCAGACGACCTGAAATGGGCTCAGAAAGTCAAGTAACGCTGCAGACTAACTGCACCCTACCTCAGAAGACCCTGGCTCTGTTCAGGCTTCTCATCCCCTTTTTTGCCTCACTTAAACTGTAATCCATAGGAAGAAAAACTAACAGTTTCTGATGCCATAGCTTTAAGTCTTGCACATTTTGTCTGTTTTTCAAGAGGAGGGCTTTGTTCATGGAACTATTCATTCACTCACACTGAAGATCATACGCTTCAAATTGCAATATCTCCGTTTGTCCTTGTACGTCTAACACAACTCGTCACTTTCTGTGGTGATTTACGAAGGCTAGTGCTGAGAAGGTTTGGTCAGGCACATAGTTTATAATCGCTCCAAAAATTCTAAGTGATCCTAAGGAAGAATATGTGAAAGAGACACTCCATTGTTTTTTCTCCTTAAAAGTCAGTATCGTGCATTTGAAGAGGTTGAAATTGTCTCACACTCCTTTGTTTTTTTCTTACAGTAAGTGCTAGATTAATCTTTGCAGCTCCACCTTTTCAAAGGTCTACTAGACCTGTATTTAGAGCACGATAAGTTGTATGGCAACAATGATAATGGTCTTAGGATGCATTACCAATGTAGATAGCTAAAGAACAAATCAGTTACTTACTGTTACATTTATTGACTTCTTGCACATTTGGCTTGAACTGCACACTTTTGGGACCGTTATACGGTATTGACTATATTCTTGATTATAAATATTCAACCAATAACTGTTGTGTCTAAGAAGTTGCTACAAAAGTAAAACAGCCATATTTAATTGTTTAGCTGGTAATTTTTCACTCTGAGACACTGACTGCTGTTGTAGCTGAAGGCTTGATGGATTAAAGCTTAAATTTCACCAGGATGCAAAGTGAAATAGTTGAAACCAAAAAGATGCATTGCTCATTTTGCTCTCTGAACTTCCAAATTGAGAAATAAGAAAGGTGTGGATGCTAAATCATGATTGGATTTGAGCATAGTATGTGAAGAGAGTGCATTAAATAATCTAAATGATTTAACTCAATTTATCTTTTGAGGATCAGAAAAGCACTGATCGTAAATAATTTCATGCGAACTGGTAATATATAATATATACTAAAATGATTTAACCCAAAATGCTTATAACTGTAGTCAGTGTTGATTCTGGGTGATTAGAAATGCTTCACGCTGTTTGTCTGGCCCTACTAATTAATCTCGGATGGGTGTGTGTCCTCTATTGTTTCTATTTTATTTTGTTTTTAACTCCTAACTTTAATTTTGCGGTCTGAAAAGAGGCACATGCAGTTTTTTTTTTTTCAAGCTGCCTTACATACCACTGATGCAGTATAGATGTTCTCTGGTTTGATTTGTAGCCTGCTTCCTGTTGTCGAAACAGTTGTTCTGTCTGAGTTTCATCTCTCAGAATTAATCCTACGCAGATACTTCAAACAATGTGCCAACTAAATGTAATATTTTTCTCAATCCTCACATCTTGCTATCCCTTTGTTACGTGGGATTGAACTGTCAGTTTCAGAGTGTAACATTCCCGTGTAATGTTGCCACTGTGTACCGCCTTGGTAACTGTGACAAAC
The DNA here is from genome assembly GCA_029814465.1 of Ostorhinchus cyanosoma. Lineage (NCBI taxonomy): Eukaryota > Metazoa > Chordata > Actinopteri > Kurtiformes > Apogonidae > Ostorhinchus > Ostorhinchus cyanosoma. The sequence goes on along the minus strand of JAPTYQ010000028.1, from coordinate 9,427,351 downwards.
AGGCTCGGGCTTCAGTGAAGGCTGACGATCCAGGAATTTCTTCACTATTGTAGTTGAGATTATGTAATTAATTGGTTTTTACCGCTTAAGTCAGTAATTTGTAAATGTGTTGTACAGCGAATAACTATGCAGTGTAATAAGAGGCCCTTAACTATATGTCTTAACTAATGTTAAATTTTGATTAGGTTAAATGCCTTTGTTTTCTAATAGTTTACACATATTTGCAAAGAGGAAAAACTGGAGCTCAAACATTTAGCTATTTATAAAGCTGCATGACAAAATTACTTTTCCTAATTGAGATGTCACTGACACAGACGTAAGAATGCATGCATGCATAGAGCATGTCAGCTTGTGCAAGCAATATACTGGGTCACCAGCTTTCCTTTGAGTGTGTGTAAAGCAGACACTGACCAGAGAGGATCCTGCTCACTTCAAGTGAAATTTATTGTTCTGCTTTAAAAGATGACCCCAAACTTTGACCAAATGGTCCCAGTTTTGACCTACCAAAATGTTATCTTCATTCCAAGGAAATCCTGGAAAGGTTTTCAGGATCAAATGAAGAAGGAGAAGCTAACCAGATGGGTTTACGGGGTTAAATGTTCAGCTTCTGGTTTTATAATCAAAGTAGACACTTAAATGATAGTTTATTTTGAAACCAAAATTGCTTTTTTATAGTATAATATTCCAGTTTTGAATCCTTAATACTTGATTATATAAAATTGTTCACCTTAGGTCAACAGTTAAAGTACATTGCAGATTGCATAGTGCTTGTAGAGTATTGTGAGAAGCAGTCGTATGTGCTTGGTAGTGTAATATACGCTGGTTCATGGATGGTGTTTAGTGCATTGAAGTTTGAGGCCTGCGTAGAGGTTTGACTCCAGTAGAGCTTTTTTTTTCATCAGTATTAGGCAAAAGGACTCATTTATTTTCCAAAATAGATATTCGGCATTGGCTCAACTGAATGCTTCAGTGCTTTATGATAGCAGTTTCAGAAATGTTTGGTGTTTATGTCGCAAAGTAAGATTGTGTCTAGTTTGGAGATTGAAAACAGGAACTTAGCAACAAAATATGTTTCGAGCTCAGAAGGAAGCCATAACATAATAATGTTTGCGTGGAGACAAACATGCTGTAATTGCTATTTATGGTTATCAGGGTGGAGGGTCTGCTTCTGAGCATAGATCTAAGATACTTTAACTTGAGTCTTTTCCTCCACAGATGACCTCAGGATTGTGGATAGTGTGTTTCACTTAGTTTGATGTGAAATGATATACAGAATAATTTCCATTACAAAAGTTAAGGCTGTTATTTAATAAGTAGTGCGATTAAATCTTCATGTCACTCATTAAAATCAGGTTTTACTAGCCGAGCCGAACGGTTTGAGAGGCATTTAGGTCCTCCTGTAGTCATATATAAGTTCAGTTGATTTGGCCTCTTGTTATCAAGGTAGAACTTGTGATTAAATTGTGTTTGGTTTTTGCTGCTTAGAGACAATGGGCTTTCACCAGTGGATTTAAAAGGGTATTCTTGACAATGTACGGTTCTCTAAATATTTCTTACAATTTTGTGACTCTAAATAAAATTGTTAGGAGGGGGGCAGGTCTTGTTGGTATGTTTGACATGCTGTGTGAAATCACTTTTGTAATGATCCTTGGACTTTTTATTGAACTGCCTTATCCTCTCCCTGATTGATTTACTGTAAAACTTGCGATATGAGAAACAACTCACTGACTGACTTTAAAATCGCCCTTCACTTGCTTCTCATGTCTTCTGAGGCAAGACCCATTTGGATGTTGTAGTTGGTTATGTATGCTGGTGGTGATGGACTTTTAGATATCAGAATAATGCCTTGATGCCTTTTTGTTGTCTTCCTTTTGGGAGACTTACAATGTATATATTAAACTGTATTTATAAATAAACTAAATAAATGGCTATTAATTACCACTAGGTGTCTTCTCATATTTCTTTCTGTCACGTCCTTAAGGAACATTTTTCACAAGTACAAAAAACATACTTGCTGACTGACAACATGCAGACAGAAACAATTCATACTTTGCCTAATAAAAATGATGAAGGTACATATGTATCAAAGCTCAGGAATGTCTGTTAACAATTTAGTCAAATGATAAAAACATCTGGATGTACAATGGATATAAAGCCATAGTTGCACATAATACAAATAAACTGAGCTTCAGAACTCATTGTGTAATACCTGCAGACTGTGTGATTGCCTTTTTAAATAACTTATTACACCAGATTTATTTCTTTTTAATGGTTATATACTATTATCATATCTATGCTATTTTTTGTCTTTATGCACCTCAAGAATAGCATTATCAGTTTTCTTAAATAACACAATGTAACTAGTTGATCACACTTATATGAAATCAAACTGTCCACTTCAGAAGCAACACTGACTGACAATCGATTTCACATGTTGTTGTCACATTCGACTATGTAAAGAACAAAGTATTTAATAAGAATATTTCATTCATTCAGATCTAGGATGTGTTATTTTAGAGTTCCCTTTATTTTTTTGAGCAGTATACATTTCATATGCAGGGCCTAAAGCATTGAGTTTCAAGTTCTTCCAAAAGTGCTTATAGTCTTGTACTGCAAACACTTGTAGTCCTGGCCTGGGCTTTGTTTGTATTGGTGTGTTTGTTAATAAGTGATGTTTAAGTTTTCATTGTGTTGCTATGGTTATATTTAGGGAAAGACAGCAAAAGTTGTGTCCGTCAGTGTAGTAGTAAGCAGCCTAAATACAACCTCCGGTATCCACAGTCTGCAGAAACCTTGAACAAATGAGCAGTGTCAGGGACAATGAAGCTACAGTGCCACAGTTATACTTCCCGTCCAGCCGCTGGGTCTTGCAGCTCTGTGCAGACTCAGACCAACACAATAACAAAGAACGCGATGCTTTGCGTTCCTTCGTCGTGCACGAGCCGTAAGCGACAATGGCTAGACTACGTGCGCGCTCCCGCCGTGTAGCGACAAGATGGCGGTCGCCGCCGGATCAGGTAAACCTTTCAGAGAAATAAATCATCAAGAGAAACCGACGAATAATAATCAAATGGCCATGGTGTGGCTGTTAAGTTCAACGAGTATCTTATTTATCTAGCGGTAAACGCGTTAAGTAAAAAGATATAGCTAACATATAGCTACATCCGCCTAGAAGAATGAATAGGAGGACGGTATCCGCGAAGGTAACGGTAACGCTAGCTTGCTAAGTAAGGTAAAAAAAGAGGAGAGACGGTGTTACTTCCGATAATTGGATTAACGCTGCGTGTGATTTAATAGCAGTGAAGTAAACTGGATGGTTTCACACTTGTTATATACAAACAGCATTTACAAAGTTCGTGGTAACATCTCAAATGTAGCTTGTTGGCTAAGGCTGGCGCTATGGCCAAAGTACTGCCGCCTTTAGGTCTGAGTCAGCTCGGTTTATTTGCGACATAATAATGTTTACTGACTCTGAAGACGTATATTTTAGAAAGCGGATCATTTACTACCATCAGCTGACGGTAGTGCATCAACACGTAGCCTTTGTGCATGGGTAGCTAAAGGTATCCTGACGTCAACAATGACTGTACATTTTCTGAGAGACTGACATTCAGCCAAACAGATCTGTATGGAGGTGCACCGTGGGGTTCACGATGCTGTAAATGGAGCTAAAATAGCAGAAGCAGCTGGCAGTGTGGTTAGTTGTTTGCACAGCTCAGGTGACAGTGCAGCACCATCATATATTAGCTACCGCAGAGGCCAAATAATGCAGCATCCTCGAAACCGGATGTTAAATTAAATGACAGCTTCTAAATTACATTTACTACAAGCAGGCAGATCAAACCAGATCAAACAAGCTTTCCTTTTCTTTTCTTTTTTTTTGCAGTTTGTGGGTCTCCATGAGTGGAGCTATGGGTAGTTCATACATTTAACTGCAAGTCACCGCTCTTAAAGATCCTCCTCCAAGTTAGCACTTTGGTGAAGTTCATGAAATCTTCAGCAAGAGAAATCTTAGAACAAATACACAAACGCTTCTGCAGTCACTTATAGATGTATACAGGTTCTAAATCATTAACTGATTGAAAACGCATATACTGAAAGAGCAATGTCAGATTTGACAAACTGAGAAACAGTTGTTGACCGTATGAAACATGAGCATGAAATTAATGAAATGGAATTCACACGCAATTGAAATTTATCTCAATCATGTAAATAGGATGAAGAAAATAAAGACAGACAAGTAGAAATAGAACATTCTAAATTCTGTGGAAAAGAAACTGCAAATCACATGATGCCTTCATTTACATACTGGAAAAGGAGTGGGAAGGATTCAGAACTTATATACTCCCACCCCTTTTCCATAAGTTAATTATTACAATTTATTTGACTTTCTTCTATTTTCTGATTAATTTTCCTTAGTTTCCTTGGATATAATGATCATAAATGTTAAGTCCCTGTTGTTTAAAATACTATCATGTACTGATATTAACTTCTGTTTCAAATGTATAAATTCCTCATCAAGCAAATTAGTGATTTCTTATGTAAGTTCATATTACTGCACATGATATACGAAATATGCATAACTTCACACATTCATGGTCTTCAGGAAGTTGGAGTGTGAATCCTGAGTTTCAGTAAAAACAGACTGAGTGGTGTGTGTTCACAAACAGGTGTTAAAGTTCCTCGCAATTTCCGGCTATTGGAAGAGCTGGAAGAAGGTCAGAAAGGTGTTGGGGATGGAACGGTGAGCTGGGGTCTGGAGGATGACGAGGACATGACCTTAACACGATGGAGAGGGGTGATCCTAGGCCCACCTAGGGTGAGTGGTCTCATTTTTAAACACCACCTGACTGTGAATTGACCAGGATACACACTGAAAAGGATGATGGGTAGTGAGTGCTGTAGTGTGTGAGCAACTGCTTAAAACGGAAAAGCAGGGACAAAGGGGATGGAGTCCTATAATGATGCTATAATAGTTGCCACACAGGGTTTAAGGGCAGTTGCATGATCAAACAGCTCAATAAAGATATAAAAGACAACAGAATATCAGAAATTGAAAAGAGTAGGTGGAATGACATGTTAATGTCTTGACAGAAGTGATTCTTAAAGGAACTATCTACTTATTTGCATTGATTTTTTTTAGATGCAAAATTCATAAATTACTATTCTCTACAGTGATGAAGTACATTTTGAAGATGATAATTTGTTTGGTTGACAGCTTTTTAGGTTAGGGTTGGTAAACTGTAGCTCAATATACAACTGAGTAGCTTCAAGGCTGCTCACTAACCTGTTATACATTTCTATTCACCTCTCCCTTCTTGGCTCTTTCACAGACAAGCTATGAAAACAGGATGTACAATCTGAAGGTTGAATGTGGGCCAGGATACCCAGAGTCACCACCATTCGTCAGATTTGTGACGAAGATAAACTTGAATGGCGTGCATAACTCCAATGGTGTGGTATGTAAATCTTCCAGATCAGTTTTGATAGTTTATATATTGTCAGATGAGTTTTCACCAAAAAGATGCTGCTGACAATCCTAATTGTATGAGTATGTTTAAGTAGAACGAACCATGAGAGGTATATATGTCAACACTCACCACACAGTGCTCTGAAAACTGCAAGTTCCACATACATATTTCAGGAGTCTGACTGGTATCATTGTTAATTTTTGTCATAGTTTACAATAACATTTTTTTACTGACAATAGCAAGATGATAATTAAATGAAAGCTATCTGTTGAAGGCAAAATATATTGACATTTTCATCAACAACTGTGCTTGTTAAGCCATTATTTACTGTTTCTGGGTCATTAGCTACTTAGGTCTATACTCATTGCTCTGTTTCCATTGTATATTAGTGCTGTGTTGGTTTCTGTTCTAATACATGTGAAGTAAAAAAAAAACAGCTATCATTTTTCATGTGATGGTAATAAGAAGAAGTGGGTGTTATACTATGTTAAATTACAATACTTAAATTAATTAAGAAATGTTTGGCGCTACCTAGCTGTAGTGTGTTAGCTAACTAGCTTTAGTATCCTCATGCCAAATAAGGTTTTTGTGGATGCCCCTGATATAGGCTATGGTTATAATGGGTTGTTTTGCAGTCAGTTGTGTTTCAGTTTTCAGTTCCTTTTTTGTTGTCCAGGTAAGGGGCAGAAAGCTAAAGAAATTATTTAGGTCAGCATGGCCCCATTTAAGAGACAGACACAGCTGGGCATGGAAGCAAAGAAATGCACAGCTGTGGACAGGATCAGGAGCTCAGACATTATTTTAGCCACTTAAAATAAAGATCAACTGTTAAAAAAAATCAATGGCAGTTCAAGTGCACACTAAATGGGGCTGTGAAGACCACAATCTACTGCAGGTTATACAGTGACTATTGAAAATTGCACTAATCTCCAGATGTGTTAACAACATCCAATGAGTCTATTCTGAAGATTCAATTGTAGAAGTTACTGTAAACAATGTACTAGTTTTGCCACTGTTGACTCTTTAGCTCCCATTTGAGGTTGACAGTACACATGATGTCAGACTAAACTAACAGATAAAAACAAGAGGAGTTTACAGGGAGATTTGTTTACCAGGTCAGCCTCTGTCACTTAGAAACCTCATGATTCAGAGTAAAAGGTTTTTAGGTGAACATGCTTCTGCAGAATCATTAATATAATTGTACCTCGATGCTGAAATCTAGAAATGTAATACTTTTGTAGAATATAATACTTTTGCAGTTTTAGTTATCGATTATATTATTCAGTTGACTAAAATCTTATGAACTAAAACCTAAAGAATTTAGACAAAATGGCATTTTATTCTCAAGAACATCACTATATCTAAGAATTTTAACTTTTGACCAGTGTGTACCAAAATATGAAATTCATGTTATTAGTGTCTTTATGGGTTAACTCTTAACCTCTTAACTTGGGTGTTGATCTGCAACGTGAATCTCTGTGAAGTGGTTTTGTTTCACTATTGCATTTGCATTTGTCCCAGGAACATCAGTAGTGGCTGATGTTGCACTGTAAGCAAGATAAAATTTTTACTGATTTCAGGGAGTCATGCAAGGTCACAATGATGACTAGCTGTTTTATCCAGGAGTGCATTAGAAAACATGTATATTATTAATCTCAAAGAGTGTTTGTGTCTCTTCAATTGCAGACATTTATTTTGTATAAATACAAACCAAGCCAATCTAGTTTTATTTCCTATATTAGTGTGAAAATTGACTTTAAAGCAGCTCAAGTCAATCAAGTATTTGCCTTTTCTGTCAGTTACAAAAGTAATATTCCCTTTGTCCTTTTCTGCTTTTCTAGTTATCATGTGCGCTTCTTACAGTTACGTTTCATTTACATTATATGTCGGATGTAACACATGTCCACGTTCCTTTTTCATTCTGCAGGTCGACATGCGAGCGGTGTCTGCACTGGCCAAGTGGCAGAACTCTTACAGTATCCGTATGGTGCTGCTGGAGCTGCGACGGCTCATGACATGCAAGGAGAACATGAAGCTTCCTCAGCCACCAGAGGGCCAGATCTACACCAACTGAGCCCACGCTTCTTTTGCCTCCATCTTCTTCTACCCCCCCCCAAAACTCTTCTGTTTGCTTTCATCCCTTCATCCCATTCAGCATCATGTGACATTCCACCTCCTGCCAACACTGACTGAACACACACACAACTTACAATAACAGTGACAGACGACATTCAGACATGCATACATACACAAGCATACATATATATATATAAAATAACTGTATACACACACAGAGTTATTGAGTGTTCATGGAAGTCATTCCTGGCTGCGGCCACTCCCCCTTCCCATCACTGGAGCTCTGGGTGGACTGTGGCAAGTCCTCAGTCCAATCCAGATGTGATCATTCAAATACTGTACATCTTACTAATTTTTTTATTATTATTTGTTAAAAAATCAGATTGTACAATAACATAAATAATCTTATTGAGTGTACCTCTTTGTGTGTTGCCTTTTTGTAACATTGCAAACGGCCACTTAACATAACTGCACATAGTTCACTAAACATGTGTGCTTGCTGTTAGTTCTGAAATAATAATCTTTAAAGGTGTACATATGAAACCTCATACCCAAAACACACTGAAAATGGCAGAAGTATGTCTTGTATGTCATCAGATGAGAATTTCTTTAGGGTGTGCTGAAGCTGGCTTGAGTATTTTTTTTTCTAAGCAGTTCATAGTCCATGCATGGCTGCAGCTCAGTAAGAATGTTCGTCAGCTATCACACATGGCTTTTGTATTTTTTTTTGGGCAAACAAACTGCATATTTTCTGTGATACTTGTCCAAAGTGAACATTGTGTAACTATACCACTATATCTGACCGATCGTAATATGCATAGTAGCATAGTATGCATATCTACTGTAGTCCCAGTTAAACCATGCTTGAAAGTAGAACTGAAATCAGCTACCTCTATTGGTCCTGTGTAATGTCAGAGGGATTACCTGACTTGTGAAACTGTCTTTGCTACTTCATGTGACGATTTGTTTTTGTTTCCTCCACTTCTTTCATAAATCTGTAATGCTTTTCCATCTGTGTCGTTGTAGATCACTACATCCCAGTGCACATGGGTTAAAAGTCATACAAGGAAACTGCAGAGTTGCTTAGGTTATGCATAGTGTTTACATAACTCCTGTTCTTGAATAGCTTCTGTGAGTGCAGCACAGGTGTGATATAAGCATTTCTACCAGTAAAATAGTAGCTGTAAAATATCTGGTCAGATAGAGATGGTGCCCAAAATGTAATAAGAAGGAACCCATTTCTAACCTCAGTCATTATACCCTCTGCTGCTCTGACCAGTCGATTATGTAAATGCTCACTCAGGCTTAATATGAATCATAAACTATCACTGCTGCTGCCAACAGATAGGACTGACATTAAAAAGATCATTCTTTACAGTTAAAAACAATTCGAGGAGTCCAGCTGCTACTAAGTCAATTTACCAACAACGGCAAAATGAAGACAAAGGATCACTGATTTAAAAACATACATCTATATTTAATAATACTACAGATCCTTTTAACATCCACTGTGATTCTGGGTGATAGGGTAAAACTATATTATGTCCAAATATGAACTAATCTTTATGGATCTTCAATCTAAAATGATTCTGCTGATCACTATAATAAAAGATCCTTATCACATCCCATCAAAGTAGGGTTAATACTTTTATAGGCACCATATCATGTTCCAAATCTGGTGTTACTAAGTATTAATGATTATGAGGCTTTATCACGAGGCTAAATCACACTGACATGTATTAATGGGAGAGAAAACGTGACATTTGACTATTGCATAGTGCAACGGCAATGAGACAGTGGAAGAAATGCTGATTTAGCCTCAAGAAAAATTTAACCCAAGCAGAACTGTAGAGTGTCAGATACAAACTGACAGTGGCTGACATAAAATGTAAAATACCAACACTCCTCTGCTAATGGTATATAATGGGTCTTTGTCATAGCAGGGCACACACTTGTGTAACTAATGACATGAATGACAACCGCATTCCGTTTACTGGAGGCTTCAGTGTAACATAAATGATGTTCTATATAATTGTGCTGTAGTCATAAGAGCAGACGCAGTAAAAAAAGCATACAACCATGAATTAAAGCAAGTTTACTCTTGATACTAATAAACTGAAAAATGGTGTGTAGTTCAGTCAGATTCAGAGGAGACTCTTCCTGCTCATTAGAAATAAAAGAAGTAGCTACTGTCCTGAAGTGATGTTATAACTGTTGCACCAGACTCTGACCCTTCTGTCTGACAGACCACTGAATGAAAGTCACGAGTTACTTCACTACCAGATCAACACACTGCATCTTAGCCCCGAGGCCAGTAGGGGGAGGTGCAAATCCACGTCAACACAGCACAGCAGCACGTTTCATTTTCCACTGGAGAAGTGTTAAAGTCTGCTAAAATATCAAGAAGACGGGGAAGTGTTTCAAGGCTGACTTGACCTAATTAAGCGAAAGGTACAGTGGAGAGAGGGTTGAATAGATTTACATACTGCCCTGTTATCCAGTGGAGCTGATGAAACACAGGAGTGGACTCTGACCTACCCAGAAGGCCATGTGATTCCCATCTGTGTGCGTCTGAAAGAACAGCCAAAGGAGATCTGTCACTAACCTCTATATAAGATGACAGCAAGTCATACCCAGGGCTTCCACAGACTGAAGAAACTTGTAAGTACAGATGCATGTTTACAAGGCAGCTCATTCACTTTGAGGATATGAGGTTAATACTGAGCTTCCTCCTCAACATCAACTTAGGCCTCATAATCATTTACACGACACATTTTCTGACTTGTTTTGTCCATCATCATGAGATCAGTGTGAAAGCCTCATGTGTGCCAAGAAACAGAGCAACGAGGCACATATGGTTTGTTGGAGTCCTCAGCTATGTGTGAAAGGGATGTGAAAATTGTTATCAGCTGCCTGAAACATGAAATGTGTACTGTGGGTTTGAACTGAAATGACATTTTTGTGGCACGCCTTTCTGTTGTTTCCTGTCTGCTTTATCAGAAAGGAAAGACATTTGTCCTTCATTCAAGATACATTTATGCAACACTGGGTTGTCAGAGTGAGGCTGCTGGAGAGTGACTTATTTATCATGGCTGTATGGGAGATTTAATAATCTGCTGCATTTGATTCATGTGATCAAATCTAGAAATGTTATGAAGCTGGTGTTCTGCGACTGAGGCTTTTGTTTTGCTTATTATGCCCAGCATTTGGCAGACAGTCTAACCCACAGCATCAAAAGGACTTTTTGCACAGCAGTGATTAACTGATAACACGTTCAAAAGAATAGACTAGACTAGAATAGAATAGAATAGAATAGAATAGAATAGAATAGAATAGAATAGAATATCTTTTTTCCCTCAGAACTGCTCAGCCTTGGAATGACCAACCAAAGAAGAGTCACGTTTATATCACATCTTAAAAAACAGTTTTACTGACTCCTGTTATTGCCTTTAGCCTTAGATGAAACCGTTTTACTACTTTTTGTTGCCTAATATGATGAAATGTTATGTTTCATTTTTTTCCATCATGCTTTTATTTTGTGATGTGATATATGTTTTAAATTTTCTTTTAAATTGTAAATTTTTTTAATGAATTTGAATTTTTCAAATTTTACCATTTACACTTTTTACAGATTATTTCACAGCCTTACAGAATCAAACTCTGAGAATCTTATGCAACATTGTCACAGCTCAGTGTGAACTCTTGACTTGTTCTTTCTTTAGGTGTGAGGGACAGAGCCGAGGCTTAGGTTTCTTCTTCCACAGACAGCGGTTCTCCATCAGTATGGCTCTGCTCATCCACCTGCTGGCCTGTGCCTTTGGTTTGGGCTCCTGGGTGGCGGTGAACGGCCTGTGGGTTGAACTGCCGCTCATCGTGAACACTCTCCCTGAGGGCTGGGAGCTCCCGTCCTACCTGACGGTCATCATCCAACTGGCCAACCTGGGACCTCTTCTGGTGACACTCATGCACAAACTGTGCCCTGGTCGTCTTAAAGAACGTTATGTCATTTACTCCATCCTCTCCATTGGTGTCCTGTCCTGCATTCTACTCGCCTTCTTCTGGGATAAGACTACAGTTGTGGCCGGGGCCTCACATAGCACTGCATTCTTCATCATTACCTTCTTCCTCTCTCTGGTGGACTGCACTTCCTCAGTCACCTTCCTACCTTTCATGATGCAGCTTCCAGCAAAATACATCACAACTTATTTTATTGGGGAGGGGCTCAGTGGTTTTATTCCTGGTATTATCGCCCTGGCACAAGGTGTAGGCATTGCCAAATGTGTCAACTCCACTCAAACAGGAAACCACACAAACAATGAGGACTTGTGGTCTTTACATACAGAATATCTCCCTCCCAACTTTTCTACTGAGGTGTTTTTTTTCTTCCTGGCAGCCATGATGTGTATTAGCCTGGCTGCTTTTATTGCACTGAACAAGCTTCCTCGGACATTTGAGTTGTCCACAGAAAACCTAATGCCAGACATGACTGAGGCTTCTACATGCTCTGGCCTCGACAACCCTGGAGCGGAGATGAACAAAGAGGACGTGAAATGCCAGGGTGAAGGAGCAGACGAGAGCAGGACTCTGCCAATCCGAGCAAAACACTCTGTGTACCAGCTGACCTTCATCTACTTTCTGGTGGTGTGGGTTAATTCTGCCACCAACGGGCTGCTGCCCTCTGTGCAGACGTATTCATGCATGCCGTACGGGAACCTGGCCTATCACCTCTCGGCTGCTCTGGCATCAGTAGCCAACCCTGTAGCCTGCACCATCGCAATGTTCTGCCAAAACAGGTAAAATGATCGTAAAGAGGGAAAGAAAGAACCACCTCATGCAGATGGAAGAAGTCAATTAAAATACTAATACAACAGTACTCAAATACAAGTAAAGTAATATCAGCAAAATGCATTCATCCAAAGAAACTAGAAGGATTCATTGTGGAGCATTTTAGTGTTTGAAAATGTGAAACAAGTTTCACTATGTATTATTTAGAACATCAACACAGTCTAGTCCTGCAGCATATCATAAAACCAAATTCAGTTTTGATGTAAAAATTACTAAAAGTGTCTAGTACGGAAATGTAATTGAGTAAAACATGTGTAGTAGATTAGAAGTATAAAGTAAATGGAAACTGCTATAAGGTATGACATCCGGTTTTTACATAAGTGCTGTACTGCAGGAAAAATACTAGGTCACATTCCTCCACTGTTTATGTAGGATAATAATTAATTTAAGGGCCTTTATCTTTTATCTCTAAGTGTATTCCTAGAATTGCTGCTGATCAGTCCCTCTACTTTCAGGTCACTGGTTTTCCTAGGTGTGTTGACTGTAATGGGGACCGGATTTGGCAGCTACAACATGGCCATGGCTGCTATGAGTCCCTGTCCTTTGCTTCAAGGGTCTGTGGCTGGAGAGATACTCATTGTGAGTGTTGCACAAGAGACTGAGAGGATAGACTGAAAAACATTATGTGGCTTTATCAAACAAAAAGCTGGTGGCAAAGTTAAATAGCAGTTTAGTATTAAGTAACTCTGCAGGTAGTGATGTAACATATTTCTCCTTGGGGCGCTGTCAACTTGACAATAAAACAACCAAGTTCAACATATATAAAACCATAATTTGTATCTGTAAATGTTTAACAGAGCCATATTGTTTGTTGTTTTCATCAGGTGCTTTCGTGGCTTTCCTTCACTGGGACCCTGTCTTATGTCAAAGTCATGGTGGGTGTGATTCTGAGAGACCGGAGCCACAGCGCCCTGGTCTGGTGTGGAGCGGCAGCACAGATGGGATCACTGGTCGGCTCGGTCACCATGTTCCCACTGGTTAATGTCTACAGGTTGTTCCAATCTGGAGACTTCTGCAACACCAAGTGTCCCCTATGACAATGAATATGAGGACGCTGGGCACATGAAGCGTGTCCAAGAGATAAAGCAATGTGTTTAATGTTATTATGTTTTATTTTCCATTTGGAGATTTGTAATTTTAAGCCATGTTTACACTTAACTTTACCCATATTAGAGGTGGTGATTTTCAGGATTAAAAAAACACCAAACAAAAAAAACCAAAACAAGTATACTGCTCAAAAGAATAAAGAGAACACTAAAATAACACATCCTAGATCTGAATGAATGAAATATTCGTATTAAATATTTTGTTCTTTATAGTTGAACATGACAACAGCATGTGAAATCAATTGTCAGTCAGTGTTGCTTCCTAAGTGGACAGTTGGATTTCACAGATTGATTGACTTGGAGTCACATTGTGTTGTTTAAGTGTTCCCTTTATTTTTTGAGCAGTGTATATCACAACTGGGACTCCGTAAGTGTACTGTACCATAACCGAATCTGCGAGTTTACTTTTATGGACACTAGATGGCGTAGAAGCACTTTTATACAATAAAACCTTCTGGTCCACAGTTAAAACCAACTCTTGCCCATGACACACGTTTAAGCTTCATACTGGTATTTGCAAACAAGGAAAAAACCCTCAATTTTCCCAACCACTATAGTTGTCACACTGTTTGACTTGGACAAGCGTAATATGAAACACTGAAATAAAAAACTGTTTAATAAATATTTAACGGCAAAAAGAATAATGATAGAACGACAGGAAACGGGCAGCTTCATACACTCTGCTACTGTCAGCTCAGTGGGATGTAAAGCAAAAATTATGAAGACACACATTAAATAAAGTCATGGTGAAAAAAATGTTCAAAGCTTCATTGTTCCTTTTTTATTTATATTTGATAAGAAATGATTAAAGTTAGAATTTATTGGAAGATGCACCTAATGTTTTGCCCTCAATCCCTGACACTGATTATTATGTCGTGTCATTTTAACCAGTGACCATTATGAGCCTCACAAAGGTAAAGTAGTATTTATAGCACTAATGCTATCAGGTCATCATACTGTGATTTATTGTTCATATGAAGCATGTGTGAGTGTTACAAGGCTGTCTGTCCAATTCATCTAGCATGCTCTTAGTAACGAACCACCAACAGATCAATAAATCAGCAGCTAGCTATGAGATATTGTGATTATAAAGAATACAAAATAAAAGACAGCGGAAGAAAACAGAGATTAGACACCAGACAATGATAGTATGTCTGCTCTGAGCCCCATCATCCTCATCAAAGATGCTGCCTCACATCCTCTGTGGAGGATGGAGCAATGCTGGCCATCCATGGGAACCGGAGACTGGTTTCCCATCAGCAGCTGTCCCTCCCCTCTGCCCCCAATGCTCCGTCAAAGCAGAGCGAGAGCTTTCCTGTCCCGAGCAGACAGGGAGGAAGAGGAGGAGGAGGAGGGCTCTAATTACTGATGCTCAGCAGGGGCCGATGGCTGTTGCTCCTGCCGCTGGTCACTTGGGAGCTACCCTGACCCCAACACTGAGTAAAAACAAAAAAATAAGGAAGGAAAATGGGGCCACAATTAGCCCTATGTAGCCTCCAGGGCGTAGGATCAGTGGAGGAGAAGCACAGATGGGACTTTCTCACTTGGATTTGTTGAGTCTACATCGCAGTGTATATAAGCTGCACTGAAATGACTGCAGTCAGTTGTTGCAGTTTTGATTGATGGTTGGTAAGAAATTGTATTTACCTCATCACTGTTAGTTTTCAGGATTTTTTTTCCCCTCTTTGTGTCAAAATGAATAATTCTGTCCACAGAGATGACCATTAACTAAAGGTATATACCTGAAACTGTGTGTATATACTAACAGTCTCCTGTTGCTCACTTCAATGTTTGTGCAATCAAAAAGATTTTCCCTAAGCTTCCTTGATTCTTTGATTGGCTCGGGGCTTTTGTGTCCACACAGTGGCAAAACAAAGCAGCAAAGAAAAGTGTATCATTTTCCTGTGAGTGTCAGATGGTCCCATCGCTCCTCCAGCTGGTCAGGAGGGGCTGTAGCCACCTGGATGCTGTGTCCCGGTCCTGTGAGATCCTGCAGTCTCCTCTGCCATGTGAAGACTCCACTTACTACGCCACTGAGAGGTCCATCTGCTCAGGACGACACCTCCCAAAGAGCCCC
>JAPTYQ010000028.1:9400704-9411767 GCA_029814465.1 Ostorhinchus cyanosoma | reverse complement strand
TTTTAGCCCCACCGTTCCCCTCCCTCCGCCAGCCGCCGTGCCTCTCAGCTAAATGAGCAGCGAGTCAAATGGAAGGAGGATTTACCCTTCCTTTAAACAGATAAGAGAATAAATTCACAGCATCATGATGCAGTGAATGAATGCACCTGCACTTCTGCAGCTCGTCTGCTGAATCGACAGATATGTCACCTGTATCTGACTTTGTACGATCTTCTCATTCTGAGGTGTGAATGCAGGGTTCAGTGAGTGGCATGTTAATATTTGACAGGACAACGCATGAAAGCACGGCCACACAAAGAGAGAGTAAACAGTTGTTGTTTTTTTTGCCAGAAATAACAATGTTAAGACAGTGTTTTTTCCAGTGCAGCCCAGGGTCGACATATTTTGGCAGCTGATTTTCAGGTGAACAGCTTGTGGGTAAACCAATTGCTGATGCATGCAGACATTTCACGACAAGCTCAGACAGCATCTCACCGCCTCTCCCCCATCAATTTCCACACACACCCCATTTAATAAATGCTGTCCATTTATTTGAAATTGGATGTGACGGGCCTATGTCATTTTACTGTGGCGTCTCGGAGCAGACAGTGATGCACACAGGCCCACTCCTCATTTTCTATCAGCAGGTATTGATGTTGCTTTAATGAAGTGCCTAGCACTCCACCCTAGGAAGAGACAAGTCTGTCAGCATATGTAAATGCTTCCTGCCTGTCATTGTTGTGGAGGGTTCAGCATGGGTCAGCACAGATTCCCCCTCTGGGAACCCTTTGTTCTGGGGCCCGACTGTGCAACATGAGGGGACCAATTACAGAGCTGCACAGCAGGAAGGGGGTGCAAACTTGTTACCCTGCTGTAGTGAGCTAATTATTACCTCCACATAGAGGGTAGTATAAAGCCAGTTCATCATGGACACGTAACAAAGGCCACCAATGCAGAATACCTGAACTCCAGATGAATGGTTTATATTTATGTGACAAGTCATTTTACAGTGTTAGTTTAGATGCATTGTTAAAAAAAATGTCAAAAAAAAAATATATATATATATATTAATAACTGTAGGCTATATCATTAGGCCTACATTTACATTTTAAATAGGGCATGGTCATTTACATTCTTAATAAACAGATTACTTGAAGGGATCACGTTAGTCTGTATTGTTTGTAGTGAAATTTAAAAGGCAGCATTAATTTCCCATAAGCCCCATCATTAAAAGAAAGCATTAAAGCATATCTGTACCACAGTAGACTGCATGCAGTGTAGCTTCCCTGTAAAACTTATATTTATCTTTTTCACCAGAGACAGAGGATGTACAGACTCTTCTGCAGCTATTTTTATTTTGAGAGGATTAATTGCAACAAACTGCACTTGAGAAACTAAAAGAAACCTAAATATGCCATCATGAAATGTGTATGTACATGGATTTATTTTCATCTGTTTACAAGTTTTCACTCTACTTCATACTGTGCAAGATAAGAGGTATAAAACGCTTCATCCTTTTTGCCAGACAGAACTTTGCACTAACTTTACCACTTATACTGTACTTTAAATGCAAATTATTAATATATAGAGAGACTCCTTCTGTGTAGTTTAGGAAGCACTATTGTGTGAGCACCACCTTCAGCTGTACTGTCACATGAGCAATTGTGCAGAATACATAACACATCACATTTTAGAGAACGTATTGTGTAATCTAATCTAGTGAAATACATTCTAAAAGGAACCCTCACAACACTGTTTATATAAATGGTGCCATTATATGGTTTGGGAAAAGGTCATCCTAATTTCCTAGCCATAAAAAGCAACTGAAATACTTAAATTCTAGTGGAGCTCCTTTGCATTGTCAGTGTAAAAGGCAATTTACAGCCTGCAAACCGTCAACCACATAACCTTGATGTGATGTCAAGAAATGATTTATGAAAATGCATCCTACGCTGCATGTCCCGAGTGAGACCTGACCAGACCTGGAGTGTTGACACAAAGCCCATATGGCCCGAGTAAACAGACACTGGCTGAATTATCACTCATATCATAATATCTCAGTGGGCTTTTGTTCCCAGTTCCTGATGAGATGCTGGCAGTCTGTTTCTCATCAAGGAGTGCTTGAGATGCGCCAGGTTTGTGTGTTTCAGCTGACGAACAAAATTTGCTTTACACTGATGCCAGTTAGTGTAGATGTAACGGGGTCATTAGAGATACTGAAAAAAAAAACAACAACAAAAAGCTATCAGGGAGCAAAATAATTTTTTTTAAATGGAATTAGAAATCCCAATAAAATACTAATGAAAACTACAATGAACAATGCGTCAAAATCTAAAAAGAAATGTAAAATCATCTTTGTTTTTTGTAATTCCTCTAATGGTGGTCGATGGCTTATAACATGGATGCCAAACATATGGCCTGTGGGCCAAAACTGGCCCACCAAAGGGTCCATTCCCGCCCATGGGATGAATCTGTAAAATGCTAAATTACACTAAAGACATTAACAATGAAGTCATATACAGCCCCATTTGATCTCAAGTGGATCAGTAAAATACTATCATAATAACCTATGATAACTCCACAGTTTTCTCATTGTTTTAGTGTAAAAAAGTAAAATTATATGCAAAGGTTTATGTTTAAAAAAAACTTTCCTTTTTAAAAATGTGAATAACCTGAACAATTATGAACAACCTAAAATGTCTTAAGAGAATTAAGTGCA
The DNA here is from genome assembly GCA_029814465.1 of Ostorhinchus cyanosoma. Taxonomy (NCBI): domain Eukaryota; kingdom Metazoa; phylum Chordata; class Actinopteri; order Kurtiformes; family Apogonidae; genus Ostorhinchus; species Ostorhinchus cyanosoma. Next base: position 9,409,069 of record JAPTYQ010000028.1, on the reverse strand, counting down.
ACTTTAACAGTATTCTGCCTGTTACTAAATGGTCTGTGTGTTTGTAGATCCACTGTGATCTGAAGTTGTAATGCACATGTGAAAATGATCAGCTAAGGTATAATATTATTAAAATTGCTTTTTCTTAAAAAAAATTTCAGGTTATTCGAGGTTGCTCACATTTCTTATAGGATACATTGTAGATGTATTTCCCATACAATTTTACTTTTATTTTATATTGTCGTTATTTTAGTGGTCTGAGCTGTATGTGGCCCCTGAACTAAAATGAATGTGACACCCCTGGTTTATAAAAAAATAAAATGGTTAAAAACAACAAAAAAACCCTACATAAATATAAGAACATACTCCTGTAGTCATAAAACCTAATTGTGAACCAAAACCAAACCAAAAAGACTAAAATAAAAATAAAAACAAAGGAATATTTTAAAACAACAATAATTTTGAAATGTACATGAGGAGTTAAATTTTGTGAGGTGTCAAAGCAAATTGATAAACAACCCAAAATAACAGGCCTGAGCAGGAACTGCTATTATCAGAAGTGTTTTGGAGAATGAAATAAAGGGTGCATTTCAGGAGAAAAATACTACACACACCTCTTCTTGCATACAGATGCCCCTCCCTCCTCGCCATTAGCTCCCTCCCCTTACATACAGCCCATTCATCTCCTTCTCCCCACCCCCAGTGACCAGCCTAGCCCAGCTGCTAGGGGCTACCAGTCCCCCTCGTGTGTGGGGCCAGTCAAGTGGAAAATGGCTGCTACCGCGAGAGCCCACTTTAGAGAGCCATCATCCTTTGAAGGGGCATGATGGCCTTTGACAGCCACAGTGTTAACATGGAGCCCACATGAACATAGCACTGCTATTATCGTGTTTACTAAAGCAAGAGGAGTGAAGAGAGAGGATCAAGCAGAGACCCTGTTGGTTGATGTTTGAATCCAGGGGTAGCAGGGTGCTTGTCTGAGTCGCACCACAGTGGCATTGTGGGGAAACATGACATGGGATCATTCACAGTCAGGTGGAGATTGTGTTTCAGCACATCAGAGGAGATCTGAGTGAACAGGTCATTCACTGTGTTAATGGGCCTGTGTTTTTCTGATACTCTTTAATTAATACAGGTGGGCCATGTGACCACATGTTTTTATTACAGTGTATTTAATTTTACTTTACAGTAACTGTATATATCAGAGGTGTCAAATGTTTGGCTCATGGACCAAAACCAGCCCTCACACGGAGCCAATCTGGCCCACAAGATGAATTTGCAAAGTGCAAAATGTACACAGAAGACATTCAAGGGTGTCATTGAGTCTTGACAAGTTGTTTTGATCATAAATTTAAATGTTACATCTTTCAGTTTCAGATGCGTGTTACTAAATGTTTTGTGTCTTTGCAGATCCACTGAAATCTGTAAGTTGTAATAAATGATAAGCTGAGGCACAATATTGTTAGAATAGTACTTTTTTTTTTTTTATTTTCACCTTGTTCATGGACGTTGAGGTTATTGACATTGCTTGTAAAAGGACAATTTGCAAATGTAACCTTTTTCATAGTGTAATTTTACTTTTTTGGATTTGACATTATTTTACAGGTTATTATGCTATTATTTTACTGTTCTGGCCTGTTTGAGGTCAAACTGGGCTGTATGTGGCCCTTGAACTAAAATGAGTTTGATAATCCATGGTGTATATTATACTAGAGGAATAATAGATCTACCCCTGATTGTCTTCTATATTTGTATTACCTTCTTGAAAGTTTCCTCTTGTAAAAACTGTGATCCGCAATAGAACATAGAAAAATTTTCATCATCAAGATATGAACATGTTTGATGAATGTAAAGGATATGAATAATAATAAACAATAAAAAATGTTCTGTTTAACCTCACTCAGCGTGGACAGACTATTTGATGCTCCTGTATCTCTTAGAGCAGAGACCACAGGACTTGTACTGATAAAACACACATCAACACCTGTTTATCACAAGTTTTACTGTCATCGCAAAATTGCACCATGTTTTCTCACATCACAGGTTTTTCTCACACTACACAAGCCCAATATGAAATGATTTTTCTGTTGCCAAATGATTCTTTATGCTGTCATGCTATCACAGCAATTAATATGGAAGCATTCCCATGTTCAGTATTTGAGGTGATGCACATATAGATACTATTATGGCCACTATGGGCAGAAAATGCATCAGAAAATGTGTATCCACTTGTGTAATTGAGCTTGTGTATCATTTTATTTTATGTTTTTATCTGAAAGTTGCATAGTGACTCACTGGACAGTTAATGAACTTGGGGTTTGTTGTTATACATGTGTGAAAGGGGGAAGGGGATGCAAAAATGGAAATGAAGGATGCGTAATTGTTTATGAATGCATAAATGGTGCCTATACTGGAAAAAAGTTTGAAAGCACATATCAGTATTTAAGGAATAAACCTGAACAGTAGAAGTTCAGGCTTATACTTTTATTAATTGTTAATAGCAATCTTTAAGATATGGTTTATTTTTTTTTGTTGGAAAACTGCAGCGGTGTGAAAATGAAAAGAAGCAGAAAAAGAAAAGGTTTTTACTGTGTGCTTTTTTGCTTAAAATGGACAATCTGTATCAAAAAAGTATTCTTTTGGAAACAGTATCAAAGCAAAAATTGTTTCTACTATGGGATATTTTTGTAGATACCAGCCCTAATCGTGCTGTAACTCCTGCAGTTATTATGCTCATTAGATGCCACGCTGTGCTGTAATGTTCCTTTGACCTGAGACAACCAATTTATAGATGCAGGTTGGATCAGCAGCAGATAAAAGCTGAAACACATTCATCACTGGCCTGATGCCAACGCTGGCTGACTAACTCGACCGAGCCGCTCACAGCTCCGGCACATGTTGCTAGAGGACACACGTGGAGCTCAGAACGAGCAACAGTGATTTTAACGGCAACAAATGGTCGAGGTGTGTCATTATCCAGATTTTTGGTGAGGGGATCATTACCTGCCACAGATGCCACTGTTGTTTTGTGTCTCCATTTGTCCTGAGGCCAGTCTAACCCTGATACTTGAAAAGAGCAGGAGGTGCCTTTGTGTAGACGCACACCTGATCTTAGCAATCAATTGGCAGCACTAGCCTCACATACGTCTCTTCGGCTCTGCCTCAAGGCCGTCCATCTGTTGCTGCGAGGATGTGTGGCTATGGGTGAATGTGCCCGCGCACAGGTCGCCTATCTGCGTTGTGAGTGGGAGGAGAGAGGCTGCAGAAAATATGTGATTTGTGGTTTTGCGCCTGCTGACACCACTGCTCCCAGAGGTGTAGCTCCTTATGAGTCCCTCTGTAATCATGAAACTGATATTTAAAGCAAAACGGCCAGTAACAAACAAATGTGGCAAGAGGCTTGGTGTGTAATTAAAAAAGGTAGAAGAAAGCTGGAGGGGAAACACTTAGATACATACATTGCAATGAAATTTGCATATCACACCTGTTTTCTTTCCTATAAACAGATGCAAAGCTAAATGCACAGCTCCAGTAAAAGGAACAAGGAAAAAAAATGCTGTGGTCTGTCTAATGTAAGGTAAAACCAGATTTTTATTTCCTGCTGAGCCTGCACTTTGCTGCATCTCAGCATCTCTGGGAACAATAAAAGATTTTTGATGGTGATGTTGAATGGCTTCAACGTTAAATACTCTTCTGTGAGTCTATGTCAGAGAAAGCGCTCAGACATTCTCCCAAAAGTGTCTTACTTTAGAGAAAAGCAGAGTAAAGGAGCAATGTAAATGATAGCAACAGAAAGATGTAATGTTCCTTGAGATGTGTTCAAACTCGCCCACAATGCTCCCAGTTTGTGCATCGCTCACTGTGAAACACGGGCACAATGAGATGAAGTGATAGAAATAAGAGAAAGCACGCAAAGCTTAAAATTTACACCCCTCGGAGGACAAGGATACTATTACTTCACTTTCAGATCACTTCACTTTAATGTCTCTTCAAGGGAAAATTGTTTCGCAGAGTTATTGAAACACAAGACACGCAGTATGTAATAAATACATAGAAGCCAGCAAGCATCAAGAACAAACAACAAACAAGCCAAAGACAGAAAGGCAAGAGACTAATTTGCAACAACAGAGCAAGTGCAACATTTATCAGCTTTGCAAATGTAAAAAGGTTAAACCACAGGCTACAAAGGAGTTTTTATACGGTATGTGCTGCTTTTACACTTGATGCAGCATCAGCTTTGTCTCAAGGGTAAAAGCTGAAATGCTTTATTTAGTGGGTGATTCTGACTGGTCATAATGTACCTGAGCTCGGCTACACATTACAGTGAGGAATATCCACTGTACCTCCAAAGAGCTCACCAGAATATGATTTTTGATACCACTGACCTTGTAGATATTGAACGTTTTCAATAGATGTGCGATACATAATCTGATCGAGGGCTGTTTTGAAAGGAGCAGTGAGGGTCTGGTCATATTTAATGTACATAATATAAGAAAGTAATAAATAATTGATAGCTAATGGAAAAGACGCTGCTGCTTTGCTGCTCTGCTACATTTACTCTCTGCACCATGAAAAAGCCTGTTTTTACGGCGTACAACAGCTGTGTAACATTTAGATAATCAATTAATTGATGTCAAATAACTGTTGTTTTGAAGGAAATACGTGTTTTTCAGCTTTAAATGCACTATGTCATTTTACTGCTTAGTCTAATCAAAAGGCATAATAGATGAAGTTGCCAATTAAACTATCTAATGTGACTTAAACAGGAATTATCTAATGAGGTCAGATATTAAAGTTTTATTCACATTACGTTCAGTGTTGTATGTTCACATTATGTCATATGAGTCCAATGAAACAGCTACAAGTACCATTAAACATTCATTTCAATGAGGGGGATATGATGGAAATGAAATGAAAATGCAAATGTAAAAAAATTACACATTTACAGTACAACATCAGGTAACACATCTCCAAATGTTCCAGTTTTTTTTCTCCTTATTTTAATGTCGAACAAACATAACAGTTTTAAAGGTTTTAGCTCTAGATTTGTTGTAATCATAGGATAGCTGTAAAGCACATTTAAATATCTGGTTTCTTCATCTTTCACTCAAGGTAAAAAGAAAAAAAAAATCTGTTTTTAATTTGTAAGAAGTCATGATTTAACATTAATTGTGACCCATCAGCGGAATAAAAGCATATAATTATGGTTCTATCCAAGGTGGTGATATGCCTGTATTTATCAAATATACAGACAATACCAGGAAGTTTATCGATTGGATCTTTGATGGATCTATTTATAGATATGGACCCAGAAATAAGATCTTACTTGTAAATACACCAAATCCATATCCATAAGTATGTGTAAATATCCAAAAATTTAATACACTAAAGATGTTGGATCAGAGCTATTGAAATATTCATTAAATCTTTGATGTATCTTGGACACAGATATAGCCAAACTAGATCTGTGACAGATGGCATTTTTCATATTTATTCATTCTTTTATATCTTGAAAAATCAAACACTGCACAACCAGTAAATGGGACATTCATTAAAAATATAAAATATATGTTAAACTTACTATGTGTTAAGTGTTTGCTTAAATACCCTCTTATCATAATCATGTTTTTGGCCATATTGCCCTGTACTAATGTTGTTAGATATACACAACTCAACAGAATATATAACGTAGGCTTGGTCTTTTTACATATTTTTAAGTTTTAATGACTGATTTCATTACTACCTATCACTTTTTTTCTGTAAGGTGAGTCATTGGTGATAAAAAAAAAAAAGGAAAAAAAAATCTTCCACTAGTGGCCTCTCCTTGTATGCTCTCACTTTAACATGATTTAGTTCATCATTGGGATTCGGTGCTGGAGAGAATGTCATATGCTAAGTTAACCTATCCATGCCTCACTGGCTCGGTGCCAGTTGTGAAAGGACAAGAACATAGACACACTCTCTTTGATGACGACAACTGGCAAAGTCCCCAACCTTTAAAACAACTCGAGCCGCTGGTGGATGTATCTGACGGCGAGAGTGCACTCAATAAATCTACGAGGGTCTGATTCTGACTCCCACACATCGCCGTTCAGTGTCCTTGAAAGCTGCTATCGCCATATGAGACGAGGAAACACAAGATCTATCCCCACTGCCACAAGTCAATGAGTCACTGAGAGCGTTTTTAATTGTGTGGATAGCTGCTGATGTCCATTTCAAAAATATATTGGGTAAAATACTCACAGATCATTTTAAACCCACCCTCTCAGTGTGCCTTTTCATTGGTCGTGCCTACTGTGAGGACAGCCAACAATCCCATTGAGAAATTAGCAGGGTCCCCTGCGCTTTCCTCTGCTTTAATGAATAATTCAGCTGTCAGGGTGAAAGCAGGGCGAGGAGACCTTGTCGGTGGCAACTGACTCAGCACTCTGTGGCCTGAGGGTGACACTCTAAACCTGAGCGCTGCATCCTGTGCGGTCCTAACAGGTTGTGGAGTTATGGTATGTCTCCTCCTCAGTGGCCACATTATCATGAAAGTGTGGATGGGAAGAGAAAGGAGGACATGACACAAGTACAGATCGACTCATCATCGTGCAAATTCGCATGTCAAAACAGAAAATGGGCTGTCAAATCATTTCAGAATAATCTAAGACAACTAAAACTGCACAATATTTACTATTTCGTATGCGCTCATTCTATCTGTAGCCCTCATTTCTGACATCAGTCTTTAATCCTGAGTTTATCTTTTCTTTCTTTCTATCTTTCTTTTTTTCCTTTGGATGCATCATGCCTCTGGCAGTCTCCTGCTTTCATAGCCAGTGGAGGAGGAAGGCATTTCAACACACTTACAAAAGATGATTCCACATCCAGGGCACATAAGCCCCCTGGGCCCTGAGCATTCACCTCCTATGGTCCACAGAGCTCTGAGCAAACATCTGTTTTGCTGTGGAAACAACCTTTGATCTCACAACTAAGATTTGCTGTCAAATTAATGAAGAAAGGGATCAAACAAACACAAAAAGTGAATCTGTGGAGCCTGTTTTCTTGTTATTGATCAGACATGTAAGTGTTAAGGTTAAGGATGATTCATTTCTTCAGTTTGTGCCTTGAGCTTATCACACTGGATCAATATATTTCAGGTTTGCCGAGACCCAGACTCAGCAAGTGTCACAGAGAAAATATTACATTAATGGCACACAGAGTCTGTTAAACCAGAGTTTAAACAGCTGGGTTTAGCAAATACTGACTGTAGTCACCTTGAATATATAACAACTCATATAATGTATTGATTATATACTGATTAAATTATGATATCATTTTATTTTAAATTTTTTTCCCCTTCATTTTCTGACATGACAGGCTTTGTTAAAGTCTCCTGACTGACATTGATTCTTTAATTTTGTGCTAAATTAGGCATCAACCATACTCTTAAGTATCATACATCTATCAAAGGAGAGATGAACTCATCTGGGATGAAAATACTGAATCTAACAGAGCTGATTAAGTCTCTATGTAGAACAATAATGTAATCAATCGCTTGTCCTTTAACTGAAAATTAAATCATCCTTGCCTGAGGGTATTCTACTACAGAGCATACAACATTTTGAGTCTCTCAAAAAATATTTCCCGACAATTAATGATGGTGCTCACTGAATTATATGATCCACATCTCAGCCTTCCAAACTACTAATACAACTGAACAAATAATCAAATTGTATCCGACAAACTAATCACCCAAGCTGTTACATGCCCTAAAAATGTAGGCTAATTTGTGCATCCTTTCGGCGTTAGATGGCAGGTAATAATAACAAATGTTACTCCCACTAAAAACCCTTCACCCATAAAGATCCAAACATCCACTGGTGACCCAAACCATTCACTTATATAAATGTTTAATACCTGTTGATAGACTAATCCTGTCAATACTTGTAAATAATTGGTGTAAAATACAGTTTGTCATCTTTTCACAGTCATCAGATATGACCCACATTCAGAGGCTCTGTAGTGAACATGGAAAAACACCGTCATCTTCTACAGCATTGATTCACCAGTAAAACCCATGGAGTTTGATCAATGACAGCAGTTGGAGACACTTATTTTGTGTCCAGTTAGCAATACATTTAGCAAAAAAAACAAAAAAACAATCTTTGTCTTCAATTTTCTCTGTTTTGGATATAAAAACCCTCAACCTTAATTTGAGCTTTAATGAACATCTACATGATCAGAGACTTAAATATAGGATAATACCTCATTTTCACTTAAAAAATGCTAAATATAGAGTATAATATGAGAGTAAACAGTGATTAATCACTTACACACGTGGACAAAATTGTTGGTACCCCTCAGTTAAAGAAGGAAAAACCCACAATTCTCACTGAAATCACTT
>JAPTYQ010000028.1:9387937-9400604 GCA_029814465.1 Ostorhinchus cyanosoma | reverse complement strand
TTGTAAGTTTCAAGTGATTTCAGTGAGAATTGTGGGTTTTTCCTTCTTTAACTGAGGGGTACCAACAATTTTGTCCATGTGTGTAAATAAAGGTTAAAAATAGAGAATAATTCATTTGAGAACTGCCACGAAAATAGCACTGGGTCTTTATGGGTTAAACCTGTAGCTGCACTTGATAGTTCTTAGTGTCACTAAGCAAATGTTCCAGCCTCGTTTTTCATCCTATTTTAATTGAAGTGGTCTAAGAGGACGTGAGACTTCTGCATCTACTGTTTGCCTGTGTTTTCATGCTATAGAAAATCTACTCCAAGACACTCAATTTTTGGCTGTTCACATGTGCTTTCAGGAGCACAGTATGAGGATAAATACATGACTGACAGCTGTAATTACCTATAGCTAATCAGAATCCACCAGACACAACCTGGACATGATTCTACTGCACTAGTCTAAGTTTGGAAATGAGGCTTCATTTTACTAAATGGCAACAAACAGTGTCAAGTTCATCCGTATTCATTAGTCTTTTGATTTGGACTACTCTAAGTCTAATTCTCCAAGTCAGGTGTTTTTTCCTTCTGATAGCTTTCAGCTTTAATGTAAGTACAGTTTATTAATAAGAACATATATTAATAAAATTGGGACAAAATCAAGCTCTATACAGTGATGCTTGTGGACTAACTGTTGTCTTATTCTCATTTTCACCGATTTACCTTTAACTTCAGGAGACTCAGATATTCTGAAAACCAACTGGTGCCGTTCCTTTAACTGTCTACATGTGCACTGGGTGTTGGCTGTGTCTAAAGCAGGTATATCCTCTATGTCAACCGTTTTTTGTTTTGTTTTGGGTTTTTTTTTTTCACATTTTAAATGCATTTCATTAAGTGAATCTTATAGACGGTCATAGTTCTGGTTATGGTGAAGTGCACTGTTGCCCATAAAGTTGTAATCAAATATTTTTTTTCCCTCTTCTTATGAAATGATTGTGACAAGGTGATTCATTCTTGATGGATAAAGTCAAAGTCAGCTTTATTGTTTTGCCATATGTAGATTGCATACAGAAAACTGACATTACAGAACTCTAAGGCCCCACAGAGCAAAATGAAAATAGTAGGAAAAAAACAGACTATAACTATAAACAGCAGGGGGTTGAGGAGAGAATAAATAGATAAATAAAGCTGCAACAGTGAAGTTAACAGATGAGGTACTGGTAATAGATGAGTTATTGGATTTTGCAACATATGGAATATGTGCAATATGCAGTAAAGTGACAACCATAAAGTGTAACTGGGACTAAGTATGTAATCACTGCACCTGAACAAAAGTGTTTACTGACTTGTATGAATAGGAATAAAGAGTAATATGTTGGAAAACAAAATTATTCCAACTTTATGGGCAACAGCATTGTTGAGTATAGGTTATTAGTTAGTTTGCAGTTCAAAATAATCCAGTCATTTACATTAAAATGTACTAATGTAAGATAAACATTTACAAATTCTAAACTACTGTTACATTTGTATGTAATTAATTTGCTTGTATACTAGATTAGTGTATTTATTCTTACTGTGTATGTACTTGAACAGTATAAGAATAAAACATTATAATTGTATTATAGCAAGAAAATGTTGAGGACCAGACATCATCTCTGTCTTAGTAAGACTTTGTTATAAGGATACCAAAAATGACATTTTAGTTAAGCTGTCAAATATGTAAAAAGAAATTGCAGAGAGGTTTTAATTCACATCAAGAAGCGCATGAAAGCCCGAATAATTCTTTGATTTTTTGATTCGATAGCTGACTTGAAAATCATCATGAGCCCAAATTTTCATCAACAAAAGCAGAAATATTACCAGGAAAAGCACAGTACCAATCAGGGAGAAAGATTAAGCGACAACAGCCTTCTCCCAGACATAAAAAGCCTTTTATTGAGAATTCAAACAGGTGTCATACTGGTTTCTGAGAGGCAAAACAAATGACAGGCTACTGAGCCGTAAATAGCACAGCAGACGATGGGAGATTGGCCATATGTCCACTGTGTGTGCGAGCGCCAGCTTCTCTGGCTTGGTTTGTGATAGGATGCTTTTGGGAACGTCCCAGTAAAAGCTCCTCTGGGACAGAGATGGATTCAACATTCATTCACTCAATTTTGGTAAGATGAAATGCTTAAACAGTGCACTCATCTCCTCTGAGGTTTAGCTGTATTAAACTGACAATTTTGCTGTCTGTTATATGTCAGTGCTGAGCAATTAGCTGACAATCAAAACATTGTTGGAGATGGCTAATCACTGTTGCTTGGACACAAATGTCAAGTAGAGTAAAATAGCAAGTGATTCGAAATGTTCCCAATGTGAAATATCAGATTGAAATTCATATCTTTGTACCTCATTAGCCCTGTTCATTCAGTACCAAGAGAGTACAGGGTCTCAAGATTTGTGTGTGTGAGTGTGTGCACGTGTGGGTGTTAGGCAAGGATAGGGTGTTCTCCGAGGAGACATAGCTCCATCTGGGCCAAAGTAATTGGTCTGCTATTCATATTCAGTGGTGTAATAGCCTCTAGCTATTCATACAGTCACACATGAACTAGTTACACTGAGGACTATCAAAAGAAGAGCTGACCCAACTGTCATAGTTTTTTAGGAAGGATTACAGAGACAACAGTAAGAAAATCGAACCTGGTTTGATCAAATGTATAAACTAGCAGAAGCACAGATAAATCCTCTTCTGATAGAATCTGTCACACATGATGCACCACCCACTGGTGTGCAGTATTAAGCAGATAATTTAGTTTCAGCAGACAGAGATTTAATAGCAAACTGTTTGATTATACTATTTCTATTATAAGATTGAAAAAAGTAACTCTGAAGTAAAGCCAACGAACTTGCATTATGATGAACTGCCATTAATAGAACCTGCTGTGCTTGAATAAATTCTGGCCTCCTTTTCCTGGGAAAGGCCTACAGCGGCCATACACATTGAAATGTATGCAGTGAATCATCAGCTGCTAGCAGCTTCTGGTGAATTATTGTGGCACTGACTGAATAGCTAAGTACCAGAGTTGCGGGTGCAATGATGATAGCAAACATAATAACAGATGCACTGTATATGTGCATGTACTTTTTCTTTACACTCACAGACCACAACAAAAATAAACTGGATCTATTTCTTCATTAATGCTATTCCTCACTGCTATCAGTGCAGTGTGACTACAGTAAAGTCTCCTGCTGAAAGGTAAGCAGTTGCTGATGTTTTTCCTGTGTAAAAGCACCTATAATTACCTGCGTAATGGAAGAAAGCACCCTTCATCATCCGATCATTCCTCAACAAGATAAATATGGTGGTCAAGGCATTTAGAGACAAATGCTATCCTCTTGGTGGCGAGGGTTTGGAGTGGTATATTTATCATGGTTTGAAGTGGTGTCTGAGTCTAACCAAAGTACTGATTATTCAGAGTGAAGAGGAGCTGCCAGCCCATTACCTCCCAGAAAATAACAATGTGAACACCCGCCTCCCTGGCCTTTCCCAATGTAGTCTGTCAGAGCTTGTCAGCTGCAGCACCACTCATTCAATCTCAACAAGCTCTGCGCTCTAGGATTCATTCCCTGTCCTGCACTATCTCTTCCCCCTCCTTTTAGTTTCACTCTCCCTACGCTGCCTCGTATTACCTCCCAATCTTTTGCAGGTTGCCCCCCTTCGGCCCCACCCCACCCCACCCGTTCACTTCCTCCTATTCTGCAAGCCTCCGCTGCTCCACCCCTCCACCCTACTTGGTCCTGATGAGCCATTGTGAGATTCAAGCAGATGGATGGGGAACAAAAGGGTGAGAGGGGGGCCCCCTCTGCCTGTCCCCCTTGTATCACTGCCAACCAGGCTCTGGGTAATCTTCTCAAGCTTTCACAGCGGAGCAATGAATAACCTCAGCCTCCTCTCTGAGACCCAGGCTCCGCTGCAGCCGCCCCCTCTTATCTCACCCTCTGCAGACTCACCAGGGCCGGCTGCTCCCCGGATAGCATCTCTCACCCTCGCTTTCTACTCACTGTCTCTGCCCTCCACACCCAATCAGGTTTTTTTTTTTTTGTTTCTAGGGGCGTGTTACAGGGCCCGGAGATTAATTGGGGCTGTGGCTGGATGACATCTGGTCCCGGCTTCATAAAAGTCTGGGTCCTTGAGGTCTGCCGGGTTTATAATGAAGTGTATATAAGTTAATTTTCTCATCAGCAGAGCGTTAATCAGAGCTTCTTCAATAGCTATTTCAACACTTGTCCAGAGATAGTTCACAACGCAGTTTGGCAAATTTGATTACCCAAGTACAAACGCTGACCTAAACTCTACTTTGCATAAAACCGTTTCACCAGTTTACAACTGGCTCTTCTTTAAGGTAAAAACATTAGGCTATACTACGGTCACCAATAACAGATTTTAATCCTCATGATACATCTTTCTTCAGCTATAATATTGTGTTCTATTAAATCTCAGCACCTCTGGAGACATGAATAAGAGCTTCATGTTGTTCTTCTACGCCCAAAACAATCCACCTGTTCTACTTTACAGGAACAGCTCAGCCACTCCACAGCTTCCTTCTCTGGCCCTGTTAAAATATTGAGCATGTACTTAAGTGCTATTTGGCCAAGTGTCATTTAGGCTGAATGGCTCTCCATCCACAAAAGATGTCTTGAAGTGACTGGATCAGAGCTGGTAGCGAACCACAGAGGAATACACAGGTGTTGAATTATTTACTTGCAATAAAATATTTATACTTTTGTCCCACAAACTACTAACTACAACTATGAAGTAAAGCTGCAGTTAAACTTAAAAAAAGCAACCATACTGAGGAACCATTTTGAGTTTTACATGTTAATAGATGCAGGTGAGATCATTGTACCAGGATTTGTCTAAAATGAACAGGTCTATAATTTATTTATCGATGCAGTTAAAGAATATAAACTTAATGTAACATAGTTTTCACTGACATTTATTAATAATACAACATTTACATAACATGACTTCTATTCACGTTTCATAAGAAAAGCCCCCTGGACCAAAAGGAAAAAGTGTACGCGCCCCAGCCAGGACTATTCATTAAAAATTATGTGAATAGGCACATCCTAAAAGCCCAGAGGTATAACACATATGATAAGATCCCCAGCTCTGTGAGTCTGGACACATTTGTATCACATCATTTATACCTTTGTTTTGCCACATCTTCTGTCCAATCTTTACAGTGCCATCAAATTTAAACCAAAAAAAAACACTGAGGGAGTGTCAATAGATGGAAATAAATGGATATGTCCCTTATCTTATATTTTCTTGACATTGCTTTAAAGAAATGTAGTAATTCAAGGGCCTGTACTTTGATCTTAATACATTTTAAACATCTCACATTCATTCCACCTTAAAAATAATGTGATGGAAACTCTTAAGGACCTTGTCTATAAGTGTACAATTTGCTCTGTAAACGGATTAAATCCTTTCTGTACTGACTTTTAAGAAGCACTTGGTTAAATCTACAAGATCAGCTTAAGAACAACGATGGACATTTAATCTTTTGGTCAAACTAGACTGTTCAGAAACTCATAGCAGGAATGACAGGACATGTACTTTCTCCTCTTCTTGCCACCTGCATATTTTATCACTGGTCACTTTGCTCAAAAACAGCCTGTAAAAGTAAATAACTGCATCACAAGTGTTTGCATCCTTTGTCCTTCCAAAAATAACACCTAATGCTGCTGTATCGCTTTCAGACGGGCAAAATGGTGACAACAAAGAAGTACGCCAGCGACCTTTACGTGATATGAAAATCCAAGTGAGCTCCTATTGTACTGTTGTGGGACGCTTCCTGTATTAAACTACAGGAACAAAAACAAAATCTATTGGTAAGCAATTTCAGCAAGTTGAATTACATGATGTTATTTGTGGCAAATGATGCAAAAGTGTAATGTATTTGAAAGGTTGTAAGATAATGCAGAATTAGAAAACTAAGCGGTGATATTATGGTCTGCTATGAGAGAATAACACCCCTGTGTGGACGATAACATGCACTGTTAACAAATCTGCGTGAAATGCTTTTCTTTGTAAATATGTCAGGAAATTGTTCATCATAAGCTTTTAACAAATGTGCTATTTTTGTTACTGTCTGTATTACCTGTCAGAGGAGTATATATTCATGTGTCACATAAAGAGAGCAACCATCAGAGGCTTATGGATGTCCATGAAAGACAATGAAGAACACAGAAATGTAGCCTTATTTAGACAAAAAGGGTTTGCTGGGATATTAGACGTCATCGCGTGACACTTTAGTCATAGACTGAGCAGTTGTTTATACATAATTCCTTTGTAGTTGCAGGAGCTTATTCTGTGGTTGATCATATTCTCTTCTATCTGTGTTCAGAAGCTGACCTGTTGTGCAGAGATGTGCATATTTACTCTATTCATAGGATCCACACAGCACACATGCTACAGGCACATATTCATTACTAAGTAGCCTGTGGCGACTGTCATGTGCAGACAATGGTGGAAGACAAAGACAGTGTCTCTACCACACAGGGAATCTTCCACACTTGTAGCCATACTGGAGATAGCACTCTAAAATAGCATGTTGTTTTAATCATATTCACGTAATCTTGTGAGAGTCGTATTTGGAATCTTATAAGCCTCCTTATGTTGCTTAGATATTACTACAAATGAGCATGTCTGAGAAATGTAACACCTTGCGCAGACTCTTGCATTTTAATTTCTGTGGCATCTGTGACCAGTCCGTCATGTCCCTAACCCCCTCGGGGGACCCCCAACCTATCTGCAGCAGACCCCAAAACCCAGGAGAGAGCGAGGGGGGGTGGGGGGTGCACATTTGATTGATGATGGTGTGAATTAACCAGAAAGAGATGGAGAGAATCCTTTTATCAGGCCAGAAACACGAGTGGATTAAAATGTAGTTGTACAACCCCTCTGTATAATGCAGAAGCCTGGCCGCATATCACAAGGCACCAGAAGCCAAGATGGGAGCCATGCGTTATTATTGCCCCACCCCTCATGAAACTTTGCTGAACCAGGAAAACACGGCTCAAACATGACAGACGGGACAAGGCTAAAAATACAAAGATTCACATCGCCATCATAATATTTTCTAATGAGAAAAACTCATTTTTAACAAAACCTACAGCTCATGCAGGTTTGTGTTTTTTCCTGCTGACAAGTTCAAGTTATTTTAAATTAGGTAAATTTATATTAAAAGTATGTGTATTTTATCACAATGAGAATTTGACCTAAAAGGTGCTCTAACATGCAGGTTGCACATCTTGATTGTCCAGATAAAGCAAAACTGAGTCGACCCCTAAATGATCCATAATGGACCTGCAGCATGTCTCCATCTGGCAGCAGATTCTGTGTCCGACTCCAGAGCTGCTCTGCTGATGTTTTGTGCCGCTGCATAATTTATTGCCCTCTTTGCAGGCCCCTTCTTGCACATCCCCTTCTCTTGGTATAGGTGAGAGTTCAGCTGTTTGGTTTAACACATCACTGAGAAGGGCCTGTGTCCTGGCTCCACAGCAGCAGACCCCACATGTGACAAATGCAATTAGAGGGAAATATGCAATTACCGCAATCCCCACTCTCTCATGCGGCCAGACAAGGACAATTTGTCAATGAGGCCCCAGTGGTATCTCCTGAGCCTGGATAGGGACCTGCAGGTACCATTGTCCCTGCCTCCTTCTCAAGAGCTGGCCTGTGGTGTTGGATGGCCCGAGGCCCTGGGGGGTTGAGCGAAAGAAGATGTATGGCCAAAGAAAAGATACAGGGTTCAGTAATCAAAAACAAACCCCTTGCCTTGACTGTTTCTGTAACACGTCCTGTTTTCTCATGTAGAGCAGAGCATACAGAGACCAGTTACACAACTGTTGGCGGCAGGGAACCATTACTCACAGACTTCCCAACAATACAAAAACCAAAAATAGAAAACGTGCAAGAAAAACCCCAAATGCAAATAAAAAATGGCAGTTTTTGTCCGGTAAAATGTCTTACAGGTGGCCTCTTTCTATCATGAGCATGAATTTCCACCTAGAGAAATAGTTAATGTTACATGTTTCAGTGGCTCAGACTCATATCATGCACCAGTTAAATTCAAGCAGGAATTTTTCTTGGCACAGATGCAGACTTTTAGATTACAGAGCACACTGAGCCTTTTAGTAGAGCTGTATTTGATGTGTTTCCATTGTGCTGATAAATGGTTTATTCATCACTGTGATATACACGTGTCATAAACATTGTGCAAAAAAACTATGTGGATAAAGATGAATGAAAAATAACTTTATTTGCAGATGACCTGCATTCACACTCAGCATGTGAAGATTTGCATCACAGATATTCCTTTCTGTATAAGCCTGTTAGTGAACATTTCTTTTAGGTAAAACAACTTGCAGTGATGTTTCACTTTATTACCTTTTTTAAATAGTATTTTTCAATATAGCAGCAGCATGTTTATTTTTATTCAAGGTAATTTCATCCTCAGAAGTCACGCGTGACTTCAATGGATTGTCAATATGTGGAAATGTTTATGAATCCATTTTCCATCAACTGAGAAAAACTATTTGATTTTCATATTTATAATCATTGAAAGACAGACCAAAAACACGTCACTGGAAGTCAAAAAGAACAGAAATGTCTGCACATTGTCAGGCTGTAAGAACTGTGGGTAGTTTAATTCTCTCAAGATCAAAGTGTGAAATGTTTTAAGGTGATTTAAATGACCTACTTGGCGTCCAACAGTGTGTAGACTTTTCTGTTACCATAATCCTGCCGGGTCAAATAAATCCTGTCTACACTTGTATGTGAACTGATCCACTTGGTTTTACTCAGGGACAGGGACACTTGTCTCAAGTGTTCACCATTGGCTAAGATGTGAAGTGCACGACCTGCTGGATGCCTTTGTCCCCTCTTTGAATGGACATGATAGATAGAACTGGAGCAATGGAGGCGAAGAGCATGACAATTTGAGCACTGACCTGGTTTTCACTGTAGTCATCATAAAACACAGAGCCAGCGTCCTGGGGACATGTAATAACATCAGGCCTTTGGTGTAATTCACTATCTCGGTGTGTGGCAATATAGCAAAACCCATTACATTTGCCTTGTAATTTGCTGTCGCCCCAGCGAGGGATTCAGGTGACTGCGACCCCCGTTAATGGAGTTCCAGCGATAAGGACAGGTCTGTTTATTAGCCACATGCGGTCAACCGTGGCGGGAACAGCTGAGCGCAGGCAGGTGTCGGGCCCTGCGAGGGCTCAGGCACCGCTGGCAGGCCTTGGCGCTCATTTCACGCACGTTATCGTCACACTAGCTAGGTTGAAAAAGGAGGTCGCCGGGTGCACAACAATATAACTGCTGAGTGATGAGGTTTCCTCCAAGTCACACTGGTGTTTACCACTCCTGGCAATTTGGTTTGTTTGTGGAAATCAATGAGTCATCTGCAGTTTTTTTTAGTCAAGCTGAAGGTGGAGCTCTATAAAAAGGAACAGCAGGATTTAATCTTTATTTTTGGAGTCCGCCTAATTTTAAGAGCCACTAAAACGTTCGACTTGCACCAAACAATTTACACTCTTTCTCTGAGCCAAAATGTAGTAAATGATAACTGAGCATTTCATTAAGACCCAAAAATAAAAATATCACACAAGCCAACACTGCAAGGAAAGGTTATCTCCTCCAGCATGCATGCTTACAGACATTTACAGAGCCTTGAGGAGAAAATGAACTTCAAATTAAAATGTCTATTTGATGCATTATCCTAATAGGGACGGATGGGAAAAGAGAACTCTACAGTGCTCTCATCCCTCAGCCTGAGGGGACAGACTTGGGGAGTTGTCATTACCAACTTAGCCCATCAAGATGAGCCTGTTGGGAGGTGGATTCACAGAGATTGTCTGCTGTTTTGACAGGTGTCTGTGCTGGTTAATTTATCAGGCAATTACAGAATAAATGGAGCTATCTTTACATAGGAAATATGATTGATCCAGCTGAAAATTACACAATCACAGTTTTTTTTGCTTCAAACATTACATTTTGGGTTCAAAAGAAGGTTAACAAAACCACCAAACTAAGGGAAGATTTTAGGTGTGTTAACAATAAGTGCCATATTATCTTGTTAAAATTCATGCTGCTGCTTTCTGATACAATACTTGAGAAAAAAAGCTGCACTTTGTAAGACTTTCTGTACAAAATACATGCCACCTTTAATGAAAACACCTCACTGAGGAAATGATAAAATAACTATAGTCCATAACAAAGCAGGGACAAGGGCTGACATGTTTAAATTGTCTGTGCATCACAGCCGTTATCGATGGGCCAGACAGCAGACGGGCAGGCAGCCTTTATGCAGCCTATATAAAGTGTGACCCAAGAGCCAGGGCTTTCTGTAAGTGTGCCAACGTGGACATGCTTCCAGCAATAGTCATGCTTCTGCCAGCTGCATCATCTGTGCCTGCACAAAAGCATGCCCTTTGAAAAGCGCTCAACACACACAAAAGCAGTGATGCGTGGTGCACACGCATCAGTGTACAAACGTGCAAGCTCACATTATTCTATATTCAAATTTAGACACCCAATAAAACTGATGGAAATTTTTCACAATTAGGAAAATAACCTTGCTC
Source organism: Ostorhinchus cyanosoma (assembly GCA_029814465.1). Taxonomy (NCBI): domain Eukaryota; kingdom Metazoa; phylum Chordata; class Actinopteri; order Kurtiformes; family Apogonidae; genus Ostorhinchus; species Ostorhinchus cyanosoma. The sequence goes on along the minus strand of JAPTYQ010000028.1, from coordinate 9,389,976 downwards.
AAGTGCAATTCACTTTATGTATTTGGAAATTCTTCTCCATCAGCTCCGCTTGTGCACAAACACTGAAAAAGAAACTTGAATACTGAGGCTGGTTTGAAAAGATCTGAGATGAAATATAAATAAGTGGCAGCAGCCAAGTGAAGTAAAAGCAACAGAGCTCATCTGTCCTCTAGCAAAAGACTCACGGTGAGTCATACCAAGTGCACACATCACTGTTGAGACACTCAATTATGATTCAAATCTCCATAACGGGGCAATAAAGCCATTTGTCATGTGACCATCTGCAGAGTATCTCCTCTGATTCTGCCTGAATACAGTTAGCCCATGTACACTGTAGAAGTGCAAAGAGTGGAACGTGCAGATTTATTAGTGTCAGGCTCAAACTGTAATCACCACAGGATCAGTGCTGTGCCGATAGATTAATTTCATTTTCTGTGAATGCTGGAGCTCCTGGAAATCTCTCGGAGGTGGGAAACAAAGAGGTGCCCTGTGGCTGTCTTTGTTTTACTTTTTCTCTTCAGATTTAAAACAATGTGTGAAGGGAGAGAGCAACACCAGTTTAGTCCCAGCACCATAATTATCGCCTGCTTTCGTCTCTCAGGGATGTTCATGGACAAGGGCCTCATAACAGGTGACAGAATGCCTGCCAGCCGCCCCCAGTTCCCCGCCCCCACCCCAGATTGGTGACTATTATAAACCAAAAACGTATGCTCTCAATATATATGCAAATGATGCTTGGTCCCAAGGTGAAGTTCACGGAGCAGCAACGCCGCTTGCCTCTGTTTTGCTCATTTGCAAAAATGTTGAGAGTAACAAAGACCACAGGAAATTGAAAAATTGTTACTAAGTATTAGAAAAAGCAATCATTTTCCCCAGGCAGCCTAATCCTGTGGAAATTGATCTCACCTCTTTGCCTGACATGCACTGGTAGCAAAAACACATAAGAGGGAAATGCCTGTCTCAGAGTTGCCTGATGGAAAATTTCTTTGGTTGCAAATATCCTTACTTTATTCATAAAAGCACAAGGTCTGCCGTGTCAGGAACCCGTTTCTTTGTTTGTGCCTTTGGATGCAAACAGGTGTATTGAATCCTCAAAAAGAAAATTAGTAACTGGTGTGTAATTGTTTTCTTGCTGCTGCTCACAACAAGCTACCTGACTAATCTGTCTGTGCAGCTCCTGCGGGGCTGCTCCATCCATGCTGCATGCATGCAAATCTGTCCATTTGTTGTCTAATTTTAAACACGCTGATACCATCTCACTAATGCATTTGCTCTTCCTTTGCGTGGAAGTACAAATTGGAAACGACAGTCTATTACCCACAGCTCTGACCTTCGTGATGGAACATAATGTGGAAAAAACCTACAATGCCTTTATTTGAGCAGGCGAGGGCGAGGACACAGTAGTGATTAATTAACCCAATTAATTTAGACTAAGATTATCTGAACAATTATTTCTCGATAAATCAGTGCAAGGTGTGATGATGACTGTTGTAGTTAAGGTTTAATTACTACATTATAATATTAAAGTGCTTCACTAGGAATACAATAGAACACTTTCCCTGAACTCCAGTGGAACGTAATCAGTTACAGATTACTAGCTACTCTAGTTATTAAAAGGCTTAAATAATCTTAAACTATTTTAATTTCTCCACCATGTAAATTATTTGGATTACTTTTCTAACAAATGTTATAAGATAGAGCATATCTAGATGAAGAGACAGCGAATGTGGGAATATTAGATTGAGACTGAAATCGCAATCTCATGAAATTGCATTGTATGTTACGCCAGTTCTTATGGCATTTGGTGTGCTATTTTTGACCTTTTGGTGGTATTGAACGCCATTTGCTCGGGTGTCAATTTACGGCAAGATCTCTGGTTCACATGATCCAAACCCCTAACCATAACCATAACTGTAATCCTAACTGTAACCCTCAGTGCGTAGTATTTGACGCAGTGTGAACATACACACAGAAAGCTTAGAATGCATAGAGATAATACCTCAATTATAAGTGGCGTGTATAGATACGTGAGTCATGAT
>JAPTYQ010000028.1:9364306-9387837 GCA_029814465.1 Ostorhinchus cyanosoma | reverse complement strand
TTCTCCACCATGTAAATTATTTGGATTACTTTTCTAACAAATGTTATAAGATAGAGCATATCTAGATGAAGAGACAGGGAATGTGGGAATATTAGATTGAGACTGAAATTGCAATCTCATGAAATTACATTGTATGTTACGCCAGTTCTTATGGCATTTGGTGTGCTATTTTTGATCTTTTGGTGGTATTGAATGCCATTTGCTCGGGTGTCAATTTACGGCAAGATCTCTGGTTCACATGATCCAAACCCCTAACCATAGCCATAACTGTAATCCTAACCGTAACCCTCAGTGCGTAGTATTTGACGCAGTGTGAATATACACACAGAAAGCTTAGAATGCATAGAGATAATACCTCAATTATAAGTGGCGTGTATAGATACGTGAGTCATGATATCGCATTGGTTAGATTCTAAAATAGAATAGAATAGAATAGAATAGAATAGAATTCACAATTTAACTCACACAGTTAAGTCTAACTAATAGAAATAAATAGAATTTTTTTAGGGTAATTTCCCCCTTGCTCTTCACCATTTGACTGGCAGTCAGGTATGATTTTGTGGACAGTTTTGCAACTGCGACATTGAGATTATCAAACGGTATCATTGTTGTCATGGCCCTACTTGTTTTTTGACCACCCGTTCAGTATTGACCTGTTTGTTGATGTGCATTTCACCTGGTCTACACTGCACAAACCTCATTGCCTAAACAGAGACTAATTTGACATTTTGTCATTATACTGTACGCAAACATAACAAACAGAATGATAAAACAGATTGACATTTTGACACATCTGCATTTTTTATTGAAATAAACTGCAGCCTTTTGCTATTGTATAATTGCACTGATGCACATCGTGTTTTGATTCATTGTGCATCTCCAGTTTAGACCAAAAGCTTCAAACTGCAACAGACATGATCATGTTTTTGGTGATTTTGCTGGTGGTCCATAGAAATGATCTTACCCTTGAAAGCTAACACATTTGTTCTTAGAGGCTGACATGAGAGCTCCTTACAGAGCATGATAGCAGGTAGTGGTTGGAGATTTCATATAGTTTATTGCTTCTACTTTCACTTGGGTTATTTATTGAACCACCATCACAGACCCTGCTCTCCACAGCCACACAATGCCCCTCCGTATGATAGAGGAATTTATGCCACATGAACAGCATACTGAGCCCGAGTTTAAGTGTTATTAAGAAGCATCACTCATGCATAGGATACTATTTACAGTAATACATTCACACATGCTGCAGCTTCCTATGAAGGCTCTTCAAGGAAAAATGATGATGGATTGTGTGCAGGGTATGAGGCTAAGAGAGCAGCGGAGAGACGGAGGGGAAACTAGGTTTCAAGTATTCCACAGGCTAAATGAAGAACAAACATGCACCATACAAGACAGTGAAGGAGAAAAGATTATCATCTGGAGATGAAAGGCAGAGAGAGGGAGAGAGATCCATTCACTGCCACACAGCTGTCTTATTTGCAAGGTGTTGAGAAACCACTTTTTTTTCCAAGAGGATGAAAAGATTCTTCTGAAGCCAAAAGGGTCTGCTATCATTTTTGGGCAGCTTGAGCTGTAGAGATGTTATTAGCATAAATTATCTCCCCCACCAAAGAGATAGGAACATGCTAGCTCCTTTCTGCTTTTCACACTTAATTGCCCTATTTACTGAACAGTTGCCCATGGACAACAAATGCACACACGCTTCGAGATGCATACAGGACAACAGGCAGACACAAGCCAAATAGGGCATGAGTGATACACTGAACTATCTGCCAAACAGCATTAGATACAGTATGGCTGGGGAGACTGTTAAGTTCTATTTAGACGTAATGTTACACTGGGAATCCACAGTAAAATGTTAAATATATTGCATTCATGACCTCTTCACTGAGCCATGTGTGATCAGTGTCTATGTGGAAAGGTTTTTAAAAAGATTTTTGAATTAAATGCATGCATGAGAAAAGAAAAAATAAATGGTAGCCACAAAATGAATAAAAAGGCTGAGAATATTTTAATGAAATATATACTTGTTGCATTGACACACTCTAAAAATTTTAATCACCAACGGCTTTTGTCATTTTAAAAAGCACAAGAGTCTCCTAATGTAGCTGCTCAAAAAAAGGCTTGTTGAAGTGACCCAGTAAGCAAGAGAGAGGTGAATTATAGATGGCTATGCCTAATGGACTCTTTACTTCTCTTCACCTAGCCCAACAGGCTCAGAGTGACTTTATATAAGCTGGTTGAGACACTTATGTTTCAGGTTTTATGCACAACAACCTCTACAAAAACTGCATTTTCTGTGCAGCTGTTTTTGGCAGAATATGCAGTTGATTAAATAGACTTCACGTGTCTGTAAATAGAGATAATAAACTCTGCCGTAACCAGGGTAATTGTCAGCGTTGTCTCCTGTGCAACTGTGTGAAGAAACAAATCAACTAGATTGACTTCATTCACTCGGCCGCTCAGGTCATCTCCATAACCCTGGAGGGCCATACAGGATGTTAATGAGGTTGATTGTATCACAGCCTCAGCCCTCCCATCTGACCACAGCGGAACTCCTGCCTGAGCTGCCCCGCTCCTGCACCACCAAGGAAAAAAAAAAAGAAAAACATTCGTCCAGCCCGAGGGGGTCAGTCTCTATGGTAACGTCCTGAGGCAGTGACCACATGTCAGAGGGAGTCTGGGGGACATGAGTGGACCCCAGCTCTGCTGTGGAGAAAGAGATGTAGTAAGTGGAAACAATTGGAGATATATTGCCTGCTACTAGAAACATGTAACCTGTGAAATGTTTCAATATCAGCTGGTCTCCTTTTGTTTGTTTCAATTCAACTGTAACCTGTAGCTAACCTGTTGCATTGCTGCTTGCATTTAACTGTTGAACTATACGACAGAATAGTGCAATGATTTATTCGCACGAGTATACATTAGTAAGAATTAAGAAAATACTAATATGCTGATGTTATGTTTTATAATCATGTATCAGTCCTCAAAAAAGATTTAATTTAATGTGTGTTGTTTAATGTACAAATGCACTATGTTACCAGGACGGTGATAAATACAAATGCAGAACCTGCTGGTGTTTGCATAAAACAATCTCATTTTTAAAACTCTAATTTTAATCATATGATAACGTATTCTGTATGCTGTAATAGTTTCCCTAAAATTAAACTAACTATAACAACATACAGCAATACAGTGAAATATAATCTGTGCATCATGATATACATATCGACATATACTATACTGTGCTCCCAGATTTTGGCAGATACACAGGTCTAGTACACATGTAAATATTATGAGTCAAATACATCAGCTTTACTCTCAAGCTACTGTAAATATTAAGGATTAAGCCTCGTCTGTGAGTGTAGCATCCTGACCAGATGATTATGAAACACGTATTAGTATGTCACATAGGAGCATGGAAAGTTAACTGTATAGCTCAATGAGGTTATTCTTTAGTTTTTAATTACAGTTTTCATGGTATCCTAAGAAAACAATGACGTAAAAAAAATAAAAACCATTCACAGTGGAGTCATTTCCCAGCCCCATTACCAACACCTAGATACTTCCTTGGAAGCTCAGATGCTGAGAGCTGCATGCATTGTTTATTTATACTTTTTGAGAAGTTAACTGGCTGTGCTTCAATGCTCTGTGGAGCAGAATAATGACTGCTTCTGCCAGAGGTGGGCTGTAGAATCAAACTGCAGGTTTGAGATGATATTGGAAAGGTTCAATAACAGAAAAGGAAGGGTCATTGTTCGTTTAGCCTTCTTGTTTGATGAACAAGTCAACAACTCAGCAACATCTCAAATTTATCAACACAGGAAGCTGATGATGATGGGGAAAGATCTGACAAAGAATAAGTGGAACAACTACAGTTAGATAAATAAAAGCAGTAACTGATTAGTTTGTATTAAACCATTGCACTAGTTGACATTTAAGAAAAAAAAAATTCACCATGAAACCACCACAACCCATTATTTTTCCCATGATCCCTCTCTTCCTGACCTTTCTTGTCCTTGCTGCTGCTCTATAAGCTTGGCTTGGTGACAGCAATGTGAACTTGTGCTGTAATGTACAATCACATAACGTGTGATAAATCCTGACCGCGCTTATTTAACATAGCCTCCTCTCGAGACCTGCCACGTCCAAGCGGCAGGGTCACCGTTAGTGGCAATGGTGATTTAAAGCGACCCAGGCGAAAGGGCACCCTTAAAAGTCAGGATAAATGTATGGCACCTTTAACCATATTCAAGACCAATTCAGGTTCAAGATTAATATAGAAATGGAACATATATTAAATCACTCAAAATAGGACATCTATTCTCTGAAAAATAAGAACAGAGGTTGGAGGACAACTTAGATTTTATCAGGAGAATCTACAAGTGGTCTGAATTTTCATTTTAGAACAAAGTGTGTCTTATAACAGCACTATTTACTCATTAGACAAATACAGCTTTTTTTCAGCATGATCAGACTTCATGAAATCTGAAAGAGAGAAACAAACATGAATACTTGTCTATTTCCTTCCCTAATTTGTTGTGGTTTTGGTCATACTAAATTAATCATCACATCAAAGCTATAAAACAGAAAACTGTTGCACACAAAAGCCATAATGAAGTTTTGTCCATTGTACAGAAGCATCAGCTTTATCATGCCAGTTATTATGTTGTATTGACATTTAAGAAATCTTGTGATTTAATCTAACAAGTGACACAAGTGCTGATGGAGAATCAAACAGGTGCAAGCATTTCCATGGTTATTTTAAAATGTGCTCTCAAATTCATTTCTGTGTATAAATGTTTCACTTTCATTCATTCACAAGCATTGCGCGTTAATGAAATATACAGTGTATAATGCAGCATAAAATTCACAGAATGAGCTAACGATTCCACACAAATACAAACCAACCCACAGAATATCTGGCCAATTTAGTGAGCACAAATCTAATTCTAGATTTCACCCTAATCAAAAAAGATGTAATTAATTAATCAGATAATTCACTGCCACGCATGGCAGGACACACATCTGTGCAGCGGTAATGGGGAGGGAGAGAGACGAGCTGAGCAGTGCAGCTCTGTACTTCCCTGTAGCTCGCTCATCAACAGTGCTGGAATCCAGTGCTGCTTTAAAAAAGGTCCAGTGCTCCCAGATGCTCAGAAAACCTCTGCTGTACTGTATGTGTGCTGCACAGTATGTAAGTACAGTACAGTGTGTGGAAAGGACGGAAAGATCTGAGGGTCTCTGAGGTAACAGAGCTGACATGAGGGAGGCAGTGCCTGTACAAGGCAAACATAAACTGTGCCACTTCATCTGAAAACAATGGGGGAGAGGACACTGAGTGTGCTCTCATCCACATCTCCATTGTCTGCCCTCCTCTTTTACTCCTCCTCCGAGCATAGAGCATAAGCGGGGTGAAAGAGGGAGGGGAGTAAGGAGAAGGGGGAGCAGCAGTGGGGGCAGTGGGGGTCTGGCTGTGTTCTTTCTCCTCTGTCTGTGTGCGAATGCACAGACGGTTCAGTAGTAATTTGATGTGTGTCCCCGGGGACATTTGATGGATTAAAGCTAAGCAGCTCCATTTCGCAGCACCACCTGATCTTCCACTGCCTGTGCCCCATATAAAGGCTGGCGTGATTGCTGATCTCAGCTAGTCTGACAGTCTCTCTCTCTCCCTCCTCTCTCTGTCTGTCTCCATCTCTTCTCCTCCTCACTGGTCCCTTAAGCCTGCTGCATCACAGGAGCTATCCAGTGCTGAACAGGATCGCTTTTATTTTTTATTTTTTTATTTTTCTGGGGGAAGCTGGGGGAGCCAGAGAGTATCACACAGCATTGCCGTCAGCCTTGTTCTCCTCTGATTTCCGTTTTCTTTCTCATCTTATGTTTTTGGCCGTTGTCTTCACATTAACCGCAAGGATTACCGTCAAGCCAGCTCTGCTCGTGTGCTTCCTCAGAGGGTCTTTTATTTTTTCTCATGTGTTTTTCTCAGCTCTGTGTTTTTATCCATTGAAACATGCCCCGTTCATTTTTGGTGAAGAAGATCAAGCTTGATGATTTCTCTTCGTCCAATGTGTCCACTTCTAATCATCATCACCACCTGGACGACTCGTTTACTTTTGCACGCTCCATCACAGACTCGGTGACCAGCCTTGGGGTTCGTCTCAGTGAGAATGGTGAGTTAACATGCCTCCAGTCTGCCCCGCTCCAGCCATAGTCAAAGATGTGCTAGCACTCTGCCTGTAGACAGCTCCAGTTCGGATTTCAGCATGCCTGACATTTCCTTACTTAGCACAGATGGCATTCTCTTTTGTTTTAGTGCTGGGTGGGATTTTCGATTGCTTCCGCCAATAACATGCCTGTAGTGTGAAAATTAACAAGAGATGTAACACGCACCCAGCTGATTTTTGCATCAATATCCCAAATAATCCTTTCCACGGCCACCCCACCCCCAACGCTGTGCTCCCAGACTTTTGTTTTTTGACTCCAGTGAAGGACAGACACAATTCAGGTCAGAGCCACGGATTAGCTTATGTAAATAGGGAACAAAATGTGTGTCTAATCAGGAGAGGCGTCAGTTACGTATTTGTATGACTGCGCAAACCCTGTGGTGGCAGAACACATACACGTAGATTATATCTGGTCATCATGTGGACTAAAAAATTCATGAATATGAGAGATGAGTATCGGATGATACATTTGTCCTTAGCTGTTATTGTCCTTGAGTTCCCATCACAGTCCGATCCTCCCTTGCCCCCCTCTTCCCATCCAAATGGAGCATGCATGGTCTCCCCACCCCCATCCCTACACTACATCTTTCTCTTCCTTCCGGGCATTTGAAAACTAGCAGGGGTTAGAGTTTCAGCCATGCAGGCCTACCGCCGCCACAAGAGACATCAACACACTGTACAATACAGCCAGGAGGGAGGTGGGGAGCCGGGCTGAGGGGATAGCGAAAGGAAGGAGAAAAAGGAGTCAAAAATGCTTGGGGCAGCAATGAGGCTGATCACGTGACATGAGGTTGTACAGTAAACATGAAGAAAGGCACATAGCTGCACTGTGGTCAACACACGGACCGGCCACATTAAGCTCCCAGTCGGTGCTGAGAGGCGACCTTCACTTTCACAGTCTGCTTTAAGCTCGCCGCTTCCATTTTGTGGCCACGTTTAGAGGGCCATATGTGTGTCTTTGTTATGATTTGTTAGGGTATTTTCACAATCATAGTCCACGGCAAAATGTTGTGATGATGCCACCTGTTATTCAACCAAGTCAATAACACAGGCAAGGGCAATTTAAAGAGATCAGGATTACTGAAAATAACTGAAAGTATTTTAATAAGTATTTTGTAAACAATAATCAGTGGTTAAATCCAAGATACTTGTTGAATAAAATTTCTTAAAATATGGAAACATATAAAAGCAGGTTTTTAAAAATACAGAAAAGCCTGTATCTTCACTGGACATATTTTCTTAACTTGAATTAACATTATCTGGATTTTCTGCTGCACATTTTTAACATAGTTACAAATATTACTTTCACTCTATTGTTCTTGATTCTATTGTTCAACACCATGAAAAATAAGCATGATTTAAGTAGAAGAAAGAAACAATTAGCCTGCACAATTCTGTTAACAAAAGATATTTAATTTGGACAAAAGAATCACAGTTTTCATGCTGAGTCAAAAAAAAGGGCAAAATAAAAGAATTCTCAGCGTGGCTAAAATCCCTCGCATCAGCACTTCTCCTGTGCCAGGAGATTTTCTTTCCCCCTTTGTGGAGACATTTGACTTGAGTGTCTGTCGAACAACAAAGAGGGGTGGCTGAGAGGGTCCATTAATTACATGCTTGCTTTGCATTAGAGAAATGAGTCTATGAGCTGTAAAGGCTGATACAGCGCAAGTCCTAAATGATGAGCTCCTTGTCTGACCTTGGGTAATTGAAACATAGTAAACAACTGTGCATACATTGATACAGTATGTTTTGTAGAGTGGAAAAATCTTAACATAATAATGGCCACAGTGCTGTATTGGTGTTTGCACTCTAGAGCCTTCAACCATGGATGTAATAGCAACTGTAAAAAAATATATCTGATTAAATCATGAGGTTGTGATTCAGCTAATAACTGTTAAAGGCATTTGTAATTTCAACACAAGAGTGAATTTAGTGTTTCACTCCCTCATTAATTATTTTGCTAGTTTTTGTTTTTGGAGTTCCTCACCATCTGTGTGTTTTAAAATGGTAAACTCATGCAGTGAGCACAGGCGTGGTGTTTCCCTGTCCCCGGGTGTCATGGTCATGTCTTTGACAAAGTGGGTGTGTGAACAGAACCCCTTGGGAAAGGAGACACTGTAGTAAGAGAGCACTTCAACTGATTTCTTAATGGCCTGTTTCTTGAAGGCACTTCAGTGTGCTCGGTGCTGTAGGCAGGTGACCCTCTTCACAAACAATGTGGGGAATTTGCTTCCTTGCGATGCCGAGGATCACATATTAGTCCTCAAGTACACCGTGCTCAAAAAACTATTATTGTGTGTCGCAGATACTTGATCTGATTCCTTACACTATTTCTATCTTCTCCGGTGCTCGGCTGTTCTAACAGCTGCACTATTTTACAGATGATAGTCTATTGATCAGTTCAAAACTTTGAATTTCATTAAAACGCAGTCAATACCTAATTTCCACTGCTTGCTGCACACAGTGCTTAGGAATGGCTTTTTTGTGCAGTTATGCACTATTTCATTTGAGGAAGAAATTTCACTAAATCTTATATTTTTACTCACATCAATTCACAAGAATGTATTGAGATCTATTTAGATGGATTTAACTGCCAGCAAGCCTTTTAGCTCCTTTGGCAGGAAGCAGCTTTAGACTGAAAGAAAATACATGTACGATGCCAACTAAAATATATCTTCCTAAAATCATGCTCTGTACAGTTGGAGACACTTAAATCACTTATGGTGTTTTGTGCTTTAATGCATCATGTATAAACCTACTTGAGAAGTAGCAGTAAATCCTACAAAAGCAGCTATGTAACAAGTCTGAATATAACTGAATGTAACCTGCACAATCGGGAATGCAAACTTGTTTTGAGATGTTTTTTACAACACCCCTGCAGAAACAGATTAATTAGGAGAATGAATGTATGTACACACGATTATTAGCATCTGTTACGAATTAAATGCAGTGCTGCTCTGAGCCAGTGCCCCTTGATACAATGCGTGCTCTCTGTTTGACTCATAATGTGAGTACTCAAAGAACCTTCATTAAGAAAACATGGACAGGCCTTGGCCACAGAGGATTGACATTTCATAGATGAAGAAAATCGTATCATTACAAGAAGTTCTAATCAATGAGACCGCTTTAGTTAAGAGGGGCTGTAATATGCATCCCCTTACACAGGAGAATTCTTTGATGAGCTATTATCTATTGCTCATCCTGACTGTAAAATTGCAACCTTCCTGAACGCAGTTAAGCGCATCATGTTTCCCTGCATTACTGCGCTATTGTGTATATAACCTGTTAGATGTGGAAAAATGCAATCTTCGCTGCTACTCTTTCACCATTTCATGAAGGGCAACCATCCAACATGATAATCATGTAATCACCCACATGCCACTGTGTCCTTATCCATCACAACCCCTGGCCAACTGTGTTTGCGTGTGTCTCTTACCCAGGCTACATCCAGGATTACATCACGCCATCTGTATACCAGGGGGAGAAGAAGATGGAGCACAAGCTGGCTTCGCCGGTGTCAGACCCCCTGTACACCCAGGTGAGCAGCGGAGGGGAGTACTGTGACCCCGACCTGAAGCACCCCGATAGCCCCCAGTCTGGCATGACAGCCAGCGGCTTCTACAGTGGTGAATCGGAGGCCCTGGCCGAGGGTTACACCATGGATGCCTTTTTCATCTCTGACGGGCGCTCGAGGCGGAAGGGGGACAGCGAGAGTCATGGAGGGGGCTCAAGAAGCAGCACTGCCAACGCTGTGGCTCAGGAGAGGGGGGCCGGCACGCCTCGCCACACCTGCAACGAGTGCGGCAAGACGTACGCCACCTCCTCCAACCTCAGCAGACACAAGCAGACGCACCGCAGCCTGGACAGCAAGATGGCCCGCAAGTGTCCCACCTGCAATAAAGTCTATGTGTCCATGCCGGCGTTGGCCATGCACATCCTCACCCATGACCTCAAGCACAAATGCGATGTGTGCAGCAAGGCCTTCAGCCGACCGTGGCTCCTTCAAGGTCACATGCGCTCACACACGGGGGAGAAGCCCTTTGCCTGCGCCCACTGTGGCAAAGCCTTTGCTGACCGTTCAAACCTCCGCGCCCACATGCAAACACACTCTGCCTTCAAGCACTACAGATGCAAGCGCTGCAATAAGACCTTCGCTCTCAAGTCCTACCTGAACAAGCACTATGAGTCAGCTTGCTTCAAGGGCTCTGCAGACGAAGACGACTCTGGATCAGAAAACTAACCACGAGGAAGAAGCTAAATTTTGAACCCCTGTTGTAGGTTCACAACCAATAACCCTGTTCACTCTGCCCTCCATGCCTTTTTTCTTCCCTTTTTTTAGAAAGCAATATTTTCACTGAGATTACGTGAAGAAACTCTAATGATTATGGCAAAGACAATTTCAAAAGATGCTGGATTTTTTCCCTGCACAGTAGCTAATCATCCACAGGAACTAACAATCAAACAACCTTCCCCCAAATAGAAACTGTAGATGATAGTTGTACACAATTAAGTGACATGCGCCCACACAGACGTGGGCACACATTACACGCACTGACATGCATATGCACACACAGACACACATTCATGTACGCACGTGTGCACATACAAACACACACACACACAATTATATATGAGGCCTGGCATGTGAATTTTTATCAATGACTATAATGATATTGATATCAATAGTAATAATATTTAGATTCCTGATATTTTATAGCAAATAGTAATGGAAAAAGAAAAAAAACATAAAAAAGGACTAACAGTGTTCTTTTGTTTTTTAGAGACAAAATGACCTCTTGTATTTTTATGCTGCTTTTTATTTGCTAAGAATTGAATTCTTTTGCAACTGCCAACATGAACTTTTTATGAAAATGTGAACTATGACAGTATTTGCAAAAAAAGGGAGATCATTTTAAAAGGTAAAAAGACAAACCCCTTTTTCCACACCAATGTTTCAATTCAACGGATGTTATTTTTCTATTTGATTTTTCTAAATTTATTTTTTTGTGCTTGTTATCCCTTGTTGGTCAATAGCATCTTTGTAACTGTGGGTTTTCAAAAAAATTGCTAAAGCTCAGCTCGTTTAATGAACTACATAAGCTACAAGATCATAGGCCATAGGTCACTCAACTCAAATCTGCAAGTGCAGTGATTTTAAAATGCTTAAGAAGCCTGTTGAACAGGTTATCATTCACTCCGTCCGATCAAATTTATAGTCTCACAACTTGGACTTGGACAAAAACACTGAGAGCCAGACCAAATGATCTATTGTTATAAGTGCCATGTGCGGTTGACTTGTCTATAGCAATGAAATCTCTCGTTGTTCTTCCTCCACCATGGTGGCTTGCATAAACTCTGCTGCCTTTATGGTGCATCGTCCAGTCTTAAATAACAGTCTTCGCCCGGTGTTTGAGGTGCTCTTCCTTCCGCCAGTGTTACCTCAAAGTGAAGGTATGGACTCACACACCCTCAGTTACAAAGTGACAGTCAAATCAATCTGTTTGTCTGTTTGTAGTATGTCGCTCAAAGCTTCGCCCACGGTTTAGATGCATACCATCTATTTATCATGTAAATACTTTATTTATCTACCTATTTATCTATTTATTTACCTATTTATTTATTTATCTATTTATTTATTTATTTATTTATTTATTTATTACTTTATTTTTGTGTATTTATTGAAAACTTGCTAAATTATCATGTATTTATTTATTGTTTATAATGAGTTTAAAAAATGAACATCCATTGACCTTGTAAGATGCTGCTGATCTTCAAAGAAAATGTTGATATGCATGAAAACTGTAGAGAGTCCATGGGACTTAGTTTTTTAAAGAGGAACAATGTATAGAACCAGTGCTAGAAGACGTAACGCAATGAATGCAGATTTACTTTTGTTTCATGGCAATAACTACTCACACAGCAATTGACATGTATAACAATCACAGCTGTCCTGTTTTCAGTGGATCTAGGGCAATAAAAAGAAACAATGAAAATGAAACTTTAAAATATTCTCTATCTTGCTGTTTCCAAAATGACAACGCCTCCTCGTGACTGGAGATTTGTCGCCCATTTGTCCTTTAGTCTCAGGCAATAAATAATTCCCACAAATGTTTAATGTGATGTACACGTGTGCATTACCCTGAAAATACACCAGTAGCTGTTTGTTAAAGTGAGAGAATTGAATAATGTCGGTGCACTTGTATAGTACTAGTTACACCAAGGCTTCAAATGTGTAAAAGCAATAATAATAGTGATCCAGTGATGATGAGAAATACTGAATCTTCCATAGAGCAAATCCAAAACTGTATCTGATTGGAAAAGGACTGCTATACATTTATTTTATTTATGTGTGTGTTTTGTTTTTTTTTAAAACAGCAACCAGGTAAAAAGTTCCTTTGGCAGCTGTGGCACAGATATGCTTTGACTGAGCTGCTGGGGGGATATGTATAATGCAACAATAATTCTCATTTTAAGCCACTGATATACTAGACCATTAAAATAAAGTGAAATTCAAAGTCACCGCTGCTTCCCAATCACACAAAACCATCTTAAAACAGCTTAGCAAATCTCTGAGGCGTCAAAGGAGAGCATGGCTCTCAGATAACATAAGGTTGTCTGTCTACACACATAACCAGCACTAATGGAAATGATCCTGACGTGAGCAGTCTTGGTAGAGAAAGTTTTTAAGATTGTTATATTAAAATGACACACTGTTACGCTCTTCCAGTTCCCTCATCATTCGTCCATGCCTCACATCTCTCCCCATCAGCCATCCTCATCCCATCCCAACTGCCTCTAAACAGACGCAGAGGATGAGGAGTGCTGAAGTGGGATTGGCGGAGGGTGGCGGAGTGTGGGAGGATAACAGGTGTTTGCAGACAGACTGCAGATAGGGAGCGTAATTGAGTCGGTGAGCGACCTCCAAGGGGAAGGTCAAGCACCAGCAGGCAAATGCACTGTCAGCTATTTGCATATTCCAAATGGATGACACGAGCGCAGTAATGCTGAGCTCACCCTAAAAAACAAAACTGAGGAGGAAAGAGAAAAGACGGGTTTCTGCTCTGTTTGTCCGTGCCCCCCTCCCCGTTTCACCATCATCTTGTCAATGGTCGTCTAAGTGCTACAGCTGAATCACTGCATGAGAGCATCCAAACCACCTGTCTCTTGATTCACTCGCTGAACACACAGCGTGGCAGGTTTGCAGTTTTATTGAATTTTGCAAAGAAAAAAAAAATTGTTATATCATAAAACCTAACACCATTATATCTTACTTTCTAATGCATGTGTTTAAAAAACTGGAAAATGTTTTAATCAGGCATAAAGCAATGGGATCATTATAAACATCAATATGAAATGCAGGCGGCAGCTTGCGTCTAAAAGCAGCAGCATTATAGAGAAAAACACTGAATACAGACAGAAAAGGAGGCACAATTTGATTCTGAGTTCTTATTCTGAATTTAGACATAGGGAAACATTGTTCCTCTTTGATGATTTTGTAAATAATCTGTAAATATATCACAGCAATAATATGACAATGCATGTAGACATTTAATTGCTCTTTTTCTATTCATGCTGTTTTTTGTTTATTTTTTTTGGTTTTTTAAAGAAAAAAAAAGACGAATACAGGTACCAATTGCAGTCTGGGTGGCCATGTGAATCAGGGAGTGTCTTGATTAAAAGCTATCTGTTGTAAGTTAAAAACAAAAACTTCAAACTCTGTGTATTCTCAAAGATTTGATCATGTTCTGTATGATTTTCTGTTCTTGTTTTCTTTTATTTATGTGCCCGGCTTGGCTGCGCAATGAAAAGTGCCAAAAAGTATGATTTCCATGACAAAAGCCTTCAACATATGGTTGGCTGCTTGAAACCTTCCATATGGTCCTCAAAGAAAAAAAAAACTGATTAAGATTTTCCACTTTCTCACTCTCTCTCTTCCTCTCTCTTTATCTTTCTATCTCTCTGTTCCAGCTGAGTATGAAGAAACTTAAGCCATGATTGCTGAGGGGTGTTTTGATTTATCTTGTTCTGCTACAATTAATAATGATGACAACAATAGCAATGATAAAGTTAATAAAAACAATAGCACAAGGAACCTACAAGTTCACTCTCATTTGTTTTCAAACAAGACCCAGGAATTTAATCAGATTAAAATGGAAATGGGTATTTTTATTTTTAACATCCATACATACATACATACCTTCTGTAGATATTTGCAGATAACAGGGACTCGGTTTAAGGAATCACTTAATCTGATATGAGACGATGCCTATTGGCATGACGTTGTGATGTTATTGAATTCTTTACTATGTCTAAAAGCCTCAAAACAATACATTTACTGTGATATCATATATCTAGGGCCTGGTTATATGGCCATGGTCATGATAAAACTCTACATATCAGTCAGTATTAGTTCTGGACAATACATTGAATCAGTTCACATTAGGGAGATTATTCTGTTTTGCTCAAAATTGTGAAAAATACACAAACCTAAGAATAAAGGCTATTCCTCTAGAAACCTTTCTTATTTAAGAAAAATTCATAATTAAACCTGTTTGCTTCTTGTAACATTTTACAAGAAATTTAATATATTACAGTGTATAGCTTAAGTAAAGAAAGAGTGTTTTTCAGTCATGTTTTGTCTTCAGTTCATGTAGCAAGAAAAGAATCAATAAAAAATAAAAACTCCATTATTTTGAGGAAAAAAAAAAAAACATGATTGGATTTTTTTGGCCATATTGCTGAGCTCTAGACAGTATTAAGACTGATTTCTGGACCAGATGGTTATATGTGGGTTTAAAGTCTTCTTCACGGTCAGAACATGACAAATACTTGCCGAGTAGTGGAACAGTTTACAAATCTACTTTTTAGATTCTAATAAACAATTCTAAAATTTTTGTTCAGCATGGCTAAAATCTCTGTGTATTTGCTGACAATGTAACCAAAATTAACACAGGAAACATATATATATATATATATATATATGTATTAAAATGTAAATATAAACATTCATGTCACAGGCCAAATATTAAAAACCATTAAATCACATAATTTCAGAAAAAAGAATCAAGCAAATGTCTAATATTTTCCTTATTAAATTATCACACATAAAATCATTACTTTATATGTTAAAGCTGTTCACTTTTTACCTGTGAATAAAATCTGTTGCATATTTGAGCAATATCTTACACACTAACTTGTTAATTCCACACGCCTTTCTTTTTCATAAAATATACATGAATGATATAAAATAACATTAAAAGTAACAGTGAGTATGAAATCTCAATATCCTTAATTCAACATTAACTCAATGAGTAATTATAGTTATGACTATAATGTGCCATCAGCTGTAGCCTCCTCTGTCAATGTTTGATGGATTTTATGAGCTTTACTGTCAATTTACTAACTTTTGATTTCACTGGTACTAGGTGCAAAATACCAATATCCTTTGTTTTTCACAGCAGCCGTCTTGAGCTGAAAAGAACGGGAATGGTCAAAGGATCTGACAACAGCAATAGGAGTTCCTGAGATGTCGGTGTTATCAAAAGCAGAGGCATCTGTTCCACCACTATTAAGCCCTTCCTAGTCATTAAATTTTAATGGAACATTGATTTTATGCTGGAACTACTCTTTCTGAATGACTCAAAAGCCAGAGAAAAATATGGAACAAAATAAAAATGAATCATGACAGCGGACAGGGATTATTATTCTGGGGCTTTTCTTGATTGGTTTCCAGGGAATATACAACACTTGAATCCAATCGCTTATGTCCTTCAGTGTCCTCCAGCAGCGCAGCAGCAGTATAATGAGACAGCAGGCAGAGCATAGCAGAGCAGGGGCTCTGAAACAAGACACTTTGCAGCACAATCCTCTCATTCAAGACAACTATGGGAAAGTGATTACAGCTCCTGTTTTTACATTGTTCCACAATAGTTATGTCAGTAAAAGTAAACATATGACAAAATAAATGTATACTGTCATACCTGTATTCACATGTTGCCTTTTCTAAGAGATAAGCGACAAGTTTACAACAAGTGTTTATTCAAGGAGATACAGCAGCAACTTCAAAGGTCCACAGATCAGAATGTTGCAGACCACACATCAACATTCATGTGCAGCACTCACTCAAACTTTACCCTGGCAGATGTTGCCCCTTATCAGATTTTATGATGAAAGTAAATAACTGATTTCATTACATGCCAATGGACTGTAAAATGGGGACCCATGGAATCCAATTACATCACCCGTGGGTGTGCTGTGTTTGTAACAACAGCCGCTATAAGTGATCGGCAACGGAAGGCAGGTAGGAAAACCATGGCCCTGCATACATATCCCTGCAACACTCTTCAACACAGCAGACAGCATTCGCCTCCCACTGCCACAGACGCTCACAGCATATCAACTAAATTATTGAAAACAACCTGCAAAATTGAGCTCGGCTACACTGACACTTCAAAGATATTGACCTGAGAACGGCATCGTCTTTTGAGTGACTGTCTGGGAGGAAATATAACTGCCTTCTGATTGGGTGAGGGGTTACCACAAGGTTTCAGCACAGATCTACAAACACCATCTGACAGAGCCATTAAACACCAACTGCAAAAAGAAGAACAGTGCATTTGATTCAATAATTATTTATTGTCTTTTACACATTGTGAAATGCTAATCTGCCTCTTTAAATACATCTTCATTACTCAGAAAAACAGCAAAAACAAGATAAAAGGAAAAATATGAAATGTAAATTAAAAACTGTCTGCAACTGGTGTTTTTGAGACAGCAAACAACAGGTCACGTTTGTGATTAGAAAAACAACCATTCCTTAATTCAACACTACTTTAACTGATGTCGGCCTTTGCTCTGACCCTTCCCATACATCTGGCGCCATCTGTTGGCTGATAACCAACAGTCACACAAATCAACAACAATTCAAAGACACTAACCAGCTGCCTGTTTGTTGAACTGTATGTGCGCTTACATCTACAATATTTGGAGAGAAAAGCACTGAAAAGATCAGGTGTGGATAAAACCCCTCTCCTTTAGCACTTCATTAATGATAAACTGACATCAAATTCTGCTGTAGTGGAGTTTAAATTACAATCTAATCTCCATATCTAAGCTGCACCTTCTACACAAAACAGGTAGATGCTTACTGACCAAATCTACTCAGCAAGAGGTGAGTAGAACCATACGGTTTAGCTATTCAGAGCCAACCAACTGTAACTGCCCCTTTAAGAGCTAACAGTTTGTCTTTTCACATTCTGCATCACAGGAGAGATGCTCATTAAAAGCGCCTCCATTCCTCACTGTTTCATCAAGTGAGACTGCCAAGCTCTTTAACTCAGTGTTCTTGATGTTTGTGCTGTTTGTGTAAAACCCATCTGTTTCCTCGTCTCTCTGTTGGCAGAGGGTCCACCTCATCCGTATGCTTCTCTTTTTGAAGTCATGTCAAAATCACATTTTTATGCATCTAAGATATCCAACTTGTCATCAGTATTCAGGCAAAAGTCAAGGAGGGCACGTTTTAAATAGCATCTTTTTTCTTTTATATACAATAAATGCAGAAGCACAGACACCAAAGAAATAACATATGAGTTTTTTTTATAATTTGTGTATACAGAAAATAATTTCAGCAATCCTACTGTAATCCATGTTGATAATCAAGCTTGAATAGTTTTAAAAATGCTCCTGCAAATTAACTAAACTGAGTGAATTTGGAGAAAAACAGGACCGTGTTGAAAGCTTAAACCACATGTAAATAACTTCCAAAGACCACTGGTTCTTTCCACAGGTGAGGGTTTGAGACCAAATTATTTCAAAGAAAAGCAGATCATTAAACAGAAACCTCACTCTGTGCAGCTGTACTAGAAGGAGATAGTGCCGAAAGTAATTTCATAGGTTTAG
Organism: Ostorhinchus cyanosoma; assembly: GCA_029814465.1. Classification (NCBI taxonomy): domain Eukaryota; kingdom Metazoa; phylum Chordata; class Actinopteri; order Kurtiformes; family Apogonidae; genus Ostorhinchus; species Ostorhinchus cyanosoma. The sequence continues at coordinate 9,369,709 of JAPTYQ010000028.1, read as the reverse complement.
GCAATGAGAGTCACCTGTGAATAATCAGTCAGCCGCTAACACAGCGACATCCACTGCTGCTAAACCATGTCATGATTTCAGACACATTCATCTATCACAAAGCTATAGTTTGAAGACTGAAAATTGTCGTCGGAGTAATTATCACTTTAAAAGCATGTCAATGTGTAAAAAAAGAAGGTATAAATAAATATAGCTCACTTCCCTCTTGGAAAGCTGGCAGGTAATTTTCTCCAGCTGCTCTAAGTGTGACAATCCCATGGGGACTGAAATCTAATATTAACAGCAAATCATTATGTGGGAACTGTTCTTCCATGACCTGCCGCTGTACCTGTGTGACTAACTCAATCTAAGTAATTGAGATATGTTAGCAACTCGAATACAGTGCTGGTGTGACAGCAGAGGGTCACACAGAGTGTAGTGGGACTCCAAACACATCTCAGCACGAGAAATGATTTACATGTCTATACGGTTTGACTGACAGGGTCTCTTTTCTTCATTTTATGCTTTTTTTTTTTTTGCAATGAAGTGGCTTTTGATTGACAGCAAAGAAGAAACTTGAATTTGACATTGTATAAAGTACCGAATGCCCAAAGGGAATATGTCAGCAATCAAATTTACCATACTGTAGTTTTACTGAAACTAAGTCATCCAGCCAGCTGCGCAATCCATGTCAGCATATTAGTTTAATTGGAGGTTTTGTTGTTATTTTTATACTATATTGATGTCTGTTAAATTGCTCTTGAAAAGGCAAGAAGTTTAAGGTGGTTTTCAAAGCTATTCTGGAGAAAACAGATTGCTGCTGGTATATCACCGCGTGAATACCTGACAGTGAGGTGAAAAAGTTGATTACCTTCACTGCAGCACCCCACATAAAGGATGCATTTTGTTCAAGATGATTCTACAAGCATATATAATGTACTGATATACCACTGTTAATGATTACACACTATATATAGGTCTCCTTCATGTTGTAACTGATCCCCGTGTGACCAATTAATCAACATAAAAGGCACTGCCATTGTGGTTCAAAGTATTTGTAATAATTCAATATAATGGCCTGCCTCTGCTGTCCAAGAAATCATTTTTAATTGTCTCATTAGAAGATGCAGTAGCTGTGGGTTGGAGAAAACAACAATTGCTCTGTTTCCGCTCCACTGCTGCAAATCTTTGAAGCTTTCCTCTTACCTGTGCAAAGCTGGGAGCCCAGACCTCCTTTGTGTAACCACAGCAACCTGGCTGATTCTTTGAAATGCCTGCAAAAATAGACTATTATCAAGAAGACCACTTTGAAGGTGGAAGTCTATATCATGCAACAGTCCACAACACACACACACAAAAATTGACCTCATTAAAAAATATTGTCACCAAAGGATCCTGGGCTTGTAGTGGCTCTTTTCAACTACATGACTAATTGCTGGAGTGAATTTTAACGAGAAATGTTTTGGCCATGAAAAGAATGAGTTTTCTGAAAGGAGGGTAAAAGTTAGTGTTTGGTACAACGTGTAATGCCATGAAACACAATAGTTTACTTCAGTGATGGACTATAGTGTTTGTAAACAAGAGGCAGACAGCTAATATGACAACAGCAACAGCAGCTATGCTAATTAACAAAACAAATATAACCAGTTTATACTTACACCTATGACAGGCAGGTTCGTTTTATAAACAGCAGATATGATAATATGATATTCACATTGATGCTAACTTAGCAAACTTTACACTTAAACAGATAAAAATGTCTTAGTGTGTTGTTGAAATATCAGATGTGCTGTATGTAATTTACAAGGGCCCAGAGAGGGCGCGGTTTAACTCCGGATGATTGACAGGACGAAAGACCAATTAAAACGCTCCATTTGCAACCCTACGTAGGCTAATATCCGCCTGAAACGAACATCACGGAAGTACAGAAAGAAATGATACGGATGAGTGTTAGGATTAAAACTTGTCTGAGGCCGTTGGTTTTCTCCTCTAAAAGTCTGTCGATCATGTCTTCAGAGGATGTTAAAGACTCTGACAACAGGTCGATTCACTCTGACAGCGTCCATGAGGTCCATAACGTCCCGATGGACGTCATCATCAGGCCGTTTCCTCCGGTTCTGGACGAGCAGAAAGTCCAGAGTCTGATGGACACCATAAAGGTAATAAAATACAGGCTGACAGGCAGGACATTGTCTGTGTGTTTTAGGATGAACCTGTTGGATTAAATTTCTCCTCATAAGGCTATACCAGTGCGACATCTTCAGTGTTAGATTTCATGACACTGGATCACATTTATCACTGTAGTGCATATTGATTATTCCCCTAGAAAAACCAAGGCTCAGCCAAAGAGCATTACAGGTCCATAATAATGTAACAGGCTGTTGGTCCAGGTGAGCATTTCCAGTGAAAATTTTTATGCTTACTAATACTGCATACTAATGGAATACTAATGCATTCCATAATATAATTTCAACCAGGCTGCTTGATTTGCTGAAAAATTGTGATTATTTTGGTTTAGAGTTGCAATGATTAATATAATCTAAAGCTACATTGATTAATCTATTGCTTGTCAACTACTTAACTCATTTCTTAGCCATTTTGATCATTGATTGGGGAGGTTACTGTTGAAATTCTTTGATTCCATCCTCCTTATTTTGAGTATTTTCTGAATCTGCCCCACCTTTTTAACAGTAAACTGAATATCGTTGGGTTGTGACAAAACAAAACATTTGAGGTCATCATACTGGGCATTTGAAAACACCTTTTCATCATTTTCTGTTTTGTTTTGTTTTTTAAACCAAAGTTTTACCAAATAACTTAAAAATAAATAAATAAACGATCAACCACTGTCAACAGGTTAATTCATATTGTAAATAATCAGTAGTTGTAGCCTTAATTGAGCTGTAGCTGCAGTGTCAGCCTGTGCAATAACACAATTACACCTCTTAATTAACCCATAAAGACACAAAAAAGCCACCGCTGACACAAACCATCATCTGATCTAAACTGTTTAATACCTGTTGATCCACTAATCCTCTTAATACATGTAAATAATTGGTGTAAAATATGGTTATTCATCTTTTCATGGTCATCAGATATGACCCATGTGGGTATTCAAAGGCTCTGTAGTTACTGTGGAAACACTTCTTCAACATTGATTCACCAGTAAAACCCATGGAGTTGATTCAATGACAGTGGATGGACTCACTGGGTTTATGTTCAATTATTGAGAGATTTTGATGAAAAAGTCATATTTTCATCTGTTTTCTCTGTTTTGATAAAATGACCTACTTTAATCTGAGATTTTATGAAGCTCTACATGATCGTTAAGGAAATTTAGGAAAATACATGATTATCACCAAAAAAATCACAAAATACAGAGGATAATATTATAATAAATGGTGATAAATCACTTAAAAAAGGTTAAAATAAAGAGAAAAATTCATTTGGGAACTGGCACAAAAGTCGCACTGGGTCTTTATAGATTAAATAGGATTAAAACATGCAATTATTTCTTAATAACACAACCCATTATTCATGGTAGTTTAAGCTTGTGTATGTTTAACATGACGTTTCTAAAAGAAATATTTGTGCATTTTGCTTGAACCAAGCAGATACACTCAATTCCAAATCACAAACCATAATATCGCTTTCAAAAATTGCAATATGAGTTTTTCATCAAAATCTGCAGCCCTGTCTCAGGCAATATTGTGAATTTTTCAAATCAACATCTGTAATCAGACCAGATTAAAGTTTTATTAGTTTGTAAAAATGCAGTGACTCTCCACAGTGTGACTGACTACATAATATAGACACACATATAGTATTGGATCTTTAAACCATAGCATTTTGCAATTCTATAACTGCATAGGCTGATGATTGTAATTATGTGGCTCGAGTTTGAAGTATTTCTGTGTAGATTAAAAAGTTTAATTATATTTGTATACTTAATAGCATTTTGTTTTGCTGTGATTTTAGTCTCAGTATTCAAATAGTAATATTGTTCAGTTTGGTCATGCAATATGAAATTGCATTTTTGTGGCTTGGACTAAATGCCTAATATCCTACCCATAGTGATTAGACTGAATTTTATGAAACTGGCCAAAAATAAATGTGATTTAATGTGGGTTGTGCATGTCATCAGATAACTGAACCACTTACTGAGGTCAGCATCAGCACAGATAACAGTTGCTTCATACTAATCTTATCTGTTTTATTAATCATTCAAGGCATTCATCAAGGAAACATTCAGGGTTCCAGCTTATCAGTTCAGCCAAATTTCTTAGTTTTATTTACTGTGAATCAAACAGGGAGTTGAAAATGTTTAGCAACACATGAAAGGCATTTCTCTGTGTTTTTGGTGTCATGCAGTGACACTGAAATGAACAGTTAGAGCCTTAACACCCATTTTGGTTTTTAATCAGGCTGTAGGTATTTGGTCCCAAATCAGACAGAATATCATTGTTAATTACACAGTGGTTGAATGTTAAAGATTTTTGGGATTTTGCAGCACAATGCAGCTCCAGTCTACAACTGGATTAAAAAATATATAAAAACACACTTCTGGTCATCTTTTATGTTGTCTTCTTAATATTCTTGTCGTAACATACGATGTCTTTGTGGTAAAATGTAGCTATTCTCATTTTAGGATAAAGTATTTTCATAATATTTAAATTTTCAATGGATGAAAAGAAAGACAGTTTAAGACAGGATGTTTCTTTCCCTCTAGGAGAAGAGAGACATCAGCGTCGTCCCTCCCATAGACGTTCTGTGGATTAAAGGAAGCGAAGGTGGAAATTACTACTACTCTTTTGGCGGCTGTCACAGGTTTGCTGCTTATCAGAGATTAAAAATGCCCACCATCCCAGCCAAGATCATCAAATCGAACATTTCAGACCTTAGCACTTACTTGGGCGCGTCAACACCTGATTTGCGGTGATGGTACTTCGGCTGCAAACAAAGTGTGTACCAGCAGGGGGAAACATAACTCTAGTCAAACACAACATTTTTCATGTGAAACCAGTGATATGAGATTAAAAACGTGTGTGCTTGTCTATATATTTATTCGTCTCTACGTGTTCTCTTAAATTCACATTTCCTGCCTGTGTTTGAGAGTGCAGCGAAGCAGGAATTAGTAGTTCTTTTTTGCTTCTAAAGCTGAATTCATGATGGTAAAATTAAGCAGCTTGTGTGACACTACACAGCAGGTTTACGCCTTTGTAGCCATCAGCGACTTGCCTTCAAGTTCACCTTTTTATCTCCTCCTACTAATGACTGAGGAAGATTAAAAGTTGTTTCATGCTCAAGTTATTTTAGGCAGAAATAATGTCAAAAGTGTCTTGTCTAAAATGTTTGTGTGTGTGTGTGTGTGTGTGTGTGTGTGTGTGTGTGTGTGTGTGTGTGTGTGTGTGTGTGTGTGTGTGT
>JAPTYQ010000028.1:9327131-9349808 GCA_029814465.1 Ostorhinchus cyanosoma | reverse complement strand
ATAGAATAGAATAGAATAGAATAGAATAGAATAGAATAGAATAGAATAGAATAGAATAGAATAGAATAGAATATGCACCCACCTGTCCTTGGGCATTTGTAATAATCTGGCTGGTGAGGCCAGCCATGTTGGACATGGCACTGGTGATGATGGGAGTGGAAGTGAGTGAGCTGAGGAACTGTGGCTGAGCCCCCAGGGAAGCAGCATTAATCTAAGCAGAACCACCACACACAAAAAATCACATTACTCACATGAACATAAATATCAGAGCTGTATGAAGCGACATGACAGGAGTGTGTTTCTTACAATGGCAGGATTGATGGAGAGTCCTGCAGTCTGCAGCGCAGCCACAGGGATGTTTGACTGAGTGACTGTGGTGGTGGCGGACGTGGCCTGGGCTGCTGCCACCTGAGCAGCAGTAACCTGGGCACTGGACACCTGTGTGGGTTGCTGTACAGCAGCCTGCACAGGTTGCATAGCAGCCGCTTGGGGCTGGAACACAGTCTGTGCATTGGCCTGAAGCTGTGGCTGGACTGAGTTCAGGACTGCTGCCGCTGAGAGGAAATTCAAAGAAAGCAACTTGTCAGTGCCCTGGTAGAACACTATAAAACCCCTAAATGTTAATTAGTCTCAAGTCTCAGAGGGGAAATTATGTATTCATGATGCACTTCTATGGAAAGTTTAAAGTCTATTGTCAACTGTGATCGAGCCAAACTAAATTTGGACTCAGCCTGAACGACATGAGGAAAATCTGTGATATGTGATAACATTGTTCACAAAGGAGCACTTGAAAAACATTTCTTCTCATACCACAATATTATTAAACTGCAAAAAAAACACACATTATACCTCCTTTTTATCAGTTGGTGCCACTGGTTAGTTTATTTTTCAACTTTTTAGTTACATTCTAAGTTATAATTTAGCCTGGGCCCCTCAGCCATAGAAGACAGTGAAAAAACTTCCAACCAAGTCTATCATTTAAGAAGTCCATGTTTGGCTCTATCCTTCTAATAACACTCATGGAAAAACTGGTGCAGAAGCTTTAGTGTAACTTCATCAATGCTGGTGATGAAGCATATACAAATTGGCATGTATAAAAATCTGCTTTTAGATGGTGAAACCAGCTTGAATCAGTCCTTCCTGATTGAAAACCTTTTTTAACCTTCACATTCATTTTATAACATAGTCATACTTTTAATTTTGTTTAAATATAACTCTATGTGAAACCCTTTCTTGCTATACTTTTGTTTATACTCCTCTTTTTACTTACAGATAAGATAAGATAAGACTTTATTTATCTATTATTATTTACTTACTTTACTTCCTGATTTATTACATCTGACAGAGGAATGTTTCATATGCATTTGTGTTTTTTCTTTGTTTCCTCTATCACTTCTGTTCCTTAAAAAAAACAATGTTAATGTTCATTTTCTGGCCCTGCAAATGAACTGGAAACACATCCAGGGTGTACCCCAACTTTACTGGTAGCTGGAACAGGCTCCAGCTTCCAATGACCCTCCCAAGGATTAAGCGGTTCATAAAATTAATGAACAAATCTAACTGACGCCATTATTGCTCTATTTGGACGCACAGGACTACATGGAAGGGAGTGATTTTGCCTCATAAAACTGCTTCCTCAAATGGTTCATTTGTTTTTGCGGTTTGAGCCTGAAAAAATGTACTAAATTGCTGTTTTTGTCAGCGAACTCTGGTAATTTAAAAAGGCTTCAGTTCCATGTAAGGACTTTCTGACACAAAAAACCCAGCAACAATATTCTAAATAAAACACACATGTAGATGGAAACTGATTTTGTGGCAGTCCATTCTTAGATAATAAAACCAGCACAAAAACTCAATCTAACCCTTTCAGAACCTCATATGGTTCTCCTTAAGTATCGTGTGATTCTATCTTACAGATGTCCCTGAACTACTCCTGTACCCGCACATTCAGACAATGATCATCTCCATCTCAGCCTCTGAGAGACTTTGGAGTCGATTTCAGTGGATGGAGTTAGACACAGAACAAAGATAGAAGTTTTAAAATGTCCACAGACCAATGCATGGCATCTAAAAAAAATGATTTTTCTTATTCATTACCTTATCTCATCGCAATGATGATGAACGTAGAATTTACTGTAGGCACTAATAATCACTAATAATTTCATGGATCATCATCTACAGACTAATACTCACCTTGGAGGCCAGCAAAGGGTAACTTGAGAAGATTCCCAGCTGTGTTCGCTGCTGCCAGCCCAGAGAGAGAAGCTACATTGGTCGTGGGGAAGGTGAGAACGGCCAGGCTGCCCTGTCCACCGATCGAACCTGCCATGCTGAGTGGGATGAGAAGGGGCTGCCCCAGAGACCCTGCCTGGGCCATCATACCAGTCATCAGAGTGGCCAGACTTTCCTGGGTCAGTACCTGGTATAAAATAATATGATTCTAATCATCATCTGTCACTGAGATGCAAAGAGCACTGTTTCTAGAAGTGATTTTTTTTAACTAAATATGATATTCCAAGTATGCTCGTCTTAGTGGATGTAGGAATATGCATCATTCTGATTGTTACCCCATTGGTGGAAATGTTGTGAAAACAATTTCCACATCCTCAGGTTATTTAGGATCAAATTAATTCCATTTTTCATATTTACATTACAACAGCTGCCTCAGTCAGGACTTCAATAAATCACCTACAGATGGCTGTGGGTGAATTATTGAAGGTGTGAAATAATATGTGAAATGGGTAAAAATGTGACTAAGGTTATTCTAAATTTTGGGATGTTGTTCGTCTCACTCAAGACTCAATTCATAAAATTTCAAATGATGAGAAACGAAGCCCTGTTAGTTTTCATCTCTGGGTTAAGCGGTTGTCTTTACACCGATGATCACAGATGAGTACAGAGCGTAGTGAGTGTGTGACTTCACCGTCCTACCTGTGGGCAGCCTTGTACACTGATGGGCATGGTGGCCTGGGGTTGTGGAAGGGACACACTGATGGGAACAGCAGGAGTCAACGTTTGGACAGCAGGTGCTGGAGCCTCCACAGACACCACCTGCTGTTCACCCAGCACTGCAGGAGAACAACCACGAATGACTGACCTTTGAAGTGAGTTTTTCGACAGACATTTACATCTGTGAGTAAAAAAGTCATCTGTGATGCGTGCAGTGATGTACCTGATCCCCCGGCGTTCTGGGGCACAGTCGGGCCATCCTGGGTGATAGTGGCTTCGGGTTGGTCTGTGGTTTGAGCCGATCCCTCCTCGGCTTTTACTGCTGCCTTCCCATCAGGTAATGATGATGGCAGAGATGCATCAACCTCTACCTCTAGCACACGAATGGTCTCATGGCCAGACATCACAATGACCTGCACAGTGATATCAGAAGAAAAACTCGCTCGAATGCTGAAGTAGTTACCTATTCTCTTCCACTCCATTTAGTTAAGCATCCATTATCATTGAATAATATATACAGCTGTAATGAACGGACTTATTATGACTGTGTTACTATTCTGGAATATAAAATAAACAGACCTTTTTAATACACAGTCTCACTTGACAGTTTCATATGCTCTTTTAATTATCAAAATATCCAGTTGTAGTTACATGTAATACATCTGACTCAGGCTTATTTGATGATACATGGTATGCAATAATGAAACACCTAAAAGAGAGGCAGGGAGACAACCTGGGCTGGAGGACAAGATGCAGAGAGACAACGCAGGAAGAGAGAGGATGCATACCTGGTTGTCTTTGGCAGGGAATTTCAAAGTGCAGGATTTAAATGGCTGAAAAAAGACTTCTGCAGTCAGACAGTGAATGGCTAAGGAGAACAGAGAAGCCGAGCATGTGTTAGGACACAATGACATAAAAAACAACAACAAAAAGAAACAGAAAAACACAAATGAAAATAGGATGAGTTCAACAAAAACAATGATAAGAGCATCAGCCAGCAAGCAAATCAAGCAATGAAGAGTATTGCTTTTGTTTGCTGGCTATGTCTATGTCAAATGTTACTTGAAAGAGTAAAAACACAATTAATCATCAAGCATGGCAGTTTTAAGACATGTAACCCTCACAAGCATAAAGCAGCAGGTGTTATACAGCGATAACCAGCAGAGAGGGTCTGGATCTCAATGATCTGCTATGTGGACTTATCATTCCATTATGATGATGTGTTGGCACATGGAAGGTGATAGAGAGCAAATAGCAGCAAAGAACTTGAATGCAACATGTCACTAAGTTTGAATGGGCTTTGCTAAGGTTACAGTGGGAGGAAATGGTATTTTATTTATTTGACAGTTACCTGCTCATTGACAGTGAGTGGGGCATCTTTGGCAGGGAGATCCTCAGAGTTCATGGCTCGCTGCACCACCACAGTCACTGTTTTCCAGGCATTCTAAGAGGACAAACACTTTCTAAACAAACTCAGAAATACACAGCCATTCCCTGTCTTGCATGGCCACTTAACCCACTCTCTGTGGATTGTTTTCAAGGGGATAGAAAAATTATGCAACTTTGATCAGAGTGACCTACTGTATGTTAGCCATTATCACACAAACACACACACACATGCAGTGGTTGAAACAGATTTCTATTCAAAAAACTGTTTTTAATTCATGGCTATTTCTGTCATTGCAGGATCAGAAGATTTCGAAAAAGGGCCTTCAGTATAAACAGGCCCTACTGTGTGGCACTTAAGCTGCAGAAAACGTGACCAAAACACGCACGGACGTGGACATGAAGTGGTTACAAATAGTGCACGTATCAAAAAAGATTCAAGATGATGCATTTCCTGCTGCAGTGCCCCGTTAGAAAATGAGGATCTGTCAAAACTTCAGCGGGTGTTGATGAGCTCCCCACCCCCATCCTGGCCAATAAAAGTCTCACCGCCTCGGCCACTTTTAAACACCGGCTTTAACCACCAAGTGCAGGCGACAGAAATCATGCCGACCAGTGCCTAGAGACCGAATATTATGTATTTCCTTCTCTTTATCATAAATATATAAATTATGCTAATTACGAACATTGCATATTAACCAAAACTCATTTCCTCTCGCCATTTCGCTGCTATGCGCGAACATCCAGCTACGATACAGTCCGGTTATTATATCCAACTTACCGCGTAAATGCAGCTTATTTTCTGCAAGCCCCCGCTCTTAAACAGGTCCTTGTCACAGTTTGTTTCAGTCACACATAATTAAAAATTCATCTCAGCTCCCAGACAGGCGCTGTGACTGCACACAAAAGAGGTATTTGCATTGATAAGGAGGGTTGCAATGTTAGGATCTCCTCTCTCTTAATATTTAATGACGATGCCCTTTCTGACACAGTTCAGGCAGTGAAAAATCCTCAAGGTGTGTCACCATGTCCTGTTTGAGCTGAAAAGTCGTGCAAAATTGCCACAAAATTGGCCTTTTGCACTACGTCATGAACATAATTTATGCAAGGAAAAATCTTGCATTGAAAAATGTCTGCCTCGACTTGAGAGCTGCCATGGTTCCCTTAAAGGGGACGTAACACATTTAAGAGCAGAGCACACTGAGCCTCTATGGAGCCTACACACTGAAAGAATAGGTTAAATGTGCAGCTACATCAACTACTGCGCACTGTTCTTTGTTTAAAAGTCGGAAAGGAGGACAAACGACCGCTAACTTATGAGACTGGAGCTAAAAAAAAAAAAAAAAAAAAAAAAAAAGCAAACAAAAGACCCTCCAAGCCAATACACTATTCACTCCCATAAAGTAAGAACAGGCATGGCAGAAAGAGGGGATATTCTGCAGGATTTGAATGTTTATTATGCTCACTGGACATGAGAATAAATGTGTCTGAATTAGTTAATAACAGCTTTGTTACTTCCTGAAGTGTAATTTCACTGTCACTGCTTCTTCTTTAAATTTGCATAGTTTTATGAGTCTATAGTTGTTTTTTTTTGCATGCATGGCAAAGCAAGGCAACCATTCATACACAAGGCAATTCAAAGTGTTTTACAAAGGCATACAGAATAAGATCATACAGAATAAAACATTAAACAAGAGGACAATACAGAAAAGGAAAAAAAAAGCACACATACACACACACTTTATTATTTATTTGTATATATGTCATATAGTGTTATTTTATTCTTAGGTTGTTTTAATTACAGATGACTATCAGACATTACAGACTTACTATCTATCTATCTATCTATCTATCTATCTATCTATCTATCTATCTATCTATCTATCTATCTATCTATCTATCTATCTATTGTTTCTTCATCAAAATGAGAAATATTTTGTTGCCATATATGCGTTATAATTACTTATTTATCAAGCTGTATTTATGGTGGGGCCTTTTTTCTTTTAACCATATTATAACACAAGAATTTCCTGCAGGATTATTTATTTTATTTGCACCTCACCACAGCTTTTTTTTAAAGGTTCCAACTGTCATAATTTTTCACCACACTTGACAGCAGTCCTAGGATGGTGATACCTTTATGGTGATCATCCCAATCTTTCAAAAAAAAAAAAAAAGCTGGACATTTCAGTATGCAGACATTTTGAGGTGTCACAGCAGGAGATGCACATGTAAAACTAGCAATTGTTTCCTCTGACCAAGTACAGGTTAGTTAGGTCAGGTTAGTCTTTCATATAAAAACAATAACACTGAACAGGTTAAATTGCATAATGCATAAAACCTGAAGCTCACACATCTAAACAGAACGCATAACAATTAATATTATTCATTTTCCAGCACTTTTCCTGCTAAAAATAAACAGACTGGCTTTGAAAAGGGTATGTTGTGCAAGATTTCTCTGATGTTAAAATGACATTGAAGGATTTTTTAATCTCCTGTTGTTGCACTGCTATCAAACAATGGCTGAATAAATCTGCTACTTATTTGATGACATTTTGGAGGGATTTAAAGGGCTGGCTGTCAACTAAAGTCCTACTACATGATTCTCTCACAGCGGGCAGTATTGTGGTTGGTATTAACATGTAGGACAAAAAAACAAACATGGTACTGAAATGGAATAACCTGATATTTGCAAAATCTGTTACCAATGCATTTAAACTGACAAAAACTGAATGATCTTTTTTTGTCTTTATATGAAATTCTGTGAACAATCCTATCATTTTTTGAGAATAATGACAAATAATACAATAATTAGGTGACATGCTAAGAATCCTAATTGCCTCCAATAAAGAGACTATGTTTTCATCAGGTCGATTATTTTATAAGCCTTTCTCTTAACAGTCTAGCACCTATGACTTTGGACCAGTCATCTTGATGTTTTACATATGTCAGTTGCAGGTAACTTTCTAAGTCAAAGGTAAAAGTTAGAAAAATTGACCAAAAAATCCAAATTGTTATCATAGGTGATGGCAAAATTCATGTGATTTGCTTCTAGTCTACTACATACATGTATAGCGTCAAGATGTAGTGCCAAAAAAAATATTAACATTGCAATGTTGATTGTCAAGGTCGCAGCAGATGATTTTACTGTGACGCTGCGTGTCACAATTTTGCACCCTTTTTTTTGTCTAATTTTATCTTTGACATATTTTTACTATAGCTTTCCAGAACGCTAAATAAAATATATAGCAGTCACTTTCATGGTATCTCCATGAAACCAATGTAATTGCTGGGGATGGCATGTTGTTATTGTGAATTTAGCTGCACTATTTGAACATTTATTTATTTATGCACATTAGATAATATAAATTACTTAAAAATCTGCATTTTTTTTCTCCCCTGTGGAATCCAAAGTGGTGTGTATGCATGCTAATATTTAGTTGTCATTAAGATTTACTAACATTAGCGATTATAAATGTTCAAAAATCTGCTAATATATTACAGTAGACTGCTGTAGAAGCTGCTATCAATTTCTGTCTGACAGCAGTCTGTCCACTTTGTATTATCTCTGGTGTATTTACTGTTCTCTCCTGGCAGTAAGTGCTCCACTGTCAATTCACCTCATCTTGTCTTTTCAGTTAACCTTGATTAACTCTTCACTTCCTGTTTGGGCCTGTAGGGGGCGGTGTAGCCGGAACACTGCGTCTGTCGAACCACAGATAGAGAGCGAGTGACGTAACCACTTCCACAACAACAAGAAGCTGAAAAACAAGGAAGTGAACGATTCTAAGGCAGCCGTAACCAGTTATAAGGCCGTGACAAAATACGCAGAGCTCCGTTTAATCCGACATTCTTCAGCTTCTGAATCAGTCGACAACAATGAACAACAAAGGTATTTCTCCAGACCTTGTTTCGGCAATTAGTCAGCTGTTCGTTGTACGGCGCTGACGTTATTGCTAGATGAAGAGTTGTCGTTATGGCTATCCGGAGCGGACTTCACGTTTAGCTACGTACATGACAATAAACTGACGTTTTGTGGATAGCAGTACAGCATATGCCATCAGCTTGGCCGGCAGTTTTATTATTTAACATTAGAGACGGTATAAAGGAAGACTAAATCAAATTTTATATATGTCCATACTTTTAGTGGTCAGATGGTATATTGTCAGCTAATGTCACTCGTTTTACATAAATTCCTCAAGAAAATCCGATATTACCCAGAATGAATTGACCATTTCCCCTTGGTTTTTAGACATCTAACCGTTCACAATATTAATAATCGAATCATCTGTCCATTTTAATTGTAATTAATATGTGTAAGATTGTGAATTCTGATATATAGCCAAGATGACTAAAATTAGCAGTGTTAGTCTATAGACACACTCCATTACGAGAAAAGAGCTAGGAAGAAAAATATTGACATTCATCTGCAATATATCCGTATCACGTTATTTATAAGCGCTGGATACATTTCTTTACATCTTTGACTATAAAATACAGTGTATTTATTTATGAGGAATTTAAATGAGGAATAAATAAAGCAAATTAGAAAGTGAATTTTCTTTCCTCAAATTTTACATTGAGATGCAACAATAGATGAAATATTGGACTGATATGGATATTTAGCATGACAAATTGGCCAGTTACTGATTACTGATCCTGTTTTGTGTGAGGAAAAAACTAATCATTGTTACACAGTATGTATAAAATACTGTTTAACTGTTTTAATGTCTTTCAGCTTTTCATCACCCTATCTTTGAACACAAATCCAAGCAAGCAACAACCTTTTGTACAAGACAACAGATAAATATTGACCACTGTCATCAGTGAAATAGCATCTTAGACACTGATAGCCAATATAACAGTGCATCTCTATTTCAGCATTATTTAAAAAAAAAAAAAAAAAAAGATTTCCTGCAAAATTGTTTTTCCAAAGAGTGAATCCACTGCATAATGTCCACTGTTGCACAATTTAACTGTTATTGGTAAAGCAGTATATTGTAAGTAACTGCTAGGCCATAAATTAATAATACCTAATGTGTATGCCGTGTACTCAATTGATTTACCATGATATCAGGGGAAAATGTTAATGTAAGTCTCTGTCATAAATATATCAGTAAAAGTACAGAGTAACAATTGCCTAGGGTACTCTAAAGTACACATTTCAAAACTGAATTGACTACCTAAAACTGATAGACATTCAACTAGTGACTTATCTGATATGACAGGACATTCTGACGTTTCTGAGGCTTTTGTTTCTTTTAACCACACTTGTTTACCAATGAAATGTTGACATTGGCCTACAACTTAACACAAAAACGCAACCATTGACTCAGCATGGGACTGTTTGCTTTAAGGTAAAATGTAAAATGTTGTTTTTCAGGTTCTTATCCACAGCAGGCTGTGTACCCTCAGCAGAGCACTGCACCTGTATACCCCCCTGCTATGCAAATGTCTCCTCAGGCACCTCCTTACACAGACACACCACCTGCATATTCTGAGGTACTGTTACATTTATTTTGTTACATGTCTACACAAATACTACTCATGTGTTGATAACCATTGTTAAGATAGGATAAGAAAAACCTTTGTTAGGCCCACACTGGGGAAATTTACAGTGTTAAAGGGGCTGGCCAAGCGGTAATGGATGGGCAGCCTTACTACATTTTTGTTTGCCCTTTCACAACTATTTATGGTAGAAAGATGAATGATACCTCATTTTGCAGGGAATAATGAGCACTTTTAGATGTTTGATTGAAAAAAAAATGTTTTAACCTAATTTTCTGTCTTAAAAATAGTAAAAACCCCACAGTAATGAATGGACAGGAAATTAACATCTGTTTTGACCACTTTATAAAACCTGCCTTAAAGTGTGGTTCCAATTTTCATAAAACTGTAAAATCTTTGCTGTTGGTCCTCTAGAGTGTCTATTTTGCAAAACGGTAAACAGTTTTTATTTTTTCAATATATACAGGCTTAAAATAGCAGGAGTTTTGCTAAGTGTTTCGGTAACGGATGGACACAGCCATTATGGTAACGGATGGACAAAGGATACTGATTACAAGTTACAATTATTTAATCAGCATATATACATTGCATATATTATATCTATAATATCAATTACTTTAATAAACAAATTTAATGCATTTTAACATATAGTTATCTCTGTTTTTTTAGATATTTGTAACCACTGTATATAGAATTGCAAAAGGTGATTAAACCGACTTACAATTTATCATAAGTATAATATAGGTCCAATTGAAGAGGATCAGAGTTATACTTTGAATTGCACTGATGGAAAAAGAACGCAAACAAATTACTGGTGAATATAATGCTATGTAAGTATTTTTAAAACAATTTTCTGAAAAATAAAACTTGTGCTGGACACTGGAAGTAATGTACTTTCAAAATATATAAGTCTTCAAACGGTGATTTTAAATGTATTTTTCGATCTAGATGTTAACCTTCCCTTGGCCAGAAAATCACAAGAACATTATTAATAGTAAAAAATATATGTATTGAAAAGAGGTAATTGATATATAAGCTCAAGACGTATGCTTTATTAACCTCTCTTTGCATCTGTGTGTGCAGATATACCAGCCCAGATATGTGCTTCCACCTCAGGTGCCTGGTCAGGTGCCTCAGATGTCCTCTCACTACCCTGGTGCTCAGGTGTTTATGCCCATGCAGCCACACATGCCTGTTGGGCCAGTGGGTCAGAACGTCCCCATGGCATACTACCCAATGGGAGCCGTCTACCCCCATGGTTCAACAGTGATGGTGGAGGGTGGCTTCGATGCTGGTGCACGCTTCACAGCAGGCAGCAGTGTTTCCATCCCTGTAAGTATCCACAGAGTGAGACCAAGTGTTGTTAGAATGTAGTCAAGATGCAATATTATCTAATCACCAATATATTTTAAAGATTAAAACTGCATGAGCTTAAATCGGGGAAAATGTGAGAATTTCAAACTACACATCTTCCCTCTGTAGCTCACTCCTTTCTGTGCATATCAAAAGGCTAAATGTAAAGACAGATGTACTGATGCTGTGGAAAAGTGAAGCAACTTGTCCACACTAGAATTATTTCCTCTCAGACCACTTGAAATAATATCATAAAAAGTAATTATGTAATTTTTCTCACAAATAACTGTAGAGCACTGCAAGTTTATATTTTTAATTAAACCTGTAACTATTATGATTATTTGAGCTAACCATAATTATTTTACATAACTGTGATAACAGCCACCATTCACCCGAATAAAAACAGATGGATGGCAAGTTCTGTGCATATTTGAGTTAACAGTCATATATATTTTAATTATTTGTCAAATCTGGGTTATGCAACTTTTGTTCACAAAGCCTAAAAGGCAAAAAGAAATACGTTCTTTAGTAATGTGGCCCAGTATTCATCAATAATGTCTCTCCTTTTTCATTAGGTGTGCTGTGTGTGTATGAATGTTATTCGGCTTACACAACACCAGTGGCATATAGTTATTATTATATGTCCTTTATTTAACTAGGTCAAAAATTAACAGGAAAATACAATAGAAGTCCATATTCAATACAATATTGTGCAAGTCAAATAGTCAACTCTAACTACAGTCTCTTAACTACTGTCTGTAATTTATTCATGCCATGTCTATAGATCTGACGATTTTTTTCCTGTTTGTACTTAACTCTCCCTGTTTTTACCTACACTTTAGCCCCCTCCCCCTGGGCACCCCCCCAATGCAGCTCAGCTGGCCGCCATGCAGGGTGCCAATGTTGTAATGACACAGCGCAAGAATAACTTCTTCTTGGGTGGATCCAGTGGAGGTTATACCATCTGGTAACAGCAACTCCTTAAGTCCTCCTCCATGCCTAAACCGTGTCCCTGTCCCACATGACGCCCCAGTTCTTCCCCTGTCCCATACGCCTCCCTCTTTAGGCTGCTTGGCCATGCCACAATACTGATATCACCTAACGGAATGTAATATTTTAGAGCCCCTGTGAAAGGTACAGTACTCCACTTCTGTCCTATAGATAAAATACAACAGTCAATCAGCTGAGGAAATGCCACTGCCTCGAGAGGACAAATGCTAATCTTTTTTTTTTAAATCGTAGAGTTCATTCCATAACTCCTCTTTGGGTCTCACCTCTTTGCTCTTTCTCGATTAGACCTCTTCGGGCATCTCTATTTGGTCCAGAGACATAGTCTCCTCCAAAAACAAACAACAAATTGCATTCAGTTGCTCTTGTATATCTGTAAAGCTTTCATAAATCTGAAATATCAGATCTGCACCACATAGTTTAGCTGCTTCATGGTGAAAGTACAACGCAGTTACAGAATTACAATGTAAGCGCAAAAAAGGAATTTCCACCTGTCTTTTTTGAAACTTTTAGTGTAGTAAAATAATAGATGTGTAGTAGTTTCATGTAAATACAAGTATAATGATCACAAGATCTTAACTTTGAAAAAATTTGCATCTTGGATGCTTTTAGCTAGGATTGTCTTGTCTTTGCACAGTATCCAGACTACCACAGCAAATTTGCTGCACAGTCAGTTTGACAGATTGTTGCATTTGAATCACTTGTAAATTAAGGAAATTAAATTGAAGCAAATAATTCAAGAAAAGATTCCATGCAATATCCAAAGTGGTTTACTGTACCTTGTTGGGCAACTTGTAGATGAACATAGTCAAGTGCCAAAGAGCACTGGGGATAGCCCTAATTTAAAGCAAATTAACTTCAGTAAACTTAAAGGAAAGAAATTTAAAGTAAATCCAAATAGTACGTTGAATAGGAAGGGGTGGTTGGTGTAACATTTTAGCTTTTTGTCTCCTGTATCTATTTTTCACAGTCGGATACCCAGAGTTTATACACTAAATGTTTTATTGTACAGATTTCTTTGTGTCTTCACACAATATAATTTGGTATCATCCAGTCCACTTTAAAGTATTTATTTACTCTAGATAATGTCATTTTTTGTGATAGCGTTAGTATCCAGTTAACATGGTCAAGAGATGGGTAACATTACAGTGTTTCTTCTTCCATCTTTTCTTTTTCACATCTAAGTGACAAAATTAGTGAGGCTAGAGAATTTATTAGTATAAACAATGAGCTGTTTGTACCAAAGATTTGGTCTACAATGCACTTACAGTATGTTTGGTTGTGACTTGAAATTTCAGATGTCACAATTTAAAAGCAAACATATCATTGATTCAGCAGCTGTGAGATTGCGAGTACCTCAAGTATCAATCTGACATGACTGCAATTTAGTTAATGTGTTTGTCGCCTTGTGTGGGTCATTTCTTTTTAAGTTTTTGCAAAAAATGTTGCACCTTTACTGTGTGAAAATTTGATTCAATACTTTTTATCTGGGATGCACTGCTAAGAAAAACTGAGAACTTGCAGACAATGGGGTCTTTTTTTAATTCTGTTTTCATGTCTTTTTAAAGAAAGCTGTGAGATTTTTGAACATTTTTAGATTTTAAAAAAGTTGACTCATTTGTCAAGCTGTAGTTCATGTTAAAGTGTCCAAATGTGGCGTGTTGTTCAGTAGCCTGAAAGTATATACAAACATGCATCGAGGCTATATCACTGTCAATGTATTTGCTCATTTCCAAGACATTTGTTTGTGCTGCTAATACTGTAAATCTGCTTTAGAATCTTTGCATAATGTGTTTTTCTGCAAACTTAAAAATTGTGCCACAAACTAGATAAGTCATAATGGATACCATGAGATGATTATTTGTAGATATTCTTCATTTTGGTGTCTGGTAGCGTTAATGTGTCACTGGGTATCCGACATTCCATATCAAGTTTTAACAGCTGTGGCCGGAAGAAAACAAATGCTGTTGCTGTCATCTAATATTTGGTTTTTTCAGTGTTACTCGTAGGTGAGACAGGCCAGCTGTCTGGACGCCTCTCTGTGTGCGAATCATTCATCTGCTGATCTCCTCTCAGCAGTGGATACGCACTACTACACCGGACATGACTGATATGTTACTTTAACTCACTAGTGTTTCCAAAAAAAAGGCTCAACATGCATTTATTCTCACTTGTGCCATTGTTCCAGACTGATTTGGTAGTTAAGAGGCCACAGCTGTCAAAACTTAAAAATGTATTTGATATAAAAGTTTTCTTTTTTTTCCATCTCACTCCTGATTTTGTTTTGTAAAGCAACATAATGGTGGCTTTGTCCCAGCAATATGAAGTACTGTAAACTACAGCTGATCAGTAGATGCTATGCCAACCACAGCCAGCAAATGGATAACTCTTTGTTGAAGGATTATGGACATTTATAGTTCAGGGATTCTCTTTACAATATTTTGTAAAATAGACATCTGTACTAAAGTGATGTGATGGACTTTGGTACACATTCTATCTTTTAAGATTACTAAAGGAGGTGAGTGTCACTTCAGTTTGCTGAGACATGTCAAAGATGGAAAAAAAGAACTTAGGTGCACTTAACTTTTTTATACTAAACTTAAAATTTAAAATGTAAGTTTAGAATAAAGGTTATTTTGGAAATTTGAAATGCTTTACGTCTATTGTTTAATTTAATTCACACCCACCATTAAATAGATAGAACATAGTCAGTATTGTGTTGACTCCATTACAGGTAAGAATGCTCCTGTTTTGTTTTGTTTAATTTCCATTACATATTTTGTCTCAGAAATCATAATCACATGTACTATTTGGCAGAACCTCTATTGTAATATGATATTGAATCATACCTTGTGGAATTTATTATATACAATTTTGTTGACAAATTGTCTTTATTCATAGTTATTTTAAGTGTGCAGGTTTAATTGAGAGCATCATACTTAAGTGTGTGTAATCTTGTTCAGCTGAATTCCTTTTGACTTCACTCAAACTTAAACATGATAAGGGTAGGACTTTGTGTTTTGAAAGATAGTTGTACCTTCCACCTCAATCATTATCTACAGTGAAAAAAAAAAGGTTTTTACCTTTGTCTTCAAAGAATGAGGCACTGGTTTGGTGTCCTGTAGAAAACATTTGAGGTCAGTGAGGCTTAGATTTTAGTCGTGTCTTTGGGATTCTTGCTTTTAAACAATTACTGCGTTTGGGTCAGACTTGTATGGTAGGATGTATTTTTCATTAAAACTCCCTCTATGTAATAATAAGGTCTTAAAAACATTTTTTCTCCCTCTTAATATATTCAGCAAGCCAACTTTTAATATTTTGTATTGTAAATCCTGACTTGGAAGCTCACGGTCTTCTTCTGTGCTTTGGCCAGCACATTACTACCCCCCAGCTGTCGATGGATGGAAAAATAAACCATTAAAAAAAAAAGGGAATAACATCTCCTGAACAAAATGAGGACCCACTAATAAAAGCATACAGCACCTATAAAATGTAGTCATCCCTCTGAATGTCTTCCACTTTTATTGTTTTTATAGCTGGAATCATGGTCATTATAATTTATCAAAAGAAAAAAAAAAACTATTGTCAAAGTGAAACCACATTTCTTCAATCGAATGTCAATTAAAATATATATAATAGGTGATTGCATAGATATTTACTCCCTTGAAAGTGACTGAACCAGTTCAATGTCCAGGTGGTTTGGTGTTAGTTGTCTTGCAACTAGTGAAGCAGAGATCACCTCAGTGCAGGGAAAGTGTCTCAAGTGATTGTAAAATGAAGACGCTCAAATCTGGAAAGTCCAGTCACCGGTTAATCAGTACTCCTGGCTACAATTACAGCATGAAGATAAAAGAACACTCCAAGATGCTCTGAGGGAAGGTTATTGAAAGTACAGGTCAGGGGTAGATAGAGAAAATGGCCAAGTCACTGAACATCCCCTGGGGTTCAGTTAAATCCATAATTAGGAAATGGAAGGAATATGGCAAATCTGCCTGAAGCCGGGTGTCATCGCAAACTCAGTGACCATGAATAAAGAGACTAGTGAAGGACACTACGACTCCAATGACTACTCTGAAGGAGTTCTAAGCTTTAGCAGCTGAGATGACACAGATTGTGCAGACGACAACTGTTGCCCGGGTTCTACACCAGTGGATTAGAGTTCATCCAAAGGCACGTGGGAGACTCCAAATTCCACCGGAGGAAGGTTCTTTGTCTGATGAGAGCAAAATGGAGCGTTTTGGCTGTCAACCAAAACACTATTTGGCAGACGACAAATTATTCACATCACAAACGCAACATCCCCACTGTGAAGCACCGCGGTAGCAGCATCATAAAGCAGCAGGTCCTGAGAGCTTGTAAAGGTAGAGGATAAAATGAACCCGGCAAAATGTAAAGTAATCCTGGAGGACCATGAGCAGTGTTATAAACACTATTATAAAAGTCAAATGTAATGTCATAGTGTAATTACATTATGTTCACCCCTGCCCAATATCCTGTAGAAAGAGTTCGATGGCAATTCTGTTGAAAAATGTTGTGATTTTTGTGTTAAAAGTATAAAGTGGTGATTTTTTTATCCGTTAAAAAAACACGAGACCATCAAACATTCCATGATAAAAAAGCTGAAATCTAAGCATTTTGGTTGATGAAATAGTGAAATATCTGAAATCACAAAGCTAAAATTATTTTTCCCTCCAGAACACACAGATAGTGACATTTTCCAAGATAAGCCAGGTGGTGGTAGTTTACCATCTTAGAGTAGATAAAAACTATCAGCTCAGCTCCAACTTTTGCTTGGTGTAACGTGATTGAACATATTCGTTCTTCTACAACATGAGCCAGTTATTCTTCTGCAACACTAATGTGGCTGTGCATCAGCAGCCTTTAACAGATATATGGAATAAATACTGTAAATCAGATTGCAGTAAGGTTTTTTTTATGTATTTTTGGTTGTAGTAAGTCATTGCTTTGTATACGTGACATACTGAAAATAGAATTGACAGGACCTCAGTGCAGATCTGAGCTGAGAAGTCAAATATTATGACAGATGGGTCTTGTTGTGTATCTTCGGGGGCTACTTCCAACATTTCTGCATGTGGGTACATACTATTCAAGAATGTGGAAGGATGTATCCAAAAGAAAGATCACCATGCTTCATAATTCTAAAATTCAAGGTTCATACACATTTTTTAAGGCCAAATTCAAGCACTTTTAAGGGTCATTTTCAAATTTTTCCAGCATAGTATCTTATTGCTGGGGTAAAATACACATCTACATATGCTCATGATTTATTTTTTCCACTTTTTATGACAATGATGTACATTGTAATACATTATGAACATCTAAAATTATCTATTTCATAATCCTGGAAGGTCTCAGAGCATGTATATCTGCACAGTTCTGAGAAATTGAAACCCTTAAACTGGCCAATTTGGTACTTACAGTCACGTCAAGTTGATAGGACCAATATTTTGGGAGATATTAGTCATTTTGGAATACAACAGCTTTACAATCACGTTGCTCGGTTGACGGGAAGCGCAGTACCATGCTGTGTGACAGGAAATGAAGTTAAAAACAGGAACGATGCATTTACTAGCTTCAGTCTCTAGATATCGGTATTAATATGACCCGTGGTTCCCCATAGGTCAATGCGCTAGTGTTACACAATAGTAAAAAAGTTTAGAAATTAAAGAACAATGTTTTATCCAAAAAAAAGGGAACACTTGCACAGAGCCAAAGGTTTGGATAAAAATTTACTTGGAGACAACCTGTTAATTTTTTTTTTTTTTTTTGACAAATGTATCACCACTTCTCTAAGTAGCTTTGGTTTGCCGTCTAACCTGACAGATTTAATATTAAAAATAATACCAAATCACATCAGTTATAATTGCAAGCACTTTGCAGATACTGAAAACAACATTGAAATTCACATATTTCCAAGTACCTGTACGAACCCTGAAAATTGAACCCTTACTTGCTGTTGTTGATAAATAAAAATCAAACACTGTATAATCAGAATAATAATCATGACAAGAAATCTTCTCAACCTTACTTCAAATTTTAAGTTTTTGATCAATATATCTTGACTTAACAGGCTGCATGCGGCAAATCTATGGGATGCAACTGCTTATCTGAGGTTTCACAAAGCAACTGACAAAGTTGGAGAGCACTTCTACACTCCATCACATTACACCAACAAAAACACGGAGCCTGACTGCAGATAAGAAATCACTTTGCTGCAAGTGTTTAAAATTCTGAGCACCTGTGCGTAGGAGGGGATCAATCTAAAACACTTTTTTTTTTATTTGGCCACCAGATACAACATCCATATACTTTGCTTTGTTTTGGCCATTTCTTTCTTTGATTTTTCTTCGTCTTAGAAAAATTCACTCCTAATTATTTATGTGATTAAGCTGCTGTTATTTTAGTCAAGTACAGTAATTATGAATGTCGGCAAGATTAAAAATCCAACTGTTGGTAGAAATTGTGTTTAAATAATACACCATTTCATTCACACTGTACAAAAACATTTATTTGCCTCCCATATTTATCTCAAACAGGGCAGTCTTCAGTAACTGTCAGGTAATGGTTTACACAAAACAAAAAACAACAAAATCAAGTACAAACAGTGTTCAGCTGTCCTGTTCCTAAAGAGGACATTGTTTTCGAGCTTATAAAAGAACCAGGATAATAAAAAAAGCTAGATTTTAAAAAAGTAAAACAGTCTAAGAGTAACATGATACAATCAGTATAACTCAATAAAATAATAGAAAAGAAAGATGGCTGATAAATAGTGCAGCAGAAAAGCTGATCTTACATTACGACTGTAACTGAGTATTAGCTGATCATGCAACTGACTGTAGATAGAATAAAATCCCACCACCCGCTTCATGCATAGTTTTGCACCCGCCTGTTTTTTCATCTGCTTCATGTCCATCAATATCCTGTCTTCAATACAATAATAATCATATCTTTGGTGTGTTGCTTCTACATTTTTCAGAACATTATCTCAAAAATGGCACTTCTCTTCATCTTTTATAGTAAGTGGTAGCCTTCCATAAAAAACACAGATACAGGGAACATAAAAACAGCCCAACGTTTCCACTGTCTTTCACAGATGAAGACAAACACGCTCCCACAAAGTCTTGCGTCGACTTCAGATGAAGTATTCCTTCTTTTCACTCACAGTCTGGTCATTGAACTCCTCATCGGGGTCTTCTCCTGGAGCCAGTTCTCCTGTCGTTCTGTAGTCGCCCTTGTTGTGGCAGAGATACCGGTAAAGCAGGAAGCCCAAAACAGCTACAGTCAGCAGGATTAGAACAATAACCACTGTAAAAAAGGAGGCAAAAGTGTTTAAAAGCTGGTTTTATCAGGGAGTCCATGCATTTTAACAGGCAAAGTTTCAAAGTTAATAGAACCAAGACCATTCACAGGCTTTTATAACACGAACAGAAGTGTACTTCATTTTATTACTAAGTGAAAATTGAATAGGAACAGTTTTCATATGCTGTTAGTTATTATGGATAGCTGTGGGTTAAAGACTGGTGGTTTGATTCCTAACCCAGTGTCCTTGAGCAAAGCAACGAACCAAGTTGCTCCCAGTAATCATTGCACTGGTGCATTAAGGTGGCACATTGTAAAGGTATACAAATGCAAATCCATGTACCATTTTATACTCAAATATTTCAATAAATCATTAATCTAACAAGCTATATTAAAAGGATTGATAATTTTGATTCAAAGTTGTGCAAAAAAACAAACAAATAAAAAAAACACACTTTTGCTGTCACATACTGACAAAAAGAGGTCATCCGAGCATAAATGCCTCCAGAAATCTGATGCAAAACCCTTCAGGTCAATTCCGTTTTTAAAATCTCTACAGTGTCTAATTCAGTGTTCCCACTCTTTCCCTGAAATTATTTTCCAGGACATTTTCAGCCGCTACAGAGACAAATTATCATGTCATACACCAATACATTCCCCTGTCTCATTCTTTGGAAGTGTTTCTTTTCTACAGTTGGAACTTGCATTTACCCAGATTGTTTCTATGTTAATTACTCAGACATTAGATGTGCAGTCTATGGCGATAATTTATGTATGAAAAATAATGACAAATGTATCATAGAATAATGCAAACACACCCACAGATTACAGCGTAGCACTTCATTAGCCTCACAAACTGGAGTTACAATGTTCAACTGGGCAATTCCCAACTCAACTTCCTCTTCTCTCTTACGTTTCCTCTAAAAAATTTTTTGTATATTTTCAATAAATCACTGAAAAACTATTTCCTTTGTTCATCTCAGTTTAGGCACATGATGTCAAAGGCAGGGGGAGGACACATAGTTTTCCAGTATAACTTAACCCTTTCCAGGACATTTGACTTTTTCCCCCTCATTTTCCATATGTTTTCCATGACTGAAAAATTGGTCTATCATTTTCCAGGTTTTCCAAGACACATGGGAAACCTGTAAATCTGCTCTTACTGTGACTTTTATTACAGCCAAAACTAAGGGAATCATCTTTATCAAGGGTTGAAAATATTTGTTAAAAATGGCAGCTTTGAAACTGTAGGGAGAAAAAACTCACCTTAAAATTAATACATGCTGCTGCTTCATCTTCATGATCCATGTGTATATTTCAACTTTAAAATATCTAAATATAAAATATTTATATCCTTAAACTTTCAGGATAACGAGTTATGATACGTCAAAGATGTGTTTATAATGCATTACAGAGATATGAACTGAATTTATTCACATCCATGGGCAGGTTTCACTGTGACTGTATGTGACCACTAGAGGGAGTCACGTATCTGGTATCACAGCATTGACAACTAAAGCGAAAGGCCGAGTTGAAAATAGCCGAAGTGTTCTCCACCGCACAGAGTTTGATGCTTCCTCTATACTGTTGAGTTTAATTATGGAGTAAATAGGGTACAAGGTTACTGAGAACTGAGGTGTTGATTATAAAAGCAGTGTCAATTTGACCAACTGAGTTTTGTTAGAAGGAAAAAGGCTGATGATGCTATAATATATGTGCGAAAAGAATAAGCCTCATACTTTATTCAGTGAGTGATACAGCCTGAGAACACAGCGTTGATTTATTGATGGTTTTGGAAGTTGTGTATTCTGGTATGTATCTCTCCCCTGCTGTTGATATCAGTAGTTTGAATATTAATACCGCAATATTATAGTCAATCCCTTTTAAGAACATTCTTCAAGCCCCTTTTGTACTGATGCGGTTCCAGGGTAGTTCAGGGCCGTCGGTCAATCCGCAACCAGTTTTTTCCTGTTTCCCCCACTAAAGAACTGGCTCAGGACCAGAAAAACCAGTTCCAGACACGCAGCAACTTCCTGGGCTACAACTGGGCTAAAACCAAGCACGAATACATCAGGGGCTAAAGAAAGGGGCTATTGATACCAAGACCAGTTAAAACTTTGTAAAACCCCATATTTAAAAAAAAAAAAATCCTGACATACTACCTAGTCTGTCTGAATTAACTAAACAAGAAAATAAGAGCTTAATTATAGATACCAAGTCAAGTCTGTCCTATGTCAGCAATATGGATCCAGAGTCCAACCTCTACTAATTTACCCCCTGGAATTTAATTGGAAAAAATATGAAGGATGGTAAAGGTCTCAGTTAGGCCCTGATATACACGTTTGGCTGGTAATGGACAACATATTAGAGAAAGATCTGGTTTTGTGTTCATTTCAATGGACTGCATGTCACATGTTACCAACAAAAACTAACTGCCTTGGCACATTTTACCTCAATCTCTAAGAATGAGGTGAAAAGTATAAAAAGAGGTGAAAAATCACAACAGGTCTGGTCATGTTGAAGGAGCAGAAACGTTTTCAACGGCTCTGAACAGATCGAGACAGTTATGATTACATCACTAGAGTGACTTTTTGGTGTTGAATTTACACATTTCTACAGTATAATACTAAAACAATCCTCAATTTTACTGATTTGAATAATTATCTTTTACACTGACAAACCTCTTATGTGTAAATTATGGCATAATTCTAATGGGATAAAAAAAATAACTTCTTTTTCCACCAATGACTGTATTTTTTTTTTCTAAAGTTAGAGCACATGGGGAACAACTGGGAGGGGCAGGACATCGACTCTATACAGTGACATAATAGTTCCACAGTGGCTCTCAGCCAATGGAAACACAAACCAGGCCAGCAAGAAGAACCAACTGGACACCAGCCCTCACATTGTCCCCAGCCAAACACTGGAACCACTTCAATGGAAAAGGGATATCTGTGGTCTAGGCTCCATAACCACCTTTTTGAGCCTTGGCCCAATTTCTTAATAAGTGGAGATGATTTCTGGTTCAGACTTATGAGATAATATTGTTGACATTTCCCTTTTAACTCATAAAGACCTAATCAACCACTGGCAACTGAAATCATCTACCAATATAAAATGTGTAATAACTTCTGATGCATTAATCCTATCAAT